>CM065134.1:1862500-2505000 GCA_033026305.1 Cirrhinus molitorella
AAAATCAAATAAATTAAATTAGACCTGTTTCTGAAGCCTAGGCTGTCAAAGTCATCGTGACTTTCATCGGTTACAGAGAGAGAGAGAGACAGAGAGAGAGAGAGAGAGAGAGAGAGAGAGAGAGAGAGAGAGAGAGAGAGAGAGAGAGAGAGAGAGAGAGAGAGAGAGAGAGAGAGATCTCAGGAATCTCAGGAGATACAGCCTGTGAGAATGAAAGAGAGAGGAAAAGAGGGAGAAAGAGGGAAGGAATACGAAATTGGAGCATGTCAGAGAAAAGCAGGGGATCTGAATTTAAAAAACAGACTCACAGATACAGGGACGAGTGGGTGGGAAATGGAAAAATAATGAGAATGAAAATGTAATTATCCACGAATAAGGTTTGCTTTGGTGTCCCATTTCTTTTTTAATCATTAGAGGCGCATGCTTTTTTGTGCAAATTATGAAACATATTAGATATACTATTATCTAACATAAAACCCCTATACATCTTAAAAGTAGTTTTACGCACGTCGAACATCTTTATCACCCTTAAAGTGATTTTGGCCCGTCACACATGGCAGATTCTTGACTGTATTCAACAATATTTCATTCACTGTAGTAAAAAAAACAAAAAACAAACAAACAAACAAAAAACACTACTTTAAATGATTATTAAATTACCACATGATTTTTGACTATTAAGAAAAGTGGAAATGTGTTAATAAAATAGCTCATATTTTAAGTTCATTATTTTTTGTAATTAAAAAAATATATTATATTATATTATATTATATTATATTATATATCATTCATTCATTGACATTTAATAGATAAATTATATATATATATATATATATATATATATATATATATATATATATAAACTAACAAAGTATTTATTTAAAATAAAAATTGCTCACTTTTGATTAACTTTTTTAATTTACTTATTTTTAAAATGAATTTCTGCCCTCATTTTGTACACCATTCATGGAAAGTTGATATTTAATAAATTAATAAACAAATGCATTTATATTATTTAAATAGACAACACTTTAAAAAAAAAAGTTGATTTTTTTTTTTTTCTTTTATAATTTTTTTTACAATTTAAAAAACTGCTTTCTATTTGAATATATTTTAAAATATAATATATTCCTGTGATGCAAAGCTGAATTTTCAGCATCATTACTCTAGTCTTCACTGTCTTACGCTTCAAAATATCAATTTTATATGCCGATTTGCTGTTAAAAATGATTTTATCATCAATGTTGAGAAGAGTTGTGCTGCTTAATATTTTTTTGAAAACTGTAATACATTTTTCAGGTTTCTTTGATGAATAAAAAGTTTAAAAGAACAGTATTTATATGAAATAAAAATGTAACAATATAAATTTCTCACTTGATTAACTTCAATATCAATTTACTTATTTTTAAATGAATTTCTGCCCCTATTTTGTACACTATTAATGGAAAGTAGATATTTAATAAATTAATAAGCAAATACTTTTATATTATATTATTTACATAGACAACACTGTTAGAAAAAAAAAAAGTTTTTTTTTTTCTATAAAACTCACCAAGGTTGCATTTATTTGATGAAAAATACAGAAAAAAAATTTGATTTTTTATTTATTTATTTTTTTTTATAATTAAAAATAACTGCTTTCTATTTGAATGCATTTAAAATATAATATATTCCTGTGATGCAAAGCTGAATTTTCAGCAGCATTACTTCAGTCTTCATTGTCACATGACGCTTCAAAAATGTAAATTTTAATATGCTAATTTGCCATTTAAAAAAAAAAAAAAAAGATTTTATTATTAATGTTGAAAGCAGTTGTGCTATTTAATATTTTTGTGGAATAAAAAGTTTAAAAGAACTGTATTTATTTGAAATAAAAATGTAACCTCATAAATTTCTGTCCGGTCACTTTTGATTAACTTCATTTTTCATTTACTTATTTTTCTGCCCCATTTTATACACTATTCATGGAAAGATTAAAAAAAAGATAACCGAGCGAAGATGTAGACTAGAGAGAAGGAAATCTAAATAGACAGAGGCATTATGAGAGATCAGATTCATCGTTAGGTCAATAATGATGCTTCACCTACTCATATTCTCTCTCCTGCCTTGAGTCATATTTTGGGCCTTCAGTAGATCAAAAAGGCATCAGCTTTCTTATCACTTAAACAGCCTCTGAAATGGATGCCTAACGCAGTCGACTCAGAATTCATTAGCACTGAGCTAGATAAGACCTTAATGCATACTAAACATCTCTGCTCCATATATGTGGCATTAGCGGCATACATTAGTGGAAACTTTCCTTCGGTTGGTTTTGCTCGGAGGATCTAGTTCCCCTCGGCCTGGAGGTTCAGCCGCCTGTAATTACAGCTCTGAGATGTTATACCACATATCTACAGTAAACGTCTCCTGAGAAAAAGACATCTTGTGGTATCTAATTATTTTTCTTGAGCTGGAGAGTTATTCCTCTGATCTGAGTTGGGCTGATTAAGCTTTTTCACCCGCATTTGATCATTCAAACACAAGCTATTAAAACAATACGGCTCAGATTAAAAATTCATAAAGGAAAAATCTAATCAGATGGACAATTTCAAGCGGATATTTCCACAGTGGTCCCAGTAAACAAATTCTGCATTTATTATGGATTCACACTATTAAATTGCTTACATATTCACTAAAATGGAAAAAAATGGAAATGGAAAATATATTCATCCTAAAATTATGTTTATTTCCAGGTTTAAATGATAAAATTATATATATATATATATATATATATATATATATATATATATATATATATAAAACTTTAAATATATATAAAATAATAAATTAATAATATAATTATAAATATGTACATAATCATGTTTATATATGTACACATGTACACTCATGTTTATATATACACATTTAATAAATAATATACATTTTTACTACACACACACACACACACACAATGTAATTTTAATTTTTAATACTTTTTTTTATTATTAAGTGTTTATATATAAAATTATATACTTTAATTTATTTCAAATTGCAATATTCATATTTATACACACACTTACTGAATTTTATTAAAAATTAATTTTAAAAACATAATATGTAATATAAGTATTATAAATATGTACATTAAATGTTTATATATAAATTAAATACATATACAATTTTTTACCACACACACACACACACACACACACACACATAAATTCATAAATAATTCATAAATATAAATATATATTATTATTATTATTATTATTATTATTATTATTATTATTATTATTATTATTATTTATATGTATGGAGGGCCGAATTACTCAATTAAATTATTAGATAAATGTTGAAATATATAAGTTAATCGTTAAATACATAATTTAATTATTGAAAGCACGCATAAATGTATGAATTATATAATTATTTATGTAATTAATATCATTATTTAACTGTATATTTATTCATTTAGTTAGTTATACATTTATTGATTTAATTATACATTTAACTATTTAACTATTTATTTATGCATTTATTGCCTCCACATTTCATTTTGAGGGTATTAATTAAATATATAAATAAATAAATCCGTTCATATAAATATACAATTAAAAATATATAATTAAATATATACTTAGTTAAATATATAATTAAATTAGATAATTAAATGAATAAATAAATAAATAAAAGTTATAATTTATACATTTATTTGTGCTTTCAATAATTAAATTATGTATTTAACAATTTATTTATATATTTCAACATTTAATGATTTCATTTTGAGTAATTTGACCCTCCATATATATGCAATAATTATATATAAATATGTAATTAAAATAGTTACATTCATTATTTAATATGTATATATTTTTATATCTCATGTTTATATATATAAATTAAATACATATACAATTTTTACTATACACACACACAATGTGAATGTATAAATTGTATAAATTATATATTTAATTATATATATAATATACAAAATAAATAAACAAATTATTTATTTATATATATATATATATATATATATATATATATATAATTATATATAATTATACATATATATGTAATAAATGTAATAAAGTTATTTTAATTAAAATGTAATTTAATTTGTAATTTTATATATTTTAAATAAATATTACATACATACATACATACATACACAGAAATATTTTAATTATGCACTTAATTTTATAAATTAAATAATAATATAAACATAACACATGACATTTTATTCTATTTAGGGATTTAACACTTTTATGCACCAAATTCAGCATCATATTTGGACCATGAAAACATTATTCAACCCAGAACTGTTACAGTATTAAAGGGGGATGTATATAAATGTAAATTTTGCTCTGGTTTTGCAAAGCAATTCTTCACAGTACATTTGGGAAGTAGGTAATCCTCGTCCAATAAAGCTTATTTAATCTCACCATGAAAGGACCTTCTAATAATTGCCCGTAATTTTTTTTCAGCCGTGTGAAACGCACGACGAATGTTTGTGTGCCAGCTTTTGCTATAGCTTTCAGAGGACAGAATTCCTCCACAATGCTACCAGAACCCGAAATAATCAACGCTGCAGGGAAAACGGCTTAATAAAGAGCCCTTCTGTTAAATAATATCTTAAATAAAAAGGCAAAAGCTGAGGAGCAGGGCTAGAGGTGCGAGTATAAACCAGTAAAGGAATGCTCTCAGTAATATGCAAACAAACACGAGCGTGATATGAATGTGAAATGAAGAGAGCAGGTGAAGGCGGCCGGACGAGGTGATGATGTGTATGTGTTATATCTGCTGTGCTTTGCCATCTGGACAACTGATTACAAATGAATGATTATTTGACGTGGCACACTGAGAATCGCCAGAGAGACAGATGTGTAAATGTGCATCTGCTGAAAGAGCAAAGCAATCCTCTCTAAAATTGAACAGAATGCAGATTTTGAGTCAGACCATAACCATCTGGCTTTTAGACCTTCTTCAGCTGCCGTACAGGAAATGCATTCATTCAAATAAACTAATGTGCAGTGGGATGCTAGTATACTGTGCAATAGCATATACTCAGGAGCGTTCAGTCCATATGAGCTGTGAATGCTCTGCAAACCACAGTCATTTAAGAAAACGAGTTCAAGGACTGGCGAAATATTACCATTACTATATATTCCCTGATCACTTGAGGTCTAAATGTGTAGCATAAAGTGCTCATTATCAAATGTTGGAAATACGTATGGAACTGTCTTTGCCAAACGACAGTCATTTTCTGCAAATCTGTGGCAGTTATGAAGGGATTCGGGTGAGCAGATCCACTTTGCCGCCTGAGCTCTATTGCTATGACTCGCCATTATTGGTGCACGTTCTCATTGGTTTGTTGGCATGTGGATGATTTCACTCTCACACACACACACACACACACACACACACAGCGCTGTAGGCAAATGCTGCATTAAATGCATGCAAAACCAACTGGATTACATGTCTATGTTCAGTGTCAACATTTTGAATTCCATGCATTTTTTGCCATTTTGTGTAAAATGCATGCCATTTTTTAGCCACAATATTGTGTTAAACATCAACATTTTTGAATAGAATGTAATCAATTTTTAATTGTGTGTAAAATGTCAACATTTTGTAATTGCACAATTTTTAAAAAAAATTTAATTGCACACAATTTAATCACAATCGTTTGTAAAATGTCAAAAAAAAAATTAAATAATGTCAGTTGCAGTTGTGTGTAAAATGTCAGTTTTTTAAAATTGCATGCAATTTTTAAATGACAATATTGTGTGAGAGGTCAACATTTTTTAATTGCACAATTTTTTCAATTGCCATTTTGTGTAAAATTATCAACTTTTTTAACTGCATGCAATTTTTTTTTTAAATCACAGTATTTTTAATTGCTTGCAATTTTTATTAATTGTCAATTGCAATTTTGTGTAAAATGTCAACAATCTTTTAATTGCATGCAGTTTTTTTCTTACAATTTTGTGTAAAATATCAATATTTAAAATATTTATTAAAATATTTATTAATATTTATTCATATATTTTATTGCCATTTTATGTAAAATGTCAGCTTTTTTAAATTGCATGCATTTTAATATTTTTTTTTATTACAATATTGTGTAAAATGTCAACATTTTTCAATTGGTTGCTACTTTTTTTTTTAAATCATCTTTTTGTGTAAAAATTATTTTTTTTTTTAATTTGCACACAAACTTTAAATCGCAATTTTGGTGTAAAATGACACACACACAAATCGAATTCCATGTATTTTAATTGCCACTTTTTTGCAATTGTATGAATTTTTACATTTTGCATTTTTTGTGTTAAACGTCAACGTTTTTAACGTTTTAAATGTAATTTCTTAAATCACAATATTTTGTACAATATTTCTCTCATGGCTGCTACTTTTTCAATCACCATTTTGTGTAAAATGTCCATATTTTTAAATTGCACAAACTTTTAATTGCATTTTTGGTGTAAAATGACAACACAATATTGTGTAAAACATTTTTAATTGCACACAATATTTTCACAATTTTGTGTAAAATGTAAACATTTTTAATTGCATGCAATTTTTCAGTTTTAATTTTGTGTTAAATGTAATTGTTTTTTTAAATTGCATGCAATTTCTTAATCACAATATAATACAATATTTCTCTCATGGTTGCTACTTTTTTAATCACCATTTTGTGTAAAATGTTAATTTTTTTTAATTGCACACAAACTTTTAATTGCAATTTTGGTGTAACATGTCAAAAAAAAAATAAAAATAAAATAAATATTCCATGCATTTTAATTGCTTTGTTGCGCAAAATGTTAACTTTTTTGTAATTGCATGACTTTTTTTTTGTGTGTGTGTGTGTAAATTGCAACATGAAAATTATCACAACGTTTATTTATAGTGTGCAACGCATTGTGGGATACAGTATTAAACACTGTTACTGCACATTTCATAAGTCACTCAGACACTCAAATTAAATAAGTCAAGAAGGGAATGATATAAAAAAAAAAAAAGTCTTCTGGTTTGTTGCACTGGAAATGCAAAGTCAAGTTGAGCCCATTGCATTATGGTACCGTTACATTTTGCTGAAAACACATACCATGCACAATATATCGTACACATTGCACATTTCAGAAATGGTAAGATGAGTAGCATGCAGATCCAAATATAGTCCAACTCACGATCCAACATCTGTGCGCAAATGCGGGAATTCACCAGCACATATGCGATGCAATCTGCGAAACAGCATATAAACCCAGTAGACCTGCACAAACACCTCATGCTGGCATATAAAATGGGGGGGAAAGGGAAATTTGCATATTACACAAAACATACATAGTATGATAGCAATAAACTCAGCCAAGCTTGAGCCAGCATTCACCTGCTCAAATATACATTCTCCCTGACAAGCCACAAAAGATCAATAATGAGTGATCACAGTACGACATGTGGACAAAGAGACAGAGAGAATAAAGCAACAGGACAGACACTAGAGACGCTTCTCCCTCTCTCTGCCTCAAACAGATGATGTAATATCCTGTAACTCCTCAGGATCTTGTTCGACCAAACCTCGAGGCAAGAGCACATCTCTAATGTTTGTTTTATGCTGAACTTTCATTGCTTTAATATTCTCTCCATGTACCTGCACTCTAACTTTGTGTAAAAAAGTTGTCAAAGATGTGAAACAGCTGTCTAAGTGAGTATTTTTGCAAGTATATTTTAAAATCCATGGTCTTATGAACACATTATAGAGGTGTATACCTTGGGTTTAGCTGGATAAAACAACGGTCTTCTTTGAAGTAAATGAGACTATAGAATAAGGCATTTTTAACCAAATACTTGCAGCCTTGGTGAGCAAAAGAAACACTGAATCTTACTGACCCCAGACTTTAACTTTAAGTAAAGCAATGATGCAAAATATAAATCAACATGTCAAGTCTTGCATCATCGTCCAGCTCCACACGACAGCCTCTGTAGGAAAGGAAAATAAGAATGGCCTGAAATCATTTCAGAAGCTATGACAGGACCATAAAGCTGACCTTTAGATCATGTTTTCTCCATTTGGTTTCTGATGAGGACTGTTCTCGGGTCAGCGTGTACATGGTCGTTTGATGGCAGAGATTAGTGGAGGATTATTGCAGACCAAAACAGGTAAACGGTGTCGTTGACTGACGACTCGTCAATACTATCGACCAGGCGATCCCTCGCCATCAGATGCTCTTGAAGCCATTAGTGTCAAGCGATAACACTGCGCCTATGTCTGCGAGAAAGCTCGGATGACAGACGGACTCTGATCATGTGTAGTGCCCTGTCAAATTAATTATTTTTTCCCCACAAATTCTGTTTTCCACTTTAATTTTTCTGGATTCTGTTTCAATTGGTTTTCAACCGAATTTTTAGAGGAAGAAGAACTAATTGATCATTGAATTTGATAATGCATCAATTTATAACAGTTTTATTAATGATAGTACCATATGAAATGTTTTATTTAACTACTATACAGTAGATTCTGTGTTTTATAATTTAATGAAAAAACATCATCAAAAACGGTGGCAATCATTGTCAGAAATTCTTAAAAATGTAACAGAATTTAAAACATTTAAATGGAATGTTTTAAAGTATATGCAAACAAAATGTAAACATTCTTTATTAAATTAAATTAAAATTGTGATACTATGTGACACCATTTTATTTTGTATATTCTGTGTATTTTGTATATTCTGTGTTTTATGCTTTAATGAAAAATCAAAAACCATGATAATCATTGTGTGAAATTCATAAAAATGTAAAAAATGTAATATAATTTTAAAGCTAATTGAATGTTTTAAAATGTAAGCAAACAAAATTCAATCATTCTTTTTCATTTTTCGGCAACCAAAAATAAAATAAAATAAAATAAAATAAAATAAAATAAAATAAAATAAAATAATTCCTTAAAATCTTTTAGTATTTTTTAAATAAACTGTTTTATTATTATTATTATTATTATTATTATTATTATTATTATTACTGTTGTTGTTTTTACTTTGACCAGTAAATTCCAGGTGAAATAAATTTCACAAATGCAAGTAACAGAATTAAACGTGAAATTTTAAAGTAGAATGAAATTTAATTTTCCTGTAAACAACAATCTTTTATATTGAGAATCGGTTTTATTTACAACTTTGCATGTGCTGTGTTACATAATGAAAAATGAAAAAAAAAAAGGAACTAAGTCTTTGCTGTATTTTTTTTTTTTTCTCAAAAAAAAAAAAAAAATCTATTTTTATGAATCTCTGTACTCTGATTTGGTATTGCATCCTTTTTTATTCATGCTACAGTGTACTGCACAATAATAATGTATTTGTCACAATTTCTTCAAGTCAAACTGATCTTTTTTTTTCTCACATGTTGTCTTGAACACAATTAAGTTTGATAGTTTTTAAATCAAACCCAAATGGTCAAAAAATACTGGTAAAGAGACTCTCAGAGCAGCTGGAGATGAAGTTTGTGTGCTTATTTCCTCATACAGTGAGACGTCATACAGACTTCGTATTTAAATAGCAGTTTATCGCAATTTAATATTTACTAACAATAGCCAATACAAGTGCATAGCCCTACTTTTGATTTATTAAACCAAATTTGCCAAATTCTGTGACATTCATGTCAGGATTCTGTCCACATGTTTCGCACTGCAGAAATCAAATGACTCCAAATGTGTGTTTTCATGCATAAATCATGTTGAACGTTCCAAACTGACTTTCCCATTCAGTCAGCTGTAGTTTCTGAAGCTGGAGAGTATAAAGCAGTGTTTTAGTGCACTTACTGTCCATTACAGTCAAGTATATACAGTATATCTAAAGCATCAGTGCACGCATACACTAACATTGGCATGTTATTCGTTTCTGATAAATTGCTCTGACCTTCTGGACACTGGAGCCGTGTTCCCGAATTTGCTGATGAATGCCGTGATGACATGGTCGTGTGGCACGTGTGTGTGTCTGACGGATGATAGCACTTTACATCTCCACATCATTTTCTACTTCGCCCTCATTTCAGCAGTACAACGTTCCCTAAAGAGCGAGCATGAGAGAGAGAGCCAAACGAAAGAGGAAAGTGGAAGGAAAAGCGAACAAGATTAGCACTGATCCGTGAAGTTTTTGCAGAGGTGGATGTTGTAGGTGTGTTGTGTTCAACCTAACAAGCGCCTTAGAAATTGCCTACTTATGCAAATAATTCAAAACAACAAACTTTTAGCCGAGAAGGCTTCCCCAACTGTCACCAGTCCGTAATTAGCGGTGGGACGATGTGAGGGAGAGTGGGAGCGTTTAATGAGTGAAATGCAGACGGCTGACGCTTTCCTAACGACTTTGAGCTAAAATAAAACTGCACAACAGCAAACGAGCACAGTATTGAAAGTGTTTGGTGCTAAATTAAAAGTGAACGCTCACTTTTTTTTCCCTTTAAAGCGAACAACATGGGTGCACCTACAAAACAATTATCAAGGTATTAGCATGGTATATGCCATATTTAGTGAAAAAGAAGTAATAATGGCTGTGAAAAGGCTGTGAGGGATTGACAAAAATCCAGAAAATTAGAGACATACTTTATTTGCAATAGAGCGTTTTCATTACGCGTAATCAATTGGCCATATTGGCGGCAATGAACGTAAACAATGCCAATGAAGTAAGTAAAACTCACATATTTTGCTGATTATTGCTACTGAAAATGGCCAATTATAGTCATGTTTTGGGCTGTACTAATCAGTCAGACCACAAAAAAAATTATAAAATAAAATAAAAATAAACATTTGGAGTACTTAAGACTGCCACAAGTTATAACAAATCAAGGAGAAGAGTGCAAAAAAACTGTCTGATTTGCGGTTTGCCAAACTGAACCAGAATTTCCAAGGCAAGAATCTTGACAACATTTGTATTTGTTCTTATCATTTCCGATCAGGTAATTGAAATAGGCTAATGTCTTAATTAATACTGCTGGTACATAGCTTATCTTTACCAACTATTTACTTTAGTTAGTCACAAATTGTGCACTTACCTGCTTATTAAGTCCTTCTCTATATGATTTAGCAGCTTCCACACGTTTTTCTTCTGTGGTTTAGACTGTCAAGGTTGGGGTGTAGGGAAGAGGCGAGGACACAGTTGTGCAGAGTGATGGGCTTTTTATTGCCAAAAAATAAACAAAACAACAATAAAAACTACCCCGAGGGGGAAAAAGGTTGGCTGGCAACAAGGCTGGAGACACAGCAGAGCAGGACAAGGTAAGGTAAGGCAAGATAGGATACATAAGATGACAAACTGGCACAGGACTGCAAAACCAAGGAGAATAATAGGTAATGAGGGAAACACAGGTGAGGAAAATTAACCAACAATCAGGAAACAAGATGGGCGGGGTCAAGACAATAGACTTGAGAGCACATGGCACAAGAAAAAAGCCTTGTGCTCACACAAAACAAAAACACAAGCACATGGCCATCAATACAAATCACAGGCCACGTGCTTGAACAAAACAAGACACAAACACACAGCTAATGAGAAAACTCACAAAGCTCTGTGTTCACACAAAACATGACAAAACACAAACTGCTTACTACAACAACACAAGACAAGAAAAGCATTTGGCCGAACATGAACTGCTGCTACATTACAATTGGCCGGTTTTTGCCCAAAGATTTATGGACATTTAAAGCATATTTTCAGACTTCCTTGAATGCATTTGCCCTGTTTTGATCCACATTCCTGTGAAATTGATTTATCTTTATTTTATTTTGTCATTTTTTTAAAGAGATAAAAATGGTCCTTATCAACTTTGATTGACATGGCAACAAAATTATATCACATCATTTTCGCAGTTAAAATCTTGGGCTGGTTTTTGTTGAAGTGGGCGGGTTTTGGTGAGCTTTTGGGCTGGAAATCATCAACCCGATCTGGCAACACTGGCCAGGATCCGAACCAGGCTCCAACAAGGCACACAAAAACAAAAACATGATGGGAGTGTCAGGGCTCTATCACAAAACCACAAGAAAACTAGAACAAAGTGACAGAACCCTGACATAAACAGCATAAAAAAGTAGAACAAGTAGTACATTATACCTGCAATTAATGCTGTTATTTACACCCGAGAATTTCTGATATGGCCGCACATCCGTGAGGTAAGTGCAAACCCTTTATAGTGTTGAAATTAAATATAGCATTTGGTTGTAATAAGTGTGAGCTTGGTAATAGTTTAACAAACATGGTAATATTGAGCAACTTACATTTTAGACAATATTGTAACAAAATACATTTCTAAATAAAGCCTTGAAAATCAGTCATACAAAACCGTGTTCGGAAAAGAAATGTGTAAATACGCGATGGGAGAAAACATATATTTCAATGCTTTCTCTCCCAATTATGTGAGGTGATTATACTGTGCTTATACTAGGGGCATTGAATGCTTGAATCTGATTGGCTGATGAACGTTCTGAAGGTGTGCATTATTTTCAGGGAAACGCACAGCGAACGTAGTTCCAGGCAGCTCTTGACACGCATTACGTGTCTATATCACTTCGCCACACTATTTCAGTTATTTCAAAAGGTCCTTACAGCCTAAAACAGCAAAATAAACAAAACCCACAATGACACTGGCCAAACAAATACAGTAAACAACAGGATAAAAATGACAGATTATTTCCATGTTTTTGCTGCAAAATTATGTTTGTTATGTACGAAAAGCATACTCTTTTTCTCCCACACTCTCTCTTTTACAGACGCACACACATAACAGTCAGCACACACGTGAACATACGGTGAACATACATGAGGTAACGACACGGTTCCTGAAGAAAATGAACTTAAAGTTTCAATATAAGTAGAGACACTGCTGCTGATCATGTTTGAGAGAAGCACAGACTCACATAATCCGCTTTATGTCGTGGCTGCATCACCACCAGGTGTGTATTATTTACTAGGAATTCAATGGCCCATCGTCAATTATTCCTTACATAATTTGCAGACATCAGGGAGCTGTTATTATTATTATGCAGGGCATTAGCCTTTTTCACACTTAACGTGTTTCTGGCTTCCGGATTGGCTTGCAGGGTAAAAGTTTTTCCGGTGACAACAGCGACCATAGTTAAGTTCGGGAATCTAAAGCTATTTTTACTATGAAAATGCTTGAATTGCCAGTGTTTTACTTTACAAAGAGTAGAAACATTTCACAACTATCCTTTTGCATCAGCTTCGGGTCATCACAAATACTATGTTTGTTTAATTCTGAAAGTTGGGACTTACAATTCAGTTAGTTTTGAGCTTTGTAAATTGTCTCTTTGGTGCTGGCTGTGCATTATGACTCTCCACGTGACATTTTTTCACGATTATAATAATAATAATAATAATAATAATAATAATAATAATAATAATAATTATTATTATTATTATTAGTAGTAGTAGTAGTAGTAGTAGTAATAAAGTACTATTGTATTGTCTACTTGCTCTCCTGCATTATTAACATGACGGCGTAAACGTACATTGTGTATAATGTGCCCTGTAAATACGTATTAAAATAACATAATACATATTAAACAAGAAATGACTCATATTAATGGCTTTATTCCTATTGGATCAGAATTAAGTTGTTGTATTGAGTTTATGCTTCAACCGGACCCAGAATTGTTTAATTTATTGCTGGTAAAATGTGCATCTGGATATAAATGCTGTCAATTTATCATGATGTGGTGATTCGAGGGAAATGATGAATTGAGATAATATGCTCAAATGTACGGGAGATGGAGAACAGAAACTATCCAGTGCTATTGAGCATATTGTCTGGATGAGACAGTCTGAGTGGCCCTATAAATGACAAACAAGTAAACTGTTTTTTCTGTATTGATTATATTACAACAACTTGGAAAACAGACAAAACAGAAAAAGTTAAGAAGCATTATTTAAGAAAAGGGCATATACTAATAGGCGCAGACCTGTAGCACAACTAACTTTTCCCGTAATTTCCGATTTTTGTGAAAAAGGCTAAGTGAAATCACTTTTGAATTCGCGTTTGATTTTCGCTTTCACTTTCGATTGGTGATCTATCACGTTTATAATAGGCTACTAAAGAGCGCTAGTACTTGCCACGTTTACAAGATTAGATGTTTGTCAGTGCTCAGGATTTGCAAATTATTCACCATCGTCTTATCAATCATCTTTTCTTAGTCTGTTTATGAGGTAAGTGAAATGTTATGTAACAGGCTACTGCTAGCAAGTGGCTAACCACGTCCCTTTAGTGGCTCCGTAGAACGCGTTATTCGTTTTCCGTGCCTTTTTTCTGGGCACATGCCTATGTGTTAATCAATGATTCAAAAAATGTAATGAATCAATGATCACTTAGCTATTGAAACTAGTTTCATTCCCGACCAGGGTTGCCAGGTCTGTGAAACAAAACCAGTCCAACTGCCTTTCAAAACTAGCCCAATTGCTTTTTTCTGTGGTTTTCCCCTGCATCAAAATTATGTTTTGGGGGAGATTGCTTTAACCCGTGGATCTGAGGCAACAGTGTAAATGCAGACCAATTCTACAGCAAAAAATAGAGGACTTGGAAACTGACTCAGTTCCTGAATCAGTGTCTTTGAAAGAATCATTTGGGATGAATTAATTAGTCTTTCATATAGTTTTATACAGTTAACGTTTCATTCCTAAATTAATAGGTTGAGGGATTGATTCAAATGACTCACTCATTCAGATTAGTTCCACTCCTGAATGAGTGATTGATACAGTGCAATGAGTTACTTGTTTTGTTCTGAAATGAATCAGAAGGCTATATTTAAACAAACCTCATCATGAGCGTGAATGGTTTGACGTGTAGGCATTATGGTATGTAGGGTCTGTGCCAGATGGAGTGTAAATTGTTAGTCTGCTAGCATTAGCTGGATGGACAGAGCTAACACAGAGCTCCCAATCTAAGCTCAGGGCCTGAGGGCACTTCAGCTCTCTCTGCCAGAGAAACGCTCATATCAACACTCTCCAGGATTATTCAGGCTGGTGTATCAGCAAATCTTTTACAGCTGATTTTGTCTGAAGTACTGAACCACACTCTGACAATCTAACTGTACTGGCGTTGAAGCTAATCGCTTAAGCTATTTGATTTTGTAAAAATAACAATGAAAAAGCTGGTTTATCCGGAGACAATGAGAGTGGTGTAACAATGAACCTTTAATTAAAGGCATAGTTCACCCAAAAATGAAAACGATTCCATGATTTACTCATCCTTAAGCCATTCTAGGTGTATATATGCACTGTAAAAAATTGCTGTAAAAATACAGCGAATTTTGCACAGCAATTTACCGTTTTTAATTAATACAGCAGAATACTGTTGATTGCGATGCATTTTGACGTAATAAGTAATAACGGCAAACTACCGTTCGGTTTCACAGGATAATGCAGTATTTTTTTTTTGTCCTGCAACACGTGTACTTAGCTCGCTCACACAGAGGGAAAACAATCTATTTCCATCGACAAGCATACAAACAGGTATAACATTACATATCTTCCTCATTTTATTACGTAGCAAGTAAGAGATTGGAGCAGATTTAACAAATATTGTTTTCATGCAGTTTGTGACCAAGGCGGCACAGAAGTAGCCTAACTTTAGACGGACTTCATCTTTATGTGCTTTCCTCGTCAGCCTCGCCTTATCAAGGTAAGTGCAAACTTATCAAAGTTAGTAGGCCTATTATTTTGTGATATATGAACGACATTACTCTCTTTTTTTCTGTCTAAAGTAACACGAAAGGATGGTAAACGAACTATCAAAATGCACACGGATTAGCTTGTGTTCAGTCATAATAATACATTCGCGATGTAATTAAATATTCAAGGATATTTCATTGAAAAATGAATGGCAGTTGATGCCACTTAACCGCCTTTAGGCTTATTTTACATAATAGTTCCATCCATTTGAGATCATCTTAAAGATTGTCTGTGTTAGAATGGTAAAGATATTTTACTGTTGAGGTTCGTGGACTGTAGTTTTAAAAAAATGATAACCTGCACCTTGTGTGCTAACACCTGCTGCAACATATTTGCATATGTGAGGCACATGCGAAGTCATAGCTTTCTGCCCAATGCATCTTTTAGGTGCGGTTTCCCTGAATGCACAAGAACATTTTCTAAGTTTGAAGCCTTCAAACGTCACATTTATTGCCATAAATATGGAATGAAAAAGACTGAAATGTGTAGTGTAGGTGATGTAACATGTCACATTGACTTTTGCAGCTATAAGTGTGAGGATATTCAGGGTCTTGTGTCACATCTGAAAAGCCATATTACTGAAGGAAAGACAGTGACATGCCCTTTTAAACACTGTGATAAAAAATTTACAGTAAAGTCTACATTCACATCACACATGTCAAGAAAGCATAAAGATTACTCAAAAGAATGTCTAGTTGACTCAAATCCAATCAGCACTAGTGATTGTACTGATGAGGGCGATATGCAGCTTGACATTGCCAGTCAGACAAGTTATGAAGATATGGAGGTCTACCCAGAAAGTGCAGATGAAGGGCAATTTATCAGAAACTTAGCATTGTTTTATCTGAAACTACAAGCTAAATTGATCTTGCCATCATCTACAATTCAAACAATCATTGAACACTGTCAGGAGCTACATGACATAAATCAGTCACACCTAATTTCTAAAGTACTAGAAAAGTTGAAATCAATTGGACTTCCTGAAGCTGACATAAACATTGTAATAGACACAATGAAAAGTGAGGATCTTCATAGGGCTTGCAATACTCACACACTCAAAACTGATCATAAAAGAAAAACATATTTTAAAAGTAATTTCAGATATGTGGAGCCAGTGTCCATTTGTCTTGGTAAGAATGAGTCAGGCAAAGAATGTTTTGCACAATATGTCCCGGTGAAAAACACAATTATGTCTCTCTTGTCCTCAGAGTCAATAAGGGAGCAATTGCACCAAATTGGAAGTAGAACCCAGTCGAATGAGGCTTTTCAAGATTTGTGGGATGGCACAAAAATTAAAAACAATTTGCTGCTTAAAGACACCACCTCTTCAATCGGCATAATCTTGTATCAGGATTCATTTGAAGTGGCAAATCCTCTAGGGTCAGGGAGAAAAAAGCACAAAATATTGGCCATGTATATGAGCCTTGCAAATATTTTGCCACACAACAGGATGAGCATTGATCAGATGCAGCTTGTGCTGCTTTGTCGAGAACAAGATTATAAGGATTTTGGACAGGATCTAGTGTTTGGTCCTCTTATGAAAGATTTGAAAGATCTTGAGCTGAACGGAGTAACTTTTCCAAATGGCCAGCTCTGCAAGGGAACCTTGTATGCTATAGCAGGTGACAATTTGGGTTCACACAACATTGGGGGTTTCACAGAAAATTTTAGCAAGAGCAAGTATTTTTGCAGATACTGTGAAATTGATCGAGAAACTTTTCTTTCAGATCCTTTGGCCAAGGGACCTGACTGCACACCACAGTCATACGAGAGACAAGTTGAAGCTCGAAGTCTCAATAGGGAATTAAGTGACTGTGGTGGCATTAAATTTAATTCTATCTTCAATGAGCTCTCACATTTTCATGTATGTGAGCCTGGATTGCCCCCTTGTCTTGGGCATGACCTGTTTGAGGGTATTGTCTCTACTGATTTGGCATTATACCTAAACCACCTCATTTCAAAAGAGAAAGAGTTCACTTACACAGAATTGAATCGGCGGATCAACCAGTATAAATATCTAGGTAATGATGCCAACAATAAACCATGTGAGGTTAACCCAGGGGCTGGAAAACTCTCTGGACATGCTGTTCAGAATTGGTGCTTCTTGCGAATGTTGCCATTATTGATTGGTGATAAAATAAAAAGCCCTGGAGACAGTGAGGTGTGGCAGCTCATCTTACAGTTAAGAGAGATTGTGGAGCTTGTTTGTGCTCCAGAGATTACCTCAGGCCAGGTAGCATATTTAAGAGTTCTGATAGATGAATATTTGCATGTCAGAATGCAGACTTTTAGGGATCATGTGCTTAAGCCTAAGCATCACTACTTAAATCATTACCCAGAACTCATTGTTCACTTTGGCCCATTAATTCGTCTTTGGACCCTAAGATTCGAAAGTAAACATGGCTACTTTAAGCAATGTGCAAGAAAGCTACGTAACTTTAAAAACCTCTGTGGAACCCTTGCTGAAAGACATCAACTGCTGCAATCTTTTCTGAGTGCTGGGACCCTATTCCCGCCATCTGTTCTGGTAGAGAAGGGAACTGAATTCATCATTGGAGACTACAATGATAAAATAAAACAGTCTGTCATTCATTTGAATTTTGATCCAGAAAACACCCTCATTAGTCAGGAGGTGATTGTTAAAGGGACAGCATATAAGAGCAACATGTTTGTTGTGATGGATCATAATGATAATGGCCTCGTAGTAGGGCAAATCAAAAAGGCTGTCATTCATAAAAGTTCAACTGTATACTTTATAACTGAGGTATATGAGGCTGTTCGTCAACCATGCATTAATGCTTATGTTATTGCACCAATGCAGGAAGCCTACTACTGTGTCAATCAAGCAGACCTGATCGATTATTATCCACTGCCTAAATATTTAGTTTGTGGCATGTCTGTACTAACCCTTCATCATTCTGTCCCCACATTTTAGATTCATGCCATCCATCAGTGATGAAATAAAGGGCATCATCCTCAAGACTTTGCCCAGCCTAACTGAGGATATTCAAATACGTGTTATCACTGCACTTGAAAGCTCAGGCGTGGAATCAAAAGATGACCTTAAGTATGTACAACAGGATGATATCAGAGACCTCCTGCCTGTTATACAGCAAAGGAAGCTTCTGGAGGCATTCAAGATGGGTAATTATTATTAATTTTCTAGTGATAGTAGATGTCCTATCCATTCAAAGCAACTTAAAATTAGATCATTTAAAATGAGCCTCTCCACATTAAGCTCTATTTGGGACAGATACAAGCTTTACAAAGTCCCCGCAAAGACAGTTTTTTTTATTTTATTAAGGAATAAAGTTTATAGAAAATAAAATTGACATATTTAATTTCCCGATTTGCATCCATATGAGATATATTTTGTGAAATGTATATGTTGTATATAGTTTTATTTTCATATATTTCAGAAACTACAAAAGTCACACTTGATCTTGAAATCTTGACAGATGACTCGGCACATACAAGTTTGTCTTTGGACTCCAGTCCACTACCTTGTTCCTCTTCATCTTTCCAATCAAGCCCATCACCAGCATTATCATCTTGCAGTTCGAACAGGGGTGTCCAATCAGGCAGCATTGCCGATAAGTGGCAAGAAAACTTTGAGATACCTTGGGAAAAAATGCCTGAGGAATTGCGGTCAGCCATTGCCAATGGTAAGCGACCTGCTCCTGATAAGCGTCGTCAGATGATACGCATCCTGGTAGATGAAATAAGAAAGCATGAGGCTAATCCTACACGAAGTGAATGTCTTATCATCTGCCGTAACATCATTAAACAGTATCCCAGTAGTTTTGCAGATATGACACCAGGAGGAGTTATTATTGGTGGTGGATTTACTTCACTTCTTTCACAAGTAAAAACAAGAATTGAAAACATAAACCGTTCCGGAACATTGAGACGAATCCGAACATCAAGAATATCTGGCCAACTGCAGAAGCCAAGTGATTCATACGGGTGCACACAATTTAACCCGGAAATGCCATCAGATGAAACAACTGAAATGTTGGAGCAGAAGCGTCAAAGGCTGGAGACCATTTACAGAGAGGAAGGTATTGAGAGTGGTGAGAAGACTGAAGTACTAAACCTTATGAAATCAACATTCTGTCTTCAGCGTAAGCAAATCAATCAGACTCCAGCACCTTCCATTGAAGAATTAAGAAACCAGTGGCCTTATCTTTTTACCAAAAGGGGTATCTTCTGTCACTTTGAGTCATTAACTGACATCAATGTGTTGCATGCTTTGGAACTGTCCATTAAAGAATCTGGAAAAGGAATAGCAAAGTATTTGATGACCAAATCAAAGAAAAAAGACGTACAGCCTGTCATCTACCAGGGTGAAGATGAGGAGCTGAATCTCATCCAGCTGTTGATGACCTATTTTAACGAGAGGATAGAAGGACTAATTCTCACTGCTGACGTAAGTTTTGTTTATTATTTGCTTTATATCTGCTATGATTGTACACACTTTTTTAATTTACATACCCTTTTGTACCATTGCTTACAGCAATACGCCACTGCAGCAGATGTTGAATGCAGCCTGGTTCTCCCTGCTAGTCCAAGACTGATACTGCTGGGTAAGTGTCTCACATGCAAGGAATGGAGTGTTAAAGAATAGCATTCTTTTGTTGTGCTCTCCCGTGAATTTGGCTCAAAGTTTTTAGTCATTCCGAGTCATGGCAATAGCATATTTTATGAATCTTATTAAGAATGAAGTAATTAAAGGAGAAGTTCGGTGTGAAATGGACCTGGGGTGTATTAAAACATGTTACCGAGTACAATCATATGTCCAATTCCCACCTCCATTAACCCAAATCTTTCCGAAATATAACATTATTTACGTGAGCGTCCATTAGGCTTACACTGGTATGTCTAAGGGCATACACAGCCTATGCAGCTAAATTGCTATTTTTACACCATTAACAACGTTCAAAGTAACTCCACACTTAACAGGTGGACTTCTGAGGGCCTTGACATTTAAAACGAGACACTGAGAACTTTGAAAGTGCACAAGTAGTTTATTAAAAAGACAATTTTTACAGACAGTACCTCGAGTGTTTTCCCCCTTTGCCGCCATGTTAAAATTAAGACGCGTTAAGTCGATTGACGATCACGAATGAACAAGTAGGACAGGGCAACAGAACAGAAGAGATGATCACGAAGATTGTCAATCGACTTATCGCGTCTTAAATTTAACATGGCGGCAAACTGGAAAACACTCGAGGTACTGTCTGTAAAAATTGTCTTTTTAATAAACTACCTGTGCACTTTCAAAGTTCTCAGTGTCTCAATTTAAATGTCAAGGCCCTCAGAAGTCCACCGGTTAAGTGTGGAGTTACTTTGAATGTTGTTAATGGTGTAAAAATAGCGATTTATCTGCATAGGCTCTCCTATGCCCTTAAACATACCAGTGTAAGGCTAATGCAAGCTCAGGTAAATAATGTTATATTTGGGAAAGCTTTGGGCTAACGGAGGTGGGAATTGGACAAATGATTGTACTCGGTAACATGTTTTAATACACCCCAGTTCCATTTCACACTGAACTTATCCTTTAAATGTTGTGTTTAGGCTTTTTGTGAAGTGGACAATCATGCCTAGATGTACTGTAATACTGTTTCAGGAAGTACATTAAACATCATTGTTGTCTGTTTCAGTTGCTGGTGACAAAGCCACACTTGGTGGTTGGATGATCAGTATCGAAAACAACATAATCTGTGAAGGCATAATGGAAAATTTCATCACAGGACTTGCAGCGGTATTTGCAGTCTACTATGTTTTCAATTTACAGTACCAAGAGGAGGCTGCTAAGACATTGGAGTTTTTGCAAAGGTAAATCTGCTTCTGGTCGTAAATGTTGTTTATCTTTTTTTTTTTTTTTTTTTTTAAATCTTATTAACATTTTTCAAGTTTAGATGTGCTAAAGGGTTTTTATCATCAATTTTCACAATGCCCTATCAAATGTATTTAGTGGAAATATCATTGCTGATGCTTTAGCAAAACAAGAACGAAACATTAATGAAACATTAGAAAATACAGTCTGCATGGTTCTGTTACTTATTTTCATTTATTTTTAAACCGTATAAATGGATACTGGATACTGGCATTTTTCCAAATGCATTCTGTTGTGTTCAGCAGAACAAAGAAATTTATACAGGTTTAAAACTACTTCAGGGTCTTAAAGGGATAGTTCACTTTGAAATTAAATTTTGATATGTTTTAGCTTACCCCAAGGACATCCAAGATTTAGGTGTCTTTGTTTCTGCAGTAGTTTCAATTTTGATATTTGTAGGTCCAACCGTTCTTGTCTGTCCGTCATATAATGCATGCCTATGGCCACCTCATAAAAGAAAATGCACAGATTCAAATTAAACACTCCAAATTAACAATTCCACATCGTAAGTATACATTGATGACCTAAGACATGAAACGAGTGGTTTGTGTGAGAAAACGAACAATATTTATATCGTTTTTTACTTCTTGAAACACATCATATCCAGGTTGGGTTGCACGAGCTTCTTGGTGTGTGAGCGCATTCTGGCTTATTGAATCACCCTCGCCAACTCCAGCTAACCACCGGAAGTGTTTTTAAAAATATATGTTTAGGGTTTTTTTTTAAAAGAAAAGAATTGTGTATGCTCGCGCGAGAGGCTCTTTCCGGGAGTTGGCGCCAGCCAAGAAGCAAGAAGCTTGTGCACCTTCAACTTGGATATGATGTGTTTCAAGAGGTAAAACACAATATAAATGCTGTTCGTTTTCTCACACAAACCGCTCGTTTCGTGTCTTAGGTCATCAATATGTACTTACGAAGTGGAATTGTTTAATTTGGAGTGTTTCATTTGAATCTGTGCATTTTCTTTGATGAGGTGACCATAGGCATGCATTATATGACTGACAGACAAGAACGCTTGGACCTAAAAATATCAAAATTTAAAATACTGCGGAAACAAAGACACCTACATCTTGGATGCACTTGGGGTAAGCTAAAACATATCAAAATTTAATTTCATGAACTATCCCTTTAAGTGCATAAATATGTACATGTATTTGTAGTATACTGAGCATTAAATAAATGTTTTTCTAATACATTTTAGTATATTTATATTTCACTGATTTATTTATTTTTCACTGGATTTTATGAATGCAGTGGACTTTGTTTGACTTTACTTAACTAAACTAATATCTTATGTTTATCTGTTTTTACATTCTAGACGCTTTGTTGGCGTGAACCCGGAAAGGGGAACAAAAGCCAGCCAACTCAAAGGAGTCTCCAAGAAGACAGGAAAGCTTGTGCAGAAAAAAGTTGTAACTGTGAATCCTCAGGTGGCCACTCTCATTAAAAACGTCTTGGACTTTGAGTGGGGCTTTATCTAGTCACTCACAGCACAGGACTGTTTGACAACCAGGTACTTTTTCTCAGAGTTATGCAACTGGATCTTTGTGGGAAATTAGTATTGTGTTCTAGAAGATGTTTACAAGTCACAACATTGAACTCCGGTGTTTATTGAAGCATACCAATGTGAATATACATCAGTGATTTGATCTATACAGAGTTAGAAATATATATAAGTGACTCATTCGGGGAGATAAAAACTATAAACACTATGCAATTTTTGCCCCAGTTTACTGTCATAGCAATAAGTTCTGCAGTTTGTTGAAACACAGCATTGTTTTCTAATAAAAGCAAGTTCTGCAGGTAGATGTTTACATAATGTCAGCAGCAAGTTTTGCAGCTTACTGTACATGTTAATGTGAAACCAAAGCTTCTGATAGCAGATGTTTACATGTGATGTTTGTGACATCATTATCTGCAAAATTAGGTTTATGTGATGACATAGTATTATGTCCTGTTCAGCCCAGCACTGGTGAAGCAGTGTTAAAAATTGGTTTTAACATGATTGTTTTAATAAAAACATGTTTTAAGTAATTTTTTTCTTTGAGTCATTTGTTTGGAAGACCCTGCAATCTACACTACTTTGAAACATTTCACTTTTTTTAAATTAAATTAATAAATTGTTTATAGAGATTACAGCAGGTGTGATAAAATAACAGTAAATGCAAGTAAAATACCTGACAGTATGATACTGTGCAGCATATTTTAAACAGCACAGTACTGTAATATTTTTTACGGTAGTAAACTGTTGTATCAGATTACGGTAGTCACACTGTAAAATTACAGCATTGTGTTGGTAAATGTAGCTGCCAGTAGTTTACTGTAATTTAACAGGATTTTTTTTTACAGTGTGACTTTCTTCTTTCAGATGGATACAATCCGAGTTATACTAAAAAATGTCCTGGCTCTTCCAAGCTTTATAATTGCAGTGAATATTGGTCCAACAAAATGCATGTATCCATCATAAAAAGTGCTCCACAAAGCTCAGGGGGGTTAACAAATTGCATTTTTAAGTGAATCTATGTATTTGTATAAGAAAAAAGTCATCTAGTCTGAATCAGAAGATAAATATGCACAGATCAAGATATGTTTACAGGCCAAAACAATATACTCTACTGGCATTAATGTTTACAGACTAAGCTATTAATTTTGGAAAAATTAAAACGCAGAAAATATGAGTGGTGCAAAACCTGTTGTCATGAAGCTACACTTTAGCATAATTTTCGTAAAAAATGTATTTATTATGGAAATAATATACTTAACTTAAAGGCCCGGGTATAGGCTACTTCTTTTTCCGCGTCCGCGATCGTATCGCGCGCGCACGCGTTTTAAAGTATGCTCCACGGACGTTTGGGTTTGACACATGCCCAGTACAATTTCCTTTATATTCACCTCCTTACCGACAGAGGACAGCACCGAGTCGCGTCGATTACAGGCCATTCACAAAATCAGGACGCGCATGCATCGTTGTACGCGGACGGTCCGCGCGGTCTCAAAATTTGGGCTGCACGCGGACGGGGGTCGCGGCCGTCCGCTTTCCCTCCTGATAACGAAAATGACGTCATGCGGACGGCGCGCGTTCGCGGACGTCCGAAGTATACCCAGGCCTTAAGATTGCTTTTACACAAGTAGAGTTAAGTTCATCATCTTTATATAGAATTATTGTCTTTGAAATACAGGTAAAGTGTAGTGTACTGTCAAATAAGCGATTATAGTAAACTGTAATTGTATTACTATTGAAACTTGTATGTCATGCATATGGATATTCTTACTTTAAAATATATATTGAATAACACACTACAATTTAAAATTAAAATACTTCACGTGTATGGTATGGAGCTAAAATTATGACAAAACTATTTGAATTTGAATTGTGTAATTTTGAATTATTGACGTGTTATTTAACAAAACTGAATAATGATATTTAAAATAGCTTTGAATTCGTTTTTATTTTGAATCTTAATTTGAATTTGAAATTCTTTTACTTGAATATTGAATATTTGAAATGTAACAACTGTATTTTTTTTAAACAGAGTTTTATTGACATGTATTTTCAAACAATGGATTTTTGGTTCTGAATTATTAGACTGCAGGTATTTCAAATACAACTTTAAGTTTTCGAAATGAAGAAGAAATTCTGAACATCAAATTCAGTTTTCTAAAATTCAAAACGCAGAATTCAGATCGTACAGAAAGTAGGTCAGAGGTCATCCAGAGGGAAAAGTAGATAATCCCCAAAAAGTCGAACGAACCATTGGCCGATTACAGAGCTGCAGTAGTTTTGTGGCGCAAGCCTGCCATTCTACTGCCTAATCATGAATGCCCAGAGGTAAGTTCTTTTTAAGCATTTATGGTTAATATTAATATATTATGTTAGCGTTTCCAGTATGTGAAACATTTGTCTAAGTAGTATCTGGTGTTTGTTTTGAAGTGTATTTGGTGTAAAAGGGAGTAGCATGCTGCCGTGTCTATGCCGAGGCGCGGCGCGTCGCAGTGCTCGCGTCCGGTCTAGACACGGCGTAAGCATTACATCCCTGTACCTTACTCCATTCGAAGGGTACATCCCTGTACTTTGGGAAGTTGCATTCAAAATCCACTTGGATGAAAATGTGGATGGAGTTATAATGCTTACACCGTGTAGAGACCGGACGCGACCGATGCGACGCGCTGCAACAGAATAGAGCCTGTTGATTATATTCGGTGATATTGTCTACACTGAATGCGACATTCCCAACAGCAAACGGATTCTCCGTTCTATTTCTGACATAGTCCAAGCTCTTTACAACGGATGCTTTGTCACTTCAAGCTGTTGCGTCGCGCCGCAGCATGCTAATCCCCTTTACATCGAATATAGCCTACTTTAAAACAAACACCAGAGACTGCGTAGACAAATGTTTCACATGCTGGAACGCTAACATAATATAAATATAAACCATAAATGCTTAAAACGAACTTACCTCTGGGCGATTCACGATTATAAGAATTGCGACCCCCTAAATTGCGATGTCAGTTGCGTTTGCCACTTGCACTCTCTCTCACTTGAAGGAATGTTGCGTGTTCTCTCCAATGGCGAAAAGACGCTGTAAGGAGGTATGAATGATCCATTAATTAACTGGTGTATTCTGAGATGGTGTTGCAAAGACCCCGACTCGCAGTCTCCTCTTTGAACGTACCTTTAGAAAGAAATGCATCTTTAAGGATTACATAATGAAATAGTTTTTTTTTTTCTGATTTGATTTATTTCGTTAAGTAATAATTCAAAGCTTTTATGTATTTATTTATACTTTTCCTCTCAAAAAAATCATATGCACATAATAGCGCACATTAGGTTTAAAATTTAAACTAACATTGTTTATAGCTACTTATTTGATAGTTATAGATAACTGTTTTATTCTATAGATTTTATTTTATGCAAGTCGTGATGATGTGAGAAGGCAAATTGATCAGGCCGCAGTCTTCCGTTGGCCGCTGTTCGTTATTTTATAAAACAAAAACTTATATTTAGCAAACAAAAATGTTCCATTTTTTTTTTTTTTTTTCCTAAATTAACTTAATAAAAAAACGAAACGAAATATAATCACTTTGCCATTACATACAAAATGTAACTATTTTAATAGCTGAAATAGTATTGTACACTATTCTGGGAGAAGAGGGGAAAAGACGGACTCAGGTCAGGTCGGACTTGGGCCGAGAATTCTGATGAGCTGATAGCATGCCGCGGTGTCTGTACCGGACGCAAACGCGCCGCGACGCAACAGCTTGAAGTGACAAAGCATCCGTTGTAAAGAGCTTGGACTATGTCAGAAATAGAACGGAGAATCCGTTTGCTGTTGGGAATGTCGCATTCAGTGTAGACAATATCACCGAATATAATCAACAGGCTCTATTCTGTTGCAGCGCAGCGCGTCGCATCGCTCGCGTCCGGTCTCTACACGGTGTAAGCATTATAACTCCATCCACATTTTTATCCAAGTGTATTTTGAATGCAACTTCCCAAAGTACAGGGATGTACCCTTCGAATGGAGTAAGGTACAGGGATGTAATGCTTACGCCGTGTCTAGACCGGACGCGAGCACTGCGACGCGCCGCGCCTCGGCATAGACACGGCAGCATGCTACTACCTTTTACACCAAATACACTTTAAAACAAACACCAGATACTGCTTAGACAAATGTTTCACATGCTGGAAACGCTAACATAATATATTAATATAAACCATAAATACTTACCTCTGGGCATTCATGATTAGGCAGAAGAATGGCAGGCTTGCGCCACAAAACTACTGCAGCTCTGTAATCGGCCAGTGGTTCGTTCGACTTTTCGGGGATCATCTACTCTTCCCTCTGGATGACCTCTGACCTACTTTCTGTACGATCAGAGTTTTGCGTTTTGAATTTTAGAAAACTGAATTTGATGTTCAGAATTTCTTTTTCATTTCGAAAACTTTAAGTTTTATTTGAAATATCTGCAGTCTAATAATTCAGAACCAAAAATCCATTGTTTGAAAATACATGTCAATAAAACTCTGTTTAAAAAAATACAGTTGTGTTACATTTCAAATATTCAATATTCAAGTAAAAGAATTTCAAATTCAAATTAAGATTCAAAATAAAAACGAATTCAAAGCTATTTTAAATATCATATACTATTCAGTTTTGTTAAATAACACGTCAATAATTCAAAATTACACAATTCAAATTCAAATAGTTTTGTCATAATTTTAGCTCCATACCACATGCTTTAGTATGTCAGTTGTATGTCAGTATGTACATAAAGCAAGTGTACGTATTTAAACCACAATAAAATATTATTAAAACAATGGCTTAAAATGTACTTTAACATAAAACTTATTTGACATTACCACAAAATTGTTGTAGTCAATATCAGGGTTGCCAATTTAGTGATTTTGTCACTAGATTTTTTTAGATTTTCTAGCAACAACCAAATCAATTCCTTGGACAAACCTTATTTAGAACACTCTCCCACTGATACATTTTTATAAATATAGATCAGTGAACTCGCCATTATGACCTCATCCTCATCACCTACACTTTTTTTTTTTCTTTCATATTTTGATGGTTTAAGTGAAATGTGAGGTCATTAAAACCCTCCACACATCACTTTTGTCCACTGTTGTCTTTGGTGGGATTAGTTCCCAATATTTAAGACCCTGCATTTTTCCAATTTTCCAGTGAAAAAAAGCATAATTACTACTTTTATTTCTGCAGTTAAAGCATTGATTTGTAGAGTGAAAGAAGTTAATTTTATTACATGGTCAGTTACAAAAAAAAATAATAAATAACATTTTGCTTGATGATCAAGTTTGTATCATTCTGTCAATTCCATATCATCAAATAAATCCAATACTTAATATGTTCATTGGAAAGTGTGTGTCTCCTCCTTTTTGCTGCCATCCTGTTACTCCTAACTAGGTTAGGTTCTCCAGTGCTCTTAAATAATTTAGGAACTGAGACCTTAACATGTAGGAACATTTATGAATCGATCTTAATCTTATATTACATCATTCTTAGAATTTTGACACAGCTTTCACAAAGTATAACAACTCTCCTCAACAAAGCAAACCGAGTTACCCATTTAAAGTTTAAAGCTTATGGTTATGGGTTTGTTCAAATCACAAACTCTACATATGACCAATAGTATAATGCTTGCCTTAGCAAACCACTAACATTTGAACATTTGTTTGAGGGAAAATAAATGTAATCTAACACCAATTTCCATCATTTACTGATTAATTGAGCTAAAAAAAATGATTTTCTGCACTCTAGCCAAAAACCAAAGTGACTTCAGCATGAAAATGAGTTTTCTCGATAGAGTGGCCAGTAAATATTGGAATAAATGGGATAAATGTTTGAAAAAATGCACTGGTGGACTGGAAAACATAGATTTGTACACAAACTACATTTGTGATACCATTCAAAGACTGTAGAATACCCAAGACGTGTCACTCGTATAGTTTTGAATGGGAAAAAAATGCAACGCTCATTATGACTGCGAAGCCCCGCCTTCTTAATGAAAGAGCCAATCATTGATTAGTACAGTCAGCGTGTCACTGCAGCTGCCGTTAGAAGTCCCGGTTGCTATAGAAACAGTCAGCGTTCTAAGACGTGCGTTTTTTAATGCTACTGGAGCACAAGGAACCATATTTATGAGGCAGTTCTTGTCAGATTGCATTGGTGATTACAAATATGAAATTTAATCATAAACTTAGTGAACAGTTTTGTAGAATTTGATGTTTCCCCATTCTAAGAGATAGGAGCTGCACTTGCATGCCCAAGAGGCATTTCAAAGATGGCCGCCGAGTGGAATGACTTGCCTTAAAGCAGGGGTAGGGAACGTTGATCCTCGAGAGCCATGTCCCTGCAGATTTTAGTTTCAACCCTGAAGAAAAACATGCCAACCTGTATCCTGAAGACCTTGATTATCTTGTTCAGGTGTGTTTGATTAGGGTTGGAGCTAAAATCTGCAGGGACATGGCTCTCGAGGATCAGCGTTCCCTACCCCTGCCTTAAAGGGACTTTGTACCATTGAAGTCACGTTTTATTGTGAAACTTATTCAAATACTTCAGAGATTTCATATACATGGGAGCATATTGCTGAGATTGAAAACAAGATGGTCACATTGCAAAATGAATTCCTACAGAACGAGCATTAGCATGAAAATGATCTTATTTGACAGCACACATAATAAATATTACATTTAACTAGAGAAACGTTTATACGAATGTACTTTGCACAACTTCAAACAGAGGTTAGCTCGAGCTGTTGAGACTGCTGCACTGACGTTAGCATTAGCGACAGTGCTGGGGAAGTTAATCAGCTATTCTAATAGCAGATGCTAATCACATGCGCTGATCACGAGGCCCTGGGCTCATTGTTAGGACTGCTCACTCGCTCACTCTCTCTTTGACTCTGTCTCTCTAATTAGCCCACAGTGCTGACTGCTGAATTTACCTGACCTACTCCAGTCACTCTCTATTACAGGCTCCGTCCTCAACAAAAACTTATGCGCACAACGTCTCCCACCGTCGAACGCTCGCACACACATTGCAGTGTGCGTGTGAGGAAACACTTCTCCTGTCACGGCGCGTTCCAGTCAGAAAATCGCTGATGGAGAGAGGCACTAATTAGCACGACTGACACAGGAAGGGAAAAATAAAGAAAGCCCTGAGTCTGTGCAACTGCAGGAAACTGCAAGAAAAAAAGACACTTTGTGCCTTGACCCTTGCGTATCTTTTCACCGCTTTTCTTTTTAGTGCACATGGTATAATTACAGTCTACCTATTTGGTGACCTATTCATAGAGCTAATTAGGTCTACCCATGTGACAATCTGTGATCTGTAAATTAGCCTTTTGTGGTTAAAATTTATAGTCCTTGCAGAAAATGCTGTAGCTGAGCTATGATGCAATTATTTATATCAAATCATCCATATTATACAAATATTTTCATGGCATTTCAAGGTACTTAAAAAATAAACCTAAAATATAATCATGATGCATGCACAAAAACATGGTATTGGCATTGTAAACACTCTTAAAAAATGCTATAAAGAAGCATTTAGTGTTCTGCAAAGAACCTTTCAATAACAGTCCAAACAGCTGATAAAAATGTCACAATAAATCAGTTTACTTATTTTTACTTATTACTTACTAGTTTTAGTTCACTTATTTGCTGAAAATATACCAATAGGTTCTCTATTGTGAATGGGTGCCGTCAGAATAAGAGTCCAAACTGCTGATAAAAATGTCATAATAAACCAGTTTACTTATTTTACTTATTACTTAGCAGTTTCGGTTTACTTATTTGCTGAAAATGTACCAATGGATCCTCTGCAGTGAATGGGTGCCGTCAGAATGAGAGTCCAAACAGCTGATAAAAATGTAACAATAAACCAGCTTACTTATTTTTACTTATTACTTACCAGTTTCATTTTACTTATTTGCTGAAAATATACCAGTGGATCCTCTGAGGTGAATGGGTGCCGTCAGAGTCCAAACAGCTGATAAAAACATCACAATAAACCAGTTTATTTTTTTACTTATTAAATATTAGTTTCAGTTTACTTGTTTGCTGAGAATATACCAATAGGTCCTCTGCAGTAAATGGGTGCCATCAGAACGAGTCCAAACAGCTGATAAAAATGTCACAATAAACCAGTTTGCTTATTTTTACTTATTACTTAGCAGTTTCAGTTTACTTATTTGCTGAAAATGTACCAATGGATCCTCTGCAGTGAATGGGTGCCGTCAGATTGAGAGTCCAAACAGCTGATAAAAATGTAACAATAAACCAGTTTACTTATTTGCTGAAAATATACCAATGGATCCTCTGCAGTGAATGGGTGCCGTCAGAGTCCAAACAGCTAATAAAAACATCACAATAAACCAGTTTACTTATTTTTACTTATTAAATATTAGTTTCAGTTTACTTGTTCGCTGAGAATATACCAATAGGTCCTCTGCAGTAAATGGGTGCCGTCAGAATGAGCCCAAACAGCTAATAAAAATGTCACAATAAACCAGTTTGCTTATTTTTACTTATTACTTAGCAGTTTCAGTTTACTTGTTTGCTGAAAATGTACCAATGGATCCTCTGCAGTGAATGGGTGCCGTCAGATTAAGAGTCCAAACAACTGATAAAAATGTAACAATAAACCAGTTTACTTGTTTTTACTTATTACTTACCAGTTTCAGTTTACTTATTTGCTGAAAATGTACCAATGGATCCCTTGCAGTGAATGGGTGCCGTCAGAATAAGAGTCCAAACAGCTAATAAAAACATCACAATGATCCACAAGTAAACCAGGCCACTCCAGTCCATCAGTTATCGTCATGTGAAGTCATAAACTGCATGTTTCTAAAAACAAAAATGAGAGAGCAACATGGATAGACTTTTTCACTTAAGGAATTACGGATTATGGCCAGAAGCAATGGGTTATAAACCCACATCTGATGGACTGGAGTGGTATGGATTACTTGTGGATTATTGTGATGTTTTTATCAGCCATCATCTCATTCTGATGGCACCCATTCACTGCAGAGTATCCACTGGCACATTTTCAGCAATAAGTAAACTAAACTTTTACAGTGTACGTCACATTAATCAACCAGCTAATCAATGATTTAAGGAGAAATGCCCAAAATGTATGTAATTAATTTGGATATATTTTCAAACTTGGCATTGTAACTGCTTTTATTAAACTGATAATCTCTTAATTAAACTAAAACATACAACTGTGACAACACAATCTATTTTAATGCTAAATAGCTCTGTTAGTTGGCAACATCCTGCAGTCTGCCTCAGGAATTGTTTTATTGTTTGTCTTGATTATTTGTATTCTTATTTTTTTTTTTATAATTTTTAGTCTGCTTTACATGGCAACTAAGAACACTCCTTACCCTTCAAAATCACTGCAACGCATGGCCTCTCGAGGCTCATTTCTTTAATTAAATGTCAACAGGATCGCATTATTTTTCTGCCTTAGTGAATATAAACCAGAACAAGTGGCTTTCTGTCATTGTGCTGTTCATTTGTAAGCACCATGAATTCATAACGGCAGAGAAACGTTGCCGAATGTGGTGTAAATTGTTGATGCACCAGCTCACGGCTAGTTTTTCAGTGTAATATCCTGTGGAAAGGGCAGAAGTGGGGTTTATAAAATTTATATGAACATGTGTTTGTATTATTTATTTATTACCCAATGGGAAATATTCACTCTCGCACACAAACAGCACTCAGAGGTGAAAACCCCTGGTCTTTTTTACTAGCCACCCACAATGCATTTTAAATAGCATTATCTACATTGTCATTATCAGCCATTTCAGCATAAACACACCTCCTTTATATGTAAATTAATTTCATTATAGATCACACCTTGTTCACAAAACTCCTGCCGTAATTAACGCTGTGCTATTACCGCCCACAGAAAACAGATTTGTGTACATTTTCTATTGATCATGGCAGGAGTAATTCATCAAATGCAGAAGAGCAGCATGCAGACAAGCACATATGCACAAGCACAGGCAGCTAAACGCCATCACCGCGGGTGTGTTTCGTTCTTTGTGAAATCCCTTCACTTCATCTAAACAACTAATTAATCAACCAATCTATCAGTCAAGCAAAGTAAGTGCATTTAGTTTGACTGGGCTGTTCATGGTGTGTGTGAGTGTGATAGAAATTAATGCATGTGCATCCAAGCCTCCATCAGCAGGTTTTCTATACTAAAGCATAGCCTAAAGCGCATGACGTTTGGTTGCCCTTGGTTACTGTAAAAAGTGAAACTGCTGCAGTAGTGAAAATCCAACTAAAATCAGTTAATCTGGGTTGATCAATGGCACCCAGGCCCTTATGTGGCATTTCGCCGCAAGCTTTATTTTACCACATTAAACTCTAGATGTTAAAATCTCTATTTCAAGAGAGTCCTGGTCAAATTGGAAACATAAAACATTACAAGAACACATACAGTGGCATGCCAAAGTTTGGGAACCCCTTGAAGAATCTGTGAAAATGTGAGTAGTTTTAACAAAATAAGAGAGATCATACAAAATGCATGGTATTTTTTATTTAGTACTGTCCTGAGTAAGATATTTTACATAAAAGATGTTTACATATAGTCCACTAGACAAAAAATACAAATAAAAAATCTGTGTGTGGCTACCTGGATGATCTATGACTGTTTGATGGTTGTTCATAAGTCCCTTGCTTGTTCTGAAAAGCAATCTTTTGCATATTTTAACCCTTTCCAGCAGGGACTGTATGATTTTAAGATCCATCGTTTCACACTGAGGACAACTGAGGGACCCAAAAACGATGCATTAAGAGCTGGGGGTGAAAACTTTTTGAATTTGAAGATCAAGGTAATTTGTCTTACAAGAAACATGCAAGTATCTTCTATTGCTTGTGAAAGGCATTAGTAAATAGAAAAGAAAAAAACATTTCAACAAAAAATTTGGACATCTTCCTCCTGTTCAAATGTTTTTACCACCGGCTCTTAATTTCCTTCTGGAGCATCAGTGAGCATTTGAACCTATTTTAATAGTTGTGTTTGAGTCCCTCAGTTGTTCTTAGTGTGAAAAGATGGAACTCAAAATCATACAGACACCGTTGGAAAGGGTTTAATTATGCAAAAGATGCTGGAAAACTGAAGAATCTGCAGGACTTTTCATAAGAACAGTGCTCAGTTTAAATAGATACTGGATCTAACTTGCTACTGGATCTTACTGCTGCATTTAATACTATTGACCACAACATTCTTCTGAACAGACTTGAAAATCATGTTTTTTTTAATTAATGGAAGTGCATTGGCATGGTGCAAATCGTACTTATCCGACCGCCTTCAATTCGTGGCAGTGAATGATGAAGTATCATATCAATCACAAGTGCAGTATGGAGTACCTCAAGGCTCAGTACTAGGACCATTACTTTTTACCCTTGGGAGATATCATCAGGAAACATGGTGTTAGCTTTCACTGTTATGCTGATGACACTGAGCTCTATATTTCTTCGCGGCCCAGCAAAACAAAACAATTCTGCTAAATTCTGAGAAAAAAAAACAAAAAAAATAAACATGCATGTAATAACTTAAACACAGTCTAATACTTAATGGCTGCTCTGTCAATTCATCATCATTAGTTAGGAACCTAGGTGTGCTATTTGATAGCAATCTTTCCTTCGAAAGACACATTTCTAGCATTTGCAAAACCACATTTTTCCACCTAAAAAATATGTTGAAATTACAACCTATGCTCTCAAAGCCAAATGCAGAAAAATTAACCTCTAAGATAGATTATTGCAATGCTTTATTGGGTGGTTGTTCTGCACGCTTAATAAAACTCTGGAACAATCTACCTAATATTGTTCGGGGGGCAGACACACTCTGTCAGTTTAAATCTAGATTAAAGACCATCTCTTTACCCTGGCTTACACATAACACATTAACACATTTCTATAATCCAAATCCATTAAAGGATTGTTAGGCTGCATTAATTAGGTCAACCGGAACCGGGAACACCTGATGTTCTCTTTGCATCGTAAAAAGAATGGCACCTACACTATAATTATCTGGCTCATTCTCATTCCGAGGTCACTGTAGCCACCAGATCCAGTCTGTATCCAGATCAGATGGTCACTGCAGTCCACCAGATCCAGTCCATACCCAGCTCAGATAGTGGATCAACACCAAGAGACAACCTCTCCAGTCCTGAACGTCAGTGGAGACCACGTCAACTAGATGAGCCCCAGAGACGGATCATCAGCAAGACCACGGGAACCTGATGAGTCCTCTGAAATCTGACTTTGCTGCAACATGCAACTTTTGCATTATTGACACATTATTGTCCTGTTTTATACTGTAAAGTTGCTTTGACACGACTTGTATTGTTAAAAGCGCTGTATAAACTTGACTTGACTTTAACTGTTCAAAACAAACAAGGGACTCATGAACAACCACCACAAAACAAAACAAACAAAAAACAAGCCATAGATCATCCAGGTAACCACACACAGTATTAAGAACCAAGGGTTCCCAAAATATCTTACTCAGGACAGTTCTAAAAATATATATATAATATATAATATGCATATTGTATAATCTCAATTTTTCACAGATTCTGCAAGGGATTCACATGCCACTGTAAAAGGGGAACAGTATGATTAGGAAATATGGCTAACTAAACATAGTTTGTTTAAAAAGTCTTTGATCTGAGTCCTAAAATCATTTAAAAGTACTGGAGTTTATAATTAGTTACATAGAGTCTACAAATGTGTTACTTTCAAGTAATATTTAACACAAAAATGTAATTTTACTCACCCTCAGGAAACAAAAACCCTATCAACGATGTAGATACGTTTGTTTATTAATAAGAGCAGATTTGGAGAAATTGATCATTACATCACTTGCTCACCAATGGATCCTCTGCGGTGAATGGGTGCCATCAGAACGAGAGTTCAAAGAGCCAATGAAACCCTAACCCTAGTCACAATAATACACATAACTCCAGTCCACCAATTAATGTCTTGTAAAGTGAAAAACTGCGTGTTTGCAAGAAATCTGTCATTAAAGTGTCATGTGGATTATCAGCTGTTTGGGCTCATTCTGACAGCACCCATTTACTGCAGAAGATCCATTGATGAGCAAGTAAAATAATGCTAAATTCCTTCAAATCTGATGAAGAAACAACTCATCTCCATCTTGGATGGCCTGAGGGTGAGAACATTATCAGCAAATGTTCATTTTTGGCTGAACTATTCCTTTAAGTGCTTATGCACATAATGCTTCAGCTGATTTATTATGTAATCAGCCAGGATTAAGAGCATCCTGATTATTGCTTTCGAAATTAAATCAGTGCTTAGAAATATAAAGCCACACTCACAGATATATCTCAAGTGATCTCACTCCCTCCTTCTCAGAACCTGAAGAACGCCTAAAGGAGACGTTTGCACTGAACATGCTCTTTTATAGCTCAAGAGACGTATTGGAGTACTATATTTATATTTCACTTACGCATCTACTTTCTTTCAAAACTTTCTCCTAAGGTTCCTTTAATGTATTAAAAACAGACACACTTGAACTACAGTATAGTGATATTTAATGTGGATAGTATACTATAGCTCAGATTATTTGATATGGGATAAGGAAATTAACATAGCGAAATCTCAGGTCAGAGTAGATTTAAAGGGATAGTTTGCCCCCTAAATGAAAAGTACCCCATCCTAGGTGTGTTTGACTTTCTTCTTTCACACGAACACAATCGGAATTATATAAAAAATCTTTATAATGGCAGTGAATGGGTGGTGAGATTGTAAAGTAAAATAAAGTACAACCATCCATCATAAAAAGTGCTCCACATGGCTCTAGAGAATTAATAAAGGCCTTCTGAAACGAATCAATGCATTTGTGTAAGAAAAGTAATCACAGATGTAATGTTTTTTTTTTATATATTTTATTTTATTATGCTTTCAGCTTTATATATCTAGGGTCACATATATCTAGTTTATTTTAAAATAAATACATGCATCAGTTTTTGTTTCAATACACTTTAATTAGCATTTGGTTTAAAAATAAATATATAATTTTAATTCATTTTAATTTATACAATTTAAAATTTATAATTTAATATACAAAAAAAAAAGCAGAAAAGAGAGATCATATATATATATATATATATATATATATATATATTTTTTTTTTTTTTATTAAAAAAAATAATTTACAAGTATTTAAATGGTAATTAATTTTAAATAAGTAAATAAATAAGTAAATAATTAAATAAATTTAAAGTTGGCATGAAATCAAAACTGAACTTACTTTTTGGCTCAAAAAGTAGAGGCATGGCACTATCAATGCCAAGGTTATGCACTTGATTTCCAAGGAAAAAAAAGATAATATGTATGCCTTGATAATAACTCATTTCCAAAGAAAATAAACCAATATAATACTATAATGGCAGTGCATGGGGGCCGAGATTTTGAAGTAAAATAAAGTGCATCCGTCCATCATAAAAAGGGCTCCACATGGCTCTAGACAGTTAATAAAGGCCTTCTGAAGGGAATTGATGCATTTGTGCAAGAAAAGTAATCATAATGTTTTTTTTTATATTATTATTATTATTTTTGTTTTTGTTGCAATATTTTATTTTATTATGCTTTCAGCTTTAGTTAAATAAAACAACCCTGAATTTGAGTCTCCTCTGAAACTTGGGAGCAAAAGTCTCCATTTGTTCTCATTGCTGTTTAGAAGAGAAAATAAAGGAACTGAAGAGATCTCATTTGCGATTTTTCTGTCCTGCGGGCAGGTCATCCATCTCCAGCTGAATCATTATAAGAGCTGATGCTTAGTCTTTGTTGTGTCTCTCTATATGCAGATACGCATCAGCTCATAGAGGGACAGCAAATGCACATGGCTCCCAGGCGGATCAGAGGACTCATTGAAGGGAATAAAAGAGACGCAGACGACCCAGTTCAAGGAAGAGAAGTGAAGTGCACACTCTTCTCTTTTGCTTTTATGCCCTACAGACACAGATGAAGACTGAACTGGGCCGCCCAGGCACTTTGTGATGGCCTGTCCCGCAACCCGAACCAGATTTCTGTGCCACCACTCCACTTTTCTGAAGACAACGCCTGCATTTTCTCCTTCAGTCGAACTGCTGCATTGAAGAAGAACTGCTGCACGCATACCACCCACTCATCCATTTAGATACATAAAGACGGGGCCACAATTGATTCATTGTAATGTGTATGTGACCCTGGACCACAAAACCAAGTAGCATGAGTATATTTGTACCAATAGCCAAAAATACATTGTATGGGTCAAAATTATACATTTTTCTTTCCAAAATCATTAGGATATGAAGTAAAGATCATGTTTCATTAAGATACTTTGAACATTTCCTACCGTAAATATATCAAAACTTAAATTTTGATTAGTAATATGCATTGCTAAATACTTCATTTGAACAACTTTAAAGTGATTTTCTCACTATTTAGATTTTTTCGCACCCTCAGATTTTAGATTTTTACATATTTTTAGATATGGCCCTATGCTAACAAACCATACATCAATGGAAAGCTTGTTTATTAAGCTTTTTAGATGATGCATTAATCTCAATTAAAAAAAAAAAAAAAAAAAAAAAGACCCTTATGACTGGTTTTGTTGTCCAGGGTCACATATATCTAGTTTATTTTAAAATAAATACATGCATCAGTTTTTGTTTCAATGCATTTTAATTAGCAATTTGTTAAACAAATACATATATAAATATGTAATTTTAATTCATATAATTTAAAATGTATAAAATTTATATAATATACAAAAAAAAAAAAAAAAAAAAACATTTGTAACATTTTTATTTAAAAAATAAATATACAAATATTAAACGGTAATTAATTTCAAACAAACAAATAAATAAATAAATAAATAAATAAATTGTGGTAAACCACGCATTAAGTTGAGCACAAGTAGATTTAAAGTTGGCGTGAAATCAAACCAAACTTACTTTCTTACTATTTTTGGCTCAAAAATTAGAGCATGGCACTATCAATGCCAGGGTTATGCATTTGATTTCCAAGGGGGAAAAAAAAGATAATATGCATGTCTTGAAAATAACTTAAATTATAAATGAATCTGCATGACTCATTAGTCATTATTTCCAAAGAAAATAAACTGAATTCTCACTGGAAGTATATATCACATTACAGAAATAAAGCGCTGACTTTAATTAAACAGAACCAGAAAAGATTCACCCAATGGCCAGAGAACAAAAACATTCAACTTAAAAAACAAAGCAGCATGAGGGCTTGAGTTAATGAGCAAAACAAAAACACTTAATTAGAGAAGAGATTTATTTTTTTCTAAATATTTATTTTTTTAAATAGATGATACAACAATAACAGACCGCCATGAAACATATTGCATATAAAATAATTAAAATAGATTTGCAATTAAAATAATTGCAATATCTGCCTCAGTACAAATGAAAAATTGATGTGTCAGATTTTTAGATTAGTACTTTGTATTTTTATGTTAGAATAATCAGATGGGGTTGTAAAAAGACAATAAATAAATAAATAAATAATGGGGTTACTATAGTTGCCTAAAAATAAAATATACTGCTGCTCAAAAGTCTGGGATCAGTAATATTTTTAATGTTTCAGGATTATTTGAAAACTAAAAAGTTAAAAAAGAACAGTATTTATTCAAAATAAAAATCTTTACTATCACTTTTTATCAGTTTAACACATCCTTGCTGAATAAAAGTATTATTATTAGTTTTTAAAGAGAGAAAGAAAGAAAACATTTACTGACCCCAAACTTTGAACAAGGTGTTTTTATTGTTACAAGAGTTTTCTATTTTAAATAACTGCTATTTTTTTAACGTTTCATTTTATAATGATGCTGAAAATTCAGCTTTGAATCACAGAAATAAATTATATTGTAAAGTATATTAAAATAGAAAACCACTATTTTAAATTGCATTAACATTTCACAAAATTATTATTTTTTTCCCCCTGTATGTTTATTCATTCAATGCAGCCTTGATGAGCAGAAAAACCTTAAAAATCATGCTGATCCCAAACTTTTGAGCGGCAGTGTACATATTGCAGTAATTTAAGCTAAATTTTAACTTGATGTACTGAAATAACTAAAAGTGAAATAAAAATGAGTAAAAGCTATTAAAAATAACACTAAAAATAACAAAAATCACTACGATAAAAGTTGAATTAAAATAACTAAAAATATAACTGCAATCAGTGATGGCAGGGCCAAGCACAATAGGCAAGGGAAGCATGAGACCAACAGCAGCAATGAGTAAGTGAAGCCATTTCAGGGTGATTTTAGTCAAAATGAGTGAGAAAAAATAAAAATAAAAACAACCACTAGAAATTTTATTTAATGAGTTATCACTTTTGACCACAAGGTGGCACTGTCTCAAAACTTTTTGAGTACTTTCAGATCATGGTCTCAATGGTATATACAAAGTTCCATAATGGTACACCAATGCATTTATATAATCTAGCATTTTCTATCATTATACTCTATTATAGTCAATGGAAAATTCATGTTTTGTACAATTATAGCGCCACCAAGAGGCACAATCCCACCAAATTTTGTGTCCTTAAAGTGTGTCCATACGCATGTCAAATTTGATGAAAATATCTCTTTTTGTTTTGGAGTAATAGACATTTTTACATTTGAGAAGGGGAAAATGACCAGTGGCTGACTTTGTTTGCATTTTTTGCCATTTACTATCAATATTTTGGCAAATGGGCTTTAGCATATAGCTGGCACGTTTTTTTTTTTGTCGAATTTCCTACGGTGGTTTCGTGTCGATCGGAGTAATGGTTTCTAAGATAATGATTTTTAAGAGCTAAAATGCAACGTTGCCCAAACCATATGGCAAAACCTGGCATGTTTGGTGTTGCTGGACTCAGGAGTCGAAAAAGATGACTCCCGTGAAAATAAGTTGACCACAACCAAAGTTATGAGCATGTGAATATTTGATTTTACCACTAGGTGGCGCTGGCTCGAAACTTATCAGGCTTCTTCAGGACATCGTGCTGATTACCTACACCGAGTTTCGTAGTGATACGTCAATGCGTTTGTGAAATATAGCATTTTACAACAAAGCTCAAAATGGCGGACACTCACAATGGCTGACATGGGAAAATTGGGTATCATTCGACTCGGCATGATGCACCCAATCTAAAAGAGACCAGTGAGAAGTTATATATAAGCAAAAATAGCCATTTTTATATCTCTTGACAACTAAGTGGCACTGCGCCAAAACACTGCAGGTAGCCTCAGGTCATGCTTATTATAACACACACCAAGTTTAGTCTCAATACACCAATCCGTTGCGGAGATATGGCCTCACTTCCATGTTTGTGCGCTTTTCGTAGAATTTGTTTGCGCGTTATTCAAGAACGGTTTGAGTAATCAACTTGAATTCCACAACTTTTTGTCAGCATGGTCTGAAAATGAACTGAGCCAATTTTGGTGAAAACCAGACAAACCGTCTAGGAAGAATTCGAAAAAGTAGGTTTTACAAACAATTAATAATAGAAGAAGAAGAAAAAAAAAACGAAACCTTAATTTTTTTTAATTTTGGTGTTCATTTGACTCGGCATAAGCCAAGGATTCAGAGAAAGATTTCTGTGCCTTACGGTTCCAAAATTAATTAGCATAAACAAAGTGAAACTTTGGACAAGTGGTGGTGCTAGAGAGTTTGAGTTAGAGACTCCAAATTTGCTATAGTTAATGTTAAGCCTGTCCTCTATCAGTGTGCCAAATTACACAACTTTCCTGCAAGCGGTTCTATGGGCTGCCATAGACTCAAGAGCGGAAGAAGAATAAGAAGAAGAATACAATACAATAGGTGCCTTTGCACCTTCGGTGCTTGGCCTCCAATGAAAATAAAACTGTAATAGTACCTCAATGATACTCAAATTATTTCAAGCTTATACCATATCAAACAAGACTATTAAACTCACTTTCAGAGTCCAAACTCAGGCTGTAACATGCTAAAGTGTTCGTTATCCGTGTTACGTGGAGTGTTTTACAATTAATTAATGGCAGCTTGTGGCTGTCACAGCACATAATGATTGGCTAGTCTCAGTTAAACACGACTGGCAGCTTTAGAGTGAGCGTTAAATCCGATTGGCTGAGGCTCGGCACTTTTGCTGATCTAAGGTCAGCTTTAAAAGGCTGATGATTTTACAGACTATTTGTCTTGATCTCAGTGGCTCTGCCTGTCACACACACAAATTAAACACAGCCACACAGCCAGTCAGAGAATGGCTGAAGGCGCTGTAATTGCTTAGTGTTTGTCTTGTTGCAAAGGTCACTGGTGAGATTTCTAAATGTCCCTGCTGCACATTAAAGGAATATTATGCTTTAGTGCCCACTTCTGCACTTCTATATATAGCCTTATATATATTAATATATTGAGTGGCGCTTGCTAAGCAAACATCGCTGTCTACTGCTCATACTTGAACAAACCCCAAACCCCCAAAGCAAACCTCAACTTCATTCATTATGTTTGAATTGGCCACAACCAACAGGAAATTGAAATGGACTGACAGGAAGAGGAAGTAACTGAACTGCAGTGTAAAGAGATTCAACAGTCATGCAACTGATTTATGTCAAAAACAATTAAACTAATTAAGCAAATTCACTCTTAATTTGAGGATTCCAGGGAAATTAAGTGTTATGCTAGAAAAAAAGTGCTATTTATTGTATATTTTGAGTTTGAGTATTACTGAGGTACTATTACAATTATATTTTACAAATACTTTCCATATAGTTTTCATTTAGTTATTTTAGTAAAAGTTTTAGAGATTTTGTTTTGTGTGTGTTTAGTTATTTTTAGTGTTATTTTCACGTTTTTAATCTTTTTTTTTTTTCTATTTAGATATCGGAGTACATCAAGTTAAAATGTTGCTAAAATATCTAATATATAATTTATTTTATTTCAAGTAACAACATTTTTCTGTGTGTGTGTGTGTGTGTGTGTGTGTATACACACAAATAGTTCTTAAAAAATATTCTTAAATATTTATTCTTAAATATTAAATTTTTATATTGTATATATCGTTTTAGATTTTTAAATTTATATATATATATATATATATATAACATAAATATAAAAAATAAAAACATATACAGGTCCTTCTCAAAAAATTAGCATATTGTGATAAAGTTCATTATTTTCTGTAATGTACTGATAAACATTAGACTTTCATATATTTTCGATTCATTACACACAACTCAAAGTAGTTCAAGCCTTTTATTGTTTTAATATTGATGATTTTGGCATACAGCTCATGAAAACCCAAAATTCCTATCTCAAAAAATTAGCATATCATGAAAAGGTTCTCTAAACGAGCTATTAACCTAATCATCTGAATCAACTAATTAACTCTAAACACCTGCAAAAGATTCCTGAGGCTTTTACTCCCAGCCTGGTTCATTACTCAAAACCGCAATCATGGGTAAGACTGCCGACCTGACTGCCGTCCAGAAGGCCATCATTGACACCCTCAAGCAAGAGGTCTGTGGGAAGGAAAAAGTGTGGCAGAAAACGCTGCACAACGAGAAGAGGTGACCGGACCCTGAGGAAGATTGTGGAGAAGGACCGATTCCAGAACTTGGGGGACCTGCGGAAGCAGTGGACTGAGTCTGGAGTAGAAACATCCAGAGCCCCCGTGTACAGGCGTGTGCAGGAAATGGGCTACAGGTGCCGCATTCCCCAGGTCAAGCCACTTTTGAACCAGAAACAGCGGCAGAAGCGCCTGACCTGGGCTACAGAGAAGCAGCACTGGACTGTTGCTCAGTGGTCCAAAGTACTTTTTTCGGATGAAAGCAAATTTTGCATGTCATTCGGAAATCAAGGTGCCAGAGTCTGGAGGAAGACTGGGGAGAGGGAAATGCCAAAATGCCTGAAGTCCAGTGTCAAGTACCCACAGTCAGTGATGGTCTGGGGTGCCATGTCAGCTGCTGGTGTTGGTCCACTGTGTTTTATCAAGGGCAGGGTCAATGCAGCTAGCTATCAGGAGATTTTGGAGCACTTCATGCTTCCATCTGCTGAAAAGCTTTATGGAGATGAAGATTTCATTTTTCAGCACGACCTGGCACCTGCTCACAGTGCCAAAACCACTGGTAAATGGTTTACTGACCATGGTATTACTGTGCTCAATTGGCCTGCCAACTCTCCTGACCTGAACCCCATAGAGAATCTGTGGGATATTGTGAAGAGAAAGTTGAGAGACGCAAGACCCAACACTCTGGATGAGCTTAAGGCCGCTATCGAAGCATCCTGGGCCTCCATAACACCTCAGCAGTGCCACAGGCTGATTGCCTCCATGCCACGCCGCATTGAAGCAGTCATTTCTGCAAAAGGATTCCCGACCAAGTATTGAGTGCATAACTGAACATAATTATTTGAAGGTTGACTTTTTTTGTATTAAAAACACTTTTCTTTTATTGGTCGGATGAAATATGCTAATTTTTTGAGATAGGAATTTTGGGTTTTCATGAGCTGTATGCCAAAATCATCAATATTAAAACAATAAAAGGCTTGAACTACTTCGAGTTGTGTGTAATGAATCTAAAATATATGAAAGTCTAATGTTTATCAGTACATTACAGAAAATAATGAACTTTATCACAATATGCTAATTTTTTGAGAAGGACCTGTATAAATTAGTGCTGTCAAATGATTAATCGCGATTAATCGCATCCAAAATAAAAGTTTATGTTTACATACTATATAATTGTGTATACTGTGTGTATTTATTATGTATATATGAATACACACACATGCATCTATATATTAAGGAAAAATATTTTAGATTTATCTCTAAAATATTTAGATTTATTTATAATCTGAATTGTATACAGGTATAAATATGTATACATATAAATATTTTGTTTTAATATATACATGTATGTGTGAGTATTTATATCTACATAATAAATATACAAAGTAAACACACATCTAGTATCTAAACATAAACTTTTATTTTGGATGTGATTAATCGCGATTAATCGTTTGACAGCCCTAATATAAATAAACAAATATAAATCATAATATAATATAATATAATATAATATAATATAATATAATATAATATAATATAATATAATAATTATTACACATTTTATTAAGTATAATGAAATACCATATACACATTTAGAGGTAATTCAAACTGATCATTTACATTTATAACAAAACCATATGAAATTCTGCAGCTGAATTTGAATTGAAAAGCTTTAAACACACACACACACACACACACACACACCTGTTTGAAAGATTAATAGCTGACTGCAGTTAAATAGACATGCACAGTATGAAAGAACTGATGTAGTGAATGTGATATGCAAACTGTTCATGCATAGGACAGAACAGTATATATATATATATATATATATATATATTTTACTGGGATTCCTGCATGTTATACATTTCCATATCCATCTGTATTCATATCTATTATATGTATCGGTATGTGTGTTTCCATAGATAGGGCCATCATTCAGGAATAATGTTTATGTGAAAGTGTGTGCGTGCATGTGGAATGTCCCGGGACTTTTGAGTTTCCATGGCAACCTCAAGGGATTAAAGATGTGATAACACTTGTCATTTAAGGAAAGCCCATCCTGCTGTGACAGGGTGAGAAAAAAAAAAAAACATACTGCCAACCTCATGAAAGAGAATACTGAAAACACTTCACTTTCTACAAATATGGTGCCCATGAACTCTTTACAGTATTTCTTTTTTGCAGAGATACTCCATCCACCTCACAGGTGTGGCATATCAAGATGCTGTTTAGACAGCATGATTATTGCACAGGTGTTCCTTAGGCTGGCCACAAAAAAAGGACACTCTAAAATGTGCAGTTTTATCACACAGCACAATGCCACAGATATCGCAAGTTTTGTGGGAGCGTGCAACTCTATGCAAGGGAGAGCCCCTCCAATACAGAAAACTGCACATTTTAGAGAAAAAGAAGTGTCTCACTAACACAGATTTAGACAGATTTGTGAAATAAATTTGAGAGAAATAGGCCTTTTGTGTACATGGAAAAAGTCTTAGATCTTTGAGTTCAGCTCATGAAAAATGAATGCAAAAACAAAAGTGTTGCGTTTATAATTTTGTTCAGTGTATGTCTCAGGTGCCCCCAGAATGTGTCTGTGAAGTTTAAGCTCAAAATACCCCACAGATCATTTTGGAAATGCCCATTTTGAGTGAAAGCAGAAACCAACTGTTTTCTAAGCGCACACATCCAAAGCACGCAGACAGAAAGCAGCTGTCACGTGGCATGAGTACTAAACTAAACTCTTTCATGTCTTATTGCGCTTTAACTGTCAAGTTTATGTTAAAAAAACACACAGGAGTTACAAAAACAATCAGTTATGTCTGTGAAGTTAAATAGCTGGGAAAGAAATTGCATGTTTATATTAGATCTATGTAGAGATTAGCAGTGTACTATACAGTAAAAAAAACAAATGAAGAGCTCAGATGGAAAACCAGCTAAAAACCATCTTGGTCAAAAATGAGATAATGATTCTGAATTAAAGCTCTCGCCACATATTATACGTCCATCAAATACTTTTACTTAAAACTCACTACAATCCCAGCCTCAGCCCAATCAGAAGTACCACTTACTTACATAGAAACCTATTAAAACCTGATAAAAATTCATTTTTTAAAGAAAAATGTCAGATGGATATAGAGGGTTTTGCATCTGAACTCTTCAAATACACTTCTCTCTTGATTCCTCTGAGACTGGGACTCTAAATAATGTTCAATGCTCATCTGTGCAGCCAACAAAAGAACAGTTAGCATGCTTTGCTTAAACTTTTGCACTGTTGTCACTTGTGAAAACAAAATGGTGGGGTCATGGATGGAAATGTGCAGATTAAAGGGCAGTAATATTTAGTGTTGGGTTCGAGTCCACCTAAGTCGAGTCCAAGTCAAGTCCGAGTCCTTGACCAGTCGAGTCCGAGACGAGTCCGAGTCCAAAATGGGCCGAGTCCGACTCAAGTCCGAGTCCCAAAGGGCCGAGTCCGAGTCGAGTCCGAGTCCAATGAAACACTACTGTTTTTCGGTATCTTAACATTGTTTTAACCTTTATAACTAGAAATAAGGCATGTAACAGAAGTTATGGGTGACTTGATTTATGTATTGTGACATCTTTAAGAGAGAAACAACTTATAGAATGTGAAAAATTATAGGGCATGGACTTTTTTTTGTTATATAATTGTTGTTGTTGTTATATAGTGAATGTACAAATTTAAGGGTGGGGTTGGGGGCTGGGTAGGTAGCTTGGTGAATGTGACCTAAAGAGCAGAAAATGCACCTCATATCTCTGATTTGTGTGTTTTGGGTTTTATATGATGAATGGTTAGGCCATAGACAGAGTAGATGACATTTAAAAAAAAAATTTCTTGGATGAAAATGAGGCCTACATTCTTTCCATAACTCACAACCGTTTTATTTATATTTATAAAACTGTTATACATTTTAATGCATTTATAGTTAATAAAGGTTGTTATGCGTTGGAGCGGAATATCAATTTGGTGTTTGCAAACAATGATGAAGATTTTGTGGGCGGAGCTTATCTGACAGTTTTTAAGTATAAGTCTATGAAAGCCATGGAATAAAATAGGGCTGCTCGATTACGGCAAAAATCATAATCAGCTTATTTTGGTCAGTATTGTAATCAGGACTATTTAACACGATTATGAGTGGGTTCAGAACTTTATTTGATTGATTAGAGCCCTGCATTTCAGTCCCTTTTTTTACGCCTCAAGGACCGGGCTCAGTCACGCAATAGTTCAGACGCGGGCCGGGCATCGCTGTTTTACGCTTCTCCTTATTTTTATATTTTCCATTAATTAGACATCCATCAATTATGGTGATAAAAAAAAAATAATAATAAAAAAAATAAAAATGGGCATTTTAATAGTCAGACTTCACTTTCGCTTTCTCTTCGGGAGCGGCTCGGAAGGCGTTTTGTGCCTCAGTCAGCCGCAATGCCTTCAGTGCAGCTTCGGATTCAATAGGCTGAAACTTGCCACAAAGCACCGGCAATGAATGAAGGGAAATAGTAAAGAGATTTTTCAAATTATTTATGAATAAACTAGTGTATTCTGAATCAGTGTCGCAAAGATCCTGCATCAAAAACTCCTCTTTGACCGCCTTTAGAGAGAAATAAATCTTTCCGGATTAGCTACATTAGTAAAACGTTTTTGTTTTTGATTTGGTTTATTTCGTTAAGCAATAATTTAAAGCTTTCTATATATGTATTTATCACGTCTATTATGGGAAATTTTTAACTGTTTCCACTGGAAAAAAATGCAAGCAATGGCGCTGGCGCCTCCACTATACCTGCAAAATGGCTTTAGCTTCCACTCTCCGCATAAACGGATTTATATTTATATTATATTAATCTATTATATTTAGATTTATATTTTATATTATATTTCAGAAGGCAAATTGTTTAAACAGAACATGGAGAGTCTTCCGTTGGCGGCTGTTTGTAGGCTACTTAAAAAACAAAACTTATATTTAACAAACAAAAAAAAAAAATCCTCACAACAACTTTTCAAATTAACTTGATTAAAAAAAACGAAACAAAATGCCTAATCACATTTTCCATTACATACAAAACTGAATTGTTTAAATAGCTGTCCGTGTTCTGTTCTGTCTCTGAATGCATACACAGAACAGCGCAAATTCTCTTTTCGTCCCATTTTATGCAAGTCACCTTACATGATTTTACTGATTTGAATGTGAAATTAGGCTTTTATTGAGGAGCAAAAGCGCACCAAAGGGGGCGGAATCGGGAGCAATGGTTTATCTCGATTATGATATTTTCAGAATCGTTAGAATCCGAAATTAATTAATTAATTGCACAGCCCTAAAAGAATAAATTTAAAAAAGTACATTTGAGTTTGTATTTCAATATTTTGAATTTATTTTCGCAGATCCGAGATTATCTCACAATTTTGATAAGAAAAATCAACGTGCAATTTTCTTTTTTTTCTCCTCGGCTTAAATCATTAAAACATCGAGTTTATATCCCACAATTCTTCCTTTTTTCCACTCAGAAATGACAAACTTTATATTGTTCAGTTAAATTGAGACATAACGTCCGAAATACGACGAAAACTTGCATTTGCGAGGGGAAAAAAAATCAGAATTGTGAGAAACAATATAGTGTAAAATGTTATAGGATATAATAGCTCATGCTACAGGGCTAATAAAATACGTTCTCTTTGAACTGCAAATGTGAAAATTATGTAGACCCATTGTTTACATCAAATTTATGTTTTAAAAGCAATCAGCAAATTCATCCATTAATCTGTCCGTTTAAGCGTCTGCGTTTAGCTTCAAACGGCGTCTTTGATGACAGTATTCTATATATATATATATATATATATATATATATATATATATATATATATTTTGCATTCCGATTCTGGCCGGCTTTTACGTACTGGCAAGACTTAAAAACAATAAAGAATACTAAATGTCACATTTGTAATAATGCATGAGTCATTTACATTTCCGTATACTGTCCCTGGACTCGGTTGGACTCGGCAATATTTTCCGAGTCCGAAAGGCTCGAGTCCGAGTCAAGTCCGAGTAAAAATGCATCCGAGTCCGTGACAAGTCCGAGTCCACTAAAAATTGTACTCGAGACCGGACTCGAGTCCGAGTACAAGTCCGAGTACCCCAACTCTAGTAATATTATAACAAGATCCCTTTACCATGTCATCAGGGGAGCAAAATCTGATATGCTATTTTTTTCACAAGCATGCAGAAAAAGGGTTAACAAAACAAAATTACTGGGTTGTCCTTTTTCACATTTTCTGGGTTGGTAGATGGGGACCCAGTTATAGCACTTAAACACGGAAAAAGTCATTAAACTACTTTTTAAAATACAGAATTCAATATCCAAAATGTAAAAAAAAAATAAATTAATAATAATAATAATAATAATAATAATAATAAAAGGAATAGTAATTTATGGTTATTTCCAAAAAAAAAACAAAAAAAAACAAAAAAAAAGCATGGTAATAGTGTAAAAAGAAGAGAGGACAAAAATCAAGAAAAAGGCTAAAGACGGCAAAGAAAAGCAAAAGAAAAAGAATAGGTCTTTAGACCTCCTGAGGTTGACATTTAACATTTTCTGCAGGTCAAGCATTGTTCATTTACTGACCATTTGTTAAACAAGAAAAAAGGTTCCTGGACCTATTTTTTACCCTATTCATGAAAAGTGCTTTAACCACTCACACTTTCCCAGAGAAAAATAGAGGGAGAAAGCAAGCGAGCGAGAAAGAGAGAGAGAGCGAGCGAGCACAGAGAGAGCTGAGGAATAAACAGAATATGAAATGTGAAAGTGAGGAGAAAAAGGGATGAGTGCAAAGACGATATCAAAGTGGTTGTAGAGTAAAGTGAGGAGTAGGATTTTAGTAGAGAGAGATAAAGCAAGAATGACAAGTTGAGAAGGGGAAAAAAAGCGCAAAAAAATCTTATGTAGAAAGTTGAGTGGGACTTGTGCTAATGCAGTGACCTCAGGCTGCAACAGACCTCAAAACCCTCACACATACACACACATAAGCGCTTGAGGAGGTTGTGTGTTGACTGCTGATATTACAGCCCTGATGGAGGCAAAAAAAAAAAGAAGAAAGGAGTTGGGGGAAAAACACTCTTTTCTGCATACAGAAAATAAATAAAAACAAAAAGTTGAAGTTGCTGTATAGTTTTCTGAATGTTAAAATACTTTCTCTTCTCTAACTTTATATAAAAGGGATGATTCATGGCTTGCAAAGTGCAAAGAGTTTGGCAACTGTTTTTTTTTTTTTTTCTCTGACCAGTGGAAGACAGCGAGTGTTTAACAACGCTTATCTTCAATAATTCAATGTATCATCATTTAAAAATGTTAAATCTGTCATCCTCCGGTTGTTGACTGAAGCACAGACAGTGTTGTATTTTCTGTGGGATTGTCTACCAAAAGACATTTTGCTCACTGTGACACTGATGTATGGCTTTAAAAGATGAAGGCCACTGCTCATGGGTCGTGCGAACTACTTTTGCGGTGCTTTGCTGTCTTTTTTTGGAGCTTGACAGCTGTAGTCGACATGCACTTTCATTTCATTTCACTAAACTTATATTTTACTCTTCTTCTCAGGAGTCTTAAACCGTATTCAGCGGCTGCTTCTTATGAAAAATGTAGTAGCGTCATTGTTTTATGTGTGTCATATAAACACACTCTGGTTTCCTCTCTCTCTATCTGACATCAGTGTTTCTGCAGTGGCTCCATGACCAGATTCTAATCAGTGTTTGTGAGACAGAGTGGAAAAATCGGCCTGTCAGTAACACACACACACACACACACACACCCCCCGAACACAAGAGCGCTTTCCTTCCTGCTCTAACACACACACAACACACAGATATATTGACGGCTACTGCGACAAACCGATTTCCTTTTTCCTTTTCCCTTTCCTTACTTCCTTCCATTTATTTATCCTTCCCCTTCCCCATCTCGTTTCATTTCATTTCCTTTTTCTCCTTTCCTTTCGTTCCTTGTATTTTCCCTTTCCTTTTCTCATTTCCTTGCCTTTTCTTTTTTCCTTCCTTTCCCTTTTCTTTTATTTCCTGTCACTTCCCTTTACATTTTGTTTCCTACTTGCTTCCCCCCTCTCTTTAATAATTTTCCTTCTTATCAATATTTTTCCTCTTCCTTTCTCACTTTCCGTTTTTCATTCCGTTTCACCTTTCCTTTATTCCCCACTTTTTCACTATTTTTCACTTGACTTCTTTTTTATTTTTTACTTCTTTATATTTTCCCTTCCTCTTTTCATTTTCTTTCCTTTTCAGTTTTTTTTCTTCCATTTTTCATTTCCTTTCCATTTGCCCTTTCCCTTTGCTTTTTTTCACTTTATTCCTTCATTACATTTCACTTTTTCCATATAATTTCCTTTCCTTTTCCCATTCTTTTCCATATCTTCTTTTTTACTCCAAATTCCCCATTCCTTAATCCTTTTCTCCCATTTGATATCTTTCCTTTTTCCCTTTCCCCATACTTCCTTCATTTGTTCCTCTTTCCTTTCCCTATCTTTTCCTTTTTTCCTTTCTTTAGATATTTGTCGTCCTTTGTTTTTCTTTCATTTCATTGTTTTCCCCCTTTTCTTTCTTTTTCTTTCCCGTTTTTCTCTTTTACTGTTCATGTAATTTAACTGTAATTTAATTTTAACTGTAATGTAATTACCTGTTTTTCCTCGTTTTTAATTCCTTTTCTTAATATTTTCTATATCCTTTCGATATTCTCTTTTCTCTTCCTTTTTTCTTTTCTTTCCGTTTCACCCTTTCATTGTTGATGTAATCTTTTTCTTTCATTCTTTCTCTTTACTTTTTTCTTTCTTTCTCTTTCTTTCTTTCTTTCTTTCTTTCTTTCTTTCTTTCTTTCTTTCTTTCTTTCTTTCTTTCTTTCTTTCTCCCCTTTGTTCTTCTTTCCTGTCCTTTTCCTTTGTCCCTCACTCTCATTTCCTTGTTTTTACGTGTCTTTTTCCCTTCTTGTTTTTAATTCCTTTCCTTAATATTTTCTATATCCTTTCGATATTCTCTTTTCTCTTCCTTTTTTCTTTTCTTTCCGTTTCACCCTTTCATTGTTGATGTAATCTTTTTCTTTCATTCTTTCTCTTTACTTTTTTCTTTCTTTCTTTCTTTCTCTTTCTTTCTTTCTCTTTCTTTTATTCTTTCTTTCTTTCTTTCTTTCTTTCTCTTTATTTTTCTTTCTTTCTTTCTTTCTTTCTTTCTTTCTTTCTTTCTTTCTTTCTTTCTTTCTTTCTTTTCTTTCTTTCTTTCTCCCCTTTGTTCTTCTTTCCTGTCCTTTTCCTTTGTCCCTCACTCTCATTTCCTTGTTTTTACGTGTCTTTTTCCCTTCTTGTTTTTAATTCCTTTCCTTAATATTTTCTATATCCTTTCGATATTCTTTCCTCTTCCTTTTTTCTTTTCCTGTTTCCCCCTTTCATTGTTCATGTAATCTTTTTCTTTCTTTGCTTTCTTTCCTTCCTTTCTCTCTCTCTTTCTTTCTTTCTTTCTCTCTCTTTGTCCCTGTCCTTAATCCTTCCCTTTCCACATCTTCTTCCCCTGCTCTCCGTTTCCCTTTCCTCTTCGTTTCACTTCCCTCTTTTCCCTTCCCTTAATCCGTCCCTTTCATTTCCTCTCATCTCTCTGTGTTCTGAGAGTGCTGTTCTCTGTGGCGATGGAGAGTGTTGTTGATTGTTTGTCTGTGAGCAGCTCTCGTCTCAAGAGGAAGCAAAAAAGGCCCACACGCTTCACGGCAACTGTTGTGCCGCATCTGCTCTCAAAAAAAGTCACACTAGCACTCGTGAACTTCTGAAACGCACAACTTCTGTAACTTTTAATTAGTTCCAGATTGCGTGACGGAGGGTGTGGCAAATCGTAAACACAAGACGAGAGCGCAAAACGCCAACAAGAGAAGAGAAATTTGCAACATCCATCCAATGGCTTTCCCAAGAGACATGTTTCAAAAAGATAGAGGAATCAGAAGAAGAACCACTTGAGAAACTCACACTTCTAACCCTGTCTAACCTTTGGTGTCATAAATTAAAAACAGAGGCTCGTTCTGCTCCGAGAGATAACTAAACCAGGCTTCAGCCGCGCTAATAAAACACCCAGCTGTTGATCAGCCACAATAGACGTCTTTGTTCACCTCTATCTGTCAACCTCGTTGGAATAAAGACGATATTTTAAACTCCTCAGATCGCTTCCACATGTGTTTTGCACAGTTAACAAAACAAACCATTATTAATCACCAGGTCTAATAGCTCACGTAACCTGGGAACAACGCAGAGCGGCTGCTTGTTGTAAACATCTGACTGCTGATTAATTCTTCTTCAATCCCTCCTGTTAAGCTTTTACACGTGCCAGAGTTCGCCGGATTGTGTCAGTGGTGCAGCACTCATTGAAGTGATTAAAAAAAGACATTAAAATGCAATTTCAGACACACAGTGGCGTGAATGCACCTCTTCTATGAAAAACAAAAATGAGTTTTGATATTTCTTTTGTTAAAAATTAAAAAGGAGGGGAAATAATCAAATTACAATGCCTGATATTTGTAGAATATTCACTACTGAAGTTTGGGACGAAGACATTTACAATGTTACTAAAGATTTCTATCTCACATTTTGTATTCATCAAAGAACTCTGAAAAACAATATATATATATATATATATATATATATATATAAAAAATAAACTATTTTGAGTGCATATTAGAATGATTTCTGAAGGATCGTGTGATGCTGAAGACTGGAGTGAAAATTCAGTTTTGCATCACAGGAATAAATTGCATTTTAAAATAGATTAAAATAGAACACTATATTTAAAATTGTAATAATATTTAGCACTTTTTGCAACTGTTTAAAACAAAATGAAATCCTATTTGAAATCCTATGAAAACCTATACTGATAGCTATTAAAATCAGCTCATAATAAAAACACAATAACAACAACAATTGTCACAAGATTTTTATTATTTATTTATTCATTTATTTTTTTTACCAGTTTTGACATTAAATAAGCAACATTTAAAAATATTTTCAACCCTCAATAAAAGTTAAAATGCATTATTTTAAATGTCTTTTCATCAAATAATCCTGACATAAAAATGATCATGATTTGTGATATACAAGTCAAAAAATTATTATTGTTAATATGTACACCAAATTGCTGCTAACTATTAAAAATAAGCTCATAATAAAAAAATAAAAATAAAAAAAAAAGATTTTGAAATCACTCAAATATTTGGATTTGGAACAATTAGATTTTTTGTTTTTTAAGTCTTTTCTGCTCATCAAGCAGTATTTATTTGATTTAAAAAAAAAAAACAGTAATATTGTGAAATATTTTTGCAATTTAAAATAGTTGTTTTCTAGTTTAATATATTTTAAAATTTATTCCTGTGATGCAAAGCTGAATTTTCAGCATCATTACTCCAGTCTTTAGCATCAAATGATCCTTCAGAAATCATTCTAATTTGCTTATTTATTATCAGTGTTGGAAACAGTTGTGCTGCTTAATATGTTTTATTTTATTTTATTATTATTTATTTTTATTATACTTTTTTTTTTGTGGCACCTTTTCAGGATTTTTTATTAATAAAATGTTTAAAAAAAATAATACAAATTGCCCTGTATTTTCTACACAACTCTTCACATATCTGTTGCACTGTTTAATTATCATAAAAAAATTGCATTGTTTAAGAGTGACAAAATAAATAAATAAATAAATAAATAAATAAATAAATAACAAATCAACCCAATACTTAGAAATCCTATGTATACAAATTATTTGAAAACAATAAATGTGTACACTCATATTCTTATATATTCACTTGTTTTGACTATAGTTTTCATAACCAGCTATTCTCACTATTATCATGAAACACTTTAACAACCCACTGGTTAGGACATTTGGCTGGTCCTCACTAGTAAAAAATGCTTAAAAATCAGCCAAAAGATGTTTTGACATGAGTAGTGTTTACGCACATGTGAAAAATTCATTAACCTGTTAGAAAATATATGGAAGTCTATGCAATGTCCTCACTATAGGATAGCAAAACAAAGGTGTGTGCAAAAAAAATCAACTTCAAATTGAAAAAGGTAAATGTTGTTTTCAGAAATCTATGGAAACTTGACAGACTCACTTTAAATAGGTTTTTAAAACATTGCTCCTTTTCATCATCTCACGCATCCTTATTCATCTCAGAAAAACAGAACATTAGAAAATCTTAACCTGTAATTTCCTCCACTTTGACCTGATGCTTTTCTGATGAAAAGGTCTTGAAAAGGTCTTTTTCTTCACCATTCATTGTGAGCTCCAGTAATCTTGCTTGTGTTCAAGACAAAATCAGCTAACGGCCAATGAAAATCCAGCAGTGTTTGGTGGCTGCTGGCAGCTGTGGCATCGTAAAGCTCTGGAGGTGCAGCCTGTGTTTATCTCTGCAGTGGGATCCTCAATTTCCTACATCTGTCTGCATTTCATTCTACAAGTAGCTCGTTCGAACTATTTATGTTGCTCCTGGTGATGTTTAAGTTCTTTAGGTGATTTCTGAACATAACTTTATGAGCTGTTTCATTTCCTAGGGTGTGTTACAGGGAGAGTTTGGATACGATCCTGTTGAGTCTCAGACAGCACATCCACAGAAATCACTTCAATGATCGCTAACTAACATTAAAAGCATTAAAAAACATTTTCTTGGTTGTTAAAGTGTTTCATGATAATAGTGAGGATAGTTGGTTACGAAAACCATAGTCAAAACAAGTAAATATATAAGAATATGAACACATTTATTGTTTTTAAATCATTTTTATACATAGGATTTCAAAGTATTGGGTTGATTTTTTTTATGATATTAATTAATAATATGTTAATGTTAATAGTGCAACATATGTAAACAGTTGTGCAGAAAATACAGCACAAAAATACTACTTTTTAACATTTTATTCATCAAAAAAATCCTGAAAAGGTGTCGCAGGTTAAAATAAATAAATAAATAAATAATTACAAATATAAAATGTTTAAACAACAATTTTGCACAAGATTTTGATTATTTTTCCTCCAGTTTTTGACCGAAGCAACGTCATTTTAATTGTTTAACGTCTTAAAACACTTAAAATATGCATTATTTAAAAAGTTTTCATCAAAAAAGCATGATGATTTGTGAGAGTTAAAAAAGTTAATATGAACAATTTATCACATTTTTTTAATATTTTTTTTTTACCTATGTTTTATGCAAATTGCCCTTTTAATGTCAAAAGACACACATTTTATACACAAAATGACATGAATACACTTCTAAGATGAACATTTCTGAACTAAAATACAATTTTATATTTTTCTTGTGGTTTAAACAAAAAAGGTGTTTATGTTAACATGTACAGAAAAATGCTGATAACTTACAATCAGCTGATAATAAAAACACAATATATAACAACAACCCAGTTTTGACACTGAATAAGCAACGTAATTTTTTCATTTAAAAATAACTTCAACTCTCCAAAAAGCTTAAAATATTCATCATTTAAAATGTAATTTCATCAAAGAATGCTGAAATGAAAAAAATAATAATAATAATAATTGTAATGCACAAACCAAAATATATTAAAGCTAATATGAACCACAAACTGCTTCTAACTATTAAAAATCAGCTCATAATAATACAAAACAAACAAACAATGCAATGCCACTTCATGAGATTTTAAAAAGAATCAGTCAAAATATATATATATATATATTTTATTATTTGATTAAAAATATAGAAAAAGTAGTAATATTGTGAAATATTATTGCAATTTAAAATAGTGGTTTTCTATCTAAATATATTTTAAAATAAAATGTATTCCTGTGATGCAAAGCTGAATTTTCAGCATCATTACTCCAGTCTTCAGTGTCACATGATCCTTTAGAAATCAATCTAATATACTGATTTATTTTTAACGTTGGAAACGCTTCTGCTTAGTATATATATATATATATATATATATTTTTTTTTTTTGGAACATGTGATACCTTTTTTTCAGAATTCTTTGATGAATAAAACGTTACAAAGAGCAGCATTTCTTCCATATGTTCTGCATATCTGCTGCACCATTTAATTATCAAAATTTTCCCCGTCTGTTTTGTTTGTTTCTTTAGCTCATTGTGGATGAATGTGTCCTTTTCCACCCTCCCACACCAGGTGCTGATTTCCCGCTATGGAAATGCTCATCACCAGCTGTGCCATATTATGCCACATTAAAACGTCCGTTTGCTGCTCATTTCAATAAGAGCGTTTTTAATGAGGAAACATCGATTCTCTCTGGTCTGAGCGAGGCTGTAATGAAATGAGAGAGAGGGATGGAGAAGAGTGGTAATCGCTGATGAATGTGCTGTCTCATTGAAGTCGACGTGGTGAAAAGGCACAAGCCTCCCCTCACCAATCAGCCCTCATTAGTAGTGACACAAACAACTTCATGCTGTTTTCCTACAGGTCAGCCGGAAACGAACGATGACACGGACCTGTGCACTCTCGCTCATTTGGGTCACCGGTGAATTTAACAACAGCAATCAGAGGCTCATCAGAGAGTTTATGATGAGTTCAACCACAGGACTTTGATGTGCTGCAGGTGGACGGGAGGTCAGAGTATATATAAACATTAAAAAAGTAACAATATCATAATACAAAAAGAAAAAATACAGTATTTTACATAAAACATCTGAATTACTACTGAAAAAATGGGAATTACACAAATATATAAATATTAATTATATAAATATGAATTATAGATAAATTATAGAAATATACAATTTTAACTAATGTTTCGAGAATAAAGTCAAAATATTTCAACAATAAAGTTACAATTAATTAATTAGTAGCAATTATGAGATTAAAGTTATATTTTGAGAGTATCAACTTTTTTCTCAAAATATTCTGACTATTTTCGTAGTACTTTGGTTTATTCTTGTAGTATTTTCATTTTATTCTCGCAATATTTCGTTTTTATTCTCTAAACATTTTGATTTTATTTTCTAAACTTTTCAGCTTTATTCTCAAAATATTTCAACTTTATTCTTGAAATATTCTGACTTTATTCTCATAGTACTTTGACTTTATTCTTGTAGTATTTTGATTTTATTCTTGTAATGTTTCGATTTATTCTCGTAATATTTTGATTTATTCTCGTAATATTTCAACTTTATTCTCAAAATATTTAAACTTTATTCTCGTAGTATTTCGACTTTATTCTCATAGTGTTTTGACTTTATTTTGTAAATATTTTTACTTTATTCTCATAATATTTTGCCTTTATTCTGGTAATATATTGACTTTATTCTCTAAACATTTTGACTTTATTCTCAAAATATTTCAACTGTATTCTCAAAATATTCTGACTTAATTCTCATAATATTTACACTATTTTCAAAATATTTTGACTTTATTCTCAAAATGTTTCACTTTTATTATCGTAGTATTTCAACTTTATTCTCATATTGTTTTGGCTTTATTTTCTAAATATTTTGTCTTTATTCTCAAAATATTTCAACTGTATTCTCGTAATATTTTGAATTTATTCTTGTAATATTTCAACGTTATTCTCATAATATTTTGTCTATATTCTCAAAATATTTCAACTTTATTCACATAGTATTTCGACTTTATTCTCGTAGTGTTTTGACTTTATTTTCCAAATATTTTGACTTTATTCGCAATATTTCGACTTTATTGTGAAAATATTTCAACTTTATTCTCATAGTATTTCGACTTCATTCTCGTAATATTTTGACTTTATTTTTGTAATTTCGAGAATTTTTAAATGCAGCTGTAGTTATTCAGTAAAGATGCACTAAAGTGATCAGAACGGACAATAAAACTTTTATAATGTTACAGAAGATTGCTATTTCAAATAAATCCTAAATTAATATTGATTCCTCAAAGGATCCTGAAAAAAGTATCATGGTTTAAAAAAATATATTAAGCAGCACATTTTCAACATTAATAATAGTAAGAAATGTTTCTTGAGAAGCAAATTAGAATTTCTCCTCATGTGGCACTGAAGACTGGAACAATCATGCTGAAAATTCAGCATTTTAATAATGTAATAATAAATTACATTTTAAAATACATTCAAATAGAAAACATTTATTTTAAATTGCAATAATATTTCACAATTTTACAGTGTTTTTAGAGTATTTTCAATCAATTAAAACGCACACTTAAAGTCGTTCTTTAAGAAAAAAAAAACATTTTGAAAACTTTTGAACAGAAATGCATGTTTATTTTGCTTGCTTTGTATGTAAAACATCTTATTTCTTCATTAAACATTCATCCATATATTCATTTTATTCAGAAAATGTCCACTCCGCACTATGAATAGCATGAATCAAGACATCTCTGTGATGTCCCATTAGTCAGGCAGAGATCAACAGCGATACAAACAATTTCAACCTCTCCTCTGAGCCGCCAAAGATCATCAGCGGCTTTAACGAAAGGTCAGCGCTTTACTGCAAGTCAGATGAGGGCCGGGGATGACTTTAAACCACAGCTTGTTGCCTCAGGCAACACGGGAAGCAATAAAAATCAAGGCAAAAACAAGATAAACAGCCTAAGATCTAGTAGTGTCCCCAGGCCACACACACATACGAAGTTTTCGAGGTAAATCAGGTCTGTTTAATGGCCATGTGTCTCTATGGGAAAGAGAGTGGTATATTTAATTTATCTCAGAGATTTATCCCTCTATTTGAGCAGCGCATGAGAGAGATAGTGCTCACTTTGACATACACAATCACTGCAGTGTGGGTGTCTGGCTGTGATAGAAAGTCAGTGACTGAGTGTGTGTGTGTGTGTGTATGTTTTAGAAAGAGAAATAGAGAGAAAGAGGCCTAACTAAAAAGAAAAATTACAAATGAGATCTCTATAACGTCTTGTCTGTTTCTCTTAAGATGTTTTGCTTAGTCACCATGAAATCAAAATCATCTTTTCTCTTCTATTCTGATGTGTTTTTCACTGTGCGGGTAGAGCAACCCTTGTCAAAAAACTAGCAAGCTACAAAACCAACCAAATCAATTGTGAATGATTTGATGCAGACCGGGACTTCAAGCGCGTATCACAATTTCACTTAGACTGGAAATTCAAAGTGGGTTTGTGAATCTTTTAATTCAGATTGGAACTTGGACTCACAAATCATTCCACAAATTGAATGATATGCTCCGAAGTATGATTTAGATTGGAACTTCGAATCTAACAAATCTGGTTTGTACATTTTTATTTAAGTTTTGGGAGCCCAGATTGTGATCGGGGATCGGGATTTCACACATCAAATCATTCTGCGAAATAAATCATTCAAGATCCGTGCTCCCAAGTCCCAAACTGAAATTGATGTTCGCAAATCATTATTCAGATCAGGAATGAATCAAGGGAATCACTTGATTTAGGTGGAAACTTCTGAGCGTTTTTACAAGTCTTATGATTCAGATCGGACCTTCGGAGTGCGGATCACAAATTGAATGACACCATGAAGTCCTGTTCTGAAATGATGGTTCAAGAAACATTTTGATCAGAACTTCAGATCTGGTTTTTGCAAATTTTGATTCAATTTTAAACTTCGGAGCCCAGAACGTGATTCAGATCGAGATCTTGATGCAGGTTTGCGAATCATTTGATTTAAATTGGGACTTCGGAGCGCATATTATGAAAAATTTTATTTAGATTGGAACTTCAGGTGGGTTTGTGAATCTTTTAATTCAGATTGGAACTTTGGATTCACAAATCATTTCACAAATTGAATGATATGCTCCGAAGTCCCGTTCTGAAATGAAATTATTATTTAGATCGGGATTAGGGAGCAGAGATTGTGAACTGTATGATTTAGATTGGAACTTCGAATCTAACTAATCTGGTTTGTGAATTTTAATTCAAGTTTTCGAGCCCGGATCGTGATTCAGATTGGGACTTCCTTTCACAAATCCAATCATTCCGCGAATTGAATCATTCAAGATCCATACTCCGAAGTCCAAAACTGAAATTGATGTTCACAAATCATTATTCAGATCAGGAATGAATCAAGGGAATCACTTGATTTAGGTCAAAACTTCAGAGCAGGTTTGTGTATCTTATGATTCACATCGAAACTTCGTAGCGTGGATCGCAAATTGATTGGAACTTCAGGTGGGTTTGTGAATCTTTTGATTTGAACTTCGGGAGGGGTGTTCACAAATCTATTAATTCAGATTGGAGCTTTGGAGGGTGGATCACAAATCATTTTATTCAGATCATGGCTTTGGTGCGAATTTGTGAATTCAGATCAGGACTTCGATGTGGATTCACAAATCATTTAATTCAGATCGGGACTTTGGAGCACATTGAAATTAATCATTTGATTAAGTGCCAATTAAGTTTGATTAAGTTTGATGAGTCCCAATCTGAAATTATTATTGTGAATCATTATTAAAAAAAAGGAAGGCGTATCACAAATCATTTGATTCAGATCCGAACTTCTGAGCAGGTTCAAGATTTTAGATTCAGTTTTAAACTACAAAGGCCAAATCTGAATAGCGGCTCTGGAGCACATATTGCGAATCATTTGATTTAGATTGGAACTTCGGTCATTTGTGAAATTCAGATCGGAACTTCGAAGTGGGTTCATGAATCATTTCGCAAATGGAATCATGATGAAATGATGGTTGCGAATCATTATTCAAATCATGACTACAGAGCGCGGATCACAGATCATTCGATTTAGATTAGAACTTCAGTGCGGGCTTGCAAATCATTTGATTCAGATCGGGACTTTAATGTGGGTTCGTGAATCTTTAAATTCAGATCAGGATTAACTATAGTCAGACATCGCTTATTATGATTTTCAATTATGCAGAATTTAGTAGGGACACCATGACATCTCCCTACCAATATCCAGTGACTACTAAATTGCCCCTAGCAATAATTTTGGTCAAACAAATCAGTGTCTGTTGTCTGCCATTATGTCAACCAATGCCAAAATCAAACTTACATTCTTGCACTCACAGCAGCAAATGTGTGTCTGAAAGTGTGAAATGTGTATTCTGTCTGAAAGTTGCTAGTTCAATCACACATTTGTCTCTTTACAAAAGGTTAACGGGTAAAAACAGTAACCAGGATTTGTTTTCCCCTACACTCTTTCATTGACTGTATCATTAGTTTGCAGAGTCTATTTTTAGGAGAAACATCTGAGACAAGAAAGAGCAACACTTTACAAGGTTTAAACTGTTGATTGTTGGTAATTATTTAATTAGTTATTTTAATAGTTTTTAGTGATAAAGCACATTTATGAGCTGTTTAATTCATACAATTGAATCAAAACAAACAAGAACACCTAAAAGGTCTTAGGAGAAAAGTTCTATAGAGAACCTTCTGTAAGGCACTTCATAGCTATGTGGTGTGTGTGTGTGTGTGTGTGTGTGTGTGTGTGTGTGTGTGTGAACACAAAATACAGTCCCACTATTGGGCACCCTGAAGCCAACGCAGGCCAGTGTGTATCCTTTTGTATATATAACCATACAATGAGTAGTCTGACCAAATTTAGACTTGTCCTGTCTGCTACCCGATTTTTATCTCTAAGTTCATCTGTCATTATTGAAGGGTGTTTTACACTGTTTATATATTCCCAGAGAGCGAGCACAGAGCGAGTGTGTGTGCCTATATGAAGACACAACACAAAGAGTGCAACAATACTGACCTCCAGCTACAAGAACTGAAGGACCACACACACAATGCAATCTAAAATGAAGAAGAAAAAAAAGAAAAAAATACTAAAAAATGTCCAGAACCCCTCCTAAAACCAGTCAACCAGTTTAATCTGGTTTGTGCTGGATTTTGCAGCAGTAATGTCTGTGTGCATGTTCACTATGTGTTTGCCCACATGCATGTGTCATTAAATGATGAAACTATTCTGAAACTTTTGTAAAATCTTTCCAATAATACATATCAGCACTTTTACCTGGAGTCCTTGAGCTTAAACTGAGACATTTCTAAACAGACTGAACAGCTTTAGAAAGTTCAATATACATTAAAAAAAAAAAAAAAAAAAATATATATATATATATATATATATATATATATATATATATATATATATATTATTTCATTTTATATTATATCACTGAATGCTGTGACTAATCACAATTTCAAACCATTGCATTAAGGCCCGATTTTGCAATTCATTTTATATCCATCAGTGTGACGTCATACTAGTGGTTTTAAATGGAGAAGATGGAACTCAGACCTCATCCTCTATTAAAAATAAAAGCTGTTTATTAGGAATTATTTTCTAACATTACTGAACAACACCCAGCTGTTTCAGATGTGGGAAACTCCTCATTTCACGTGAGGTTTTAACAGGACAGTCAGATTATAAAAGAAGGGCTTGATCCAGCAGTACAAGCAGAGTGAACAAGAACCACATGAATTAAGGTAGGATTGTGTTTCTGTACATCTGCATGAGCCTTTGCATGACTAGTAAGTTGCTATCCAAACATGCAGCACAATGTCTCAGGGTCCTGACTAGAGGTTGACCGATATTGGATTTTACCAATACCGATAGCTAGGTTGGGCCACACTGGCTGATACCGATCAGTTTTTAAAATGGATACTGAATGGAAACTAAAGCGGTGGTCTACTATTTAAAAAAAGGGAACGAACCATACTTTGTAAATGAATAAATGTATTAATAATACTTATTTTAAAAAATTAAACTTTCATATATTCTAGATTCACTACATGTAAAGTAAAACATTTATTTATTTATTTTTTGGATGATGATTAAAGCGTACATCTAATGAAAGTCAAAAATCCAGTATCTCAAAATATTAAAATATTTACATTTGAGTTTCATTAAATGACCATCCCTACAGTATAAATTCCGGTATCTCTTGTTCTTTGAAACCACACTAATGGGGAAGACTGCTGACTTGGCAATGGTCCAGGAGACAATCATTGATACCCCCCACAAAGAGAGTAAGTCACAGAAGGTCATTACTGAATGGGGTGGCTGTTTACAGAGTGATGTATCAAAGCATATTAACTGCAAAGTTGACTGGAAGGAAGAAATTGGGTAGGCAAAGGTACAGGGATGACCGCAAAATTGAGAATACTGTTGATAAAGCTGATTCAAACACTTGGGAGAGCTTCACAAGGAGTAGAATGAAGCTGGATTCAGCGCATCAAGAGTCACCACACTCTTTGCACTTTAGAGGAGTGGACAACTTTGGACTACCAAGCCACTTCTGAAACAGAAACAACGTCAGAAGCATCTTACCTGGGCTAAGGAGAAAAAAAAAAAATCTGGACTGTTGCTCAGTGGTCCAAAGTCCTTTTTTCAGATAAAAGTAAATTTTGCATTTCATGTTGAAATCATGGTCCCAGAGTCTGAAGGAAGACTGGAGAGGCACAGAATCCAAGCTGCTTGAAGTTCAGTGTGAAGTTTCTGAAGTCAGTAGTGATTTGGGGTGTGTGATGTCTGCTGGTGTCGATCCATTGTTTTATCAAGTGCAAAGTCAATGCAGCCATCTACCAGGATGCTTTATGCAAGCTTTATGAAGATGCTGATTTCCTTTTCCAGCAGGACTTTAGCTCCTGCCCACAGTGCAACAACCACTTGCAAATGGTTTACTGACCATGATATTACTGTGCTTTATTGGCCAGCCAACATGCCTGACCTGAACCCCATTGAGAATCTATATATATTTTTTAAGAGAAAGATGAGAAACAGTCGATCCAACAATATGTAGATGATCTGAAGGCTCAATAGTGTCTCAGCAGTGCCACATGCTGATCACTTTCATGCCACACTTCACTGATGCGGTCATTTGTGCTAGCAGCAAGTCATTTACTGTAATATGTGCTGCTAAGTATTGAGTGCATAAATGAACATACCTTAAAGAACTTGAACTTTTCTGTTCTGCAAATTATTTTTTTAATTGATCTTCGGAAATATTCTAATATTCTGAGATACTGGATTTTTGACTTTCATGAGCTGTAAGCTCTAATCATCAAAATTAAACCAAAAACACTTTTGAAATGTTTTACTTTACATGTAATGAATCTAGAATATATGAAAGTTTAATTTTTTTTAAAAAGTTAAAATAAAAAAAAAAAATACTTTTTCACGATATTCTAATTTTTTCAGCTGCACCTGTACTACTTTTTGTGATGCAATTGCATGTCAGTGTGGTTAGTACACTTGTGATAAATGATCTAGTCAATGATTTGTCGTTAGAAATGCTATTGTCACATTTTTACTAAGAGAGAAATAAAAAAACCCAACAATGTCCTTAATCAGACTCAGATCCAAGCTGACTAAACTAAAAAAGTGTTTACTCAGCTGCCTTAAAATTGTAAAATGAATCAACTCAAATATCAAATATATTTGTCACATCAAATATATTATTCATAGAACATCATCAGGACGCCTCTCTGCTGCTCCAGACTGAAGAGAGTCCAGATTGAAACAGAACAGACCACATCTACTGATGTACAGAGTGATCATGTGTTAGAGATTTATCCCAAGACTGATGATGACAGTAATATTTCTTAAACAGCTCATTACAGCATGTTGAACTGAATGGAATGGGTATGACTTGAGTGTTCATAGTAATGGGATTCAATGTATGTAATGATGCATGTCCTGTGCTGTAGTGCTTTATGTCTGTACATCACTTATTGACAAACTACTTTTTGTAATGTCAATATGGTTATGATATGTGTACTAAGAAATGATCATATTGATCTTTGTTTGGAAATTTTGTGAAATGCTATTGGCACATTTTACTAACAGAGAAATAAAAAAAAAAATTATTCTCCCAGACTCCTTCAGTAAGTGCCAATTTTAAGGGATGCATGATATATAAGGACTTGGTTATCGACAATATTACATATTAAACACATCAAAATAACTGATTAAACTGACATATCACTTAATAAAAGAACAAGATTGAGTAAAAAGAGTCCATTTTGACTTCATGCATACACTGTAAAAAACAACAAAAACAATTTGTTGAGTCAACTTAAAATATTTTGTTACCCTGCTGCCTTAAAATGTTAAGTTCAATCAACTCAAATAAGTTTATTCAAGTTGAAATGTTAAGTTGTACTAAGTGACAACTTAGATATCCAAGTTGACTAAACAAAAAAAAATTGTTTGTTAAACTTAACAGCTGTGTTTTAGCTTGAGTTAAGTCAACTCAAATACCTAAATAACATTTCAAGTTGACTAAACTTTTTTCAAGTTGACAGAACTCAACATTTTAAGGAAGCCAGGTAACAAATTATTTTAAGTTGACTCAATAAATAGTTTTTTACAGTGTACTTGGTCTACATCAAATGCTCAAAACACAACAGATTCATAGCCAGTAAATGAACTGTACTGAACAGAGTTCAAACTAAATATTATTACAGCCATCTGTGCATATTATGATTTTGATATTAGAAAGTATTTTAATAATTATATGCAAAAAAAAAGCATTAATTGATGAATGCAAACTGAGTTTGAGTAAAACCAATAAAAAAAAGTCTTGAAATACAGATAAGTTGATTTCTCTGTGAGGTAAATTATTAATAAACTAAAAATGGCAATCAATCAATAAACATACATGCAAATATTAGTAATAATGCACTGTTGTCTTCCATTTAATACCTTCTTATTGTTGATGAATAAAGGAGCGGCAACTGCGGCAACAAATTAGTGGCTCCAAATGGACTCCAAACTAGTCTCAGCTCTCAATTACTATTAACATGATAAAAGCGGTTTATTGTGTAGCATTAGCAAGTTTGACTGGATGAAGCCCAACCCTGTATGATTTGAGAAACCTTCCCACATTTCAAGTGTCAGTTCAGTTTCATTATAAATCCAGTTTTCCAGCCAGCAGTAATGTACAGTTATCAGAATGAAGGATAAAAGGATTGTGTTTATTGATGCAGCTGAATAGACTTTGCATGATCTGACAGTAGCAGGTCTTCTAAACTGTTTTATGTGGGACTCTGTGTATGTATTCTAGCATTTTAATTCCAGTACCACAAAATAAATAAATAAATAAATAATCTAATGGAATTAAAAGTATGGTTATGGTACTTAGAAATTATCTAGTCATATTGATGTATGGTTAGAAAGTTTATGAAATGCAAAATGCTAGTAATATTTTCCTAATAATTTACCAGAGAAATCAAATCAACCATTTCTTCTCCCAGAGACATTTACAGTAGTCAATATTATGAACTATCTGACCAATGCATGCTGTGACTGACAAATCAGAATTTCAGAGCATTGCATTAAGACCTAATTTATCAATTCTTATAGAATTAGAATTATTATTAAAATGTTATAGTTACAGTTAACCTCCTCTGTGGATTATGTGTATAAGAGCTGCTAGATATCCAAGAAATCTGCATGAATCCCAGAGAAAATGCATCAGTTTTTTCATGGTTTATCTCCTAAAAACTAAAAAAAAAAAAAAAAAAAGTTAACATCATTAATAGCATGATTCCTGATATATTTATTTATTTTATTTTTTCCCAATAATCTCCTTTTAAATGTTATGATTTCTACATGAAATGTGTTCACCTTTTTTTTTTTTTTCCCCAGATGTAGAACAACATTACATAAGAAGAAATCATTCAACTGCAGTAAGGCACAAATAAGGTGCATTTTGAATAAAATATGGGAAATTATTTAAGGATAATGTCTACACATGTTGGTGTCTGCTCAATGATTAAATAATGTGACTCAACCGATGATGTGTCTTTCCGACCAAAAATCCTGAATCTTCCATTTGGCATCTATTTCATGGAATACAAGACAGGAGGAGTGAGGAGAAACACACCTTTTCATTCATTTATCCACTAGTTCTGCATTTCCAGTGATGGAAACTCCCAGATCTCAATTTAATACTACATCTGGCAGTGATCTTTACAGCAGCACAGCCAAGCCAAACTATGACACTTACAATGTAAACATGATGATGATATATGACTATTACACTGGACTTACTGTCTATGCATTGAAACCCCCATCATCTGTCTGGCTATTTATGCTGTTTAATCTCTCATCAAATCTAAACAAGTTGCTCCACTTTTATTAGTTGTATCATACAGATTGTTTGCATATTACTACTAAATGTTAGCTTCTACTGGATTATCACCTTAATAATCATAATAACATGGGCTAGTCGCACAGGTTTTTATTTCATGACATGTATAGCCACAGAGAGATACATTCTTGCATTCTTCCAAAAGTTAGTCCACTTTGTCTTAAAAATTATTTTGTACATAAATCAAATGCCATTCATCCCCTGTGCATTGATCTCTGTGTGTTTTGTAGGTCCATGCACGCCTCTCTCTCACTCCTCTAAAGAGACAGTTCACACAAATGATTCTTCCAGAACCAGCAATTTTTATATCCATCAGTGTATTAATAACCATGTCCATTTTGGCACCATATTAGTGGTTTTAAATGGATAAAATGGAACTCAGACCTCATCCTCTATTAAAAATGAAAGCTGTTTATTGGGAATCATTTGCTAGTAATACTGAACAACACCCAGCTGTTTCAGATGTGGGGAACTTTCCCAAATTTCACGTGACGTTTTAACAGAGCAGTCAGATTATAAAAGAAAGGTTTGATGCAGCAGTACAAGCAGAGTGAACAAGAACCACATCAATGAAGGTAGGATTGTGTTTCTGTACATCTGCAAGAGCCTTTGCATGACTAGTAACTTGCTATCCAAACTTGCACGTCCCAGGGTCCTGACTGTTTAAGCTGTCATATATAATAACCTCGTTTTAAATGTTATGACTTATGCATCTACTGAAATGTGTTCATGTGTGTTTTGTTTTTTCTCCCCAGATTAGAAAATAATAAGGACTCAACTGCAGTAAGCCACAAACAAGGTCCATTTTTAATAAAAAATAAGCAATTATTTTAGGATAATATCTACACATGTTTATTTGATAATAATGCGACTCATCTGATGTACCTTTTAGACCAAAGTTCTTAATAATCCATCTGGCATCTATTTCATTGAAGACAAGACAGCAAGAGTGAGGAGCAACACACCTTTTCTTTTGATTTATCCACTAGTTCTGCTTTTCTAGGTTTCACTGGTGATGGAAACTCCCACACCTCCATATAATTATACAAATGACTTTGATGCTTACAAATTCTATAATGCGCTCATAATTGGAGAAACTCTTTACATGTCGATCATCTCTTGCCTTGAAATTCCCATGATCTGTTTGGCTATTTATGTTGTTTATTCTCTCATTAAATCTAAACAAGCTGCTCCAGCTTTTGTCATAAATCTACTCATTTCAGATCTCATTCAGATTATTTGCATGTTGCTAGTAAATGTCCACAACTTTGAGGTTGATGGGATTATATATGCAGCATGGATATGGGTTAGTTTCACAGGTGTGTATTTCATGGCATGTATAGCCATAGAGAGATACGTTCTGATCGCTCATCCCATTTGGCACAGGTCCCATCGCTCAATCAAATGTCTTGTGTGTACGTCACTGATTGGTTGGCTTATACCTGTTATTTCATTTTTTTCTGTATTTTTTACATCCAAACTGATATGTATCATGTTCCTCATCCCCTATCCAGTGATCATTGTGTGTTTTGTAGGTTCATGCAGGTCTCTCTCTCACTCAATCTCTCTCAGTCCTCTAAAGAAGCAGTTAGTTCTTGGTCCTCTGTTCTTTGTGGTAATGAGTTACACCTTTCTTATCCTCCCCTTGCCTATTTGTTATTTTCTGTTTGTCAGTTTGTACCATGTTCCACTGAATCTGTGTTACTTGACTTTCTATATTTATCTGTTAAACCCGCTTGTGGACTGTTTGCTGTATGTGTTCATGAGGAGCGACGCTGAGAGCATCATCAGGACGCCTCTCTGCTGCTCCAGACTGAAGAGAGTCCAGACTGAAACAGAACTGACCACATCTACTAATGTACAGCGTGGTGAAAGATTCACACCAGACTGCTAATATTAGCAATTAATTCATGAATGTACAGTAATAGTTCTCAAATAACCCATTACAGCAAGTTTAACTGGATGAAATGTGCATGACTTGAGTGTTCATCTTGTAATTGGATTCAATGAATAAAATGATGCATGTATTGTGTTGCTGTGATTTTGTCTGTATATCAATTTTTATTTTTTTGCAATGCAATCATTTGTCAGTATGGTTATGATACCTGTACTTAGAAATGATCTAGCCATATTTACCTTTTGTAGACAGGTTGTGAAATGCTATCGTCACATTTTACAAGCAGAGAGGTAAAAAGAAAGCAACACTTTCTCCTCCCAGACTCCTTCTGCATGATGTATAAGGACAGATATTAGACTTAAAAAAAACAAAAAAAAAAAACACAATATTTCCCTAAACTTGATTCAACTGCAGACTGTGGTTGTAAACTAAACACAGAGTAAGATCTGATGAAATTAAACACGCCAAAATAATGATTAAAATGATATCTTTCAGATTAACTACAAGATAGGAGCACTGCACATTATCATGCTAAATATAACTTTCTTTTTTACTATATGAAGCGCTATCACTTATTAACAGAACATGATTCACAGAGTAAGCGGTCAATTCTGATATCATGCATACTTGGTCTACAACCTTCGCTCAAAACATGACAGGTTGATAGCCAGTAAATGATCTGTACTCAACATAAACTTCAATCAGAATAGTATTACAGCCATTTGAGCACATTACGTTTTGATTTGAGAAAGTAGTCAAATAATTAAATAAAAAAAAAAAACATACAGTGATGACATGTAAGCAAACTGAATTTGCATAAAACCATACAAGATGAATAGACAGACAGACAGATAGATTAAACCAGTTAAAAAAAGTTTTTGACCAGCTAAAACCAGCTACTTCCAGCGTAAACTAGCTAAGATCTGTCACAAATCTGTATTTTATGATTCAGTAAATGATGCATGTCCAGTGTTGTTGTGCTTTATGTATGTACATTAGTATGGTTATGATATGTGTACTTAGAAATGATCTAGTCATATTGATCTGTGGTTAGAAAGTTTGTGAAATGCTATTGTCACATTTTACTAACAGAGAAAGAAAGAAAGAAAGAAAGAAAGACCATTTCTTTTTCTCCCATTGACTCCTTCAGAAAGTCTCAACTTTTGGGATGTGTGATGCAGTATATCAGGGCTATATTGGTTGATTAAACTATTCTGAAACTACAGTGTCTTTCCAATATTATTTTAATAATAAGTTCCTGGTAGATATTTCTGTTTTATGAGCAAATGTAGACTTTTACAATGGTCACTATCTGAATCTGAATACATCTGAATGCCATGACTGACTAATCAGAACTTCAGAGCATTGCATTAAGGCCCAATTTCACAATTCTCATAGAATTAGAATGATTATTAAAACATCATAGTTATCGCCCTTCATGGATTCTGTGTATGAGAGCAAAGAAATCTACAAGAAATCCTATAGAAAATGTATCCATTCCATGGTTTGTCTCCTAACAACCAATATAAATATATTGACAAATAATTGAACAAAATGATTGCTGACACGTAATTTAAATATTATTATTATTATTATCATTATTATTACTATTATTATCATGCATTAAAAGCAGCACAAATGATTCCTCCAGAAACAGCATATCAGGATATCTTTCTGTTCTTCATTTTATATGAATTAGTGTGTTACTAAACGCATCAACTTTGGCATCATATTAGTGGTTTTAAATGGAGAAAATTGAACTCAGACCTCATCCTCCATTAAAAATAAAAGCTGTTTATTGGGAATCATTTGCTAGTAGTACTGAACAACACCGAGCTGTTTCAGATGTGGGGAACTTTCCCAAATTTCACGTGACGTTTTAACAGGACAGTCAGATTATAAAAGAATCCAGCAGTACAAGCAGAGTGAACAAGAACCACATCAATGAAGGTAGGATTGTGTTTCTGTACATCTGCATGAGCCTTTGCATGACTAGTAAATTGCTATCCAAATTTTATGATTTATATATGAAGAGTTCAGATGCAAAAGCCTCTAAATCCATCTGATGTCTTTCTTTAAAAAATGCATGTTTTTAGGCTCCAGTGTATAGGTTTCTACCCAAGTACTTCTGATTGGGTTTTAGCAAGTTTGAAGTAAAAGTATTTGATGGACGTATAATAGAGAAGATTGTTGAGAAGATTCACTCTGTATCATTTTTTACCAAGATGGCTTTTATGGGGTTTTGCATCTGAACTCTTCATATCTACTTAAATGTCTTCAGTGATTTCTCTCCCCAGATAAAGAGGAACATTAGATAATAAGAAGGACTTATTCAACTGCAGTAAAGCACAAACAAGGTGCATTTTGATTATAATATGAATAATTATAATAGGAAAATTCTGCACATGTTGATTTGATGATAATTTGATAATAACGTGTGCATTTCAGACCTCCCGAATGCTCCATCTGGCATCTACTTCATTGAAGACAAGACAGCAAGAGTGAGGAGCAACACACCTTTTCATTCGATTTATCCGCTTTACACTTCCAAGTTTCACTGGTGATGGAAACTCCCACACCTCCATTTAATTCTACTTCTGACCATGATGATCACAAGAACTATGGACCGCTCATAACTGGAGATGACGTCTACATTTGGATCATCTCTTGTCTTGAAGTTCCCATGATCTGTTTGGCTATTTATGCTGTTTATTCTCTCATCAAATCTAAACGATCTGCTCCAGTTTGTCATAAATCTACTCATTTCAGATCTCATACAGATTATTTGCATGTTGCTAGTAATGGTCTTCAATATCGGATATGTAAATATATTATGGGTATGGGTTGGTTTCACAGGTTTGTATTTCATGGCATGTATAGCTGTAGAGAGATACGTTCTGATCGCTCATCCCATTTGGCACAGGTCTCATCGCTCAGTTGCATGTCTTGTGTGTGCATCACTGATCGGTTGGTTTATACCTTTTGTTGTTATTTTAGATGCATTTTCTGGATTTTATCTGATATTTATCATGTCCTTCATCCCTTATGCAGTGATCATTGTGTGTTTGAACATCATCAGGACGCCTCTCTGCTGCTCCAGACTGAAGAGAGTCCAGACTGAAACAGAACTGACCACATCTACTAATGTACAGCGTGATCATGTGTGAGAGATTCACACCAGACTGATGATGACTGCAATCCATTCATGAATGTACAGTAATAGTTCTCAAATAGCCCATTACAGCAAGTTTAACTGGATGAAATGTGCATGACTTGAGTGTTCATCTTGTAATGGGATTCAGTGAATGAAACGATGCATGTCCTGTGTTGTTGTGCTTTTTGTCTGTATATCACTTATTGATAAATTATTTTTTGTAATGGAATTATTTGTCAGTATGTTTATGATACTTGTAGTTAGAAATGATCAAGTCATTTTCATCTTTGGTTAGAAAGTGAGAGTAATGTTATAATCACATTCTACTAACAGAGAAATAAAAAGAAAGTAATTTCTCCTCCCAGACTCCTTCAGTTATTGTCAGTTTTAGGGATGCATGATATATAAGGACTTCGACAGATATTACACTAAAAAAAAAAAAAAAAAGCTAAACTTGATTCAAGTAGTTGTAAACTCTAAACACTTTGTGTAGCAGACACCTAATGAAACAGAGTAAGATCTGAAGAAAATAAACACACCAAAGTAACTGATTAAACCAATATCTTTCAGGTTTACTACAAGAAAGGAGCACCACACATTAGCATGCTAAATATAACTTTCTTTTTACTAAATCAAGCACCATCTGTGCACATTACATTTTGATTTGAGAAAGTATTTTAATAATTAAATTAAAAAGCATATTGATGACATGAACGCACACTGAATTTAAGTAAAACCATACAATATTAATTAATCCTGTCAAAAATCAAAACAATGTGATTTCCAATTTGTATTCAATATAAAAAATCTAACTTTAAATCTCTCTCTCACACACACACACAAATAACCCTTCTCAACATGATGGTCTTGAAATAAAGATAAGTTGATTTTTAAGATTTGCACTCAATAAATAAATACATACATACATACAGGCAGAAATGATTAGTATTAATGCACTTTTGTCTTCCATTTAATACCATCTTCTTGTTAATGAATAAAGGAGCGCCAACTGTGGCAACAAATTAGTGGCTCCAAATGGACAAAACTGATGGTTAATTTACTATTAACATGATAAAAGTGGTTTATTTATTAGCATTAGCAAGTTTTATTGGACGACACCCAAACCGGTATGATTTAAGGAACCTTCCTACATTTCAAATGACAGTACAGCTTCATTATAAATCATGTTTTCCAGCTAGCAGTAACGTACAGTTATCAGGATCTGTACAAGTGAAAGTAGGACTGTGTTTACCCTTATCAAAAAGAAGTATACTTAAGTTTATTTTATTAAGTATACTTAAGTTCAATTATATTTTAAGTATACCATTTTGGTACTCCTTGGAACTAAATTGGCCCACTTTTTAGTATATAAAAGTATACTTTTTAAGTATACTTTAAGTGTAACAGAAGTAAACTGAGTACACAACTAGTTTACATCTGTGTTTTCAGTTTGTACTGCAAGTATACTAAAAGTGAACTTACGGGTATACTGATAGTTTACTAATTAAGTACTTTTTAATCCATTGTTAATACACTTTGAAGTACAGTCTCAGTAAACCACTTGTACTTGACTATTCATGATAATCAAAACATAGATGTAGTCGAAAGCTTGACAATCATTATTACCTCTTCATGTGTCGTCATTTTATTCCAGAACGTTACAGTTTTACATATGGTTTTGATGCTGTTTTATGTCTGATGATTGTGTTAGATTACATGTGGAAGAATTGGTTGTTTCAGTTTCTTCTTCACTTTTACAGTGTTGTGCTAGTTACTAAGAAATTGTAACTAGTTACAGTTACTAGTTACTTCAGTCAAAAAGTAACAATTACTTTGTTGATTACTTACACCAAAAAGTAACGCGTTACTGTCAAAAGTAACTTTTTAGTTACTTTTTTAAAGAATGTTCTTTAATGTTCCCGTTAATGCCCTTTTGTGCTTTATGGTCTATGCAAACACAAAACTGACTTAAATACAAAGCAATTTTTAAACTCTATTTTATTTAAGTCAGGCCAGCAGAAACTGAAAGTATTGAATACACACCACCGTTTAATCAGAGCGTAAATCCGTTTGTCATCGAAAGCATTATGTAACGATAAGAAAATCATGAGCAAGGTGGCAACACCGCATCTGAAAGACGCAACACAACATCTTGCCACAAAGCGCCGGCAAAAATAATTAACAATGAATGTGTTTGAGGAAAACAGTTAGATGTTTAAATGATCCATTAATAAACTCGTGTATTCTGAAATAGTGTAGCAAAAACCCTGACTCGCAATCTCCTTTTCGGACGCAACTAGAAAGAGTTTTCCCTCCGATTTATTTTATTTCGTTTTGTAATAATTTAAAGCTTTATATTTAAATATTTATCATGTTTGTGGGGCATTCGCTGAAAAAGATGCAAAAGATCGCGCTGGCGACTTCATGTACTGCATAGCGGTTTCAGCTTCCCCTCTCCAAAAACCATATGCACCTAGCGCGCATTTATCTAGGTTTAACGTTTAAACCAATATTGTTTCATAGCTACTTTAACAGTTTTCGATCTATAGATTTTATTTCATGCAAGTCGTGATGAATTTGAGAAGGCAGATTGATCAGACTATGATTAAGCTGGTTGCTGTTCGTTACTTTAAAAAAAAAAAAAACTTGCTCCGAACACAAAAATGCTCCAAAAGTTTTTTTTTCTAAATTAACTTAATGAAAAAACGAAACAAAATATAATCCCTTTGCCATTACATACAAAATGTAACTATTTTAATAGCTGAAACAGTAGTAGTAGGCATACGCTATTGTGGGAGAAGGGGGAAAAGACGGATTCAGGTCGAACTCGTAGCTACGCGCCTGAACTGTATACAAATCTGAAATATTTTTTTTAGCTTATTAGATGAATACAAACGCTGCTTTGTGAATGTTGAAAATGTTTATCGTTATCTTGTTATTAATATGACCTTATTTATGGTTCATATTCATGTTGTTGCCAGTTTACAGGGCAATGATTCCATGCACTGTCTTTCAGGCTGAAATAAAGGCTGTTTTCATTTACATTAAAATGCCTAGTATGTATATTTAATGATCGCGGGTGCGGGGCGGGTGGTAAATATAGTTACAGTGGTGCGGGGTGGGCTGGGACCGGCCAAATAATTTCATAAAAGCGGGACCGCGGGTTGGAAAAAACCCAACCCGCGCATCACTGGTAGGCAGCACTTCAGCCAAAATGAATGAATTAAAAAAGTAACGGACAAACGCACCATATTGTAACGGTAACTGAGTTACTTTATTAAAAACAGTAACGCGTTAGAGTATTAGTTACTGTCAAAAGTAGGGGTCGACCGATTATCGGGTCGACCGATTATTGGCGCCGATATTAAGCATTTTTACGATTATCGGAATCGGTGATTTTCAAAACCGATTTGCCGATAAAAATAATTTAATTTTGAAATGCGCTATTTGGCTCCGACGCAGCCTGTCAGGGCTCACCACTCTGTGCCCTAGAGCAGTCTCCGCCCACCGCGCATCTGATTTGTTGGGAGTCACGAGTCCGACCAATCAACTGGAAGGCTAAAGGCACTCTAACACAGAAAGCGCTTACTGGAGCTGCGGCGGTGTCGCTCAAAGGGAAGTCAGCAGCAGACGTTGCTTGTGTTTCAGTAAATCACAATCCTCTACGCTGAAGTTGCAAAAACACCTCAATATTATCTATGATTTTCCCGATGCGGAAAACGCGGACGGAATCGCGAAATCCAGTCACATAAATGGAATGTAACGTTAACACGAAATGGCACGGAATTTGTCAAAGTTTGGATGAATTAATCAAAAGTAGGTCCGTACACTTAAATTGACTCATGCTATAGACTAGTATCTATAAACATTAAGCCGCAAACAGACTATTTAAATATGAATCCAGCATTTTGTGCGTGTCTCTGTAGGCTATATGACACAGACGCGATTTTGTTTAATACACACTGAAGTGCGCGACGCTCGCGGTGTTTTCAGCATCTATCCTTTCACTAAATGAGGACGTAAATACATTAACAACATCCCCAGAACTGCTCTCAGAATCACGTCATGAGCATTTGACCGTTTCATTTGAGTAAAACTATCGTTTTGTATGTATTGAAAAGTGATTAGAATTATATTTCGTTTCTGTTTTTTATTAAGTTAATTAATAATAAACAGTTAAAGTATAAAACAATGTTGGTTTAAACGTTAAACCTAGATAAATGTGTAAGCGCATATCAAATCGTTTGTGCGGAGAGTGGAAGAATCTAGTTTGCAGAACTGAGTCGCCAGCGCCGTCACTTGCATTTTTTTCCAGTGGAAACAATTTAAAGTTCTCCATCAAAACAATACATGCCTTACAGACATGATAAATACATATATGGAGAACTTTAAAATATTTCTTAACGAAATAAAACAAATCAAAAATAAAAACTCTTTCATTATGTGGCTAATCTGTAAAGAGACATTTTTCTCTTCAAAGAGGAGATTTCGAGTGCGACACTGATTCAGAATACACTAGTTTATTCATAAATAATTCAAATATCTCCTTACCCTTCGACACATTCATTGTTATTTATTTTTGCCGGTGCGTTGAGGCAAGTTTCAGCCTATTGCTTGAAGGCGACGCTTCACTGAAGGCACTGCTGGCTGAGACACTAAACGCCGTCCGAGCCTCTCCCGAACGTAAAAGCTAAAGTGAAGTCTCACTAGCAGCAATTTTTTTATCACCATAATTGATGAAAAGGTAGAACGTTTATTAGCAAAACGAATGAGAAAGCTTGGAGGCACGGCATACACCTTGATGTAGGCTAATATAAAATAAAAATAAACAGTTTTAATAAATAGGCCTACAAATCGGCAAACACTGTGGAACCAAATAAATATGAAAATTCCACTATCTTAGATAAATGGCAGAGGTCAACAGGCTTTTCAAAATCCCAAGTATTTTTTAAACAGGAGCTTTTACATTTCGTTTTGAAAGTCCTTTTTCTCATCTCTCTTCTTGTCTGTCACCTAGACTCACTCTCTTCACGTGATAATTTAAATTTTACAAATGTTTTACAAATGTTTACAGAATGCTGCTGGGGGCTCCCTGCACTTTTTATGTTATTATTGTTATTATTAATATTGATGTTTATTTAATATTGTTATTATTAACAGTTCTCAGAATTAAATATTGAAAGCATTCAAAGAAAGTTCTTGTCAGAGCTCTTGTTATTATTAATTATGACACATTTTCATTTTTACACCAGACACATATCGGTTCAAAATATCGTTTATCGGTGCATTTGATCTGTAATAATCGGTATCTGCATCGGTCCTGAAAAACACATATCGGTCGACCCCTAGTCAAAAGTAACTGCGTTGCAGTAACGCGTTACTGCCCAACACTGCTTTTGTATTCAAAATTCTGTACAGAAGATGTGCAATAGCGCCCCTAGCGTATAACACTGAAAACACAGATTCTCAGGGCCCAAGTATAGCTCAAATATACTTTTTCTAAGTATAAGTCAAGTATACTTAAATGTCATTTTAAGTATATTTCTGAGAAGTATATAAAGCACATTTCTGAAATTGGCAGTTACTGAAGAAATCTGGGAGAAGAAATTATACCTTTTATTTTATTTCTCTGTTAGTAAAATGTGACATTTTTAAATTTCTAACTAAAGATCAATATGACTAGATAATTTCTAAGTATAAGTATCCTAACCGTACTTTTTATTCCAGTATAGAATACATACATAGAATATCGCAATATTTTCTTGGATTGTATCGATAAAGATTTATTTTGCTGAGTGTGTTATTGTGCTAATATCTTAAGGACTACCTTGTACAACTGACTCCCAAAGTTTTGATGTTCTATATATTCTGCATGGTCAGTTCACAGCAGTGATATAAATTAATATTTTCAAATAAGTTTAAATGAATGTTTACCTTTTACGGACATTTTTACCATTATAAAAGCCTAAAAGTGTTCCATCATTTTTGAGTCAATTTTTACAATTATAATAATAATACATTTAGGGTGTTACTAAACAAATTAAATCACTATCAACAAAATTAATCTTTGCAGAAGTTGCATATGAAGTGGCATTTAGATGTATTTACACGTTAATACAGTTTAGGGGGACATGGAATGCTTTAACCTGCAGTTACAAATGCATAAATAATATGCATTTTGATATTTTAAACATAAAACACTGAATACTGATATTTGAAATTATTTAAAAAATGAAAAGATGCTTTAAATGTGAAATTAAAACCACCAATAGGTGGCAGTGAGTCACTCTTAAGTGAGTCATTGCAATTGATCCGAATCATTTTAACGACTGATTCATCCAGGGACGAAACACTGTCATATGTTGCCCAGAGACGCAAAACAATGCTGTGGCTGTGTTTGGAATGATTTTTGTTGGTGAAATAAAGCAAAAACTACCAATACAGTGTCTAAAACATAAGTCTCTTGATGTTAACTTTTTAACGTTTTTAAACTGCTATATGAAATCAATATCACATTTGTAACCATGTGATTTTTAAGAAAGAAAACGGCACTCTTCATGTGATATTGATTAAATATATGAAATTATATAAATATATACATTTCCTACCCCCTTATCTTGAATTATGTGATCATTCTTTATGCACATTAACAGACTCAATCATGCTGTGAAAGAAGGCACTGTAAGCACGTATGCACACTGTTAGTCTAACCAGATCACGTATTTGCGAATGTCTGCACTCCGTATGTTTTGATTGTTTTTTGCAATATACTCCATAATGTCATGATGTCATGATTTGGCTTGCATGAACTTCCCTAAGAAATTAATGAGTGAACATAACTTACGAAAAGTAACCCGCCAAATTGGCTAGTGATTTGACAGCGTTCATTTCAAACCCTGCATAGAATCACACATAAAACATTTTAGAAGACTTGCTAGAACTGTCAGATCATGCAAAGTCTATTCAGTTGCATCAACACCCTTACGAAGAATAAGTTTATTCGAGTGTGCTATTAGTATGCTTCTTTTACACTAAAATAGGAAAGCATACTTTCAGTATACTTTGTATAGGGGCGCATGATATAGCAGGTTATATTGGGTTATAAAACTATTCTGTGTATTAATCATGCTGTCTAATTACATATGCCACACCTGTGAGGTGGATGGATTGTCTCGGCAAAGGAGAAGTGCTCACTAACACAGATTTAGACAGATTTGTGAACAATATTTGAGAAAAATATGCTTTTTGTGTACATAGAAAAAGTCTGAGTTCTGCTCATGAAAAATGGGGACAAAAACAAAAGTGTTGCTTTTATAATTTTGTTCAGTGTACTTTTCGTAATTGTGGAATTTTGGAATTGTATGTCAGTATGGTTACTTAGAAATTATCTAGTCATACTAATGTTTTGTTAGAAAGTTTGAGAAATGCTGTTGTCACATTTTGCTAACAGAGATATAAAGAAAACAATTTCTTCTCCCAGACTCCTCAGTTTTAGTCTCAGTTTTAGGGATGCATGGTATCAGGACAATATTGGTTGATGAAGCTATTAACTTTATTATTAAGTCTTTTCAACAATACATACATCAACACATTTACCAGGTTGGAGTCCTTGAACTCAAACCGAGATATTTTTAAACAGTTTAATAGAACAGCATTAGAAGGTTCAATGTAAGAAATATTATTTATTTATTTATTTTAATATTTATAATTAATAATAATTATTATTAATAATAATAATAATAATAATAATAATAATAATAATAATAATAATAATAATAATAATATGGTAGGGATGTGCGGTATACCGGTAATGGAAAAATACCGGTATATATTATATTTCAAACGGTTCGATATCATCCTTTTGCCCAGTTCGGTATTTCATACGCTGCTGTTCCGAAGTTCACTTGTAGGCGGCAGTGCTTCACAAATTGTTGCAAAAGCGGTAAACATGACAGCAGAAAAACGCGATGGATCATCAAACAGATAAAACTCAGTCAACACGCTTGAAAGTAGTAAATAAAGACAACAGTAGAAGTGAAATATGGCATTATTTTGCATACAAAACAGATGATAAAGGTGAATGCACTGACCTTACTGCACCTGTATACAATCGTTGCTATAAATCACCAAGCATTTGTCACTTGCTCATCCTCATCTTTTCCACGAATTTAGAGATCGACAGGTGAGTGCATCATTTATTCAATCAATCAAAAATTCAGATTTGAATAAATGACAGTGGACAGTAAGTATTTTTTACTTTACTCAAGTAAGTTTAAAAAGTATTTTAAAAGTGTTTTTTTCTTAATTTATCAGAATGTTATACTCCATTCCAAAGCAAACTACATTTCATAAATAAAAGTTGTTGTTTGTTTTACCTTTAATAATTAAAAATATTAACAATGTAGTATTTTCTTGTACTCAAGTAAATTTTAGAATTACTTTTACTTCAGTAAAATTAAGAAAGTAGTATATTTCTAATGTAATAAAGTATTAAATATTTAATATGAAACATATTGCAGTAAAAAGTACAATATTATGCTTTGGAATGTTGTGAAGCAAAGTTCTCTAAAGAAAACACTCTAATAAAGTACAGATACTTGAAAAGTACTTTTAAAGCAGAGTAAAACATACTTTCTGAGTATTACAGCACGTAATAATCTTGGTCAAAAATTATTTATAAATGATAAATAAATAAATACATGTTTAGTATGTTAACAATACATACTACAGTGTCGATACCGAGGTATTACATTCTGGTATCGTACCGAAGCCAAAATTATGGTATCGAGCCATCCCTATAATATGGTCCTGGTGGATATTTAGACTTTTAATGGTCAGAATTATCTGACCACTGAATACCGTGACTGACTAATCAGAATTTCAGAGCACTGTATTAAGGCCCAATTTTGCAATTATCATAGAATTAGAATGATTATTAAAATACAGATAGCCAAGAAATCGACATGTACCTATTTTTCATTGGATTGTCTCAGAACAACTAATATTAATCTACAGATACATTTTAAGGAAGCACAAATTATTCTTTCTGTTCTTCATTTTATATCCATCAGTGTGTTATTAGCATTTTAGTGGTTTTAAATGGATAAAAAGAAACTCAGACCACATCTGAAAACAAAATTAAAAACAAAAGCTGTTTATTGGGAATCATTTACTAACATTTTAACAGGGCAGTCAGATTATAAAAGAAGGGCTTGATCCAGCAGTACAAGCAGAGTGAACAAGAACCACATGAATGAAGGTAGGATTGTGTGTCTGTACATCTGTATGAGCCTTTGCATGACTAGTAACTTGCTATCCAAACATGCAGCACAATGTCTCAAGGTCCTGACCGTTCATATTGTTTTATACAATGATCTCCTCTTAAATTTTATGATTTATATATCTACTGAAATGTGTTCACAGTTTTTCTTTTTTCTCTTCAGATGAAGAGGAACATTAGATAATAAGAAGGACATTTTCAACTGCAAGCCACAAACAAGGTCCATTTTGAATAAAATATGAGTCATTATTTTAAGATAATGTGTATGTTGATTTGATAATAATGTGACTCAAATGATGTACCTTTTAGACTAAAAATCCTGAAAAAAAATCCATCTGGCATCTATTTCACCGAAGACAAGACAGCAAGAGTGAGGAGCAACATGCCTTTTTTTATTCATTTTCTTCACTAGTTCTGCATTTCCAGGTTTCACTGGTCATGGAAACTCCCAGACGACATTATAATATAACTGTCCTTGAGTCCCATGGACCACTCATAACTAGAGAAACTCTTTACATTTCGATTATCTCTTGCCTTGAAGTTCCCATGATCTGTTTGGCTATGTACGCTGTCTATTCTCTCAACAAATCTAAACAAGCTGCTCCAGTTTTTGTCATTAATCTACTCATTTCAGATCTCATACAGATTATTTTAATGTTGGTAGCAAAGCTCCTCAACTTCGAGATTGACAATAATATACTTTTCCCATGGACATGGGTTGGTTTCACGGGTTTGTATTTCATGGCATGTATAGCTGTAGAGAGATACGTTCTGATTGCTCATCCCATTTGGCACAGGTCTCATCGCTCAGTCAAATGGCTTGTGTGTACGTCACTGATCGGTTGGCTTGTACCGTTTTTTGTGCTTTTAGCTTCATTTTTTATATCAAATCTGATATTTATCATGCCCTCCATTCCCTATGCAGTGATCGTTCTGTGTTTTGTAGGTTCATGCAGGTCTCTCTGCCACTCAATCTCTCTCACTCCTCTAAAGAAGCAGTTAGTTCTGGGTCCTCTGTTCTTTGTGGTGATGAGTTACACCTTTTTAATTATCCCCTTGCCAATTTGTTGGGGTTTGTACTATTGTCCAGCTTTTCTGTTTAAATTGACTCTCTTTATTTATCTGTTAAACCCGCTTGTGGACTGTTTGCTGTATGTGTTCATGAGGAGCGACGCTGAGAACATCATCAGGACGCCTCTCTGCTGCTCCAGACTGAAGAGAGTCCAGACTGAAACAGAACTGACCACATCTACTAATGTACAGCGTGATCATGTGTGAGAGATTCAGACCAGACTGATGATGACAGCAATCCATTTATGAATGTACAGTAGTTCTCAAAATAACTCATTACAGCAAGTTTAACTGGATGAAATGTGCATGACTTAAGTGTTCATCTTGTAATGGGATTCAATGAATGAAGTGATGCATGGCCTGTGTTGTTGTGCTTTTTGTCTGTAAATCACTTATTGATCAATTATTCTTTTGTAGTAACCAGCACAAGCAGTAAAATGGTTCTTCTATGGCATCGCTGTGAAGAACCTTTTAAAGCACCTTTATTTTTAAGAGTGTTAAAGAGTGTTTCATAATCTCAAATCATATGGAAACTATTGGTGGAGACAAGATTACAAGAGTGAGGAGAAAAACATCCTGATTAAATCCACTAGTTCAACATTTTCAAATATCGCTGGTGACGGAAATTCCCAGACTTCCATTAGTGACAACGGTACAGTTCGCCAATTACACAGCTGAGCAAAATGATGATGCTTATGAGGGTTATTATGCAAGCAACAACAACATGGACAACAAATTCATCCAAGAACCACCGATCATAACTACATAATTTGTCTTCCTCTCAGTCATCTCTAGCATTGAAATTCCCATCATGTGTTTGGCTATTTATGCTGTTTTTTCTCTCATCAAAACTAAACAAGCTGCTCCAGTTTTGTCATAAATTTGTTAGCTCATTATTACTAAACCTTAGACTGCGTGAGCTGGATTTCATTACAGTAAATTCAATTTATTGGGCTGCTATATTTCATGACATGTATAGCCATAGAGAGATACGTTCTGATCAGGTCTCATCACTCAGTCAAATGTTTTGTTTGTTGCATCACTGACTGGTATTGGCATATTGTAGATGAGCAAAAAGACAAATCTGTCTTGAAAATGTAAATGCAAATGTTAAATAGACGTCTCTGTGATGTGATGTACGTTTGCTACCAGAGACAATTTGTATTAGAATATAATGTTTCAATGCATTTAATAAATGACAGTTTCATATGCTTGAGAAATTTATTTGCGTTGAATTATTTTAACGAGTTAAAGACACTTTCTCTTTTTCAAAGCTCACTCATATCTCTCAGATAAGCAAGAAACAAACAGCGCAACCAGATGTGATATATTTAAACAAAACTATTAATTAGTGCAAAGTGAGAATTAACAGTATTTTCCCACTATAAAAGTTAGACTTTAGACTGCTACTGCAAAATGGTGTTATGAATAATGATGGAATAAACTGGGGATCATTTGTTGTATATGAATATATTTATACACTCATTATATTCATTCAAATTATTCATAAAAGGCAGACATAAAAGTTGTTTCATGAACAATTTGAAATATGTGTGCAATTGGGGGCAAAATGCCACAATTGTATGCAAATGCCAGAGATTTATAAACAGTATATGCTATAAAATTAACATTTCATACACCTGCAAATGACATGCATTTTTAAAATATTGGTCTTGAAGCAAGCAGATTTCTATGTAAGGTAAATTATTAATACGGCAAGAAAATGTGAAAAAAAAAATTGATTGGTAATAATGCACTTTTGTTTTCCATTTAATACCATCTTTTTTGCATCTGTGGCAACAAATTAGTGATTCTAAATTGATCTCAGCACTCATTTACTAATAACATGATAAAAGCGATTTGTGTAGCATTAGCACGTTTTACCGGACGACACCCAACCCTTTATAATGTGAGGAAACTTCCCACATTTCATGTGCCAGTTCAGCTTCATCATAAATGAAGTTCTGCAGCAAGCAGTAACCTACAGTGAAGGTAAGATTGTGTTTATTGGTGCAGCTGAATAGACTTTACATGATTTGACAGTTCTAGCAAACCTATTTTTTTGGTTCAGGTTGGAATATTGTCTTCTCATCTACAAAGTTTTATGTGTGATTCTGTGTATGTATTATGTCTTGAGATGTTACCTAGCATGTAGTACGTTACAATTTACGCAAACACTGGTAAATTTCTCATTTTTAATGACTCATTTTGATCTAAATATATAAATGCATATTTATTTAGTCAAAAACATGTTTTTCATAATCTCAAATCATAGGTTTGGGAACTATTGGTGGAGTCAAACCTACAAAGTTGAGGAGAAAAACGCTTGATTAAATCTACTACTTCTACATTTCCAAAGATCACTGGCGATGGAAACTCCCGGAACTTCATTAGTGACAACGGAGTATTACAGCGAAACCTATGATGCTTTTGACGATTACAATGCAACGGTAAACATGAACATGAACTACAGTGTTCCAGAGTCATTCAACAAAGAACCACTGTCCATAATTGGAGACACCGTCTATATTTCAGTCATTTTAAGCCTTGAAATCCCCATCATCTGTTTGGCTATTCATGCTGTTTATTCTCTCATCAAATCTAAACATGCCGCTCCAGTTTTTGTCATTAATCTACTCATTTCAGATCTCATCCAGATTGTTTGCGTGTTATTCATAATCTTTTTTTCTGAATGGACGAGGATTCAAATCTTATACATGACACTGACATGGGCTGCTGCCGCAGGTTTGTGTTTCATGATGTGTATAGCCATAGAGAGATACGTTCTGATCGCTCATCCCATTTGGCACAGGTCTCATCACTCAGGCGTATGTTTTATGGGCATGTCACTGACTGGTTGGCTTGTATCGTTTATTGTTCTTCCAGTAATTTTTATGACCGAATCCCTGTTATTTTACATTCCCTTCATCCCCTATGCAGTGATCATTGTGTGTTTTGTAGGTTCATGCTGGTCTCTCTGTCACTCAGTCTCTCTCACTCCTCTAAAGAAGCAGTTAGTTCTGGGTCCTCTGTTATTTGTGGTGATGAGTTACACCTTTTTAATCCTCCCGCTTAGTATTGTATTTATTGCTCATTATGATTATTTTCAGCATTCTTTATACAGTCTGTTGAAATTGACTAAATATCTTTATCTGTTAAACCCGCTTGTGGACTGTTTGCTGTATGTGTTCATGAGGAGCGACGCTGAGAACATCATCAGGACGCCTCTCTGCTGCTCCAGACTGAAGACAGTCCAGACTGAAACAGGACAGACCACATCTACTGATGTACAGCGTGATCATGTGTGAGAGATTCACACCAGACTGATGATGTCAGTTATCCATTCATGAATGTACTGTACAGTAATAGTTCTCAAATTACTCATTACAGCATGTTGAACTGCATAAAATGTGCATTAATTCAGTCACATATCTGCATACATCTTGTATTTTGATGAAGTGAAATGATATACATTCTGTATTTACTGTCTGTGCATCCCTTGGAAATTATCTTGCCTTTTTGATCTTAAGGTTTTCTGAAACTTTTGAATTGCTTAATTGCTCAGAGAAATAAAAAAGGAAGCAATAAATCCATTTCTTCTCACAGACGCATTCAGTAACTGGCAAAATTAGGGAAGTGTGATTTGTCTGTTTTCTAGCTCAGTCTCTATAGTACGATATAAAGGTGAATAGGTCTCTTTGCATTAGGATTTATCTGCTTTTTGTGATGTGAGGCGGCTAGCAGATGGTCGGTTTAGCCAGTCTGTTTGCTTTCTGACCTGGGCCGCAGTTAATCAAGTACCAACTCTAAGACTATGTGCCATATTTCTAGAGAGAAGAGCAGCATCACCCAGTCGTCCTTGATGCAGTGCTCTGCAACTGGAACAATGTACGGGACTCGCTAAACTAGATGCCATCCAAAGCATATCTAAAGCCCATTAATTCTTACTATCCTTGATTAAAGTTTTGGATGTGTGCATCTTAGGGCTGGGTATCAATTCAATGAGATTTTGATTTGCAAGCTCTCGATTTGATATTTCTAAAAAAAAAAATAAAAAAAAAGTTAACATCAGTTTACAAATGGTGAATTAATTAAGAGCCACAGGCCTGTATTTTAAACCTATTCTTTTTCTTTCTTTTTTTTTTTTTTTTGTATACGGTCTTTTTTAAAACTATAATACAAAAAAAGCTGTTTCAACTTAAAGTGTTTGTGCTGCCTTAAAATGTTAAGTTTAGTCAACATGAAATGTTAGTCAGCAGCTTAGTCTACATGAAAAGTTGTACTACTTGAAAATGTAGATTTTTGAGTTGAGTAAACATAACATTTTAAGGCAGCACAAACACTTTAAGTTGAAACAACAGTTTTCAACAAACAAAAGTTGTGTTTTATTTTATTTTATTTAATTTTACAGTGTAGGACCCTATAAAATGTACGTCTTATTTTTTCTAGTAATCAGATGAAGGCATAAAACATTCATTGCATTTATCCTGATGAATAAAAATTAAAACCTTTTATTTTTTGGTGATGCACAACATAGGTTTACTGTAAAAATGAAAAAGAAAACAAATGTGATTACTCACTTAAAAATAAATATTAATATTTATTGTTAGTAGTAGTAGTAGCAGCAGCATTGTTGTTGCATTAAGTCTTAAGACTGCTAAACAGTAATATTTCTGACAGTTTCTTAACGTTACTTTTATTTTGACGGTTTGCTGTACAGAACCTGCAGCTGCTGTGTATGTGACATGAAGGTAGTTTTTTTTTAATAAACTGTAAAATGCTAATGAAGAGTCTCTCAGAGCAGCTGGAGATGATATTGTGTGTTCATGTCGTGATATAGAGAGACAGAATCTGAAAACACTGCGAACGTTGTCCACGCTTTAGTATGTGTTGCGAGTAATGCAAGTTTTGTAATCAGATTAGTAGTAACTAGTAAAGTAATGCATTACTTTTTAATTTACAAGATTTTTTTTTTTTTTTTTTAGTAACAACAGTTATTTTTTGTTTCCTTTAAGTATTTAATCTCAATTTATTAACCAATGTCTTTACTGCTGACCATTGTTGATCCAATTGAACAATACTACTTAGCAAAACTTACTATTCACAGGTGAACATAAAATATATTACAACTGGTGAACAAGTCAGTGTGCCTTGCATTATGAAAACAATGTTTGAGATACCATGATCAAAACTCAGAATATAGTCAGTTTGATGTGATAACCGAAATGTTTATGTGCTAAAATAACATTTGCGTGTTCAAAATGTAAAGAAATGCCTATATTGCAATACTGGCCATTGGAGCGAACCATTAATAATAATCATTAAGGGGATAGTTTACCCCCAAAAAATTACATTCTGTCATCATTTACTCAAACCTGAATGACTTACTTTCTTTTGTGGAACATAAAAGGTATTTTGAAGACTGTTGGTAACTGTGTTGGTTACCAACGACTTTCATGATATGAACAAAAATACTGAGGTGTTTCTCAAATTATCTTCTTTTATGTCCCATAGTTTCCGTTATGTATGGGTTGGTTTGGTAACATAATTGTGTATATATGATGTTAATGCATGTTTACATAATCTGGTGATAGATAAGATTAGGTAGATAGATAAGAATAGAAAAGATAATAAATAATAGGACTTTAATAAATTATGAAAATGGAATAAGTGTTTTCCTCAGAGACTGGGAATAATGCACTTTTGTTTTGCATTTAATACCACTATCTACTTGATGAATAAAGGAGCAGCAACTGCGGCAACAAATTAGTGTCTCTAAATGGACAGAAAACCAGTTGTGCATCATTAGAAACTTACTGAAAACACCTAACCCTGTATGATGTGAGGAACTTTCCCACATTTCACATGCCAGTTTAGCTCCATTATAAAACAAGGGTTTCAATCAGCAGTGAAGTACAGTCATCAAGACATGGATGAGTGAAGGTAGGATTGTGTTTCTTTGTATGGCTGGGAAGATTTTGTCCTGACAAGGTTAGCATATTTTTAGGACTTATCTAGTTTAGATTGTATTTTATAATTAATGTGCATTTTAATGTGCAACGTTGTATCACCTTCTGTATTCAATATTCAGATCTGATCTAGTCAATTGCAATTACAATTTAATGTGTTCATGTGTTTATTTTGGTTACTTTTGAAGTTGATCGAGTGAAAAGGGCTTGATTACTTGTGATACCAAAACTTGTGCATGTGATCTTTCCTTATTACAAGGTTTCCCAAACAGGGGTTAATGTATTTTAATTTTCATTTGTTATAATTAAAGAGTAATAATGAGTTAAAACTAAAACTAAAACTAATAATAATAATAATAATAAACAACTATAGAAATGTGATTAAATATATTACCCGTTTACTTGTTTGTCATCACAGAACAGTAAAAATGTCGATGTGAAACTAACTTCCATATCTAAGGGGTTCTGCTGACAAAAAAAAAAAAATTTGGGAACTACAGTCTTGTTATAATGTCTCGTTTTGACCTATGGTGCAATGTCATTTCATCACTGCATATTGCATCAAATGTTTTTTCATCATCTTAAATCACAGGTCTGGCAACTATTGGTGGAGTGAGGTGAAGAACATCGACTAAATCCACTAGTTCTGCATTTCAAGGTTTCAGTGGTGATGGAAACTGCCGCTCCTCTATTAGTGACTTCTGACAGCGATCTTTACATTACCACAGCTGAGCTAAAAACAAATGCTTCCAATCCAAGCAAGAACAACACAGATTACTATGAACTGTTCATACCTGGAATTGTCTACGTCTCGATCATCTCTAGCCTTGAAATCCCCATCATCTGTTTGGCTATTAATGCAGTTTATTCTCTCATCAAATCTAAACAAGCTGCTCCAGTTTTTGTCATGAATCTGCTCATTGTAGATCTCATACAGATTGTTTGCATGTTACTCTGTACCAGTCCTTTTCAAACTGTGATAAACATCTCAGTCACCATTTCAGTCTGGGTTAATTTCACAGGTGTGTATTTCATGGCATGTATAGCTGTAGAGAGATATGTTCTGATCGCTCATCCCATTTGGCACAGGTCTCATCGCTCAGTCAAATGTTTCGTGTGTGCATCACTGACCGGTTGGCTTGTACCTTGTACAGTTTTTCCAGCTCACTTTTATTTGCTATTTTACATGCCCTTCATCTTCTACCCAGTGATCATTGTGTGTTTTGTAGGTTCATGCAGGTCTCTCTCTCACTCAATCTCTCTCACTCCTCTAAAGAAGCAGTTAGTTCTTGCTCCTTTGCTCTTTGTGATGATTAGCTACACTTTTATAATCCTACCAGTTAGTATTGTATTCATTGTGTTTATACAGTTGAATAAACCCCCAGGTATTCTGTTCGATATTACTGCATCCCTTTATGCGTTAAACCCGCTTGTGGACTGTTTGCTGTATGTGTTCATGAGAAGCGACGCTGAGAACATCATCAGGACGCCTCTCTGCTGCTCCAGACTGAAGAGAGTCCAGACTGAAACAGAACTGACCACATCTACTAATGTACAGCGTGATCATGTGTGAGAGATTCACACCAGACTGATGATGACAGCAATTTATTTATAAATGTGCAGTAGTTCTCAAATAACTCATAGCATGGATGAAATGTGTTTGGCTTCAGTCACATTTGCTAGCATCTTGTAGTGTTTCAGTGAATGAAATATTTCCTCTAACAGCATTTATGTTCTGTACATTTCTTTGGAAACGTATCAGAAACCATCTTTGCAAACTACAAGTTACTCAAATCGCTTTCAGACCTGTGATGATTCCATGATTAAAACTCCTTCAATCAGTCCAACAGCACACTGAACTGAGAACAGTATTTTGGACACATCTAACATGCAGAGAGCTATGTGCAGAGGGTTTCTCAAAGTGGCCACAATGTATGTTTCTGATGTATTTTGCTTAAAAGCATGAAGTATAACCAATAAAACCTACAAGAAATAAAACAGATCCAATGGCAGTCGTTTTCGAGACAACAGCAGTTTCACTCTAGAGTCAGTTAATAGTTACAGCAGTTCTCGAGTCAGCATTACACTGAATACAGTCCAGACTCTCAGAACTGTCATTGCAGAACTGATGAGATGTTAAAACAAGCATGAGTAAACTAAGCAGTTATCTAGAATGAGTCAAATGGAAAGAAAAAAAAACTATGTAAAAAGGTGTGTTGATTAATACGAGTCTATTCACTTTCTATGCATTTCACATTAGGGCTGAAAAATCAATTACTTGAGATTAACCGCATGCAAAATACAAATTTGTGTTTAGATAATATATCTGTGTGTACTGTGTATATTTACAGTAGTCAACATTTGAAGTGGATCAAAACCTTTCAAAGTTGTCCTAAAACCAAAACAATACCCATTCTTATCTTAAGTCAGCTTCAAATGTTAGATAAATCATATATAAATATGATAAACATGGCAAATATTTCTTAAGAGTAAATAACAGTAAATGTGGCAAATATTTCTTAAATGTATACGTGTACTGTATGTGTATGTATTTTTATATAGGCTACAAAAAGGATATAAAAGGATGGGATATAAATATACACAGTACACACACATATATTATGGAAACTTATTTTGGATGAGATTCATCATCATTAATTGATTTTCAAGCCTTATTTTACATTATTAAAGTCGGTTGGTTGGTTGTATTTAAATATATTGGCCTATCAGCTTCATCAGCTACTACAAAGCAGATACAAATTAAACATTCAACACCGCATCATCACAAATATAATAATAAAAAAAGAACATTTTATAAAATTTGACTTACACATGAAAACAAGATTAAGCACAATTATATAGAAGTCTTTTTAAAAGATTAGTTCAATTTCAGAACAAAAATGTACAGATGTACTCAACCCCCTTGTCATCCCATGTCTTTCTTTCTTCAGTCGTTAAAAAAAAAAAAAGTTTGAGGAAAACATTTTAGGATTTCTCTCCTTATAATGCACTTCTATGGTGCCCCCAAGTTTGAACTTCCAAAATGCAGTTTAAATCCAGCTTCAAAGGGCTCTAAATGATTCCAGCTGATGAAAAAGGGTCTTATCTAGCGAAACAATGGGTTATTTTCAAAACAAATTGACAATTTATATACTTTTTTAAATCTCAAATGCTTGTTTTGTCTCGTATGAATGATCTCATTAAATAATGTTTATTTCAAGTAACAACGATGTAATTTTACCTTTAGCTTTGGTTTTAATTATTTATATTTAGAGCATTCAGCATTTCAGCAGTTTAGGGCTGGTGGTTTAAGAGTTTGCAAGTGAAGAATTTAAGACAAATATTTGTATAGAATTCAAACAATTGCAATAGAATTAATTTGTACTGAAAATATTAAATAATTAATTGTGTTCTTGCATGTCATGTGACTGTCAGAGAGCTGGGAATATGCAAATGCAGCATTCAATTCTGGAAATATTTTCAAATATTTACTTGAAGTATGCCCTGAGATCACACAAGTGACTCTAGTGACAAAAAAATAAATAAATAAAAAATAAAAAAAAAGAGTTGGGAACACCTGCCTTATTATAATGCCTCTTTTGTATTTTTTGTGGTGTTTATAATGTCAGCTGTATATTAGATCAAAACTGTGTGTGCTTATACTCTCAAATCACAGTTCTGGCAACTATTGGTGGACACAAGAGTGAGCTGAAGAGCATCTTGATTGAATCCACTTGTCCTGCTTTTCCAGTTTTCAGTGGTGATGGAACCCACACCTTCATTAGTAGCATCTGACAGCCATCTTTACAAAGCCAAAAACAAACACTTCCAAATCTAACAAGCCGTGGCATTCCCATGCATCTAATTAGACACATTGTCTACAGTTTGCATTGAGATTCCTATCATCTGCTTGGCTATTTATGCTGTTTATTGGTCTCATCAAATCTAAACAAGCTGCTCCAGTTTTTGGCATTAATCTACATATTTCAGATCTCATCCAGATTTTTTACATATTCCCCTTATACATTTCTTTTATCAAGAGTTTTTATATCTCACTGTTACCTTTTTTTTCAATTGCTGACATACTTTTGTCCAATCTGTAGTTACATTTTCAAAACTCTAAACACAATTAGCACAACATCAGTCTGTTGTGACCATACCATTAACACAGTTTGTGTTGTTTTCACACAATATGCGGTCAATCACCATGTTTCTAAAATGCAAACATTTTCTTTTCGTACAAGCTTACCCAAAACCAAAATCATGGTTCTTTTTAGCCTTATTTGCAAATGCTTAAACACAGCATGTCAGAAATGAAGACCTAATGTTCCTAACCTTAAATACAGTATAAAGCCTCCATTTATATTAATTTTATATACACAATTAAAATATATCTATATAAAATATTGTAACAACTGATAAGCATATTTAAGTAACAGATCTATTAAATATTTAGAAATAGCTGATTCCAGTCTCAGTTGGAGGAATTGTCAGGTGTTGATGCATCAACGTAGAGTAAAAAAGACCTCTTTGAATTGGTTTTGTGGATGCAGAACAACACAAAGAATCAGAGAGAAAAAAATCTCTCTATACCATCTATATCCAACCCCTACCCACCAGAAAGCAAAGGCTCCAACTGAATTTCTGCATAGGTTACCCTATCTTTTTCTATTGTACATTCTGTAAAGCAATGACTCAATTCAATTTTAGATAGTATGCTGCCAAGAAAGAACACATTCGACACTTTACAGTTTTTTTCAATTCCTAACATACTTTTGTCCAATCTGTAGTTATATTTTCAAATCTCTAAAAACAATTATCACAACGGTCTGTTGTGATCATACCAATAACACAACTTGTGTTGTTTTCACACAATATCCAGCCAGTCACCATGTTTCTAAAATGCAAACATATTATTTTCGTACAGGCTTACCCAAAACCAAAATCATGGGTCTTGTTAGTCTTTTTTGCAAATGCTTAAACACAGCATGTCAGAAATTAAAACCTAATGTTCTGAACCTTAAATACAGTATAAAGCCAATATTTCTGCAACGACAGCAGCTCAAAATGATTGAAAATATCTTTATTTAAAATATTTTAACAACTGATAAGCATATTTAGCATAAATAAAAAGCATATTTTTGTAAAGCCATCAGCTGTTAGTATTTTGACAATCACTGTGCTGTAATTGACTATATGTTTCTGTTGGATAGAAACTAGAGTTAAAGTTTTGACCAAATGACTTGGTTTTAAAAAAGGTTTGATGTGATTCTTTGTCCCTTAATTGTTTAATCTTGTACAAATTGTACAAAATCTTGTTTACATTCCTTTTTTTTTTTTTACTGAAATGAAGATGAAAGTCTTTACCTTGTCTTCTCTTTGCCATTTGCTTTGTTGTGTCTGTCAATACCATCATTTTGTGGTTTGTTCATCTGCATCTTTTTCCAGCCAAAAGATTTATTTAAAATGATTTCAATTCACATTATAATTGGTTGATCTGATAACATAATTGTGTATTAATAAATGACGTTATCGCATGATCATGGAAACAAGTGAATCTGGTGAAGGTTAGATAAGCTAGATAGACAGATAGATAAATGAATTATGAAAACAGAATAAGTGTTTTCCTCAGAGACTGGGAATAATGCACTTTTGTTTTGCATTTAATACCATCATCTACTTGACGAATAAAGGAGCAGCAACTGCGGCAACAAATTAGTGGCTCTAAATGGACAGAAAATCAGTTGTGTATTACTTTTACTGAACAACACCCAACCCTCTATGATGTGAGGAACTGTCTCACATTTCACATGCCAGTTTAGCTTCATTATAAAACAAGGGTTTCTGTCACCAGTGAAGTACAGTCATCAAGACACAGATGAGTGAAGGTAGGACTGTGTTTCTTTTGTCCTGAAGTATTTCAGGATTTATCCTGTTCAGATTATATTTAAAATGTAAAATGTTTTATTCCAAACATCATACTGCTATCACCTTATGCATTCTATATTCTATACTGAGATCTGATCTAGTCAGTTGCAGATTAGAATTGAATGTGTTCATGTTTATTTTGGGGCTTGATCACCTGTGATAAAATTGTGCATGTGATTTTTGCTTTTACAAGGTTTCCCACACTGGAGTTAGCCTAAAGATTAAAGGATTGATGAATGCTAAAAATGTAATATGGTTCCATTTACAATTATAATAAATATGGAAAATGATGGAAAACTAGCTTCAAGTTAATCTCTTAAAGAGTTACTCCACCCCAAAGTGAACATTTTGTTTTAATCACTTACTCTCATGTCGTTCCAAACCCGTAAAAGCTTTGTTCGTCTATGGAACACAGTTTAAGATAGTTTGGATGAAAATCTGGAGCTTTGTGGCTGTTCCCTTGACTGCCAAGTGAATAACATTGTCAAAATGGTGCTACGTTGACGCACAAGAGGCAGATTGTTGAATAAAGTCGTTATTTTTGTTTTCTTTGCGTACAAAAAGTATTCTTGTAACTTCGTAAAATTACGGTTGAAACACTCATAGTTATAAATGTATTATAAGTCTAATTTCTCACCATTTTACTTATGTTACTTTACAGACAAAGACCACTTATATGTAGTATTAATAACAATAATAATATTTTTTTTTTCCTCAAACATCCATAAGATCAGGTATCAGAACAGATGAATGTGTAATGACGACACATTTGCTTTCAACAATTTTTATTGTAATTTCAGTTTGATTATTTGATGGTAACATTTTGACAGCTGTTGATAAGTAGCATGCAAATACATGTCAACTAGCAGTATTTATTATTAGTAGTATGCTAAATATATGCTTTATATTATTTACACACTTTATTTTGATGGTTGCCCAAAAGACTTTGACCTACCCTAACCTTAACCTAAGCCTACTAATACTCTAAGGTGTGTTAGTTCACATTCAGCTGCAAAGTCAATAGACTAAGGGAACCATCAAAATAAAATGAAAAAAAAAAAAAAAAGTAATATGATATAGTCCATTATAAATGTAGATTTAATATGGTGTTCATTGTGTGTTATAAATAATCATACTATAAAAAGTTAACAATTACGTAAGTATTATAATGTATTATAATTGTTATTATGATTATTCATGAGATGGTATAACATATTATAATGTTTTTTATAATGCATTATGCATTCATATAATGCCTTAAGAATACCCTTATAATGTATTATAAATACGGGTTTCATAGAAAGTGTTACCAAAATATCTTAAAGGGATAGTTCACCCAAAAATGAACATTTTATGTTTATCTGCTTACCCACATGTAAAAAATGATATAAATACTGTTCAGTTTCTCGCACAAATCAATCGCTTTGTGTCTTAGGGCATCAGTGTATCGTCACAAGTCTTAGGGTTTAATTTGGTTTTGTTTGTGTATGTTTTTTTTATTCTCAAAGATTTGTAGTAATTGACTGCCATTATATGACTGACAGACTGCAACAGTTTGAGTTAAAAAGCTTTGTTTGTGTTCTACTGAAGAAACAAAGTCACCTACAACTTGGATGCCCTGGGGGTAAGCAGATAAACATTTTCATTTTTGGGTGAACTATCCCTTTAAACTGTGTTCCGAAGATGAACAAAGCTTTTACGGGTTTGGAACGACATGGTGAGTGTGATTAATGACAAAATGTCCATTTTGAGATGGAGTAACCCTTTAAGGGTTCTACTGACAAAAAAGTTTGGGAATATAATGTCTTGTTTTCATCTATTCTGCAATGTTATTTCAGCACTGTATATTACATTAAATGTTTTCATCATCTGAAATCACAGGTCTAGCAGCTATTGGTGGAGTGAGGTAAAGAACATCTTGATTAAATCCACTAGTTTTGCATTTCAAGGTTTCAGTGGTGATGGAAACTCCCGGACCTACACTAGTGATAACCGACAGCGATTTTTACAGCACAATGGTGGAGTTAATCACAAATGCTTCCAGTCCAAGCAAGAACACCACAGATGACTATGAACAGCTCACACCTGCATTTGTCTACGTCTCGATCATCTCTAGCCTCGAAATTGTCATCATCTGTTTGTCTATTTATGCGGTTTATTCTCTCATCAAATCTAAATAAGCCGCTCCAGTTTTTGTCATAAATCTGCTCCTTGCAGATCTAATCCAGATTGTTTTCATTTTACTCTTTACCAGTCCATTCAAAATGGAGACCATTTCAGTCATCATAACAATGTGGGCTGGTTTGACAGGTTCTTACTTCATGGCATGTATAGCCATAGAGAGATATATTCTGATCGCTCATCCTGTTTGGCACAGGTCTCATCGCTCAGTCAAATGTTTTGTGTGTACATCTCTGGCTGGTTGGCTTTTTTCTTCGATCATTTCTCCACTGTTCTTCATGTATGCAGTCCTAATATTTTTCATGCCATTAATTTTCTATCCAGGGGTCATTGTGTGTTTTGTAGGTTCATGCAGGTCTCTCTTTTACTCAATCTCTCTCAGTCCTTTAAAGAAGCAGTTAGTTCTGGGTCCTCTGTCCTTTATGGTGATCAGTTACACCTTTCTAATCCTCCCATTTCATATTGCATATATTATGTATCTTGAATTTGATAGTTCCCTAGGTAGTCTGGTGGAATTTACTGGATTGCTTTATTTGTTAAACCCGCTTGTGGACTGTTTGCTGTATGTGTTCATGAGGAGCGACGCTGAGAACATCATCAGGACGCCTCTCTGCTGCTCCAGACTGAAACAGAACTGAACATATCTACTAATGTACAGCGTGATCATGTGTGAGAGATTCACACCAACTCATTCATGGACGTACAGTGACTCATTAACTAATGTTTCATAGTATTGTCAAACTGCTTATTACAGCATGTATGCATGAATGAATCTTGTAGTGCTCCGTACAAAAAGTCATACATCAATATGTCAGTATGGTTATGATACTTGTATAACTGTTCTTGTTGTATTGTTCTTAAAGAAGCTTTGTGAAATGCTAACATGCCTTTTACTAACAGAGAAATAAAAAGGAAGCAACAAATTCATTTCTTCTCCCAGACTCATTCAATAACTGCCAATGTTATACGGATGCAAGATATATCAATTAATTAGATCAAATCTATATTACAATCATCATTTAGCTAAAATTGATTCACTTGTGTTTGTTTCTCTTAATTGCAGAATCATTTGAAAATATTCCTCTTTATTATTTTTTTATTTTTTCCTTCGTTGTGTGTGTCACTTCCATCATTTTAGGGTTATAGAACATACTTCTTTTACATGCATCTTTTTCCAAGGATTTGTTTACAATAATTTCAGTTTACATCATTATTGGTTGCTTTAATAATATATTTGTGTATACGTGACATTGTTGCATGATTACGTAAACAAATGTGAATCTGGTGGAGTTTAGATTAGCTAGATAGACAAAGATAGACTTTGCAGGCCTTTACATTCACACAGCTATACTAACAAGAAAGCTAATATTTGAAGAATAATAGGAGCATTTTAATAAATGATGAAAATGGAAGTGTTTTCCTCAGAGACTGGGAATAATGCACTTTTGTTTTGCATTTAATACCACTATCTACTTGATGAATAAAGGAGCAGCAACTGCAGCAACAAATTAGTGGCTCTAAATGGACAGAAAACCAGTTGTGCATCATTAGAAACTTACTGAAAACACCCAACCCCATCCCACATTTCACATGCCAGTTTAGCTTCATTATAAAACAAGGGTTTCAGTCAGCAGTGAAGTACAGTCATCAAGACACGGATGAGTGAAGGTAGGACTGTGTTTCTTTCATGGCTGGGAAGATTTTGACCTGAGACTGTGAGCAAATGTTTCAGGATTTATCCTGTTCAGATTATATTTTATAATTAGTGTGCATTTTCTCATGTCAAATGTTTTATTCCAAACATCATACTGCTCAGTGGTGGTCAGTAACAATGTATTTGTAATTTGTTACTGTACTTAAGTACATTTTTCAAGTATCTGTACTTTACTGGAGTAGTTTTATTTTGAGCAAGATATTCATAATAACCATACTGAAATAATGAAATATTGTTAGCTGGTGCTAACTATCTAACAAGCTTACTTGTGCTAAGTTAAGGACATTTTTGGATAGAAAGTCCAAATATTTTTATTGACGTTCTGCAAAACAACAAGCTTTAAAACATTTTTTTTTCTTAGGGGTGAAAATTTGATGTTCAAATCGGTTTTCTCTCAGATACCTGCCAGTGTAAGCTTCACAGTGAACATTACTACATCACTCTCATCAATGCAGGCCATATCAACAACAAAAATGAATCTTGACTCCATATAGTGGTTATTTTGGGAAAATCCCAGGTATTTTAAGCAGTAGGAGTATAAAACATATGTGCTAATATAAAATTAAATGAAGTAGCCTATATAAAAGTGCAAAATAAATCTGTACTTTTTTTACTTAAGTACATATAAAATCAAGTACTTTTGTACTTTCACTCGAGTAAAATTGAAAAAGGAGTACTTTTACTTTTACTGGAGTAATATTTTATTATACGTATCTGTACTTTTACTCAAGTCCTTGATTTGTGTACTTCGACCACCACTGTACTGCTATCAACTTATTCTACACTAAGATCTGATCTAGTCAATTACAGATTACAATTTAATGTGTTTGTGTTTATTTTGGTTACTTTTGAAGCTGACAGGGTAAAACGAGCATCATTTGTGATAAAACTTGCATGTGATATTTCCTTATTACAAGGTTTAGAGGATTGATGAAAGCTAAAAAAAAAAAAGGGTAATGTAGTTCAATTTACAATTACAACATGTCAATGTGCCAAAAATAATGGAAATATTTACTTCAAGTAAACTTTTTTTTTTTTTATCTCTAGGGTTCTAATGACAAAAAAAAAAAAGTTTAGGAATGTCTCATTTTGATCTATGGTGCAATGTCATTTCATCACTGTATATTAGATCAAATGTTTTTTTCCATCATCTTAAATCACAGGTCTGGCAGCTATTGGTGGAGTGAGGTGAAGAACATTGACTAAATCCACTAGTTCTGCATTTCAAGGTTTCAGTGGTGATGGAAACTCCCGCTCCTCTATTAGTGACTTCTGACAGCGATCTTTACATTACCACAGCTGAGCTAAAAACAAATGCTTCCAATCCAAGCGGAAACAACACAGATGACTATGAACTGTACATGCCTGCAGTTGTCTACATCTCGATCATCTCTAGCCTTGAAATCCCCATCATCTGTTTGTCTATTTATGCGGTTTATTCTCTCATCAAATCTAAACAAGCTGCTCCAGTTTTTGCTATAAACCTGCTCATTGCAGATCTCATACAGGTTGTTTTCATTTTACTCTACTCTACCAGTCTGTTCAATATAATGAGGATCATCTCATCCTTCATAATAATAGGGACTAGTTTCACATGTTCTTACTTCATGGCATGTATAGCCATAGAGAGATACGTCCTGATTGCTCATCCTGTTTGGCACAGGTCTCATCGCTCAGTCAAATGTCTTGTGTGCACGTCTCTGACTGGTTGGCTTGTCTCTTTGATAATTTTTCCAATGTTCTTTAAGTTCTTTATCCTAGTATTTTCCATGCCATTAATTTTCTATCCAGTGGTCATTGTGTGTTTTGTAGGTTCATGCAGGTCTCTCTCTCACTCAATCTCTCTCAGTCCTCTAAAGAAGCAGTTAGTTCTTGGTCCTCTGTTCTTTGTGGTGATGAGTTACACCTTTCTTATCCTACCATATCATATCATATTTATTATGTATGCTGAATTTAATAATTCCCTAGGTAGTCTGGTGGATTTTACTTCAACCCTTTATGCGTTAAACCCGCTTGTGGACTGTTTGCTGTATGTGTTCATGAGGTGCGACGCTGAGAACATCATCAGGACGCCTCTCTGCTGCTCCAGACTGAAGAGAGTCCAGACTGAAACAGAACTGACCACATCTACTAATGTACAGAGTGATCATGTGTGAGAGATTCACACCAGACTGCCAATTTTAGCAATTCATTCATGAATGTACAGTATACCAAGGTTATTATCGTAAACGAAAACTGAAACTAAGATGAAAACGATTGGTTAAAAAACATTTTCGTAAACTGAAATTAAAAAAACATCATAATAAATGAAAAACTAAAACTAAACGAAACTAGCAACAACTATTGAAAAACGAACTAAAATAAAATAATAATTGGCACAAATAAATTATCGTTTTCGTAATTAATAAGCATTCATCCAAGCAGCCGCGGTGAACAAGCAGCCTACAAAACACGACGACGGCTCATCAAAATTACCGACCGAGTCCGACTGGAGTCCGTTGCTGCGTCCCAATTCGCCTACTTATACTATGCCCTAAAAGTATATACTCTTTTTGTGAAGAAAAAGTACATACTTTTGAGTATGTAGCAAAATAGTAGGCAAGCTTCGGGACATACTACTTCGTCATAGCTGCGTCTTTAACGGACGCTCTGTTGCTTAGTTACGTATATCTTGTCACTTTTTAAACTGCCCTGTCAATCATCTCGTCAAACCATTAACATCATCCAAATTTTGTTTAATTTGGATGATATGTTACCGTATTGGAGAGAAATTAAGACGTTAATGGGGAGAACTCCACTCATTTGTTTGCATAATGATGCATTTAAAATAATGACCAAACGTATCATTATAAAAGTTCACAATGTTGCTGTAGATGACATATGATGCAGATAACATTAAATAAATATGTTTTCATTATGTTAGACTGATTATTTATCACTCAAACCCCTTTCTCAACCTGTCTGTCGGTCGCGCATATCCGCCATGTTTGTAGTTTTTTTAACACATTTTATGCGTGTTTGTAGTTCTAATCGAATCCTCGTCCACCGCGCAATGTGTTGTGGGCAATATTAGCCGTTAGAGTGTGGATCGATCTGCACTTCGAATTCCAACCGGAAGAAGTAGACCATTCGGGAATCTTTGGAATACTTTTTTAAACATACTATGATTTGGGACATACTAATTCTATTTTCGAATACTATTTAGGACGGAGAGTATGCAAATTGGGACGCAGCACGTGTCTTTTCTCTCTCTTCCTCATTACACTGTTGCATCCATTACAATTGCTCATTTTTGTTTTTAATATAACATGGTTATTTTTCGTTTCGTTTCGGTTCTTCATAAAGTTAATTTAGAAATATGTTTGGGACATTTTTTGTTTGTTAAATTAAAGCTTTTGTTATTTAAAGTAACAACCAAGCGGCCAGCGGCAGTCAATGAATTGATTACAGCCTGTTTGATCAATTTTGCCTTCTCAACTCATCACGACTTGTCTAAAATAAAATGTTCAAACATATCAAAATGTTATTTTAAACGTTAAACTTACACAAATGCGTGCTATTATGCGCATACAGTCGTTTGTTGGAGAGTGGAAGCTAAATGCGCTTTGCAGGACATGGAGGCGCCAGCGCGATCACTTGTAAATGAATTAAAATAGGCCTACGCCGTAATTTTTGCTCATAAAGTTAAGCACAGTACATCATCCGGAACTGTAAAAGGGTCTAATTTTATTTCCGTGCACTCACAATTTCAAAAAAATCTTATGCTTTTGTAAAAATAAAGAAAACAAACAAAATACCTTACAGTCAGGATAAATATAGGTTTTAAAAAAAAGCTTGAAAATATTACTTTACCACTTTAAAACGAAAAAGAAAAAAAAAATCAAATCAAAAACAAAAAGTTTTGACTTTGAGATATTTTATAAAAGCTGTAGAGATACATTTCTCTCCAAAGGCGCGTCCAGTGAGCAGATGGCGAGTCAGGATCGTCAACTTCATCTTTGCCACACTGGCTCAGAAAACACTACTTTATTAACAATTCGTTTAAGTATCTCCTTATTTCTTTCCGACACATTCATAGTAATTACTTTTCCCGGAACTTTGCCAGCTTTAGTCTATTGCTTGTGTTTGAACGCAGATCTCTTCCAGCAGCTGCAAAGGCACTTGCGCTCGCTGCTGCGGCTGGTGGGGACACGAAACGCCGCCACGGCAGAATGAATGTTACAGAATCACTGTACTTTGCTTGTTAGAGTTTGTGTGACGTCACGTACATTATCGGCGGTGGCAACCGACGACCGTCACAGCCCTATTTGTATCTCAAACCCTTATGTTATTTTTGTTATTCAGAGATAAATGCCAACTGTGCAAACAATAAATGTTGCTGAAATAGCTTTTTTGTGTGTGCTCTGGAAGTGTTCTGTTAACTATGCAAACTATAATTACTAAAACTGAAACTAAATATATAAAAACGAAATAGAAATGTTTTCACAAAATAAAAACTAAACTAAAACTAACAAAACCATTAATGAAACTAACTAAAACTAAACTTGATTGCAAATTTGAAAACGAAATTATAATAAAAACTAATTTAAAAATGCAAAACTATAATAACCTTGCAGTATACTAGTTCTCAAATAACTCACAACAGCATGTAATGTGCATGAAATATGCATGACTTCAAACATATATACCATATAGTATGATTCTAAAAATAATTGGTGCACGTCCTGTAATAATGTTTATGATACTGTACTTTTTCTATATAGCATTTGTACTTCTGTTGCAAAAAGACAGTATGGTTATGACACTTACACTTGGAAATGTAGTCATATTGATCTTAAAGCAACTTGTGAAATGCTAACACCATATTTAACTAACGGAAATAAAAGCAACAAATCCATTAATTCTCCCAGACGATATTACACTCAATTTAACTTGATTCAGTTGTGAGCAATGTTTCCACATGGTGCAAATAAGTTTCTAATAAGTTGTAATTATTACTAAACATAAAAATGAGGAATACACACCGATGACATGAGAGCATGCAGAAACGTTAACTAATGTTTCATAGCATTGTCAAATACCTTATTACAGCACATATGCATGAATGAAATGTGCATGAGACACATATCTTGTTCTGTACAAAAGGTCGTTCATCAATATGACAGTATGGTTATGATACTTGCACTTGGAAATGATCTGGACATATTGATCTTGAAGAAGCTTTGTGAAATGCTAACATGCCTTTTACTAACAGAGAAATAAAAAGGAAGCAACAAATTCATTTCTTCTCCCAGACTCATTCAATAACTGCAAGATGCAAGATATATGAATTAATTACTTCTCTGGTGTGGCTAACTTCTTTTAGTTTGATTTGTTGACTCTCAGTATTGCTGCCTTTTGGTAATACATTGTTTCTTGGTTATGTTGCGTTTAGTTACGGTGTTTGCTGGATTTTGCATGCCTAAGCCTGGTTTAAGAACTGGTCATTTAAATATGAGCTCTAGGCTCCAAGTTATTTACTTTTTTGTTTCTGAGCAGAGGGATTCTTTTTTACTTTTTTCCTCTTAATTGTTTAATCTCATACACATTCTCTTTATTTTTGCTTAGCTGTGTTTTTATTGTTTGCTTTATTTATTTTTATTTTATTTTATTTTTTTTTTTTTTGAAGGTGAAAGTCTATACCAAAGCTCATCTTCTCTCTGTCATTTGCTTTGTTGTGTCTGTCAATGGCATCATTTTGTGGGTATATAACATGTTTGTTCTTTTACAAGGATCTTTTTCCGACCAGAATATTTATTTAAAATAATTCCAATTCACATCATCATTGGTAGCTTTGATAATATAATTGCGAATTAATACATGACATTATTGCATGATTACATAAAATAGTGAATCTATCTAGATAAATAGCTAGATAGATAGCTAACTAGATTTTGCATGCCTTTTACATTCACAAACAGCAATAACAAGAAAGGTACTATTTGATAAATAACAGGAGCACTTTAATAAATTATGACAATGGAATAAGTATGTTTTCCTCAGAGACTGGCAATAATGCACCCCATCCCACATTTCACATGCCAGTTTAGCTTCATTATAAAACAAGGGTTTCAATCAGCAGTGAAATACAGTCACCAAGACATGGATGAATGAAGGTAGGATTGTGTTTCTTTCTATGGCTGGGAAGATTTTCACCTGAGACTTATCTGAGGATTGATCCTGTTCAGATCATGTTTCATAATTAGTGTGCATTTTCTCATGTAAAATGTTTTATTCCAAACATCATACTGCTATCACCTTATGTAGTCTACACTGAGATCTGATCTAGTCAATTGCACATTACAATTTAATGTATTTGTGATTATTTTGGTTGCTTTTGAAATTGACAGGGTAAACATAACAAAACTTGTTTTGATTTTTCCCTATTATAAGGTTTAGAGGATTGATGAAAGCAAAAAAAGTTAAAGTTAACTTCTTACTTTTTTTTTTTTTTTTTTTTATCTTTTAAGGGTTCTACTGACAATTTTTTTAATGTCTCATTTTGATCTATGGTGCAATGTCATTTCATCACTGTATATTAGATCAGGTCTTGTAACTAATGGTGGAGTGAGGTGAAGAACATCTCGATTAAATCCACTAGTTCTGCATTTCAAGGTTTCAGTGGTGATGGAAACTGCCGCTCCTCTATTAGTGACTTCTGACAGCGATCTTTACATTACCACAGCTGAGCTAAAAACAAATGCTTCCAATCCAAGTGGAAACAACACAGATGACTATGAACTGTACATGCCTGGAATTGTCTACGTCGCGATCACCTCTAGCCTTGAAATCCCCATCATCTGTTTGTCTATTTATGCGGTTTATGGTCTCATCAAATCTGAACAAGCTGCTCCAGTTTTTGTCATAAATCTGCTCATTATAGATCTCATACAGATTATTTTCATATTACTCTTTATCACTTTATCATTGAAAACAAGGATCATCACAGTCGCTGTACTGACATGGGCTGGTGTCACAGGTTCTTATTTCATGGCATGTATAGCTGTAGAGAGATACGTTCTGATCGCTCATCCTGTTTGGCACAGGTCTCATCGCTCAGTCAAATGTCTTGTGTGTACATCACTGACTGGTTGGCTTGTCTCTTTGATCATTTTTCCAATGTTCTTTATTGATGAAGCCCTACCATATTTCATGGCATTAATTTTCTATGCAGTGATCATTGTGTGTTTTGTAGGTTCATGCAGGTCTCTCTCTCACTCAGTCTCTCTCACTCCTTTAAAGAAGCAGTTAGTTCTGGGTCCTCTGTTTTTTGTGGTGATGAGTTACACCTTTCTAATCCTCCCAATTAATATTGTAACTATTATTGATATGTATCTTGAAGTAGATCTTTTCCTAATTAGGCTGTGGGAATTTACTGCATCCCTTTATGCGTTAAACCCGCTTGTGGACTGTTTGCTGTATGTGTTCATGAGGAGCGACGCTGATAACATCATCAGGACGCCTCTCTGCTGCTCCAGACTGAAGAGAGTCCAGACTGAAACAGGACAGACCACATCTACTGATGTACAGAGTGATCATGTGTGAGAGATTAGTAATAGTCCTCAAATAACTCAACCTTCTGCACTGTAAAAAATGACAGTGAATTTAACAGGTAAAAACTGTAAAAATGCTACAGTAAAAACCTATTAAATGGTTAATGGTAAAACACTGTACAATTTATAGTGAATAACCGTAAATTGACATTCCCAGAATTCCCTGCATTACATTTTTTAAAATTTGATGTTTTCTTGTTGAAATAACTCTTTCTTCTTAGTTTTTTCTTTGCAGGTTTGTACATTAGGGTTGTATGCAGCATCTAATGTTGCTAAATGAATGTTTATTGCATTTTTCAGTTTATGTCAGTTTCATGTGTGTTACCATGATGGTGTGTAATGTTTGTGTGAATGACACTGTGCACTTTCTATATATGTTAATGTTTAAAAAGCTGCTTGTGATGGGCTATAGTTTATCATGTGACTTTCTCATCACCACCTGGTTTTGGTGGTTATCAGTGTATTACAAAGGTATAAAACAGATTTCAGTTCTTCAACAGAATGGTACATTACAATTATATCAGTTGATATTACAGTATTTACTTGTAAATTTAACTGAAAACCATAAACTGTAAAATGTTGTTGCCGTATTTTTTACGGTAAAACTCTGGTAACCACAGCTGCCAGTTTTTTACCGTAAATTTTACAGATTTTTTTTTACAGTGTGTACTTATAATCTCAAATCACAAAAGTGAGCTGAAGAGCATCTTGATTAAATCCACTTGTCCTGCTTTTCCAGTTTTCAGTGGCGATGGAACCCACATCTTAATTAATAGCATCTGACAGCCATCTTTACAAAGCCAAAAACCAACACTTCCAAATCTAACAAGCCGTGGCATTCCCATGCATCTAATTAGACACATTGTCTACAGTTTTGTCATCTCTAGCATTGAGATTCCCATCATCTGTTTGGCTATTTATGCTGTTTATTGTCTGATCACATCTAAACAAGCTGCTCCAGTTTTTGGCATTAATCTACTTATTTCAGATCTCAACCAGATTATTTACATATTCCCCTTATACATTTCTTTCATCAACAGTTTTTATATCTCACTACTATATATCTCACAATTGGGCTGTTGTCACAAGTTGGTTTTTCATGACATCTAGCCGTAGAAAGATATGTTCTGATCGCTCACCCCTTTTGGCACAGGTCTCATCGCTCAGTCGCATGTCTTTTGTGTACGTCATTGAGCGGTTGGCTTGTATCATTTATCATTATTCTAGTTTGCTTTATGACAAATACCTTGTCTTATTCAGTTCCTGACACGTCCTTCATCCCTTATCCAGTGGTTGTTTTGTAGGGTCATGCAGGTGTACCTCTCATTCCTCTAATGAAGCAGTTAGTTCTGGCTCCTCTGTTCTTTGTGCTGATGAAGAGAGTCCGTACTGAAATGGGACAGTTACTAATATTACATAATGTTTTACTGTATTGTCAAATAGCTTATTAAAGCACATATGCACGAATGAAATGTGCAGGAGACATATCTTGTAGTGCTCTGTACAAAAAGTCGTTCATCAATATGTCAGTATGGTTATGATACTTGTACTTGGAAATTTCTTGTCGTATTGATCTTAAAGAAGTTTTTGAAATGCTAACATGATTTTTACTAACAGAGAAATAAAAAGGAAGCAACAAATTCATTTCTTCTCCCAGACTCATTCAATAACTGCCAATGCTATACGGATGCAAGATACATCAATTCATTAGATCAAATCTATATTACAATCATTATTTGGCTAAAATTGATTCAGTTGTGAAACAAGCTGATTATAAACTATGTAGACTCAACCACTTTGTGTAATGGAAAGACATGCCAAAATAACAGGTTAAGTACAACTAGCAGAAGCACACATTAGCATGCCAAATATAAAGTTATGTGCTTTGGTCAATACATATATTTTTGTTGCCACTGTTGGCATTGTTGGCTTGCCTGCACTTCTCTGGTGTGGCTAATTTGTTTTAGTTTGATTTGTTGACTCTCAGTATTGCTGCCTTTTGGTTTAGTTATGATGTGTGCTGGATTTAAGAACTGTGGTCAGGTTCATAAAAGGTTTAGACTAGTCTTAAAAGTTAGTCATCAATTTTTTTTTTTTTTTCTGGTCAGACTGGTCATAAATTTACAAATTCGGTTACATGGAAATGTTAATTAATCTAAGTTGCATCCAGAAAGTAAGAAAGTTAACCCTTGGCTAACTATTAGTTGGTGAAACTAGTTATTAAGACACTATATTAACAGAGTTTATGCAACTGGCCCCTGGTCATTTAAATTTGATCTCTAGGATCTTTAATTTTTGTTTCTGTGCAGAGGACTTATTTTTTACTTTTTTTTCTCTTAATTGTTTAATCTTGTACAAATTCTCTTTATTTTTGCTTAGCTGTGTGTTTCTTGTTTACATACCTTTTTTTACTGGAATGAAGGTGAAAGTCTTTACCAAAGCTTGTCTTCTCTCTGCCATTTGCTTTGTGCCCGTCAATGCCATCATTTTGTGGGTATAGAACATGTTTGTTCTTTTACATGCATCTTTTTCCAACCAAAAGATTTATTTCAATTCACATCATTGGTTGCTTTGATAATATAAATGTGTATTAATACATGATGCTATAAGTTTAGGTAAGATAGATAAATAGCTCGATAGCTATTTTGCAGGCCTTTTACATTCACAAACCACTATAATAACAAGAAGGTACTATTTGATAAATAATAGGAGCACTTTAATAAATTATGAAAATGGAATAAGTATGTTTTCCTCAAAGACTGGGAATAATGCACTTTTGTTTTGCATTTAATACCACTATCTACTTGATGAATAAAAGAGCAGCAACAAATTAGTGGCTCTAAATGGACAGAAAACCAGTTGTGCACCATTAGAAACTTTTACTGAAAACACCCAACCCCATCCCACATTTCACATGCCAGTTTAGCTTCATTATAAAACAAGGGTTTCAGTCAGCAGTGAAGTACAGTCTTCTAGACATGGATGAGTGAAGGTAGGATTGTGTTTCTTTGTCTGACTGGGAAGATTTTGACCTGAGACTTATCTGAGGATTGATCCTGTTCAGATTATATTTTATAATTAGTGTGCATTTTCTCATGTAAAATGTTTTATTCCAAAAATCATACTGCTATCACCTTATGAAGTCTATACTGAGATCTGATCTAGTCAATTGCACATTACAATTTAATGTATTTGTGACTTTTTTGGTTGCTTTTGAAATTGACAGGGTAAATATTACGTTTTGATTTTTCCCTATTATAAGGTTTAGAGGACTGATGGAAGCTAAAAAAGGGTAATATAGTTCAATTTACAAGTACAATAAATATGTCAATGTGCCAAAAATGATGGAAATACTTACTTCAAGCAAACTTTTTTTTATCTCTTAAGGGTTCTACTGATACTTTTTTGGGGGGAATTTAATGTCTCATTTTGATCTATGGTGCAATGTCATTTCATCACTGTATATTAGATCAAATGTTTTTTTCATAATCTTAGGTCTGGCAACTATTGGTGGAGTGAGGTGAAGAACATCGATTAAATCCACTAGTTCTGCATTTCAAGGTTTCAGTGGTGATGGAAACTCCCGCTCCTCTATTAGTGACTTCTGACAGCGATCTTTACATTACCACAGCTGAGCTAAAAACAAATGCTTCCAATCCAAGCAAGAACAACACAGATTACTATGAACTGTACATGCCTGAAATTGTCTACATCTCAATCATCTCTAGCCTTGAAATACCCCTCATCTGTTTAGCTATTTATGCGGTTTATTCTCTCATCAAATCTCAACAAGCTGCTCCAGTTTTTGTCATAAATCTGCTCATTGCAGATCTCATACAGATTGTTTTTATTTTACTCTTTGCTAGTCCATTGCAAATAATGAGGATAATTTCAGTCATCATCATAATGTGGACTGGTATCACAGGTTCTTACTTCATGGCATGTATAGCTGTAGAAAGATACGTTCTGATCGCTCATCCTGTTTGGCACAGGTCTCATCGCTCAGTCAAATGTCTTGCGTGTACATCACTGACTGGTTGGTTTGTCTCTTTGATCATTTTTCCAGTGTCCCTGGCGAATGAAGTCCTACTATTTTCCATGCCATTAATTTTCTATCCAGTGGTCATTGTGTGTTTTGTAGGTTCATGCAGGTCTCTCTCTCACTCAATCTCTCTCAGTCCTCTAAAGAAGCAGAGAGTTCTGGGTCCTCTGTTCTTTGTGGTGATGAGTTACACCTTTCTAATCCTACCATTTAATATTGTAGCTATTATGTGTAGCAAGCATCTTGAATTGAATAATTTCCTACGTAAACTGTTGGATTTTACTGTAAACCTTTATATGTTAAACCCGCTTGTGGACTGTTTGCTGTATGTGTTCATGAGGAGCGACGCTGAGAACATCATCAGGACGCCTCTCTGCTGCTCCAGACTGAAGAGAGTCCAGATTGAAAGAGGACAGACCACATCTACTGATGTACAGAGTGATCATGTGTGAGAGATTCACACCAGACTGATGATGAATGCAATCCATTTATGAATGTACAGTATACTTGTTCTCAAATAACTCACAACAGCATGTAATGTGGATGACCTCAAACATATATACCATATGGTATGATTCTAAAAATAATTGGTGCATGTCCTGTAATAATGTTTATGATTATATACTTTTTCTATACATCACTTGTACTTCTGTTACAAAAAGACAATATGGTTATGACACTTGCACTTGGAAATGATGTAGTCATATTGATCTTAAAGAAACTTGTGAAATGCTAACACCACATTTAACTAACAGAAATAAAAGCAACACTCAATTTAACTTGTTTCAGTTGTGAACAATGTTTCCACATGCTGAAAATAAATACACACTGATGACAGGAGATGATATACATTAAACAAAACATTTTTTTAAATAAATAAATCTGTAAATAAACAACCTTTTAGAGACACAAGAGTTTACTACATTATCTAGATCACTGGACAACTTGAATGTACTTTACTTTCTTTGGGGTGGCAAAAAATTAACTGGTGTTTGAACAAACTATGGTATTTCCTTATATTACCGTGGTTTAAATGGGGGAAGAGATTTAAAGTTTTTCAAAAATTTTTGGTAAAACATATTTGTTGACTGAATTATTACACTCCTGTTTAATTGTGTGCCGCTGTTCCTTTAGTGAAATCTAATAAATACTTGCTTTCTGTCCGGACAATGCTTTTGCAAAGTGAAAATATTCACGTGACTTTCTAACATTTACTAATAAGTTTTGCAATGAGAAAAAAAAATGCATTAAATGCATCTAAAATGCATTAAAGCTACTGTATGTAATGCATTTTTTGTCTATATTAAAGCATAAAAATACCATAACGCATTTGCAGATATTTAGGAAATGCTAAGTTCATATACTCGTTTCTCTCAAAAACCAAGCTAGAGTCAGTCCATCTACTTTGAAATATGCATTTAGTGTCAGAATGTCTGTTTTTGTTTTGGTCTGTGTGACTGCTAATTTACCCAATAGTATTTTAACACCCCGGGTTGCCAGTTGCAAGAAAAACCTGCGTATTGCACATAGAAGCCTGTAAACTAACTGGGTCAGAGATTGCGGTTTTACTACCTTACTTAAAAATCTTCGGTGTTCATTTATAAGGCTCGGTAACAAGAGGTCTATTAAAATGTGAATAAACCATCACATTAACTTCCAGTGTAAGGCTCGTCAACATTCAAGAGTCAATTGCTCTGTGCTCAATCTGGCAACCCGCATGAGCATTGCGTCTGATACCACACGCATGTAAGAAAAGGGCAAGCTGCTTTAAACCGTATGCTTAAAAGCATGTCTCAAGTTTAAGATGCTTTTGCTGCATTCACTTAGACCAATACCACAATACCTGTACCATTACTCACTCTTGATTAGCGTTAACCATTAAATAAAACAAAACCCCAGTTAGCATAACACTTAAAAGCACACACTCCTTGACCTCTAATTTACCCGGTGTGGCCTTTAGGGGTGTTACTATCATTAGGTTTAGATGTTAAATAATGAATCAGTGCACACTGGCAATCTAACAGGCAAAACACTGCAAGGCGTTTAATGAACCATTACGATAATACACACCTGACGCGCTGCTTTGAGACAGACTTTAATATTCCACGCGCATGTGTGTGAGTGAGACAGGTTGCTCAACAATCATCCTATCAATTATAAATGCGGGCATGATTAATTAAGCAACTTTTAGAGGAGAGGAAGCAGAAACTGAGAGAAGACAGGTATCTTCGGTTGCTCTTTAAAGCAATGAGGCTGATGTATTGTCATGGTTTTTTGACACCAGCGGATCTCTCAGGCATTGAGAAGAATAATATGATGAGGGCAGGTGTGGCAAATACACACACACTAAAAGCACTGGCGTCTACACACCAGTTTATCAGATAACACTGGGAATCCATTTATTTTAAAAGAGATGGTGCAAAGCAAAGACAGAGGAAAAACACAAGCATTTGGGGAAGTAATGATCTGTCATGCAAACGAAAATGACAATGTCACTGCTCTAGAGCTAAACCTGCTGATGCCTTTGCAAATTTACAAGTTAATCTTAATGCATTTTAATTGGCTTTATATCTTTAATAGCTTGGGATTTTGCATCTGCAACATTATGATCGACAGCCAGTTAAAACTAGCCATGTGTTCTGGTGAAATAAAACATATAAATGAAATGAACAATTGAAAAAGTGTCTATTAACAAACTTTGTAGTTGCGTAACTGCCACTGAGATGAATGGGAATGCCAATAGAAAAAATTATTTGTTCCCTTGCTGATTTTGTATGTTGACAAAGAAATTATGTGTCTATATTTTTAATGGTAGGTTTTGTCATGAACTGTGCCGTTGTGGCTCCCTCCCTTCACCATCAGAGGGAGCCTCCATTTCACCATGGACCATTTTTCACTACATTACCCATAACCCCATTCTCATGAACTTCCTGTTTCCTTTCACCTCTCACCCCAGTCGGCCATCTTGCTCACAATGCATAAATAGCCCGGTTCATTCACCATTTCCTCGCTAAGTCTTGAACAGTACTCTGTCATTTCTGAGCGTTTATTCCGTGTTTGTTTTTCCCGTGTTGACCCCCTTGTTCCCTGGCTCCTGTGATTGTTCTCCGCCTGCCTTTTGACCCTCGCTTGTTTTTGGACTATCCCATTGATCGCTGCCCGCCTCGACTATCTGCCTGGACTATCGTTTGCTCTTCTGGATTACCTGCGTTGTACCCGTCTGTTGTTTTGACCACGCTTGTCGACCATGAGTTTGTGCACTTGGATCCACCCGCCTATGACTCCCTCATGACAGGTTTATTTAAACAGTGAGAAAAAAAAGTGTTAAATAAGACAGGACATACAGTATACTGTCAAAAGTATTGGGTCACTCCCTTCTAATGAACAGGTTTGACTAGTAATTTTCATGAGTACTAATCTTAATGTTTAAGCATATAACAATTTTATAGCAAAAGTTTGGACATGACCCTTTTTATGACAATGCCTGTGTGTATAAGGTTAGGTTCATAGAAAAATGCTTGATTCAGTCAGTGTGGAAGAACTTGACTGCTCTGCATAAAGACAAATCCTAATCCCAGCTGAACACCTCTGGTGTGATTTTAAATGCAGACCTTGAGCCAAAAACTCAGACTAAACACCAATGACTTGTGCATATGGGTACAGACATTTTAGACACTTCCAAAACTGAAGCAACAGAGATGGAAATACAATACTTTCTGGCTACGGTTTTGGAAGTGCATTTTTCTATTCTAAAGAAGGGGGTGTCCCAATACTTTCGTCCACCTTTTTTTTTTTTTTTTTTTTTAATAGCCAATGGCATTTTGTTTATATCACAGCTTGGGCCAGAGCTGTTGAGCTCAGTGAAGCTGCATTTGACAGTCACATCTCATACATATTGCTATAAAATATACCATTCTGTGTAGAATTTAAATGGGTCAGTTTCTCTGGACCAGAGCAGAGCAGAGCAGTCTGTGTGTGCGCACTAGGCGGTCTGTTTTAATTTCAGTTTTAGTCTAGTCTTTGTGTGAAGCGGTCATTTTAGTTTTTATTAGTTTTAGTCACGTTCATATTCTTTTTAGTCTAGTCAAGTTTTAGTCAACTAAAAGTCTGAGCGTTTTAGTCTTATTTTAGTCAGAATTATCCATGACTATTTTCATCAAGTTTTAGTTGTCGAAAACTGATGACATTTAGACGTTTTAGTCAATGAAAATTGTATTTTAGTCTCTTTTTAGTAATGCAATTCTATTTAACCCAGTCAATATAGTATAAGTACCTAGTAGTATAGACAAAACCAAAATCTTCTTTTAGCCAAACCCATTTCAAACAAGGTTATCTTATTATATTACTGTTACTTTATAGACTCAAGAACACATCCATTCCAGACACAGAAGACACTGATCTTGGGCGGGATGCTTCAGGTTCTAGAGAGCATTTGATTGGACAGAATGTTTGATGAGAAGCTGAAGTGCAGGTGATGTCATTAAAATCACTGATCCATTTTGGCAGAAGTTAGAAACTAAGTTTTGAATACTTGTATCTTCTAAATGCAAATTGTGTTTTTGTTTTGGAGCACACTAGCTTACAGATAACCTTAAGGCTAACATATTCATACTAAAAGACAAAAAAACTTTGATTTTCATATCATGTGGACTTTAAATCTAATTCTAAACAAGCTTTCTCAACTCAACATAATGTTTTTAAAGGATTTCCTATACTGTGCTTCTTTCATGCTCCCTCACTTTTCAAATGCCGAAAAATTTCAACTCACGCCATTCTTTAAAATCTAATAAGCAAGATAACGTATTGCCAGTTGGTCATTCTTACAAAATAAACCCATTTTGGGCAGTCCCTATCACATTATCAGATAAATACAGATGGTTCCACCTCACATCACGCATCTGTTCTTTATACTTTGTTGCTCCACGCGCCTACTTCCTGTTTCTCCCCCTATCGATTCCTCCACCTCATTACTTCCCTTCTCAATTCTTCCCTGCTATCTCATTCCCTCCCGCTCTCTCTTTTGTATAATCTCTGTGATAGTGGATTGCGTGCCGGGTTGTAAATCTGTTCTCATTTCCAGAGTTCAGCCGGCGACTGTGTGATCAGAGAGTTAAACAGCAGAACAGAGAGTGAGAGTGGCATGAATCGGTGATTGATTTATTGGAGCTGAGGTCCTTCAATGGGCCCGTAATGCAAAAGGGGCATTAATCACACTCTTACCTGTATATATGGGTTGGCTGTACATTTAAGAGAGAGCTGGTGCGACGGCGGTCCTCTCGAGACATGATGCACTAAAGCATTGATACAGAACAGAGCACTTACGCAAAACTTTACTGTGAGTCTTTTCATCACCGACACTCACCATATAAAAGAGGCCATTCATCAAGCAATAAAGCAGACGGCAGAATGCTTTAACCGTCTGTGTACTAAATAAGGATTGATCTCCTTGCATTCATCACAAGGCCTCCCAGTGCCGAAAGTGTGTTCATGTCTTCGTTAGAAGATAAATGATAATCTGACACGTCGGCACACCCATGGAGTCTATAATACCCGGAAAGAGACATCCGTTATCATTCCCATTCATCTCAACAGCAGGTGCCAAAGGAAGTATGTGATTTGAAATCTACCATTTTTGAGCCGAACAGCTCAAACTTCAGAAACGTGGCATTTTGTGTTTCTGGATGTGTTAAAAGCATAAGGGTTTGGAGTAAAAATGAAAGTAAATGATTTTAGTATTCTTAAACTATTCCTATATAAAAAGTCTGGTGCATCTCTTACATAAAAAAATTGCATGGTGATATATTCGTCCTTTTAAATCAGGAGCGATGGGCGAATATGAATATGAATATGAATACGCTGGCTTTGCTGCGCCGCTGTCCGTGGTGCTGAATCAACTTAAGCTTTCAAAGCTGCTTTAACATGTCCAGTCTTATTTCTTCTCTTGTGTGATGTACACCCAGCCCCAGATTAAAGGGAGAGGTCAATGGTCAAGCCTCTGAAGCTCAAGACTTACTTAGCACTTAATTTACACAACCTAACATGACAACCTTAGAAGGGTAATTAGCCTCTTCTTCTTAGTTTGCAGTGACAAAATATGAAACCATGCCAAATAGGGTTATATGAGACTATTCTATTGTGTAAAATAGACTCTGTTTCACATACTGCTGTGATTTTTGGACATTATTTTTATTATATTAATAATATTAGTCAGTGAGTACATGCATTTATTTTGCATCTATTAGTAAATCAAAAATATCTTTTTTTTTTCTTTGCTAAAAATAATACATTTCTATATTATTATTAGGAAGCAATTAGAAAATGTATGCATTTCACTTATTAATATTAAAATATGTAATATACAGTTTTATATTATTTTACATTGCATTATTATTATTATTATTATTATTATTATTATTATAATAATAATAATAATAATAATAATAATAATATGTAACAATTTTTCTCAATGATAATATATTTTACTATTATAGAGTGTGTGTGTGTGTGTGTGTGTGTGTGTGTGTGTGTGTGTGTGTATATATATGTATGTATATGTATGTATGTATGTATGTATGTATGTATGTATATATATATATATATATATATACACACACACACACACACACACACACACACACTATAATAGTAAAATATATAATTAAGATCATCAAAAAACAAAAAAAAAAAAAAAAAAAAAAACAGGAATTCATCAGCCATTATTCTAGTCTTAAATGTCACATGATCCATGTTGTGATGCCAATTTTTATTTATTATTAGTTTATTTATTTATTTATTTATTTATTTATTTTATTGTTATTATTATTATTATTTTTTTTTGGGATTATCTAATGAATAAAAAGCTAAAAGAATGGCATTTATTCTAATTATAAATATTTTCTAACAATATAACAAAAAAGTATCTAGCAAAAAAGTATTTACTATCATTTTGTATCAATAAACATTGATGAAAAAAGAATATTTACTAACCACAAACTTCTGAATGGTAGTGTATATTGTTAGAAAAGACATATTTTGAATAAATGTTGTTCTTTTAAACTTTATTCATCAAACTATCTTGAAAAAAAGTGTCACAGGTTCCAAAAAAATAAAAAAAATAATTAAAAAAAGATATGCAACAACTGTTTCCAACACTGATAATAAATCAGCATATTATAATGATTTTTGAAGGATCATGTGACACTGAATAACTGAGTAATGATGCTAAAAATTCGGCTTTATATCACATGAATAAATTAGATTTTAATGTATATTAAAATGGAAAAATGTTATTTTACATTGAAATAATATTTCACAATATTTTAAATCCAATAAACATCCTTGAGCATGAGAAACTTTTTAATAACATTATAAAGAGTTAAAATGTATTCACATGGTTTCAGTCATTTGTATAACAAACAGGCCTCTATCTTCAGGTTTAACTTTTGCTGAGTCAGTATTGTGGCAGATCGAGGACACTGAGAAGAAAAAAGGAAACTCCTGGCACCTCAAAAGTAATTTAAAAGCATAGGGCACGGGATGATGGCAACAGGAAGATATCCAAGTCATTGAATATACCGTGGAGGACAGTTAAATCAATAATTAAGTATGGCACAGCTATAAATCTATCTAGAGCAGGCTGTCCTCAAAAACTAGAAAGAGAGCAAAGCAGGAGGCCTCCAAGAGACCAACGACAACCTTAAAGAAAACAGATGCTTCAGTGGAAAGTTTGATGCTCTGATGACACTTTGTGCTTTATTAAACGCTGCACATCAGCACAAACTTAGAGACATCCTTGAGATCTCCTCTGGAACGCTATAAGACGCATGTAAGATTACAAGGCTCAGTTTCTCTTAAGAAAATCTAACAAGCAGGAGATTTAGTATCAATTTCCTTTACAGTTAATCTCACTGCTGCACTTCCTTAATGATTCCGTTAATGATTCTTTCATTAGGCCTACTTGAAGAATAATTGAGCCTCGCTATACACTTAATAAATGTACTAAACAAAAACCAAACTGCTTTTTTGTAATGTTTTAAAGCACTTTTATTATAAAAATCTCTCTTCATCATTTTCAACTACATATTATATGAACAACCGGAATGAATTAGATGCAGTTGAGGTCAAAAATTTACATACACCTTGCAGAATCTGCAGAATGAGAGGGATCATACAAAATGCATGTATGCACGCAATTATTTTAGAATTAGTACTGACCTGAATAAGATATTTCAATACGTGAAAATAATAGTTGAATTTATAAAATGACCCCGTTTGCATACACTTGATTCTTAGTGTTGATACCTGAATGATCCACAGTTTTGTTTTTTTGTTTGTTTGTTAAGTGATAGTTGTTTATGAGTCCCTTGTTAATCCTGACTGCCTGCTGTTCTTCAGAAATATCTTTCATGTCCCACAGATTATTTGGTTTTTCAGCATTTTTGTGTATTTGAACTCTTTTCAACAATGACTCTATGATTTTGAGATCCATCTTTTCACACTGAGGACAACTGAGAGACTCATATGCAACTATTACAGAAGGTTTAAATGCTCACTGATGCTCCAGAAGGAAAAAACAATGCATTAACTTTAATTTGAATCTCATGATAAATTTTAGTGATCAGCAGATATTGATCTTTTAGAACCGATACCAATTATTGCATGTTTATGAGCCTGATAACCTGTTATAAAGTAAATAAATGACTGAATGAAGTAAGTCCATACTCCCTTTGATTTTTCCTTCTTTCAGTCATCTTTAAAAAAAAAGTCTTTCTTTTAAATTTAATCTTCATATTACAACAATAAAAACAATTTATTTGTAAAAAGCATCAGCTGCAACAAACAAAATAAATGTAGAATGTCTAATGTTTTCAAATGGAGATCGTATAAACTTCATTTTAAACTACAGTTTAAGCAGGTTTATAAGCGGTTTAATATAAAGAGTGAATAATAATTCACAGGATAATGTCAATTTGCTGAATAATATTCTTTGCAATACTGGAATATAAACAAAACATTGTATTTTATTGCATTTCTCAATGTTATATTGGTATGTTATATCAGAAGTACTAATGTTTTTTGTCATTCTAGATTCTGACAAAGGGGTGTTTATCTACGCATTTATACAGAACTATACTCAAACTGCGATCCTTGTGGAGATAATAAATAAATAATTTCCATAGTTGTATTTATTTGTATGTGTATTAGCGAAATAATGACTAGTAAATGTTAATATAATTTAGGGTGTTTTAAACAAGTGAATCTCGTTAAAAGTCACTTGCAGTGGCCATTGAGCATTTCAAGCATCAACCTGGTGAGTGAACAGCAATATAAACGCAACTTCAAGACGAATGATGCACATATAGACAACAGAGAGAATTAAATACAGCACTTTCATTTCCAACATGTGCTCATTCATGTCTGTATATTATTTCATTCAGGCAAATTTACGTCTTTATTGGGCCAGGACTTGACGGATTATCTTGTGACTCTGAGTTTGTCTCGATTTCTTTGAGCCAAGCTGCATAAACTAGCTATATATCAGGCATGTATGCAACACAGCTAATATGTGCATTAATGTTCTGTTATATAAAGTTTACTAATTACAGCTAAGCAAGTGCTTTACCTATGCACGCGGTTGTTGTCGTCTCGTTTCCCATCAGATGTGCAGCAATGGCGATCCTGCCCGCAATTCTCAAAACACCCGTTTAACGGTGAATCCAATATTACAAAACCAATAACCGATTGTAAAATGCTTAAATATCGGGAAAAATATCGGTATGCATGTATAATATATCGGTTGACCTCTCGTAAATGTAACTTTTTGGTCTTCTGGGAAACATGTAAGTATCTTCTGTAGCTTCTGAAAGGCAGTACTAAATGGAAAATATAGGATATTTAGGCAAAATAAGAAAAATGTACACTTTTGAACAGAATGAAAATGTGTGCACTCTTAATAACATGCATTTTCTTTGATCTCTCTTATTTTGTTAAAATAATTCACATTTTGCCCATTCTGCAAGGTGTATGTAAACTTTTGACCTCAACTGTAGATAGATATTTTTCTTTAGTAAATATATTCAAAATAATGTTTCCCTTTATATAGCAAGCACAAGCACAAACAAACCTTTGCTGTGGTGCTGTAGATTTGGTGCTTGACAAATTGGATCTGTGTGTTCCAAAACCTAATTACTAAAGCGTTCAAAGACAAATTTTTGGAATGGATACTATTATGAGATGGATCAAAATATAGAGAAAAATATCGGTATATAATATATTGGTTGACCTCTCGTAAATGTAACTTTTTGGTCTTCTGGGAAACATGTAAGTATCTTCTGTAGCTTCCGAAAGGCAGTACTAAATGGAAAAATAGGATATTTAGGCAAAATAAGGAAAATGCACACATTTTCATTCTGTTCAAAAGTTTACACCCCTGGCTCTTAATGCATCGTTTTTCCTTCAGTGAGCTTTGAGCTTTCTGTAATAGTTGCATTAGTCCCTCAATTGTACACACTGTCAACATATGAATCTCAAAAGCATACAGTCATTGTTGGAAAGGGTTCAAATAAACAAAAATGCTGAAAAACCAAAGAATTTGTGGGACATTTTCTGAAGAACAGCTAAAAAACTAAAGAACAAAAAAAAATAAAAAATAAATAAATAACAGCTGTGGGTCGTTCAGGTAACAACACAGTATTGAGAATATAGATGTAAACTTTTGAATGGGGTCATTTTTATAAACTAAACTACTGTTTTCTTTTGTAGACTATATGTAAATGTCCTTTATGTGAAATATCTTATTCAGGTCAGTACTAAATAAAAATAACATGCATTTTCTTTGATCTCTCTTATTTTGTTAAAATAATTCACATTTTGCACATTCTGCAAGGTGTATGTAAACTTTTGACCTCAACTGTAGATAGATATTTTTCTTTAGTAAATATATTCAAAATAATGTTTCCCTTTATATAGCAAGCACAAGCACAAACAAACCTTTGCTGTGGCGCTGTAGATTTGGTGCTTGACAAATTGGATCTGTGTTTTCCAAAAGCTAATTACAAAAGCGTTCAAAGACAAAATTTTGGAATGGATACTATTATGAGATGGATCAAAAGAATAAACACCAAGCCGAATCGGTCCACAAAACTGCTTTCAAAGAGTCAAATCTATAACATATGCACCGAGTGTGAATATTAAGGTGAGAAAACATCACAAGACTTCTCAGAAATATGTGCTTAATATTGAATGTGGAGTTGTTTGTACTTCTAAATATTTTATCAAAGAAAATTTGCTTCCCATCCAATATCAACAGTCCGCTGTCATTTCTCTCAGGAAACGTGTTTATCATGCTCATTTAAATTAAATGAAATGGAGACACTGAGAGAGAGAGCGAGAGAAGGAGAGTGAGGGATGTAGAAAGCATAATCAGGTGCGAGTCTTCAGCATTTCATTTGCCGACTCGCACAAGTCAGGGTGATTAGCGCACGGTTAAATTTGATTAGCCTCTTTCTGAGCACGCTAATTGAAAATGCTCTCACCATGTATAATCAATATCACACAGTTTTGCACGCTCAAAGACTGATTATGGACACCAAAACCTGCGGCCACACACACTCCAGTTGCATTTTCTTCTCACAAAACCAGCATTTCTCAAGCACATTTAGATTGCTAATTGCGCAACTTGAAGTTTCTAAATTAATGAGGCTGATATAGTGCACTTCAGTGTTTATGTGGGAATAACTTCACTTCAAGTACAGCAACTCTCCATCAGTCGCGCCAAATGGCCCAGCGCCGCCTTCAAATCCGCCTGGGATGCTCCTGCTTACAAGTGCGGAAGTCGTAATTATGATGTGATGGGTGGTTCAAGTGATTTTGACCGTAATAAAATTGACAGATTGGGCAATTTCGTATCTCCTTATCAGTACTTGGCGACAAACACGGGAGTTTTCGAGCACTAATAAAATAAAACTGCAAAGGATGCGCACAAGGTGTGTAATTGAAGTTTATTGAAGTATTTTATCATTTTTGAGACCAGCCGAGAAGTTTTTCCTCTTAAGATTTATTGCTGTTTTGCATTAACGCTGGCCTATACAAGATGCATGCTGAATCGTACAGTCAACTTAATTATGATCAATACCAATTTGCTTCCACCGCGATTCTTCAAATCGACAACTGCGAGTCGGAGCTTAAAGAAAATCCGGGTAAATACGACACTGCGGCGGCGTCCGTGTGCACTCGTCTCGTAAACATAATTATTGCGACGTTACCTGAAGGCAGCATACGCATTAGGATTATTATTAGCATATGAGAGACTTGAAGCTTATGGAGGAAACCCAATAAATCAATAGTACACTTGCACAGACTCTGGGATGACGGCGATGATAATGAGGTGAAAATGAGAAATCATCATTTACTATGCGTCCATGGGAAAGGAACCGCCAGTGAGATTGCAGTTTCTCCCAGTTGGAAAGGAAATTGACATTTCTGCTTTTGATTTTCCGATTCTGTTCTGGGAAACGGACCACATTAATCCAGCCTCAAACTGTGCTCAGATGCATGCTAAAACTAAAGAGAAGTCATTTATGCCTGTTTTTATTCTTACACCTTTTGCAGTGATTCCATTAAAGGATTAGTTCACTTTCAGAACAAAAGTGTAAAGATAATGTACTCACCCCCTTGTGTTCATGTCTTTCTTTCTTCAGTCTTAAAGAAATTATGAGGAAATCATTTTAGGATTTCTCTTAATATAATGGATATGTATGGCGCCCCCAAGTTTGAACTTCCATAATGCAATTTAAATGCAGCTTCAAAGGGCTCTAAACAATCCCAACCGTGTAAGAAGGGTCTTATCTAGCAAAATGATCAGTCATTTTCGTAACAAATTGACAATATATTATATACTTTTTAACCTCAAATGCTCATCTTGTCTTGTCTCTGTGATATCCGGGTCAATACAGTTAGGGTATGTCCAAAAACTCCCATCTCGTTTTCTTCTCCAACTTCAAAATCATCCTACATCTCTGCAGAAATACCAATCTAGTGTTTACAAAGTGAACATACAAATAAGATCAAACAGCCTTTACAAAAAAAGGTAAAACAGTGTTGCAGGAACGATTTTGAAGGTGAAGACAAAAACAAGATTTTTGGACATACCCTAACTGTATTGACCCAGATCACACAGAATAAACATACGCATCGCAGAGACAAGACGAGCATTTAAGCTTAGAAAGTATATAACTTATCCATTTGTTTCGAAAATAACTGATCAGTTCTCTAGATTAGACACTTTTTCATCAGCTGGGATCATTTATAACCATTTGAAGCTGGATTTAAACTTCATTTTGAAAGTTCAAACTCTGAGGCACCATAGAAGTCCATTATATGGAGAGAAATCCTGAAATTTCTTTGTGACTGAAGAAAGAGTACATTATCTGAATTTTTTTGTTTTGAAAGTGAACTAATACTTTAAAAGTACAAATTTGGTTTCCATAAAACCTTTCAGCAACCAGTGCTTAAAAGAACACCTAGTGTGATGAACATTTTAATAATTTACAGAACCTTTTTGCAAAAATGTGTTTTGTTTTGTTTTTTTTTTTTAGTTTTTTGTTGTTGTTTTGCAGTAAAGCCATAAAAAATGTTTATGGTTTCCAAAGAACCTTTCAGTTTTTACAGTGGAGGGCCAAATGATTAGAACACTAGTATTTTCACAAGCTGACTTAATGGTTTTTAGGTCAGTTATTTCGATCTTGTGTCAGTAGAAAATATCAGTTTACATTTCCAAACATTCATTTTACCATTATTTGTAATATTCCAATCAGATTGCCCCTCTTGTACCTGAAAAACTATGTGCAAGTGCACCAAGGGCAAAAGCTGCTTTAAAATGACATTATTTTTGACAACGTTGCCACAGTGCTTCTGGATTTAGTCTGTCTTAGTTTGTTTTGTTTCTTCATGTCATTCCAGACAGACTGGATGATGATGAGATCAGATCTCTGTGTGGAGTACTGACTGCTTTCAGACTCCTTGTGCAAACAAAAATCTCACTGGATTATTACAATTAATGGCAAAAGAAATGTTTGGAAATGTAAACTGATATTTCACACTGACACACTAAAACAAAAGATAGAAATAACTGACTTAAAACCATTTTTTAGCTGGTGAAAATACTAGTGTTCTAATAATTTAGCCACCACTGTATAAAGAACTTTTTGTCCAGTGGAAAGTTTCCATGGATGATGAACACCAATGGCAATAATATATATATATATATATATATATATATATATATATATATATATATATATATATATATATATATAAATTTATTTATTTATTTATTTTATTATTTTTTTTTTTTTTTTAAAGAGAAACTTTCAAGACAAAGTTGATAAAACTATAAAACACTACAAATCATGAACATTTCATCTTTCTGTCTCAGGCTAGATTGTAAAGTCAACATGACCTTCCCTTTGACATGAGATTCATCATTTGATTCCTCCACTGACCCGTTCTGAAAGGTCTTTAGAAGGTGTTCGATTTCTTTTATATCGGTCAAATCTATAGTAAAAATGAAATGTGCCTGTTTTGACCTTGCAGAATGACTGCAAATTTAGCCTCATCTCACCAGCTTCAGTGTTGCTGTTTTGGCTGTATCCACAATTTAGCAGTGGGTTTTTCCTGCGATGTGAGCAATGCAAAGCACCTAATTCAGACATTTTGAGACAAAGTTTTGTAATGGTACATCAATGCATTGGTTAAAAAAAAAAAAAAAAAAGCATTTTATATCATAATACTCTATTGTAGTCAATGGCAATTTCATGTTTTGTTCAATTATAGCGCCGCCAAGAGGCACAATCCCACCAAATTCTTAATGTGTCCTTACAGTGTACCCATATATATGTGTGCCAAATTTGGTGAAAATATCTCATTTTGTTTTGGAGTTATAGACAATGTTATATATGAGAAGAGAAAAAATGGCCGATGGCTGGCTTTGTTTGCATTTTTTTGCAACTTACTATCAAAACAATTGGGCATTAGCCTATAGCTGGCCCGCTATGTTTCTAAGTTTTCCAACAGTGGTTTCGTGTCGATTGGAGTAATGGTTTCTAAGATACTGACAAATGTTTTTTAAGTGCTAAAATGCAATGTTGCACAAACCATAAGGTAAAACCTGGCCTGTTTGGTATTGCTGTACTCTGCAAGGATTACCGTGAAAATAAGTCAACCACACCCAAAGTTATAAGCATGCAAATATTTGATTTTACCACTAGGTGGCACTGGCTCGAAAATTCTCAGGCTCCTTCAGGGCATTGTGCTGATGATCCATACCAAGTTTTGTCATGATACATCAATGCATTCATAACGTATAGCATTTTATTACAAAATTCAAAATGGCTAATGCCCAAAATGGATGACATTGTGATTTTTGGCCAAATCACTCAGAAGTTATAAGCTAAAATAGTCATTTTTCGTATCTCCTGACCACTAAGTGGCACTGCGCTGAAACACTGCAGGTAGCCTCAGGTCATGCTTGTTATAAAACACACCAAGTTTGGTCTCAATTTGCTAAACCGTTGCGGAGATATACATTCATTTTTGCCAGCATGGTCTGAAGATGATCTGTGCCAATTTTGGTGAAAATCAGACAAACCGTCTAGAACGAGTTAAAAAAAAAAAAAGGTTTTTCAAACAATTAAAATTAGAAAGAAAAAAAAAACTAAACCCTACAATTTTTTGATCTTGCCAATTCTCGTTAATCACGATCTAGTTCATCATTTTAATTTGACTTGACATGAACCAAGGATTCAGAAGAAAAAATAATTTTGCTTTTCTTGCCTTAGGGTTCAAAAGTTATTAACATAAACAAAGTGAAAATTTGGACAAGTGGTGGCGCTAGAGAGTTTGAGTTAGAGACTCCAATTTTGCTTTAGTTAATGTTGAGACCATCCTCTATCAGTCTGCCAAATTTCACAACTTTCCTGCAAGCGGTTCTATGGGCTGCCATAGACTCAAGAGCGGAAGAAACGGAAGAAGAAGAAGAACAATGCCAACAGATACAATAGATGTCTCCACACCTTCTGTGCTTGGCCCCTAATAATAATAAATGTTTCTTGAACAGCAAATCAGGATATTAGAATGATTTCTTAAGGATCACGTGACACTGAAGACTGGAGTAATGATGCTGAAAATTTTGCTTTGATCACAAGAATAAATTACAGTTATTTTATAATAAACATACTTCTAAATATTACCACTTTTGCTGCATTTTGGATCAAATAAATGCAGGTTTGGTGAGCATGAAGAGACTTCTTTGAAAAACATTACAAATCTTTTGACTTTTAGTTTACATGTCTTTGAACGGTTTTCATATGGTGTCTTTTATTAGCAAATACTGATATATGTGATTCATTTAATGCATTTAAGCACATCAAGCAATTAAACCGGCTAAAATGTAAAAAAACACTGTCCACAAGCCTACGCCTTACCACACATCTATAGAAAAGAACCTGCACTGCTGGCACGTCTACACACACCATTTATTTGATATTTCCAGCCGATTTGTCGCGCTGACCCAGCTCAGGTCTTCAGGAAGCGCGGTGAATTGTTAGCTCACCGCGGGTTGCAAGCATCCAAGCGTTTCTGCAGTCGGCAGGAGGTTTGTATTGTATGCAAGACAAAATGTGTGTCCCTCTAGGATTTTTGCATCATCTCTCTCTCTCTTTCTTCCGACAACCAGATGATGCAATTTCCTATCTAATTAAAGACTTCAATCAAGCAATTAAACCCTACAGTCAAATTACCCGCCTACCCGTCCAGACATCCCAAATCTGCCAAAACGCCACTTGCGCTTTTCTTTCCGTGCTGGTAAATGATCAAAAGCTGTCAGGCTAAAACTCACCTCCAGCCCTATCTGAGACGCTGCGGCTCACGTCGAGCTTTTATCTTCAGAAAGACTATCGTTTGAGGAGCCGCTTTAACCACACAACTGGGCATCATTACACAGCTGTGCGGTCAGCAAGAGAGCCGAAACGGAGGAGGACACATCCATTCCTCACTGAGGCCGTCTGGTGTGCGCATCTACGTTTATATGTGTGCAGCGTTTTTGTGACTCTTTTCTCTACACACATGCACTTGTCCTTTCCCGCGGGAAGCCGTAATAGCCGGTTTAGCCAGTGGAGCTAAACCCGGCGCTGACTTGAGGCTCGGGGCCCATTACTCTTTCGCACTCAGCTTTAATGGGACGATCCGTCACAGGGGCGACTGCTCGCGTTAGCTCTTCGCTAATGTTAAACCTGGTATAGCTAGTCCATTACTCATTTTTCAAGTTTTTTTTTTTAAATGGGTGATTTAGCCACTCAAGCTAAAGCTAATACTATTTACTGTCTGCATTAAAGAAAGACTACATTTCCCTAAAGTAAACGCTTAGTCACGGATCACACGAAGGAAGATCATCAATCGCATTGGCTCCTGAGAGAAGACAATGCAGCGCTCCATCAGAACGCAAATTAAGCAGGACCTTTTTAGTATCAGTGAGATACTATAGTAGTTTTATTCATGTTTCTTTAATGTTTTTATTCACATTTCATACTTTCATTTTCATTTTAGTGAAAGATTTAGTCATTTTGTTGTTTGTTTGTGTCTATAGTGTTTTTTTAATTTTTATTTTAGATTTAGTGTTCATTATTTTAGTATAGGAATGTTTTTAGTATTATTCAACTAGCTGAAATAAAGATGTTTTATATTGTTGTCAGCATTAATTTTTCAAGTAACAAATTAGTGTTTTTTTTCCCCTCATTTTGTTTTGGTGCTAGGTATTTTAACACATAGTTAAACAAAAAAAAAATGAAATGTTGTCTTGGCAACTAGTTAACCAAAAATACTTAAAAAATAAATAAATAAAAAAATATAGTAAATATATATAATTTATATATAATAAATATTTTTTATATGAATAAATAAATATATTTATTTATTTGTATTTATTATTTTTTAATGAATGAATTTCAGTTAAAGTTAGCTCTATTGCAAATGATGAAAATGTTTTTTTTTTTTTTTTTTTTATGGTTTAAGTTTTAGTTAACCACATTAACCCATGACTAAATAAATAAATATTTACATGTCATTTTTATTCATTTTAGTGTTTTATTTTAGTACATAAAGTTACACAAAATGAAAATAAGAAATGTTGCCTTGCAAATTGCTCAAATAAATTTACTTTATACATTTTTAATATTTTATTTCAGTCAACATTCATTTCAAGTAACAAAAATGTGTTTTTAACATTTTATTCTACATTTTATAAAAAAAAAAGAAACTAACTAGCTGAAACTAAAAAGTATATTTTTTTTTCCAGTTACCATTCATTTTATTCTGAGTAACAAAAATGAATGTTATGACATTAGTTTTATAAATTATAGCCTACTTACCCTGTGATTATTTTTTTGTTTGTTTGTTTGTTTTGTTTTTAAAAGATAAGTCGAGTTTTTATGCATTTTCTTTCCATTTCAGTTTTCGTAATTTTAGTATACATAAAGTTAAACTACATGAAATCGAGAAATGTTGCAATAGCAAAATATTTTATATTTATACTTTTTATATATATTTATTTACTTTTTGTAAGCAACAAAAATGTGTTTTATGGATGTAGTTTTAGTTAACCATACTAAGATTTATTAAAAAATATATATGTTTAACAAACCTGTTATATATTATTATGTCTGTATAGTTTTTTAACTGTTGTTTTAGTAGTATGTTAAACCAAACAAAGAGAGAAATGTTGTCTTAGCAACTAGCTGAAAAAGTTTTTAGATTTTATTTCAGTTATCATTCATATTAACAAAAGTAACACAACTGTGCTTTTATGGTTTTGGATTTCATTAACTGTAATAACCCTGTGATTAAGTGCTCTGTTTGTGTGGGGTGAAACAACTGTGATCTCAGACTATCTTAAGGAAGAGCACAGGTGAAGTCTTCAGAGAGCAAACTCACGATGCTCCGCTGAGCTTGTGATGGACAGCTACTCTAAAGCAGCCAAGAACATCTTGTCCACAGTAACTTTGCACATCAGTTTTGGAGTCCATCTGCCTGTCACAAATTCAGTCATGTGTCCAGTCGTCCATGAGCCACACAAGACAATGAGGTTAAGGCGCCAGTGAAACACGGCTGCTTGAGATTCTGCAAGAATCATTTGAAACATTATCATGACATGTGCTTCTTTGTGTAAAAAATTATTGGGAGACAGCAACAGACAGACAGTCTGAACCTCAAATGACACTTAACGTAATACTTAAAGAGTTATTTAGATAGATTGTTCAAAAAGACAGTGCTTACAAATGATGGGAAAAAAACAATACAGCTGTAAGCAGTGATTACTGAGGTTCAAGCACTTTAAAGCATTTAAGCATATATGTGACCCTGGACCACAAAACCCAGCATAAGGGTCATTTTTTTTCAAATTGAGATTTATACTGAATAAATAAGCTTTCCATTGATGTATGGTTTGTTATGATATGACAATATTTGGTCAAGATACAACTATTATAATATCTGCAATATATAATAGTTAATAGGGTGCAAAAAAAATAAATAAATATTGAAAAAAAAATGCCTTTAAAGTTGTCCAGATGAAGTTCTAAGCAATGCATGTTACTTATCAAAAATTAAGTTTTGATATATTTACAGTAGGAAATTTACAAAATATCTTCATGGAACATGATCTTTACTTAATATCCTAATGAATTTTGGCATAAAAGAAAAATCAATAATTTTGACCCTTACAATGTATTTTTGGCTATTGCTACAAATATACCCCAGCGACTTAAGACTGGTTTTGTGGTCCAGGGTCACATATATAAAAAAGACATTTAGCAAGCCTGTAACCACCTAAATCAATGATTAAAAAAAAAAAAAAAAAAAAAACTAGATAATTTACCATAGAAATATTATGTTTTTTTTGTTTTTTTTTTGTAACTTTTATGACTATTAAAGCACCAGCTGTGGTCCGATCTCTTTGAAACTTTGCATGCTTGTTTAGAACCACCTGTCGCATGTGCTCACCAGGTTTTGTGAAGTTTTGAGTTTTTCTTTAGGCTTTATAGGATTTTAGGTCAATTTTCTGCAATTTGTAAGTGCAGGCCCCTTTTCTAAATGACCCTGTTATAGCTTCCCCAAGGATAAATTTTTTTGACAATTATTGACCTGGAGAGTCCAGAGAATTATACTGGTGTTTTTTTTTTTTTCCAGATTGAGCGAGAAACGTAGGACTAGTTTGCAGGTTTTCGTGATTTTCTCAAATCATTTTACAAACGATTTGACTGACAGCAGTGGTTTTAGAGTCAAAGTTGTCCAGATTGAAGAGTTCTCTCATTTAATATGATTATCGTGTGTATGTGTGAAAAACAATGCCATGTACAATAGTTTACACCTTGAAAAATGCGATATCGCCCACCCAGTGGCCGATTTCTTTCAAACTTCTCACAGACCTGAGTCAAACAGGTCCACAGAGTTTTTGTTCCAGTTGGCCTTTGTTAACCTTGTCTAACAGGTGCTCAAACTTCATCGGCCAATGGTGGCCTTTTTTTTTTTTTTTTTTTGAGATACGCTAATATCCTTATAGACACTTGTGGCACCTTGCACAGTGATTTTCATGTTGATAGGACAAATGGTTGCATTTCCCCTCTTATAGTGCCACCAAGTGACCACGCTCTGCAATTATTTCCCCCATGACATCAGATTGAGCTCTTATACATGTGTTCTGAGTTTGGCGAGGATATCTCATTCCGTTCAGGATTTATAGGCATTTTACTAAAAAGTGGCCCTGCCCCTTTCAAACGTTTTGGCGTCCCTTTTTGAGATAATTATTGATATTCACTCTCCAGAGAATCTTTCTGCACTGGTTTGGTTCCGATCAAAAGCCTAGGACTAGTTTGCAATGGTAGTTTTAAAAAAAAATCCAAAATACCCGAAAATTTTGCCAGGGTTATGATCGAATCTGAGGCATGCATTTTGTCCGGCGCAAGCCAAGGATTCCAATGACATAAGACACTAGAGTCCGCGACTGATGGTTTAGGAGTTATGAGCGCTACATGCTTGAACCCCTAATTAAAGACAAAACTGTGAAAGTTACTCTTTTTCACTGCTAAATCATAAATATATTGGATCATGAATGTGTTGTGAAAGCAAATAGGATCAAATCTGATTTTCTGTTGATCAGAAGCTTGGAGAAATTAAATTCTATAGCAAGTCTCAACACGTGTGAGGATGCCAACGTCTTTCCAACTGGAGAAACAAACCATCTTGAAGATAATCCCACAAACACAGTTTTGGACGCGTTTCACTCAGTTTGGTCTTTCTGCCAGCATCATTTCATTCACCACAGAAACTAAGACCAAAGTGGTTCTGGTACATCAACTCAATGTCTTTGCATAAACCCTTCTGGCATGTTGTGTAACTCACATCTACTCTATAACACTTCATGCATATATTCAAGTAGATTTTTAGATACTCTGAAGGAAATGGAGAGCGGTGCTGGTTCATGCAAAACTTAGAGCTATATTTTAGCCAGATGCTTTTATCCAAAATGACATGCATGACATTCAAACTATGCATTTTATCAGTTCATCATGCATTCATGCCAGATGAAAATCACCCAATCTGCACAAACTGAGTATCAGTCATGTATAGCACAAAATGTGTGGGACTGGTTATATGAAGATGTTTAAAATTGTTCTAGTGATATCGTAACTTCAACTGTTTCAATGTTTTTAGCACTCAGGTTGCAGTATTTCTCAAACTCAAATCCACTATAATTTTATAAATAATGTTTTTGTGCACAGAATGTAGTTTTAAGAGTTTTTTAGACAAGAATGAACTTGTTTAGAGTTCAAATATGTGACCCTGGACCACAAAACCAGTCTTAAGTCGCTGGGGTATATTTGTAGCAATAGCCAAAAATACACTGTATGGGTCAAAATGATCAAAAAAGTTTTTATGCCAAAAATCATTAGGATATTAAGTAAAAATCATGTTCCATTAAGATATTTTGTAAATTTCGTACCGTAAATGTTTTTGCACCCTCAGATTCCAGATATTCAAATAGTTGTATCTCGGCCAAATATTGTCTGATCCTAACAAACCATACATCAATGGAAACCTTATTTATTCAACTTTCAGATGACATATAAATCTCAGTTTTGAAAAATTGACACTTATGACAGGTTTTGTGGTCCAGGGTCACATATGTGGTTTGTTAATAGAGTGTTGTTGTTTTTTTTGCTTTTAAATTTTCAGAGATGTGAGCTCCAGGTTGTCAGCTGCCGTTCGACACTCATGAACCTGCCGAGAACAGCCTTACCTCAGCCAGTTCTTCTGGTATTTTCCCGCTGGCTCTGATGTCTCTATAGTGGTTAAACATGAGATATAATTTGGGTAACACTTTAGAATAGGTAACACTTATTACTGCTAACTAGTTGCTTATTAGCATGCATATTTATAGAATTTTAGCCTTTTATTAGTACTAGTTAAGCACATATTAATACCTAAACTTAACATCTACCTTACTAACTATTAATAATCGTCAAATCAGGAATTTACTGTGGGAAAAGTCATAGTAGTGAATAAGTGTTACTTATTCTAAAGTGTTACCATAATTTTTTGGGGGTATAACAGGCAGTCTTTGGTCTCAATCTATTATTTGTTCCAGAGAAAATAGTTTAGTCATCACATTATATTTTATGCAAATTTAATGCTGTATAGCACAGCGTTACCTTTGTATTTTTGACTGAATAGCCTAGCATATTTTATAATGCATTTATTGTATGCATTTAGTATTGAGAAACTGTGTGTGTTTGTGATAGAGAGTTTAGTTATTCCAAAATACTGTTTTTGAGTGAGTCAGCAGTAAAGATTTATATTGAAAGAGACTGAAACAAGGTTGTAAACAATGAAGTTATTTTTACTTTTAACAACACCTTGTAAGACGTAGACAACAAATGCAGTAAGCAGTTTTTCCCAACTAGTGTGCTTTTTTTTTGGTGTGCCGTGGAAAATTATCAAAAAATTCCTGTCTATTATATTTCGTTATTATTTTAAATTAGTGCTATTGGTAAATTTTTATGTCTGTTTGTGGGTTTTACATATATTTAACCAATTAAAGTCATTCAAAATAGTTTGGGACCAAACCATTGGATCCTCAAATTGTCAGTCAAACCTCATAACGCTTCAAATCAAAATGAAGTGCAGCGATGTGCAGTTTGAAGACAGGCATCTACTTCTTCGCAATGCAAGGGTAAATAAAGAACTGATATTTGAATAAGTAGAGCATTTCTTTACTCAAAAAACGTATCTATAAAGGCTAATGCTTTATTGTGTTTGAAGAATGGTCATTAATAGAGTTGTCAAAAAGTACAGAGTTCGGTACTGAAATTTAAAAAATGTCCATCTCCCACGCATATTTGAACGCTGTTGGGCCGATTTAAACATCGCTGATTGGCCATAGTGTTCACGTGCTCAACATATATGAGTGATTGTTTACTGATTGGTTTGGCTCAACAGCGCTCAAATGTGCATGGGAAATGGACGTTTTTAAAATTTCAGTATCGAAAGTACTGAACTCTGTACTTTTTGACAACTCTAGTCATTACCAGAAATCACCCTTAACAGATGAAAGGATAATACAACAAAGATATCGCTTTCCTCGGTGGACATTCAAACTAATGCTTTATTGTAAATATGAGACTGAGCTGAAGAATGAATGCTATATCAGATGCTGTATCAGGACTCGCTCAGTCCATCTCTTTCTCATAATACTTTATATAATACAGTAAGCTTTCAATACAGTAATAAAAGAGTAATGACACTCGGTCCTGAAGGGCCGATGTCCTACAGAGTTTAGCTTCAACCCTAATCAAACACACCTGAACCAGCTAATCAAGGTCTTAATTGGTATACTTGAAACTTCCAGGCAGAAAGAAAAAGTAATACAATAGAGTCATTCCAGCTGGAATCATCAAATGGTCCCCACCTGACCCCCTCAGATTTGTCTGAAAAAAAATCTATGTGATGGGTAATATGCCCAATAGATCATATACAAAATTTCAGATCTCTACTGTGCATACTTTATGTAAAAAAAAAGTTTGTTTTTACCCCGTTTTGGCATCACAGTCTGAGTGACCATGTTCAGACTGAAATATCTCCAGAACTAGTTGTGCCAGGTCCATGAAATCTTCTGGGCTAAGAGTCTTAGTCCAGAACTGCATGAATTACAACTCACAGCATTGTTATTGAATTTACACCTGAATGCTGGCCCTCTACCTTTCTTTGAAACTATTACTTTAAGGGTTTTCAGATGTCCATAGAAACCTCAATTTTCTATGTATAAGCATCAAACTTGGTAAATGGTCTGATATGTACCATGTCTTTCACATCCTTTGACATCAGACAATAGAGTCTTATGGATGTTGAGATATTAAGGTCCAAATATTGAAAAAAAACTCATTTACACCAATGTTCAGAGCAATATTTCCCATGAATGACACCAGGTGTGAACATGAAACTTTTTTTTTGAAAGAGCATGTTCTTATTGATAAAATATCCAAAAATTGGGATTGGGTTTTGCCTAATTTTTCTGTAATAATTTTTTAAAAAATCATTGTTGTGTGACATTCACAACTAGTCTAGTACCAGCTATTTTGAACTCAAATGCCTAAATTAATGCTATAATGCAGCATTCCATTGTGCTCGGGACTCGGGGAAATCCGACCTCCACCTCGGGAAAGTGCAATGGAAGGGCCACTTAAGTTGGGGTTCCGAAACACACACTCGGGCCAGTTCAGTGCAGACCGAGTCGGTTGGAATTATCCATAGGCATCCATATTTTTGCCAACTGTTACAATGGAACGCATTTACGACGGACATCGGGAGAACTGACTCGGATTCACCGACTACCGACATTCAATGGAATGCAACATAAGTACCTAATCTTGATGTAAAAAAATCATTACAGAAAAATGAGGCACACCCCATCCTAATTGTTTTATCTTTTATCAATAACAATATGCTCTTTCAAAAAAACATGTTTTATGCTCACACCTAGTGTCATTCATGGGAAATATTGCTCTGAACATTGGTGTAAATGAGTTTTTTTCCCATTTTTAGACCTTAATATCTCAACATCCATCAGGCTCTATTGTCTGATATCAAAAGATGTGAAAGACATGGTACATATCAGACCATTTACCAAGTTTGATGCTTATACATTGAAAATTGAGGTTTCTATGAACATCTGAAAACCCTTAAAGTAATAGTTTCAAAGAAAAGTAGAGGGCCAGCATTCAGGTGTAAATTCAGTAACAATGCTGTGAGTTGTAATTCATGCAGTTCTGGACTAGGACTCTTAGCCCAGAAGATTTCATGGACCTGGCACAACTAGTTCTGGAGATATTTCAGTCTGAACATGGTCACTCAGACTGTGATGCCAAAACGGGGTAAAAAACAAACTTTTTTACAGATTTTTTGGGAAAAAAGTACGCACAGTAGAGATCTGAAATTTTGTATATGATCTATTGGGCATATTACCCATCACATGGATTTTTTTCTGACAAATCTGAGGAGGTCAGGTGGGGAACTTTTCCAAAATTTGATGATTCCAGCTGGAATGACCCAATAAGCTTTCACTGAAATAACTCAATGTTCCTTCATTACTAGTTCTAAGGTGACATTTCAAAATTAGTAACGGAGGCTTGGGCTCAGCTTTTAAACTGTCCAACTGATATTTGAATCCATGGCGGCATAGTTTACATGAAAGAGGGTTTTTAAAGACATTCCGTTGTTGTTTCTTATGTACTTACTTGCCCTGTCAAACTGGTTGTATAAACACAATATCACACTCGTAGCAGTGCAATATGTCTTTATATCTGCATGTTGTGACAGCACTTGACCTATATTAAATAAATATAAACTACATTAAGCAAACTCCGCAATCCAGTTTTGCAGTGACAGACAAACCCTGGCTTGGAGACTTGATTGATTAGGAGAATTTGTCTGAATGAACGATCACATTATTTTACTCCCAGAGTGTGTCAGGAGAGATATTTTCACAATTCGCCTGTCAGACAGTGAAAAAGTCAGAACAGCATCTCTATAAAGCAGCTGTTATTGTCTGTCACACCATGGATAATTATCTCCATTGTGAGACGCAGATACGTTCATTTTTTCTATCTCTCTCTCTCTCACACACTGTGGATTTGGGACAGTGCCGCAGTGCTCTTTTGAGTGACTGAGATGCGGCGTTGGGTCAATCCAGCAACACACCCGCCAATCAAACACCAAATCCGTATCAGCAATCCGCAGACACGCTGTTCAAACACACCCTCTCTTTCTCTGTCTTTCCGCATGTCATGCAAGCCAAGAGAGAGAGAAAAAATATCTGTCCTCTCTCCTCTGCTCCCGAAGAAATTAGTTCATTTTTCTGAGCTTCTCCAAACAGATCAATCCATTCTTCTGAAGTTAGTCACACCTTGCCAAACTTCAAGGGTTCAGAAATGCATCAGAGCTTAATTAGTGGTGTTTGCCAGGTGATGAATCACTAGTATATTGCTCATGATTACTGTAGCTTAAATAAACTCTTAAATACTTTGGACCAATTTTCCAGTTATAAAATATCTAAAAATCATTGAAACAAGATAAGGAGATACTTAAAAACCATGAGATATTAGACTTGTTTTTTTGTGAATGTCTCTTTAATCAAGTGCATTTATAATGAGTGAAAAAGCACAAAAACAAGTGAAAATATATTTGCCAGTGAACTAAGACCAAATACACTTTCTCATGTTATGATCTATGAAAACAAGTCGAAATATATTATGCAGCACTGACCATTTATCTTTTTGTAAGGATCTTTAGGAAAGCAACAACAAAACCATAAAAACAAGTTATTTTGCAATATTTATTATGCAATGTAAATTTGTCCAGTTGTGAACCAGGCCCTCTCAGACAACTCTGAATCTGAATCAGACAACTCTGTTCAATCTCTTCAGGAATTAAAACTGACAAAGTAAGTAAAAACAGAAGTCCCATAGACACCAAAGGAGTGACCACATGCAGAAACCAAAATATCAGACCATGAATCAATATATCAGAATATATTAGCAACACAATAAAACAGCTCAGAATGTGTTAATAACTGTATGACAACACACTAAAACCACTCAAAATAACTTAGCAGTCGCTCAGCAACACATTAAATCCATTTAGATTTTGTTAGTAACTGTATGACAACAAATTACATGAGTTACGTAATCAGACTACTTTTTTCAAATAATTAGTAAAATAACACATCACTTTTTAATTTACAAGAAAATAAGTTACTTTTTTCTAATAAGTAACACAAGTTTCCCATTTACTGACTGACAGCTGTCCTGTTCCCATGTTCAGAGAAATATGGAGTAAGTGCAAAACTGTTGTAAACATGTAAACGTGATGTAGCTCTAGACTAAATGCAAACATGCATATACTCATCTCCCATGCACAAAAACAGATTCAGCATTGAGAAAATGCTGAAAATTCAGCATTAAAAATGCCAACCTGAATATGAAGCAAACGTGCATTCATTAAATATGCTAAACAACACAAATATCCAAAAAATATATATATATTTAATCCCATTTTATTAACCAGTGTCTTTGCTGCTGACCTGCAGTGATAAGTGAAATAAGTGAAATATCACTTTAGAATTTTTTTTTTTTTATTATTATTATTATTGTTAAGGAGAGTTGAACTGTATGAAAGCCTATTCCTGCCATTGAATCTAAAAAATCATAAAAGGTAATTTACTTTTTATCTACTTTTTTCCTCAGAATTGAGCTATATAAACTCACAATTATGAGTTATAAAGTCAGAATTGCAAGACAAAAACTTGCATTTCTGACTTTCTGACTTTCCTCTCGCAGTTGACAGTTTATATCTCACAATTCTGACTTTTTCATGCAATTTTGACTTTTTTCCTGCAAGCCAAAGTCAGAATTTACTTTTTTTCTCAGAATTGCGTGATATAAACTCGCCATTGCAACTTTTTTCCACAGAATTCCGAGTATCTCGCAATTGTGAAATTTTTCTTAGAACATACTTCAACTACAACTATTTAAATGAATTGACTATTTAAAAATGAGTTTATATATCACAGTTCTGACTTAATAACTTGCCATTTTGAGTTTATACCCCACAAAAAGTCAGAATTGTGAGATAAAAATGTGCAATAACCTTCTTTTTTTATTATTCTTTGGCAGAAACAAACTTCCATAGAACTTTCTTCTCCTGTATTTAGGGCTCTACGATATCCATTTTTTCCCTCAAATTTAGTTGTATTTTTTTTTTTTTTAAACAAATTGTGTTTTCCATGAATTTTCAAGTTCACCCAAAACTGAAAATTGGCCCATGTTTACATCCTATGTTTATATGGCTTCCTTCCTTTTAGACGAATGCAACCATATTAAAAATGATCCTAGCTACAGGAGGCCATTATTCACCCCAGACAGCTGTGTGAGGCACTTTTTATTATGGATGGATGCACTTTATTGGACTTGTTTTGGACTTAAGAATAGAAGCACCCGTCCATGACATCATAAAGCCAGCAAGTACCCAAATAATTTTTAACCCAACTCCAATTGTATTCATCTGAAAGAAAGAAAGAAGAATGAAGCTCATATACACCTAGGATGCCTGGAGTGTAAATAATGAGCCAATTTTCATTTTTGGGTGAACGAACCTCTTAATATTCACAGACATTAGTCTATATCGCATTTGATATACATGTACTGACCTGCTTTTATTTTAACCATCCAAAATTTGGCAAATTCTGTGACATTCCATGATTCCACAAAACTTAAATGTTCCCCAACACTGCATTTAAAAGACATCTGGAAAGCCAAAATGAAAGCCAAAATATTAAATGTCATGGATAAATATTTACTAAGTAAAGTAGAGGGAGGACAAAATGACAGTTTTCACCTTAGATTCAAAATCAAGTTACAGGGAGTTAAAAATGACTTCAGAAAGATGGCAGCATCATTATCCTATTTATACACAGAGATTGATAGTTCTGTCAGTAAAATCTGTTGACTTTAGCAATCTTTGTTGCATTATGTGCCAATGGTAACCATTCAAAAATGGGGAAACAGCGCTTTAAGCTTTTCTCCAAAGTTTGCATGTCTGTACCTCAAGAAGTATAAACTATAGTTTAATGCCCTTTTAGATATTGGGTCTTAAACTTTTCTTTTGGCATCTTTATTTTTAATACCCTATGAGATTTGGTTCCATTTCAAAATGGCTTCAATATTTAATACTTTAGAAAAACTTGAAAAGTGCCTTTTCCCCATTTTTAAATGGTCACCATTGGCACATAATGCAACAAGGATTGCTAAAGTCAACAGATTTTACCGATAGAACTACCAATCTCTGTACCAAAAAAAAAAAAAGAAAGATAATGATGCTCCCATCGTTCTGAAGTCATTTTTATCCCCCTTGACACTAAGGTAAAAAAAATAAATAAAAAAAATTGCCATTTTGACCTCCTTCTACAAAACAATGGATTACTCAGTAAATATTCATCCATGACATTTAATATTTTGGCTTTCATCCCTATACATGTCAATCTTTCCTCAGAAAAAAATATTAGCAAAATAAAAAAACTGAGCCGGGGAAGTTTTTGAAATTTGGTTGATTTGACACAGAATTACTTGAATTTAGCAACCGTATCACAGCACACTAAAACCACCCAGAAATCCTTAGCAATTGCACGACAAGACATTATAACCACTAAGAACATCTTTATTCAGAAAGCGTAAATTCATTTAATCACATTCACACACTAGTAAGTCTTACCCGGGCCATTATTACACACATAACAGCACAAACGTTTCTCATTCCCTTCCTCTCCTCTCCTCTCTCATTCTCAGTAGTTAGCGCTAATGGAGATCTGTCAGACTGATGGAAACGCTCGCGGTTATGAAGATGAATGTTTATCTGGTTGTATCATTGATGACCGGCTACCTCATCTCCGCCATTAGAGCAGTGCCTCTTTCCATTTAAGGGCCCTTACCAAGTTCTGGGTGCACTAATGAGATCTGCTCCTCACCGCGGGACACCTTTTGAGGAACGTGCGCAGTGATTTCATCCCGCAGGTCACTGGAGAACACATTCAAACCCAACTTTTATATCTCTAGAGGTTATACAGATCAACTTGTGCTGGAGGTAGTCTGTCTGTTCATGTCTGTCTGTTTAGTCTTTTTTTTAACTTTGTGTTTGTTTGTTTTTTTTTTATAATTAATTCAAGTATAAATCAAATAAGATACTTATTCAGCGGTTTAGTTCATTTAAAGTGAACTGAGTCACTTTGAGATGCTGAAAAACACAGCATTGTGTAAACAAACACTTCATTATGCAACAGCATGGCATATATTTGTCGACAAACCACTAAAATAAAAGCTTGACAGTTTAATAAAATTTTAATTTTGTCATTTTAAATTTGTAATAAAATATTGCATATTGAATACTCTTTTTTCACGTTACAGTACAAACATACAGTTGAAGTCAAATGTTTACATACACCTTACAGAATCTGCTAAATGTTACTTATTTTACTAAGAGGGATCATACAAAAAAAAATTTTATTTAATACTGACCTGAATAAGATATTTCACATAAAAGACATTTACATACAGTCCACAAGAGAAAATTGATAAAAATTAATTGATAAAAATGGCACTGTTCAAAAGTTTACATACCCTTGATTTTTAATACTGTGTTGTTACCTGAATGATCCACAGCATTTTTTTTTTTTTAATAGTTGTTCATGAGTCCCTTTTTGTACTAAACAGTTAAACTGCCCACTCTTTTCCAGAAAAATACTTAAAAATTTGTGATTTTTAAGCATTTTTGTGTATTTAAACCCTTTCCAACATTTTGGCTTTTTCCAAAAAAAAAAAAAAATCCTGTATTTTTTCATATGTATATTGTATATATTAGGGGTGTGACGAGACACTTATCCTTATAGATTTTTAAACTTTTAAGAAATCCTCAATTATGGAATATATAGGGAAAACCACTATTTTATTCAACTGAAAAACACAAACACCAAAAAAAAAAAATAGGTGCATTTTGATATGAAGTTGTACTTTATGAAATTAAACGTATATTTTAATTAATTATATGCCTAATAAAATATTGTATATTGAATACTTAATTTTTTCACCATACATTACAAATATACAGTTGAAGTCAAAAGTTTACATACACCTTACAGAATCTGCTAAATGTAACTTACTAAGAGGGATCATACAAAAAATGATTATTTAGTACCGACTTGAATAAGATATTTCACATAAAAGACATTTACATTTAGTCCACAAGAGAAAATAAGAGTTTAATTGATAAAAATGGCCCTGTTCAAAAGTTGTTGTTACCTGAATGATCCACAACTGGGTTTTTTTTATTTTTTTATTTTATTGACGGTTGTTCATGAGTCCCTGAGTTAAACTGCCCGCTGGTCTTCAGAAAAATCTTTCCGGTCCCAAATATGTGTTTTTTTTTTTAGCATTTTTGTGAACCCTTTCTAACAATGACTGTATTGATTCTAAGATCTATCTTTCCACACTGAGAACAACTGAAGGACTTGTATGCAACTATTACAGAGGATAAAAATGCTCACTGATGCTTCAGAAGGAAACGCAATGCATTAAGAGCCAGGGGGTGAAAACTTTTGGAAATTGAAGATCAGGATATTTTTTACTTATTTTGTCTTCTGGGAAACATGTAAGTATCTTCTGTAGCGTCTGAAAATATGATATGTAGGCAAAATAAGAAAATTAATTGTGTTCAAAAGTTTACACCCTGCATTGTGTCTCCATCTGAAGCATCAGTGAGTAGTGACCATAAAAAAAAGAAAAGGAAAAAACAAAGCTCTCCTAGATTTTCATTGTACTTAGTATGCTGTATACTGTACATATGACAATAAAACAAGCACTGATTTTGGCTTTTTCTTAGAAAATTCCTGTATTTTCTCAAAATGTATGAGTGTGAGCTAATTTCCTGCTGGTAAATGTCTGTTTTGCTCTCTTTATAACTTTATTTCTGTCTAAAAGGAAGAATCGACATCTCATTTGTGTTTCACATCCCTATGGGCCTTCCTTATAAAACTGAACCACTAAATAAATAAAAAAATTCACAAAGCTAACTGAGTACAAATTTGGCTCGCTTACTGTAAAAAGCCCCAGTATGGAAGCTCACAGCTCAGATCCATCAATTAAAACACTGAAGGATAAACAGCGAGTCTAAAACTCTCCGACAGCTCTGTCTTGAAACATATGCCACCCATCAACCTGAACACTTTACCTCCCAGCACGAAATACCCACCTAACAGCGCTGGCTAGAGTTTAAAAGCCACAGACGCCAGGTAGCACGAGGGCTAATGCTCTTTCTAGCAGCTGCTAGCAGTGTGAACAACGATAAAACTCCTAGCATGACAGCTGCTTTTGGCTATAGATATAGGCGTTGTGTTGTGTTCGCGGTAATAATGAATGAGGGTAGACTGTGGGTAGTTCAGATCAGAGCGTTTTAGCATCAGCGGAGCCACAAAAGGCCTGGCTGAAAATGAAACGCGCCACCTATTAAGAAACCTAGCGGTGAGACCGCATGGCCGCTGGCCAGACCGAGCATGTGCGCCTGTGAACTTGCTAGCGTGGATGCTAAACTGGCCGCTTTCCAACGCAAAGCTGGAAATCCGTGTTCAAACACCTGGGTGTGAAATGCAACGCTGCTGCCGGCAGACAGATAGGAAAAGAGTGGAAAAAAGGATCGGCGCGCTCGCCACTTCATGCCTAATGGAAGCATTTTATTTCGCTCGCACATTTTCGCCATCAGCCGGGCCTCTCTCTCTCTCTTAGGTGCCTTATGTCTTATCTATGCGTAGGAGGACTTGATTTCATTTCCATCAGTGAAGGCAAAAATGAGGCACATTGTGCAAACTGTTTACGTTATTGCACAAGCGTGCCGATTCAGCACAGAAAAAACACTTTTGCATGCACGCACGCACTTGCGCTTCCATGTTTATGCCACTGCCAATGAATTAACAAAGCTAAATTTATTAAACCTGCTGAACCGTTATCAATGCAAATGTGACATCGCGATCAGACGCTGCCTCTCCCGCTCTCTGTCTTTCTCTCTGCCAGAGGGAATATAAGGTCATTACTGCTCTAATTTAAATCTAAAACGGCAGCAGATAGCAGAACGTGTGTGTGAGGAGAATCACAAAACAATATGACAATTGCAGATTTGAGACAACGAGAAATAACTTCTGCTGTGTACTGCACATCATTAGCCTGACTTTGCAAAGTCTTGTCCAGTTTTTACACACTGCAAAAATGCTTTTCTTACTTAGATTTTTTGTCTTGTTTTCAGCCAAAATATCTAAAAATTCTTTTTTAGACAAGAAAAAAATATTGTCTTGTTTTCAAAAAAAAAGAAGTCACAATTAAGTGAGTTTTTGCTTAAAACAAGCAAAATAATCTGCCAATGGGGTAAGCAAAATGATCTTATTTCAAGCAGAAAACTAGATTATTTTGCTTACCCCACTGGCAGATTATTTTGCTCGCTTCAAGCAAAAACTCGCTTAATTTTAACTTTGGCTGAAAACAAGACAAAAAATCTAAGCAAGAATAGCATTTTTTGCAGTGCAGAAAAAAGACCATCGGACTGACATGTAAATCATAGTGTGTTTTAGTTTTATGCATCATGGGTAGATTAAAAAAAATAGATTAGGAATGCATGATATATATGTAATTTACTTATTAACCACTAGATGCCCTTATGGCTGTGCTTGCTCAAAACAGTATTGCCGGTCATAACTTTTTTTTTTTTTTTTTTTTTTTTTTTAGATTTTGCTTTTTAATGTACATTTAGACATTATGAAGTACTTGATTTTTATATGTTTAAATTTTTGTTTTAATTGTGTGTGTATAAGCATGGACACACCCTCTCATTTAATGTTTTCTAAAGAAGCCTCGTATGCTCATCAAGGCTGCATTTATTTGATCAAAAATACGGAAAAAAAAACTGTAATATTGCAAAATGTTATTACAATATAAAATACTGGTTTTTATTTAATATACTTTACAATATAATTTATTCCTGTGATGCAAAGCTGAATTTTCATCAGCTGTTACTCCAGTCTTAAGTGTCACATGATCCTTCAGAAATCATTCTAATATGCTGATTTATTATTAGAATTATCAATGTTGGAAACAGTGCTGACAAATATTTTATGATTGTTTTTTTCAGGATTCTTTGATGAATAACAAGTTAAAAAGAACAGCATTTATTCAAAATATAAATCTTTTCTAACAATGTAAATCTATGCCATCACTTTTTAATTGAACACATCCTTGGTGAATAAAAGTATTAATTTCTTTCAAAAAAAGAAAGAATAAAAATGTACTGACCCCAAACTTTTAAACAGTAGCTTATATTGTTAGAAAACCTTTCTATTTTAAATAAATGCTGTTCTTTAACCTTTTATTGATCAAAAAATCCTGAAAAAAGTATCACAGGTTCCAAAAAAAATACTGTTTCCAGCACTGATAATAAATCAGTATATTAGAATGATTTTTGAAGGATCATGTGACACTGAAGACTGGAGTAATGATTCTGCAAATTCAACGTTAATTACAGATATAAATTACGTTTTAATGTATATTAATATAGAAAAGCATTGATTTACATCATAATAATATTTCACAATATTACTGCATTTTTACTGTATTTTTGATCGAATGTAAACAGCCTTGATAAGCATAAGAAACGACCTTATGGAACAACATTTGAGTGGAGAGCGCACCTGTGATGCCTTAAAATGCTGCCTCCGTAGACACTTCACTGGGAACAGAGCAACACAGAGTTCCAGCTTGACTTTGTGTGTGTGTGTGTGTGTGTGTGTGTGTGTGTGTGTGTGTGTGTGTGTGTGTGTGTGTGTGTGTGAGAGAGAGAGAGAGAGAGAAAGAGAGAGAGTGAAAGAGAGAAAGAGAAAGACTTCTGAACTGCTAAACACACACATTCTCTCTCTCTTACACACACACACACACAGACACACACAGTGCGAGCGAAGCATGCTGCGGCCTGACACGCTTTGATGGAAGTTCAGCTCAGAGCTGCAGAGGCACAGTAACAGTTTCTGGGAAAGTAGAAACAGACCGCTGAGATCTCCACTCTCCCAACAGACTGAGACTAAAAAAATACACAGAAAGAAACACTGTTTCTGTATTACTGGAGCTCTTCCACCCGGACACAGTCAACAGGAACCTTTCAAAAGCCAACAATGTACAAACAGGGCTTGTCACAACACAAACTGTCAAATTCTCAATTTGTCTGTAGTGCAAATACTCAAAGCCACAGTAAAAATAATATGCTATTGAGCACAAAGCCATATTTAACAAGTTATATTTGAATATGAACTAATATTAAAGTATATTAACAGCGGCACTTAAATCGTTGGGTATCATGAACTAACAGTTTGCAACTTTTACAACACTTAATAATCTACGTTAATGTAAACTGATAAATGCTTGATCATTTATGATTAATAAAGGCTTTAACAGGATTATCTGTTGCCTTTTTATATTTCATTTCAGCTAGTGCATTAATTAATGTTAATTAATGTAACCATGCTATATGTTGCTCTATTAACTTCACTGGCAATCCAAATAAACCAACAGCATTCATTCATTTCTCAAAGTAAATATTATGCATTTCCACTCATTATTCCTGCAAACAGTCAATAATAAAGAATGATGAAACAAATTAAGAGCAATGAATGGTTTTGTGTTAATTGCAAATATTGTTTTTTGATTAATATTAGCAAAATAATCAACACTGGCCGGTCTATTAGGCTGCATTTACACTGCTAATCATGTCGCACAGATCCCATATTTTGAGACGAATCCAATTTTTTATTTTTTATTCTGGTCTGTTTACATTCACTTAAGACAAAGTGACTGTGTTTACATTAATACCTCGCCAAGACGGGCCTTTTGGCCAAGAAACACATTCATATGCTCAGTCACATCAAGAAAAATAGACGTTCATCACTTACATTCAATTATATGGATATCAAGTCAAGATAAAACAGATGCATTGTTTTTTTTTTCCAAAGCAGAACAATATTAAAAGCACCATGTTTTAACCTGTAAAATAGTAAAAATAACTATATATATTTTATATATGTATATATTTTAATTTATTGCAAAGATTTTTTGGCTTTAGCAAACAAGTTGATATGGGGGAAAAAAATATGTAAAATAGTATTTAAGTATTTTTAAATGCATTAGAAATTGACTTATTTTCCAAGTTTTTATCTTTATTTTTAACTGCATAACATTTTTTTCCCACTTGTTTTTAAATCTTAGATGCAATTCTAAGATGCAATCTATAAAAACAAGTTGTAATATCATATGCATATGTTGCTTCTTGAGTTAGTTTAACTTATTTGAAGGAACTTCAGATGTTTTAACTGGACTAATTAAAAAAATAAATTACTAAAAAGTCATTATTTGCAGCAAAACAATCAGAGAATAATAAATTATATAGCACCATTTCCACACCTATTGCTGGGTTGTTTGATATTTTATGAAATTATCTAAATATCTAAAAAAATCAGATGATTCCCTATGAAGCAACACTGCTTGAGATATTGAGACATTTTGTTTTGACTTACTGCATAACACATTTTCACTTGTTTTTAACTTGTTAATACTTGAAACAAACCTGGCAGACAAAATACACTCAAGGCACAGTCTGCAAAAACAAGTCTTAATATCACAGTCTTGCTTCTTGAGGAAGCTGAACTTATTTTAAAAATCTTTAGATGTTTCAACTGAAAAACAAGACTAATTAAACATTTCATGCAGCACAACAATCAGAGAACATGAACTCAAAATATTATTCCTGGGTAATTGGTAAAGTCTGGTAAACTGCTACTTCCCACTGCTCTTTTTTTGGTTGATCAAATGATATGTTCTCTTCTTTGCCACCTGCCATTTTGGAGAATAGAGCAACAACAAGCAATTCGAGTACTGGTGGCTTTCACATCCCAAACCACAAATCAAATATCTTAACTTAAAGCAGCAGAGGTTACACAGCCAAACACATACGGTATGACAGATCAGAAAGATGCAAGAAGAGAAAAGAAACAGGGGTTGATGAACAGACTGAAAGACAGAGAGAGGTGTTCACTGAGGTAATTTGCAGTATGAGGCAAGATGAAAGACGATGAGCAATCCAGCAGTCCGTCAGCAGAGGAGAATCATTTATCTGCAGGGCAAGTGTGCCAAAATTAGACGTCCATTCCCACGCAACACACTGCCTCGGCACCCTGTCGATCAGGAACAGCAGGTACATGTGTGCACGTCATACGCGTGCAATGATGCAGTAACAAGCACACAAGCTCACCTTTGATTGTGCCTCGACACTGCATTCACACAGTCAGAGAGTGTTCAGTACTACGTTTGTTTTAAGCATGTTAAAGTAAAAGGTTATCCAAAAACTTAACATTTGCTGAAAATTTACTCATTCCCAGGCCATCCAAGATTTATAGTTCATTTGTTCATCAGATTTTGAGAAATTTTGCATTGTATCACTGATGCACCAATGGATCCTCTGGAGTGAATGGGTGCCATCAGAATGAAGACTCCAAACAGCTGCTAGGAACATCACAACAATCCATAAGTAATCCTCACCAATGCAACCCAAAAGTTGCATGTTTAAGAAAAAAAACACTGCATGGATTTTAACTTTAACCCTCTGGCCCTCTTCGGTCACTTTTGACTGAAAATGTTTATATTTTAACATTTTAAAAATTGTAGCTTTATTGGAATGAGATGACACTCAACAAAACACATATCATGGACAACATGATTCTGATATTTTAAAGGGTCAAAAATAAGAGTCACAATTGACTTCTTCGCAGTCAAAAATGGCAGACATAGGAAATTAATGGGAAATACACACACACAAAAAAAATAAAAATAAATAATAATATATATATATATATATATATATATATATATATATATATATATATATATATATATATATATATATATGTGTGAAAACTAAAAATCAGCCACTGTGCAGAAAAAAAAAAACAATCAAGGGGTGACACTCTAAATTTAATGCAATTTATTGAAAAATAATATACGAATAATTAAATACAAAAATATATATTAATTCCAATGGAAAAAATAGCTATTTAAAATTTTATAAATATTGCACAGCATCATAAAATCTCCTCAAAATTCTAAATAATAATCAAAATATATTATTGAACAAAAATGTATTGCATTGATTTTCCTGAAAAAGAGGAAAGTTACATTTCAAGGCTTCTGTCACTTTTGACCGTGAAGAAGGTAAGTGTGACTTCTAAGGGTTAAAAATATGGTTCTATAATCCTAATAACACTTCCTCCAGTGTTGTCCTCTCACATCAAAATCATAATCCACCAATATATTTGTTTAGAACTGTTTTTGCTTGTATACCACACTTGATCTGTGCATATTGCTCTCCCAATTCAGACGAGGTGACTTTCCATTATAGATAGAGGACTCATAATTGGGCTGGATGTGATTAAGTTAAAAACATCTGCAAACATGCAGCTTTTCACTTCAAAGGATGTTAATTGGTGGACTGGAGTGGTGTGGATCACTTGTGGATTGCTGTGACATTTTTTTATCAGCTGTTTGGCACCAATTCACTGCCCACTGAATTGAGCAAGTGATATAATGCTAAATTTCTCAAAATCTGTTCTGATGAACAAACTCATCTACATCTTGGATGGCCTGATGGTCATTTTTGTGTGATTCATTCCTTTAAGCACAACAGATGGTTGTTTTGCAATGTGCTGCCAGCAGTAAGTAAGTGTTTCACAACCTTTATAATAAAAAAGAATCTGGAAATCCTTGATGGCTAAGTTGGAGATGTATTTAACAACTGGCAGAAAATTGTGTTCATTAAAGTGACACGGAGTCCCTTAACAGAGAGAAATGTGAGTGCAAATAATGAACGATTAGTGGGATAGAACTTTTTATTCAGATTGCAATTAAACTGACATTCTCTTTAGGCACAGAACCCGCAGAGCACTAAATTACCGCAGAAGACTTTCAGAGCAGTTGGCTAATACAAAATGAATCAAAAAGATGAAACGTCTAATGTCTCTCGCAAATTTTTTAAAAGCAAAACAAAGCCGTTCCTAATATCTCATGTTGAGCAAATGGGCCCTGTTTTAGCACAAACGCTGGCACCTAGAACTTAATAAATTATGGATTTTTTTGCAACTCTCAAGGTCAAACACACACACTCGCACACAGACACAGACAGAAAACGTTGTTCTTCATTCTAAATGAATGCAGCACACCCAGTGAGGGAGAATGCATTCAGTCTCATCCTCAGATGGCACGTCCGCAGTGCATTCACAGACCTCCTGATGCATATTGCACAAAAATTGGGCATTTTCTCAGCATGGCATGCTCTAATCTGGTCGGCTGGCAAAACACAGCATTACACCAGATGCATTTACAAGCCAACGGGCTGCTCCTCTAAGAGCTTTTGAGTAAGAACTAAATCACTGAATTTGTCAAAGTTTGCCAGGTTAGTGGCATCTAGGTATGTGCCCACATAGTGAATCCGTGTTTGGAAAGGCACGGAAAACGTAGGGGTGTGCGATATTGACAAAAAATATAATCTCGATATACTAAAGTTTTTGATATTCTTCATATTCTGTGTGGTCAGTTCACAGCAGTGATATTATTATTTTCCTAAAAGTTGAAATGGATTTTTAAAATGGACCTTTTATGGGCATATTTACCTTTATAAAGCCTTTTTTCTCAAGTGTGCATCAACTTTTAAGTCTAATTCTTACATTTAATCAATCAATTATAATAATAATAATAATAATAATAATAATAATAATAATACTATATTTAGGCTGTAGCTGGCTGACAAAAAAAAAAAAAAAAACCTGTCGATTATTCCATTGAAATTGCAGTTGTGATTATTAATTACGATTATCACAATTTACATTAATTGCTATAATTGATCATTTTATATTTTAAAAAACAAGCTAAAAACACTTGTGAATTTTTTTTTATTGCTTTTCTCATTGCCACACGTCAACGATACATTGGTTTGGTTTCTTTAAATAAAAAAAAGAAAAACACTTTTAAACAATATCTAGATTAAAATGTAAAAACGTTTGAAAATAAATAGCCTATTAAGTCTAAATTTTTAATTATGTGGCGCTGTGATGAGCACCATAGCAAATACACAATCTGAATGGCAATTTAAATAATTTAAACACTTTTTAAGAAACAAAGTTTTTGTTTACGGAGTTTCCCGGGTAAATTCTGCATTATGTTTATATTATGTTTACACCATCTGCTGTCAGAGAATGGAAGTGCACTTTCCATCTGTGCTTGTTTACATCAGTTCACACGTGTCTTTGACGCAGCATACAAAATTCTGAATAATTTGTTATAAATAATTATTTTTGGTATTTTGATGTGCCCACGATAACAATATTGTGCATATCTAAACAAGCCTCTTAAGCTCACAGAATAATGTATGTATTTATTTATTTTTTATTATTATTTTTTTTTTGTAATCGCGGATTTGAACGATTACATAATCATGGTATCTGTAATCATGATAACGATTAGAAATTGGATTAATTGTGTAGCCCTAGCCGTTACTAAACGAATGAAATCAGTATCAACAAAATTCATCTTTGCAGAAGTTGCATATAAAGTGGCATTTAGATGCATTTACACATTATAATGCAGCATTAATTGAAATTATTTTACAAGTGAAAAGCTACTTTGAATGTGAAAATAAAACCACCAGTAGGTGGCAGTGAGTCGCTGTTAATGAGTGAGTCATTTAGATTGAACCGAATCATTTAAATGGTTGATACATTCAAAAAAAAAATTCTGTTAGATTTACTTCACCATTATTTAGCAGAACATTTTATGCTAGTTCCTGCTGCTGTATCAATATCGACAATCGTTAAAGTTTAATGTTGCCGGCCGCTTTGATATCATGACCAGTAGTTCACAGCAGCGAGTTAATTTATTCCCCTAAACATCCACTATAGGACAACTTGATATTCCATTTTTATTTTCTAATACGCCAGAACTATCCATACGGTATTACTTCCAGACGTACACACATTTTCCAATAATGTCTTGAGAGATTTCTGTACAGCTGGTCACGCAGAAGGCTGTGCTATTACTTGAATGAGTTTCCAGGTTGGTCTATTATTATGGTCTGGGATTAGAAGCGGCTCAAGAAATGAAAACCAAAAACGAATGAATTGTTTTGCTGAACAGAATAGAAAACACAGGGGGGAAAATCCCTTTCAACTGCTGCAGAGTAAAATGTTATTTTAAATGCACGTAATCAGTTAATTGTGTTACTATTTAGTCCCAAGAAGTTTTCACAAAACCAAATGATTCCTCATAGTAAACTTCAAAAGTCAGTAACTTTGCAGCAATTTTTCATATTAAACTCTGTAATAAGCATAAACAAGGCTGTGTATTCACACTCCCTCTAGTGTCCTGCTGCCATGTCGGCGTCACAGTGTGTGTGTGTGTGTGTGTGTGTGTGTGTGTCTCTTCTCTCTCATCTATACTGCAGTATCTGACCTCATCCATCAGCACTGAGATGACACAAACCCGCCCCACATAAACCTGCCTGCTGTATGTGTGATAGAAATTCAGGGAGAGGTTGATTGTATCTTTCTGTACATGTCCTTCAACTCGAACTGACATGTACACACACACACACACACACACACGTCATAAGAATATCATTATGTGTACTGACTCTCATGCATCATAGATAAGCATTGTGCGTGTGTGTGTGTGTGTGTGTGTGTGTGTGTGTGTGTGTGCGCATGCATTTTTGTATAAACTAGTGGCACTGATAATGGGAGAAACACACCAAGAGCTTTCAGTCGAGTCAAGGGAGTTTGATGGTGTCAATTCTGCAGTTTAACAGCTCAAATAAATCCTAGTGTTGCAGTGCATCAGTAGAGCAGCTGCGAATGGATGAGGAGAGCTCATGAAAACACCCGACTACACAATAAACTTTACCAAAAAACCTTTTAGGAATAGTGCACCCAAAAACGAACATTTGCTGAAAATGTATTCAACCTTAGGCTATCCAAAATGTAGATTATATGTTTCTTCATTGGAACATATTTGGAGAAATTTAGCATTGCATCACTTGCTCACCAATGGATCCTCTGCAGTGAATGGGTGCCATCAGAATGAGAGTCCAAACAGTTGATAAAAACATCTCAATCCACTCAAGTCCATCAATTAGTATGTTTTTAAATTGAAAAGCTGTTTGTATAAAACAAATCCGTTAATATAGCATTTTAGGCCAAAACACAATAATTTTGGTATATTTTCCAGTCCAAAATCCATTATAAAGCTTTCTCCTGAGAAAAAGTCCATCTTCTGTTGTCCTCTAAAACCATAATCCACTGTTTTGGACTATTTTCATGTGTAAACAGTGCTTGACCTGAGCATATTTCTCTCCTGATTCAGACGAGACTACCTTTTCATTGGAGAAAGCAATATTATAGAGAATACACTGCAAAAAATGCTTTCTCGCTTAGATTTTGTGTCCTGTTTTCAGATAAAATATCTAAAAATTCTTAAATCAAGAAGGATTTTCTAGACAAGTAGTTTTTTCAGAAAAAATAAGTTCTTTGCATATTAGAAAACAACAACAATTTACTTTTAAGGAATAGTGCAAACAAAAACTAACATTTGCTGAAATTTTATTCAGCCTTAGGCTATCCAAGATGTAGATGATATGTTTCTTCATTGGAACAGATTTGGAGAAATTTAGCATTACCATCACTTGCTCACCAATGGATCCTCTGCAGTGAATGGGTGCCATCAGAATGAGAGTCCAAACAGCTCAATCCACACCACTCAAGTCCATCAATTAACATCTTTTAAAGTGAAAAGCTGTTCGTTTGTAACAAACAAATCCATTTACTGTACCATACAGTATTTTAGGTCAAAATACAATTGTTTTGGTATATTTTCCAGTCCAAAATCCATTATAAAGCTTTCTCCTGAGAAAAAGTCCATCCTCTGTTGTCCTCTAAAACCAAAATTCACTGTTTTGGACTATTTTCATGTGTAAACAGTGCTTGACCTGTGCATATTTCTCTCCTGGTTCAGACGAGACTACCTTTTCACTGGAGAAAGCAATATAATAGAAAATAAACTGCAAATAATGCCTTTCTTGCTTAGATTTTTTGTCTTGTTTTCAGACAAAATATTCAAAAATTCTTAAATCAAGATGGTTTTCAGAAAAAAAGTTCTTTGCATTTTAGAAAACAACAACAATCCAAGATGTAGATAATACGTTTCTTCATTAGAACAGATTTGGAGAAATTTAGCGTTACAGCACTTGCTCACCAATGAATCCTCTGCAGTGAATGGGTGCCGTCAGAATGAGAGTCCAAACAGCTGATAAAAACACCAAAATCCACACCACTCAAGCCCATCAATTAACATATTTTAATGATTTCTTTTCAACACATCTAAAAATTCTTAAATCAAGAAGGTAAGTAGTTTTTGCTTGAAACAACCAAAATAATCTGCCAAATAATCAAAATAATTAGCATAATAATTAAGCAAATAATCAAAACACAATAAGCAAAATAATCTAGTTTCTGCTTGAAATAGGATTATTTTGCTTACCCCATTGGCAGATTATTTTGCTTGCTTTAAGCAAAAACTCACTTAATTGTGACTTCTTTTTTTCTGAAAACAAGACAATAATTTTTAGTTGTCTAGAAAATCTTTCTTGATTTAGGAATATTTAGATATTTTAGCTGAAAACAAGACAAAAAATCTAAGCAAGAAAAGCATATAATATTGCAGTGCGTTTTGAAGTTAAAAACGTCTTGATGGATTTTTTCTTACAAACACAAAGCTTTTGGTTTCACAAGATGTTAATTGATTGAATGGAGTGGGGTGGATTACTTGCGGATCATTGTGATGTTTTTAATCAGCTGTTTGGACTCATTCTGACGGCATCCATTCAATGCAAAAGATCTATTGGTGAGCAAGTCATGTAATGCTGCATTTCTCCAAATCCGATGAACAAACTCATCTACATCTTGAATGGCCTGAGGGTAAGTATATTTTCAGCAACTGTTTAACTTTTGGCTGAACTACTCTCTGAATGTTTTGTCAGATTTTTTCTGTAAAGTACAGCCAAGTAAAAAACCTCACACACACACACTGCTGCATTGTTTAGTATTCTACTGTACGAGCAGATGCTTTATTAGGAATCACACCTGTAATCAATAGCCTCTTTCCAGCTTTCTCTCTCATTAACTTGCCCCATTCACTGTCTGTGAATGCATGCGTGTGTCTGCTGGCCGGCTGCCACGTTTGGAAGACTGAACTGATGTTACGTTCGCCCTCGGAGTGATCCGGGCAGCTTTCCAGCATGTGCATGTTCACATGTACATTAGAGTAAATGTCACACACTTTCACGTACTGCATGTAAACCCTATAGAGCGCCGGACACTCTTTATATCACTAACTGAGCTGTGCATTTGTGCACGCATGCATATTTGTATTTGCACGCACGCATGCACATATAGGCTGTGTGTTTGAGTAATACTGTGTGTATGCGTGCCTTTCTGGTGGCCAAATCCTCCAGATGGGTCCAGATGGCAGTTTGAATCTGTGAAGGTGTGGAACAGACTCTGTGTGAGCATTTTGTAATGCCCGAATGCAACACCGTCCCCCGAGATGCGCGCATGTGTGTCTGAGCATGTGTGTGTGCGCGCATGAAGGGAAAACATGCACGACTGTCTGGCAGTGGTTTTTCTTGCTCGCACATTGTTTGTGTGCAAAACAAATCAAGGTGTGTGCTGTTCTACAAGTCAAGTGTGTCTGACTATGTGTAAAGCAGTTGCATTTGTCGGGCTGCATAGGCTAATAAATAAAAAATGAAGCTGCTAAGAAACAACTGCTTCCACTTGCCTCACATAGCCTGATGTAATACACACACTGCTTCAGAATACTTACGAGGGAGCATAGGACGTTTACAAAGACTAGGGTTGCATATTTAGTAGGTGAAAAACAGAGAAGTGAAGAGATGTGAAGAGACTTGCATTATTTTGAACACACATTTTGCAAATGTAGTACGTATTACATGCATTAAAACAATTTGCATGCTATGCACACTATATATACACTACCAGTCAAAAGTTTTTGAACTGTAAGATAGATACTTTTTTTTAAGTCTCTTCTGTTCACCAAGCCTGCGTTTATTTGATCCAGTGTACAGCAAAAACAGCAAAAATGTTTTTATTTAAATTTATTTTAAGGTCTAATTTACTCATTACTCCAGTCGCATGATCTTTCAGAAATCATTCTAATATTCTGATTTGCTGCTCAAAAAATATTATTATGCTGAAAACAGCTGAGCAGAATTTTTATTTGAAACGGAAATATTTTGTAACATTATAAATCTTTAGCATTTTTTATTATTATTATTATTATTATTATTATTTGCTCTTTTGTTGATTTCGATTGCTTCCACTGTTCTCCTTTGTAAGTCGCTTTGGATAAAAGCATCTGCTAAATGTCTAAATGTAAATGTAAATGTATTATCATTTGTTTCCCTATTCAATACTGACTCCAAGCGTTTGAGTGGTGCTGTGTATAATGTTACAAAAGCTTTATTATTTCAGATAAATGCTGATCTTTAGATCTATTCATCGAAAAGTCCTGAAAATAAAAAAGTACCCAAGTGTTTTAAATATTGCTAATAATAATAATAATAATAATAATAATAATAATAATAATAATAACATAAATGTTTCTTGAATAGCAAATCAGCATATAATAGACTGGAGTAATGATGTTGAAAATGTAGCTTTGATAACAGGAATAAATTACTTTTTAAAATCTATTCAAATAGAAAACCAGTATTTTAAATAGTAAAAATATTTCAAAACATTTCTGCATTTTTGGATCAAATAACTGCAGGCTTGGTGAGCAGAAGAAACTTCTTTAAAAAAAAAACAATAAAAATCTGATACTGATCAAAAACTTTTGACTGGTAGTGTATACTACTACAATTAGTATGAGAAGTATAGTAAGCAATTATGAAGGTGCATCATACTTTAAAGTGCCCCTCTCTTAAAAAAAAAAAAAAAGCAATGCATTGAAATAAAAATGCAATCAAATAATAAACTTACTTTAAATATTAGCCTAATAAACTAATCTTAAAATAAGTGTTGGAAATCTTAGCATTGCTGTTAACCATGTAATTATTGTTGCATAATTAATTTATTATTTATGAAGAAAATAACTCAATTACAAAAAAATGAATGCAATTATGTCTCCATCCTGTAAATTATCAAAAAAAAAAAAAAAAGACTATCATCAGAGCAATTCAAGCTTGACTTGAAATCTAAGCTTTTGATTAACAAATGAAAAATAAATTAAATAAATTAAAAAATAAATTATAAAACAAATTATAATAAAATAAATTATAATTTATTATAATTAATTTTATTATTTATTTTTTAATTAATTTAATTTATTTTTCATTTGTTAATCAATATATATATATATATATATATATATATATATAACAACTGACAGTCTAGACTTAACTGACTATTATTTGGTCTCATTTTTATAGTATGAATATGTCAGCAGGTTATCAGTGTGTGGGTGTATGGATGTGTCTAAGTGTGTTTGTGTGGGTTACGGCATTGTGTTTGAAAGGCGTTGAGATATATGTTGCTTTGTGTGCGACTGTGAAGTTCATTATTCTCGTTGGCTTTGAGCCGCTGCTGCAGTACCATCTTGCCTTTGATAAATTAATAATCCTTTTGAAGTGCTAATCCCAAACACTCAGCATGATTCATGCCATCCATACAACAAGTGTCTCTCTCAAAGACATACACGCTCACTCAGCATGTAGCTCCATGAATATAGATACGCACAGAAAGAAACAGAAAGATTTATGTGCCACATGCATGCGAGTATACATTAGCCCATGTTTGCCCATAAACTCTTCGACTAGCAAGATACATTTAGGCTGCGAAAACACATGCATATTCAGTTTTTCCTTTTAATTGATATATAGTAAGAGGGGGGGGAAATATATAGTTACTGCATATACAAATGAGTGTACAGGAATTAACTGTGGCTTCATCCACAGCTCCACCTAGTGGTCTGCTGAGAAGATCGCCTACATAAACGTTTGTGTCAAACAATGGCTTTGTTGAAGGTAATTGCTTTCCGTCCACTTTAACTTCTTTTGGCCATAAAACACTGAGGCAGCGTTTTTGCACGAGGGGACTAAGGGAGAGCTTGTTTGACAGGCCTCAATATGAGTTTGCTTTTGTTTGTACTTGAGTAAACAGTGTTTTGACATCATAAGCCACAACACTCTCTAAATGTTTGTGACACAAGATCTTTTACATACAAAAAAGGATTAAAAGCATCATAATATGAATGATAAAACTAGTCGTTATAGCTCAAGGGCTTTATCATAAGCGTTCTTCTGTCATGTGACAGGTTTATGTGAAAAAGAAACCAAAATTCGAAGCCTATTTACTGATATTTTGACGAACTAAGGTTAATTGGCGGTAAAGATACATAGGAGCAGAATTACTTAAGATATTAGCCTAATATTTCACCTACCTGACCAGAAATGATAAGAACACACACAAATGTTGTCAAAATTCTTGCCCTGGAAATCCTGGTTCAGTTTGGACAACCACAAACGCCTTTTGTTCCTGTTTTTGGCACTTTTAGGGTTCCCACTCTAAGCCAAATGTCAAATTCCCTGACTTTCACCGACTAAAAAGCTGAATTTCCATGACCTATAATGAACAGATCCATCCATTTGCAAGCTTTACTTGTTCACAGACATTTTAACACATTTGTTTTTGCTTTTACCCATTAAATGCACTTTGATATTTTCCTGTACTATTGCTACAGAAATTAATTTATGGTTTTATGCTTTCAGGGACTAGACACACTGAAGGATTCTCTTTGTCATCAAGTTCATCATTTAGTCTTTTCCTTTCTTCACATTCTACTTTTAATACCCAGTCTTTGAAGTGGTCATTTTGTAGCAAAAGCTCTTGAAATTGACATTTTCCTGGCATGTTTGCCTTAGGTACAAGCTACATTGCAAAAAATGCTTTTCTTACTTCGATTTATTTTGTCTTGTTTCCAGCCAGTTGATGAAAGGGACAAGAATAAAATGGAGCTGAAAAATAGCCTAACCAAGACAATAGGCAAAGTGCGTGAAACAACGTGATGAAAAATTACAGCATTTTGATAAATGGAAACTAACATTTAAAGCATCAAACAAAAAACCCTGATATTCCATGACTTGGACAAAAAAAAGATTTTCTGTGACTTTCAATGACTTTAATAGACCTTTTAAAATTCCTTGATATTCCAGAAATTCCATGAACCTTGCACTCTTCTCCTTGATTTGTTATAACTTGGAAGTCTATAATACTCTAAATGTTTTTCCAAGTCTGTCCGATTAGTCCAGCCCAAAACATGACAATTATCAATCATTTTTAGCAGCAATAATATGCATACAAGTTTTGTTTGGTTCAGTGGCATCGTTTACACTCAGTGCCACCAATATGGCCGACTGATGAACTCTTTCAACAAGTTTCCTACGCCCCATGAGGCCTTGCGTCAAAAGTGGTCTTCCGGTTCCAAGTAAAGAAGTGGGACGTGACACGGGCAAATGAAGCCTTGTGAAGCACTGAGACTGAAACAGTTTCGGGAAAAGACTCAAACCTTTGAGATAGGGGTGTGAGATATGACGATTTTTGATCATGGACAATCAAAGAGCAGCTTTGACCTTACTAGTTATTAATTAGGCTACTAGATTAAAATAAATCAATCTGGAACAAAAAGCAAACAATGAAGCAGTGCAACTAGGTTATATTCAACATGTTTTGTCATTAAAAATGTTTCTTAAGCAGCAAATCAACATATTAGAATGATTTCTGAAGGATTATGTGACACTGAAGACTTCTGAAAATTCAGCATTTCATCGCAGGAATAAATTACATGTTGAAATGTATTCACATAGAAAACAGTTACTTTAAATGACAATAATATTTCACATTTTACTGTTTTTATTTTTGTATTTTTTATTTTTTAATGAAATAAATGCAGCCTTTGTGAGCATTTTATTGTTTTTATATATACACTACCAGTCAAAAGTTTGGACACACCCTCTCATTTAATGATTTTTAAAGAAGTCTCTAATGCTCATCAAGGCATTTATTTGATCAAAAATACAGTAATATTGCAAAATGTTATTACAATATAAAATAATGGTTTTTATTTGAATATACTTTACAATATAATTTATTCCAGTGATGCAAAGCTGAATTTTCATCAGCTGTTACTCCAGTCTTAAGTGTCACATGATCCTTTAGAAATCATTCTAATATGCTGATTTATTATTAGAGTTATCAGTGTTGGAAACAGTTGAGCTGACAAATATTTTTTTGCAACCTGTGATTGTTTTTTTTCAGGATTCTTTGATGAATAACAAGTTAAAAAGATCAGCATTTATTCAAAATATAAATATTGTCTAACAATGTAAATCTAAGCTATCACTTTTTATTAATTTAACACATCCTTGGTGAATAAAAGTATTAACTTCTTTCCAAAAAATAAAGAATCAAAATTTACTGACCACAAACTTTTGAACAGTAGTGTTTATTGTTAGAAAACCTTCCTATTTTAAATAAACGCTGTTCTTTTTTTAACCTTTTGTTGATCAAAAATCCTGAGAAATTATCACAGGATCCAAAAGAAAATACTAAGTAGTGCAGTGTTTCCAGCACTGATAATAAATCAGCATATTAGAATGATTTTTGAAAGATCATGTGACAAAATTCAACTTTAATTACAGATATAAATTCAATTTTAATTTATATTAATATTGAAAAACATTGATTTACATCATCATAATATTTCGCAATATTACGTTTTTTCCTGTATTTTTGATCAAGCGAAAACATAAGAAACTTCTTTAAAAAAAAAAAAAAAACGAGAGGGTGTTCAAACTTTTGACTGGTAGTGTATACATATTAAAAAAAAAAATAATATAATATAATATATGTAGCCTACACATGACACACACAAACACCCCACTTCAAGGGGAATCAGTATTCACAAGGACTAGCAAGAAGAGCTGCAGTGGTTGCTTTTATTTTCCTGAAATCCTACAGGAAGACAAACTGCCTGCCTGACTAACACCTTCTGCTCTATCAGCAGTCACACATGACAGTTCACCGAAGAGACTCTGTGTGTCTGCGTAACCTGTGTGGAGACAGATACTGGCCTCCAAAGCATTTTCTCCCGCGGTGGCATCCTTGTTAACAGAAGTCCTAGCCGTGCAACACCCTCATGATGTGTGAAAGCAGTGCACTCTGTCACGACATCCAGCACATCCACTCTGGACTTTAATTGAAAAGGAGCGTTCCGTTATTGATCGTAATCAATTAAGCAATTATCACGGTCCTTTAATAGTGGCATCCAAGCTATTATTGTGAAGATAACAAAAGTCAGGATCAATTTCTACTGTGACATTTAGCACAGGCTTACAGAGTCACCAAGACAACACAGACATGCCAGCCACATATAATGCCTGCAGATTGCAAGAGCATTATTACACATTTCAGTGGAAGTCATTTAGTTGGTGCATCTTGTATTACAGAAAAATATGTATTTTCTAATATAGAGTCAAACCAAAATTTATTCGGACACCTTCAACATTTCTCATATTATCACAGTTTATTGCTATGGTTTAGAAAAAGGTAATAAAATATGTTAAGAACTCAGAATTAAACTGTGTCCGAACAAATTAATGGATTACAAACAACCAAAAATTCAACTGTTAGTATGACAATATTTACACAACTATCAATACTTTGACCAATTACCATGCAATCCTTAATTTAGTTGAGTCTGGTGTAAAAAGTTTGCATTAGCAATTAAAGAGGGGAAAATGCTTTTAAAGGGGGCAAAACATAGTCAGGTCAAAGTGTTGAATAATTATTTTTTTTTTTTTTTTTTTTTGTCCCAAATTTGAATACATTGTATTGGTAGTCAGTTTACTTTATTTTGCTATCCTCACTTGCATAAATGAATTATAGTGTCCTGCACCCACTAGTAAAAAAAAAATTATAATAGCAAAAATTATATCTGATGTATTGTGTATTTTTTTTTTTTTTTGACTATATATTTAAATACATTTCAAAAATATGTATTTTCCAGATATATTTTTACATTTATTTCAAAATATATTTACAAACACATATTTACATACATTTTATTTCAAAATCTACAAATACATTTTAGACATTTTAATATTTATTTTAAAATATAAAAAAATACCCAAATATAATGCAAATACAGATTTTTATTTCTGAAAATAAAAAATAAAATAAAAGTGTAGTTAATTATTTTTTATTCTTTTTTTTTTTTAGAAATTAACTTGTTTAGCAACAATGCATTAAAATAATTAAAAGTGACAGTAAAGACGCCATTTAAAAATATACAAATATATTTTTCACACATTTTTATATTTATTTTAAAATATATATATATAAAAAAATCCCCCAATTAAAATTTTGGAGTATATTATTTTATTTTTTTATTTTTTTTTAGCAACAATGCATTAAAATAATCAAAAGTGACAGTAAAGAAATGAATAACCTTACAAAAATATTTAAAAAAAATAAGCAGCATAATGGTTTTCAGCATTGATAACGCTTCTTTAAAAAAACTGCATATTGCAATGACTTCAGAAGGATAATAAGACTGAAGTAATAATGCTGAAATTCATCTTTACATCACAGGATTCAATCTCATTTTAAACCATATTCACTTTGAAAAGTTATTTTAAATTGTAATAACATTTATCAATATTTTAAACATTTTAAAAACGGAACTGTATTATATTGCCTCTAAAAGTACATTTTGCAATATATTTGTGCATTTGAATTGTTTAAACAAATAAAATATATATTTCCTTAGGCCATGCTGCTTATATTACATATTTAGCATATTTGGGAAAAAATATTTTGGACTGAATAAAATATTACAAACATTTGCAAAGGATGCACACACAAAATTGTATTCCACCAGAAAACACAGCACCTTCTGAACAGCTGTCAGTGTGAATGAAGAAAGATGTTTTTGTAGCCAGATGGTGCAGCTTCGACATCTGCTAGCAGAGGCTAACCGGGCCATGCTAACCAGTCAAACTCTGACCCCTGGGTTTCTCTCTTGTGAACAGACCTGCCTGCAGGTACTGAAAACCTGGTGAAGCTCTTAAAATAATCATATGGCAGAGCTGGAGTCCTAACCGACGGTCACAGTCCTGAGACCTCTTGAAACAACATTAACCTGGCCTTCATCCGCCTCGGGGTCTCAATACTTACAGCAGAGTCCTGCTCTGGGTCTCAAGATCACAGTCTGCTTACAGCAAATAATGGCGATCATTAAAGAAGTCCAGAAAAAATGTATAAAAAAATTAATTATATATATATATATATATATATATATATATATATATAAAATTAAATTATACATTATATAAAACATAAAAATATATTATTATATTAAATATAATATTATTATTATTATTTTATATATTCAATTTCAAGTTCAATTTATTTGATCAAAAATACAGAGACAATAAATATTATGAAATATTATTGCAATTCAAAATGACTTTGAATATGCTTTCAAATATAATTTATTTCTGTGATGCAAAGCTGAATTTTCCACCAGCCATTACTCCAGTCTTTAGTGTCAAATAACCCTTCAAAAATCATTCTAATATACTGATTTATTGCTTTTATTATCAATGATGGAAACAGTTGTGCTGCTTAATTTTTTTTTTTTTTTTTTTGGAACCTGTGATACTTTTTTCAGGATTCTTTGATGAATAAAAAAAATCAAAAAGAACAGCATTTATTCAAAATAGAAATCTTTTCATACAGTATAGGTCTTCACTATCACTTTTTATCAATTTAACACATCCTTGCTGAATAAAAGTATTAATTTCTTTTAAAGAGAGAAAGAAAGAAAAAAATAACTGACCCCAAACTTTGAAAGAGGTGTTTATTGTTACAAATGTTTTTTTTTTTTTTTTAATAAATGCTGTTCTTTTTAACATTTTATTTATCAAAGAATCCTAAAAAAAGTATCACAGGTTCCAAAAAATATATTAAGCAGCACAACTGTTTCCAAAACTGATAATAAATCAGTATATTAGAATGATTTCTGAAGGATCATGTGACACTGAATACTGGAGTAATGATGCTGAAAATTCAGCTTTACATCACAGGAATAAATTATATTTTAAAGTATATTAAAATAGAAAACAACTAATATATATATATATATATATATATAAAAATATAAATTAAATACACAATAAAAAAAAATAAATAAAAAAAAATATTGTATCAGTCAGTAGAGGGCACTCTCATTCGAGTTTCTAAAGATTCATTGCTTCAGTCACAGCACATCTGTTGTACATTTTCCAGTAATTAAAGAGCAGTTAAGTACTCCCTTTCTTCTGTGGTGCGTCTTATTACATTTTGGTTTAAATTTACTCCCCTTTGTGTTTTTCTTGGATTTAGTGGGGTTACATAAGTCTTGGTAAATACAGCTGTTATTATTAGCCTGGCTTAAGGAAATCTGGACTGTTTTTTTTTTTGTTTTTGTTTTTTAATAAATCCATAAATGGTACTGTGTACAACCATAAATAAATTACTGCTGATCTTGTGAGTCATGATGTCTGACGTCTAGTGTTTTATCAGACATCATCGGAATAGCACATGTTCAGCTCCACTCAACAAACTACACTTCTTCAGTAAAAGCCTGCAGCTACATAAACCTCACAAACTCACAAAAAGAGCATAGGTCATTTGTAAACTAGCCAGCTGGATGCTTAATACAAAGTCATTAATGTCCCTCCTCACCATGCTGACAAACAGAGACTACTTATTGATTTAAACATCATTATATACAGTGGAGGCCAAAATTATTAGAACACTAGTATTTTCAGCAGCTAAATAATGGTTTTAAGTCAGTTGTTTCTATCTTTTGTTGTAGTGTGTGACTAGGAAATATCAGTTTACAGTTCCAAACATTAACTTTGCCATTTTTTGTAATAATCCAGTGAGATTTGTGTTTGCATGAGGAGTCTGAGAACAGCCAGTGACAGAGACAGAGATCTGATTTCATCATCATCTAGTCTGTCTGAAATGACAAGAAGAAACGAAACAGATATCTTTCTAATAACAGCATATTAGAATGATTTTCTGAATAATCATGCAACACTGAAGACTTTTGAAAATTAAGCTTTGCATCTCAGAAATAAATTATATTTTAAAATCCATTCAAACAGAAAGTATTTACATTAAATTGCAATAATATTTCACAATAGTACAGTTTTTACTGTATTAAACTGGATCAAATAAATGCAGCTTTAGTAAGCAAAAGAGACTTTCAAAACCATAAAATCTTACCGACTCCAAACTTGTGCCATTCATATGCTTGTGATGGTGATATTCTTTCTTTTAATATCCTTCTCACAATAACAATGTTGTGTAGATTTAGACTCATTTTATAGATTTACACTCATTTTTCCACTTGATGTTGCAATATTATTTCAGTGTATTATCTTAATTATGAGCTCATTTTTACGACGTGTCATCAATTGGGAATATGTGTCTTGCAGTGTTGCCATATCTTCATATTTACAAGCGCACATAACATGTCTATTATTTGGTCTTAGTTAATAAAGCTAGACACTTTATGGAGTTAATAAAGTGGTCTGTGGTCTTTTTGGTGCTATAAATCAAAACATTTGGGTGCTTTACTGTTGTTGTTGTTTGCGCTTGTCCTTGTTTGTTTGTTTGTTTTTCTATGAAGATCTGGCAACACTTCGACACTTCACTGCAGGGCAGTGAACTAGCATAACGCCATGTCCAAATCAGCTTAGCATACCACTTTTGTTGCGAAAACCTGGCAACCCTGGCTAAGGATAAGACTTCTTTTACCGTATTTTCTTGCATCTCACGTACACAGATGCGCGTTTAGATACGTAATTAACAACTAGTTGTTCAGTTCGGTTCGGTTCACACTACATAGAATTTCTGTAAATGCAGTTGTCACTATCTGTATTTTTCGGGAGTTAATGTGGTTGTCACTCCTGTATTTTAGTGAACTATGTGTATAAAGAACACGATTTAAGGGGGGCGCGCAAGAAAGAGCGCGCCATCAACCTGCTTCATTCAGCTGCACTCTGCAAGGGATTCACTCGGGAAGAAAGTCTCTGAAGAAGTGTGGTTTTGGTTGTAAGGCAAAGATAACTTTGCTCAGCTTCCTGAAGAACCCATCGTTACGTGAACAGTGGATACAGTTCCTTTTTCCAGGGCAGCAATGGAGCTTTGCAAGTGTGTGTTTCATATAGGCCTACGAGGACCAGTTCGACGCTGGATGGAGCGGTCCCAGCTATAAAAGATCCCAGTAATCATTCAGAACTGCAGATGGTAAGTGAAACAACATCAAATGTGTGTTTTATTGGCAATAGGCCTTTTTCACAAGAATCGGAAATCACGTGACGCAGGGTCTGCTATAGTTCCGCTAGCGGTCTGCGGACATTATGTTGTATGCTCTTGTCTCAAATTTCGGCTCTTACCCTTTCTATTTTGTCTGTTTTCCAAGTTGTTCTTATATAATCTACAAAGAAATTTATTTGTAGCTTATAAGGCCGCTCAGATCGTTCTAGAATTTACCGGCGGGTAGTTTTATTTCACCAGCTGTCCTATATATAGGCTCATTCAACAATTCCCTTGCTCGTTTTACATTTACATTTAGGCATTTGGCAGACGCTTTTGTCCAAAGCGACATACAGTTGGGAGAACATAGAGCGATTCTTCTTAAGGAGACAAACAGACACAGGCAGTGCTATAATACCAGATTTCAAGTGGTGCTTCAGACAAGTACAAGCTAGAAAGGGAAGGAATAAAGAGATTAATTTTTTTTTTTTTTTTTTATGGTAACAGCAAATAGAGTTGAAAGAGATGAGTTTTAAGCTGTCGCTTGAAGCTTGTCAGGGAATCAGCATTCCGGATAGGGGTAGGAAGATCGTTCCACCAGCCAGGAACAGTAAAAGAGAATGTTCTGGATAGTGATTTAGCACCTCTCTGTGATGGTACCACAAGGCGTCGCTCACTAGCAGATCTCAGAGTTCTGGAGGGGGTGTAGATTTGCAATAGCGAGTGCAGATAAGCAGGTGCAGTAGCTGTGGTTGTCCTATATGCAAGCATCAGAGTCTTGAACTTGATACGAGCCGCAATTGGGAGCCAGTGCAAGGAGATAAAGAGAGGTGTAACGTGGGCTCTTTTGGGCTCGTTGAAGACCAGCCGTGCTGCTGCATTCTGAATCATTTGTAGAGGTTTGATTGTGCATGATGGAAGACCAGTCAAAAGAGCATTGCAGTAGTCCAGTCTGGAGATGACAAGGGCCTGGACAAGAAGTTGTGTAGCCTGCACTGTTAGAAAGGGCCTGATCTTTCTGATGTTGTGCAAAGCAAACCTGCAAGATCGAGTAGTCTTTGCAATATGATCTTTGAAAGACAGCTGGTCATCAAAGATGACACCCAGATTCCTGATTGAGTTCGAAGAAGTGATTGTGGAAGAGCCCAGCTGGATGGTGAACCCATGCTGTAAGTTTGGAGTGCAAGGAAAAACAAGAAGCTCAGTTTTTGCCAAGTTAAGCTGGAGGTGATGTTCTTTCATCCACGTTGAGATGTCCGCCAAGCAGCCTGAGATCCGTGCAGGTACTGTTGGATCATCTGGTTGAAATGAAAGATGGAGTTGTGTGTCGTCAGCATAGCAATGGTAGGAGAAGCCATGTGACTCTATGATGGGACCCAGTGATGTTGTGTATATGGAGAAGAGGAGAGGACCAAGAACTGATCCCTGAGGAACCCCAGTGATCAGTTGATGTGTTTTGGATACCTCTCCTCCCCAGGTTACCGTGAATGACCTACTGGTGAGATAGGATTCAAACCAGCGAAGCAGAGTTCCTGTGATGCCCAGCGATGAGAGGGTGGACAGGAGGATCTGATGGTTGACGGTGTCAAAAGCAGCGGATAAATCAAGCAGAATTAGAACTGATGATTTAGAATCAGCTTTTGCTGTCCGCAAGGCTTCAGTAACTGACAGTAGCGCAGTCTCAGTTGAGTGGCCCCTCTTGAAACCTGACTGGTTAGGATCCAGTAAGTTGTTCTGTGAAAAGAACAATGATACCTGGTTGAAAACAACTCGTTCGAGGGTTTTTGCTATGAATGGAAGCAGAGAGACCGGTCTGTAGCTGTCAAGAAGTGAGGTGTTCAGTGTTGGTTTCTTAAGCAGTGGGGTTACCCGAGCCTGCTTAAAAGAAGTTGGAAAAGTGCCTGTGAGGAGCGATGTATTTATGATGTGTGTGAGTGCTGGTAAGACAGTAGGAGAGATTGCTTGAAGAATGTGTGAGGGGATGGGATCAAGTGGGCATGTTGTAGGGTGGCTGGAGAGGAGAAGTTTTGATACTTCTGTCTCAGTGAGGGGACAGAAGGAGAAAGTGAGAGTTTTAATATATGACAAGCATTTATTTATATTCCTAATTTATGTAAAAACTAAATTCTAAGTACGTATGCACCTATAGGAACAAATATATAAATTCCGTGTCAGAATGAGTTATGATATGCTTTAATGTGGGATATAATGTTGCGCGAATACATGCTATTGCCTGTATTTTAAAAACGCATGAATAACTTCACAACAATAAAAGTCACAACAATATGTAGATTATATCAACCTAATGAATCGCTGAAACTGTTGACCATGTATTAATCGCACAGTATAACTATATCTGAGAGACATATACATATATATATATATATATATATATATATATAGGCTAAATACATTTCATATTTTTGTGCTGTAATGTCAATTATGTCTTAGCGGTCTGGTGCGTTTGGAGTCAAAGCCATTTTTAATTGATAGACCTTAACCTCGGATACCTGTCAGTAATCGCAGAGGGTCTGCTTCAAATAAATTCATGTTATATTAATATTCTGTATCCTCAAACACCCTTCAGCCACTATATGATTTTATGTCAATTGCATTTTTTAATAATTTAACCAATTTGTACATGCTAATCAGCAACCGAGGGTAGTTTGCGTCAAATAAATACGCTTTCTGTTCAAATAAAGTAAGCTCAGGTACACCTCCGCAATCGCAGGATTTTTGTTTCAAATAAATATATTTCATATTTGTGTGCTGTAATTTCAATTATGTTTTAGCGGTCTGGTGAGTTTGGAGTCAAAACCATTTTAATCGATAGATACCTGTCAGTAATCGCAGAGGGTCTGCATCAAATAAATTGATGTTATATTAATATTCTGTATCCTCAAACACCCTTCAGCCACCATATGATTTTATGTCAAGTTTATTTTCTTCAAATTTAGGCAATTTTTACATGCTAATCAGCAACCGAGGGTAGTTTGCCTCAAATAAATACCTTTTCTGTTCAAATAAAGTAAGCTCAGGTACGACTCCGCAATCGCAGGATTTTTGTTTCAAATAACTACATTTCATATTTTTGTGCTGTAATGACAATTATGTCTTAGCGGTCTGGTGCCTTTGGAGTCAAAGCCATTTTTAATTGATAGACGGTAACCTCGGATACCTGTCAGTAATCGCAGGGGGTCTGCGTCAAATAAATTCATGTTATATTAATATTCTGTATCCTCAAACACCCTTAAGGCACCATATGATTTTATGTCAAATGCATTTTCTTCTAATTTAGGCAATTTTTACATGCCTATCAGCAACCGCAGGTTGTTTGCATCAAATAAATACATTTTCTGTTCAAATAAAGTAAATTAAGATACCCGTACGCAATCGCAGGATTTTTGTTTCAAATAAATACATTTCATATTTTTGTGCTGTAATTTCAATTATGTCTTAGCGGTCTGATGCTTTTGGAGTCAAAGCCATTTTTAATTGATAGACGGTATCCTCGGATACCTGTCAGTAATCGCAGGGGGTCTGCGTCAAATAAATTCATGTTATATTAATATTCTGTATCCTCAAACACCCTTCAGCCACCATAGGATTTTATGTCAAATGCATTTTCTTCTAATTTAGGCAATTTTTACATGCTAATCAGCAACCGAGGGTAGTTTGCCTCAAATAAATACGTTTTCTGCTCAAATAAAGTAAATTAACATACCCGTACGAAATCGCAGGATTTTTGTTTCAAATAAATACATTTCATATTTTTGTGCTGTAATGTCAATTATGTCTTAGCGGTCTGGTGCGTTTGGAGTCTAAGCCATTTTTAATTGATAGACGTTAACCTCGGATACCTGTCAGTAATCGCAGAGGGTCTGCGTCAAATAAATTCATGTTATATTAATATTCTGTATCCTCAAACACCCTTCAGCCACCATAGGATTTTATGTCAAATGCATTTTCTTCTAATTTAGACAATTTTTACATGCTAATCAGCACGAGGTTAGTTTGCCTCAAATAAATACGTTTTCTGTTCAAATAAAGTAAATTAAGATACCCGTACGCAATCGCAGAATTTTTGTTTCAAATAAATACATTTCATATTTTTGTGCTGTAATGTCAATTATGTCTTAGCGGTCTGGTGCGTTTGGAGTCAAAGCCATTTTTAATTGATAGACGGTAACCTCGGATACCTATCAGTAATCGCAGAGGGTCTGCCTCAAATAAATTCATGTTATATTAATATTCTGTATCCTCAAACACCCTTCGGCCACTATAGGACTTTATGACAATTGCATTTTTAAATAATTTAACCAATTTGTACATGCTAATCAGCAACCGAGGGTAGTTTCCCTCAAATAAATATGTTTTCTGTTCAAATAAAGTAAGCTCAGGTACACCTCCGCAATCGCAGGATTTTTGTTTTAAATAAATACATTTCATATTTTTGTGCTGTAATGTCAATTATGTCTTAGCGGTCTGATGCGTTTGGAGTCAAAGCCATTTTTAAATGATAGACGGTAACCTCGGATATCTGTCAGAAATCGCAGAGGGTCTGCATTAAATAAATTCATGTTATATTAATATTCTGTATCCTCAAACACCCTTCAGCCACTATATGATTTTATGCCAAGTGCTTTTTTTCTAATTTAGGCAATTTGTACATGCTAATCAGCAACCGAGGGTAGTTTGCTTAAAATAAATACGTTTTCTGCTCAAATAAAGTAAATTAAGATACCCGTACGCAATCGCAGGATTTTTGTTTCAAATAAATACATTTCATATTTTTGTGCTGTAATTATGTCTTAGCGGTCTGGTGCGATTGGAGTCAAAGCCATTTTTTATTGATAGACGGTAACCTCGGATACCTGTCAGTAATCGCAGAGGGTCTGCCTCAAATAAATTCATGTTATATTAATATTCTGTATCCTCAAACACCCCTTCAGCCACCATATGATTTTATGTCAAATGCATTTTCTTCTAATTCAGCAACCGAGGGTAATTTGCCTCAAATAAATACGTTTTCTGCTCAAATAAAGTAAATTCAGATACCCGTACGCAATTGCAGGATTTTGGTTTCAAATAGGCCTAATATATAATTAAAAATGAAATGAAGCAAAACCATTTGACTCATTATGCGTGCATATCTCCTGCATTGCAATATTATAGCGTGACGTGATAGCAGGCGCACCTTTCGAAATGTCACAGCATTTTTATTTTAAAACGGAAAGTGCAGAGTAGGCCTGCCCCGCACATGAACGTGTCTTTAATAGAGAAATGTACCTTTTCATTCCGAATAGGCCTATGTAATCAGAGGCAGAAAGCGCATCTCGTTTATTTCGCTATTTTTCAACCTTTCGGTGTCCTGAGTGTAAGTAAATCAGACAAAAAATATCCGCGGAAAAAAGGCAAGGGATTGCGCGGGCGCCTCCTTGACCTGCAGTAGGCTAAGTGTAAAGGCTAATGATATGCGCAAAAGTGCATATTCATCTAAAAGAAACAGCTGCCCGAAACAGGACCGGGCATGTGGAATAATGGCTATTTTTTTTTTCTTTTTTCTTTTCTTTTCTCTGTATTTCTTAAGCTTTTTATTTCGATCATGGCTACATAGGCTCACAACGTATATTACACGCAATCATATGTTTACAGAATAATTGACTTTATTTTCGTTAAATACATATATAATACAAGTCAGGGGCGCCTGCAGGATTTTATGTGAAGGTACCCCCCTGTGAAACAGCTTGTTCTGGCCATGCAGTATAAATGCAACATACAACTTATTTATTTTTTTCTAGTTTATTGTGCAAATCGTATGTAATTTTTGTGGATAAAATGAAAATTAAAAGACGAGGCGTTAACAGTTCGCATGAAATTCTGTCAGTGAGGGAGGAGTTGCAGGGACGCGCGCCACGCAGGAAAATTAGGCTACAACCTTATCTCTGGTCAGTCTGTATGTTAGTAATTCGACTCCGATTAATTTAATTGTATTTATTTGTTTATTTATTTTTGCACATTAATATGACAATAAATGTAGCACACCCAGTTTTTCTGATGCAAACCCAGAGTCCCTTTTCTGGCTACGCTTCTGTGTTTCGTAACATACAAAATCATTAAAAAACGAAATCTTACCTATGAAATGTTATGCCTTTATCCTTTGTTTTTTGTTTTGTTATGTTTTTTTGCTCATTACTAAAGCCATATGCGACGCAAAAGTCCGGCATCTTCATATCGGCTGGACAGGCTGAATGACTACTTTGGACTTGGGAACCCTGTACCAATATGGCGGCGGTATTGACGCATGCTCAGGGGGCGGATGCGACATCTAATGTATAGATCTATGAACGCAAGTGATCGCCGAACTTAGCTCCGCCCACGGCGCGCCTCCAGAAGTTCGGCTTTTTCCGGAGAAAATCGGAAAGCAGTATTTTTCTTTTATAAATATAAGAAAACTAAAGACATTAGCAGGTTCCACGCGTTTTTTCCAGGGTTTAGACAGCATAAATTAGCAAAACAACATAGTAGCCTAAATTAACTGTGGCTTTAATCAAAGGCTTCCGCATTAAAAAAATAAGGCGGATAGCGCTGTTGGTAATGATTGAATCACTCCGTTCTCCCACTGTCAACACGACGCTTAACTATTATGGTTATACTTTCAGAACAATGTGACAGTGAATCGTAACTCTTGGATTGTTTCGTTGCTGGATTGTCAGTCAGAATAATGTGAACGCATATGCTTTTCAGGTCTCATGATTCACGCTGAAACTCTGACACTAATGACTATATTACTGCGGATGGTGTGGGTGTTTCAGAACGGCTGCTGCTTTCAGTCCGTGTCTGAGGATGCCAGAGACGCTGTGGGAGGGTGAAACCTTGGACTGCTTGTAATTATGACAAATAAACGAGGGGAAAAAAACTCACTAACTTTTCAAATGTCTCTCTTAAACCCTTTCCAACTTTTCAAGTCTCTGTGTTTTTTATTTGATCCACAATGCTTAATTTCTTTTTCCAGGCGCGGCACAGATATCGTCACGACAAAGCTCCGTCGCAAATAAAGTCAAAATTACATCAGGCAACATTCCTCCAAATGCAACACACCTAAATCTCCAAGGATGGAGGTGATTTCAACCCACATTACTTTTAAAAAGATCCACAATCCTGAGCATTATGGCAATCATTACAACATCAGCTTCGCCCTGCCTTTGAATATACATAATCAGTTCTGCTCTTCTCTGTGGATTGTGGAATGATCAAAAGCAGAAACATGAAAGAATTTCACATTTTATGAAAGCAAAGTTTAACTTGCATTATAAATCCCCAAAAACAGGCTTAAAAACCCTTGCAAACTTTTTTTTCTTTAGGCCACTGTTGCTGCTATCAATAAGATTAAACTTAGGTAATTTGATGTTGTCGATCAGTGTCAACATAAAAACTAAATAAACAAAGCGTTCTGACAGCTTACAATATTTAATAAACACTTTAAATTTTCAGATTTTGTCCTCATCAAAATAATTACTCAACCAAACATCACTAAATTGTTATTAAATAACAACAGAATGCCGTTCTGATTTTAATTGGCCTGAGAGTCTGTATGGATTTCTTCAAAATTAGTTTTGTGGCAGCTAGCCTACTTTTTGCACAATTCTTTCCACTTTTTGCTGAGCAGCCATGTAATATTTGGTAAGTTACTCACCAAAGCCATCCAACTGATTCATCTCCAACTGGATCTGTAGATGCAAATCTGTGAAGACATCCTCAGCTGTTGAGTTGTTTGGAGGGAAGCCATGTGCCTGCAGCAGCTTCAGCTGGAGTTCAGCGTGCTAAAGTAATTTCAAATGTCTCCACAAGAGGGCGACAGTCATCGACATAAAAACCCTTAAACACAAAATAAAAATTGTTTTACCTGTGCATGTTTTTTGAAGAGATGGAATGCAGTGATCATGTAAGCAGTGTTAAAAAAATAAATAATAATAAATGTAGTATGTATAATTTATTATAGAGGATTTAATATTATGTTGCTGAATTGTTTTATTTTATTTTACAGCTTATTATTTTATAGGAGACCATTGGTGTCACAAACACCCTCAAACACAAAATAAAAGTTCACCTATGATTTTAATGCATAGTTATTGAAATAAATGCAATGCAATTTTATAATGTATATTAATAATAATAATATATATTTTTTATTATTATTAAGTTATTTTATGTAGGAGACCCTCAAACACAAAATAAAAGTTTACCTATCATTCTGATGCATGGTTATTGAAACAAATGCAATGCAATCGTAAAATAATAATAATGCATATATTTTTTTATAGGTAATTTATTATTATTGGTGGTGTTGTTTTATTATATATAATGTTTTGTTGTTGTTGTTTGTTTTATTATTATTTATTTTTGAGACAATTATTGCCATAAACACCCTCAAACACAAAATAAAACTTCATCTATCATTTTTATGTGTGGTTATTGAACAAATTGAGTGTAATTTGATCACATATACAGTAAAATAATAATAATAATAATAATAATAATAATAATTTATTTACCATTATTATAGATGATATATTGTTTTATTTTGTTTAGAATAATAATTATTACTGTTGTTTTTATTATTATTAACAATTATAATAATTTATAATTATAATGTATGTTTATTTGTATAATAATAATGCATGTACAATTTATTATAGGTGATCTATTATTTTATTCTATTGTTATTTTTAATCTCATCCTAAAGTGTGATTAATATTAAAATACTTCACAGTAACTTGAACACATGCACATAATAATACAGATAAGACACTCATTACTAATATAACCAACATAATGATTGTAAATTGAAACTAAAAAACTCTAAAAGTGATCTAGACAATCTAACTTAATTTATTTTGACTGCTTCTATTTGTTTTGAAACTTTAATATGTCTAGCTTTCTAAATTTGCTTTTCATAGAAATATAGCAGCCTGCACAATAACTGTAGCAGATAAATTGTTTGTGTACTTGTTTAATGTTCTGTTAAGACATGTGGATTGAAATTTGTTTGGTTAGGTGACGAACTCAAGATCTCCATAAATTCCAAAATGATTAAAAAGTCTTTCATAACTCGCCAAATACATTCTTTTAACAACACTGATGAAAGACATCTTAGGGAGCGCTAACCTTCAAACACAGCAGCTCTTCTGCTCTTTGGCTTTTGGGTGAGTGACAAATCCACTGTTACACAAGACTGTGTGCTGAATTCTTAACTTATGCCACAAAAACTCATTGCACTAGAAAATATGTGACTCTAGAGCACAAAGCAGGTTTCATGCTTGTTTTTGTTTTTTTTCCAGAAACAGAAAAGACAACCATCATCAGAGAATCATCTTTTATTAATAAATACGAACCAGTTGCAAATGTATAGCTTTCAGAGATTTGAAACTAGGTGCCACACATATGTATTGCTCTCTAACATTAAAGCGAACTTTGAGATTAAAGCTCTAAAACTTTGGTTCAGATGATCCTTTATGAAGGCTGGTATAATGATCAAGGTCTGGGTCCTTCAGAGTCTCAGTAAGGCTGGTAAAACTTGGCAATCAGCATTAGCCCTCAGCGCAAGTCTGCTTTCTTCATTTCAATTGGGCTCAATGATGCATTGACTGGTTTTGTAGATGACCATTGTGTTAAATCCCTCATAATACAGAACATTTACATTATTTACGGCTCTACTTGTGAGAAATAGAGGCTGCGTTAAATACTAGAACAGTTACAAGACACTTGTCATAATAAAATACTAAAGCAGTGTTCGTTTCAAATAAAGATAGCTATGAAATGACATTTATTAGGCATTAAATTATAAAACAAAGACTTGGATCCAGCTCACATATGAACGATCTGATCTGAAACCCAACTTCACATTAACATCAGTCAATTTTGAGAAAATTCTAATATATTTTGTTTGTTAATTTCACCTGGTTTGATATTTTTATCTAATACAATGACGTTCATACATTTCGCTTATATATCATTTTATTTTAGGGCTTTTGTTGTTATTTATAGGATAGCAGAATGCAGATAGGAAAGACAAAATGGGACCAGGACGTGAACCAGGTCAGACTCAAACCTGAGCCTGGGCAAAACAGCTCTTATTTGTCCTGCGCACAACTAACGTTAAAGTTGTGTCGGAAATAGCACAAAAACCTAATAGATCTGTTTAATGTATTTTGCATTAGGCTCTGATTCATGTGTTAGAAATTGCCGGCGACATATTTTCCACTTCCTTCCAGTGACACGTAACAATAAATCAATTCGAAAAGCCACGCGGTGCAAAAATAAATAGCTGCATTTACAAAGTTTGTGCCTTCAAGTTATTCACAATAATGCTGTATAGGTCAATTTCCAATTAGCATTATAACAAAAACCTAGTTGAGCTGAATCTGTACTTTCGCAGAGGCCAAACGCACACTTTATCCACGTTATATAAACTTCTGACTCACGCTGGAAACTCGAACCTTTGGCTTTAGAGAAATAGCTTAGCCATGTTGAGCAGAAAGGTTTGCATTTTCCAAAACACATACAACAGCTGAACAGGCACAGAAAGCCTCTTCTGGTCTAAAATGGAAAAACATTTTCATAAAAATGAGATGATTTATGTCTAAACTAAACAAGACATTACTTAGTCTTCTAAGACAATGAATCACACTTGATTATTATTGTCTCACAGCGTATAACCACAGCCTGTGATATTTTAAGAGCCAGAATTATCAGGTACATCAGGTAGCATATGGTTTTGCTGAAGGGTAAAGCAGAAATACATTAATAGATGTCATATGCAGATACAAAATTTGAATGAAAACTTCTAATTTTAATAACAGGCTACCATTCCTATCAGTTTAATTCAACCTGCAGTATTTGAAAAAAAGGCTCTCTTTAACAAAACGCTGTCATATATTAATGATACTGACATAAACCATGGTTCATTTTAAAACACACAAGCCTATCAATGAAAATAATGATACCTTTTAGTTCAGTAAGTGAGTCAAATGTTATTTCAGTGCCTTTGGATTCAATTTAATGAACAATTCGTCAAACTTGTCTTTTTTTTGTTTTGTTTTTAGTGAATGATACATTAAAAAAAAACGGTTCATACTTAGGCTGTTTTTGATTCACTAAAAAGAACCTGCTCATAAAAGTCATTTGTTTTGTTATTTGGTCTACACTGGTCTTGTTATATATGACCCTGGACCACAAAACCAGTCATAAGGGTTATTTTTTCGAAGGCTGGATTTATATTTATCATCTGAAAGTTGAAAAATAAGCTTTTTTTTTTTTTTTTTTTTTTTTTTTTTGATGCATGGTTTGTTTGGACAATATTTGGAGATATAACTATTTGAAAATCTGTGAAATGGGTGCAAAAAAATATAAAAATTAAGAAAATCATCTTTAAAGTTCTTAGCAATGCATATTACTAATCAAAGTTTTGATATATTTGCAGTAGGTTTAGATACATTTACAAAATATCGTAATGGAACATGATCTTTACTTAATATCCTAATGATTTTTGGCATAAAAGAAAAAAATATAATTCTGACCCATACAATGTATTTTTGCCTATTGCTAAAAATATACCCATGCTAGCTACTTAAAACTGGTTTTGTGGTCCAGGATCACATATGTTTTTGATTTACTAAAAATGTGACCCTGGACCACAAAACCAGTCTTAAGTCGCTGGGGTATATTTGTAGCAATAGCCAAAATTATTTATCTTTCTTTTACGCCAAAAATCAGTAGGTTATTAGGTAAAGATCATGTTCCATGAAGATATTTTGCAAATTTCCTATCATAAATGTATCAAAACTTAATTTTTGATTAGTAATATGCTTTGCTAGGAACTTAATTTGGACAACTTTAAAGGCGATTTTCTCAGTATTTATTTATTTTTTTTTTTTTTGCACCCTCAGATTCCAGATTTCAAATAGTTGTATTTCAGCCAAATATTGTCTGATCCTAACAAATCATACACCAATGGAAAGCTTATTTATTCAACATTCATATTGATATATAAATCTATGTGACTGGTTTTGTGGTCCAGGGTCACAAATAACCATCTCATAAGAGACATTCGTTCAGGATTCAGACCTCACTGGTCGGACTGGTTCGCTAAACTGAACCTGTCCATAAGAGTCATTTGTTCGGGAATCAGATTTGATTCACTAAAAAAGAAACAGCAAATGAGATTAATGTGTTCATTATGGGAAAGTGGTCTCGCTATTTGCTTTTGATTCACTAAAAATAACCGTATCATCATAAGAGTCAATGGTTTGTGTGCCGTATGTTTCTGATTCACAAGAAGAATCGACTCATAAGAGTCATTCGTTGTTGAATCGGACTACATTGCTCCCGCTGTAGGCTACTGTATATTGATTATTACGAGCAGTCTGCGAGAGCTTAATAGCAAGTCATTTCTTTTTATTGCATCACATTCGACCCAGACAGCAAACTCAAATTCACAATTCAGGTAAAATATGATTAGGCCTACTTTTGCTGTAGCACTGCAGAATGAGCACCGGAGAAGCAAAGCTGGTGAAATGTAATGCAAAAACACTGCTCACTCGATGGTCACGCTTTAAACCTGTATAAAGTTGCACTGTGATAATTACAGTTGTTAAATCATTGTACAAATAAATATAAACCATACGGTGTTGTTTGTATGTGCAGTCACAGTTAGCACTGAAACTCATTCATTTCAATAGAGGGTTTGCACTTTTGGTCAGTTACCCGGATGCGCGGCCATATTGGCGATACTTGGATGTAAACAGCAACATTGATTGCATGGTTAATGTATGATTGAATATGCTGTTCTGCTAATTTATCCTGTCTAAACCACAGAAAGAATGTGTGGACCCTGCTAAATCATATAGAGAAGGACTTAGTAGGTGCAATATTTTGACAAACTAAAGTTAATAGGTGGTAAAGATACATACAATTAGTGTTAATTAAGATATTAGTCTAATATTTCACCTACCTGACAGGATGTTGCAACTCCAAGATTTTTTTTTACTTAGATTTTTTGTCTTGTTTCCAGCTAAAATATCTAAAAATTCTTAAATCAAGAAGATTTTATAGACAAGTTATTAAAATTATTGTCTTGTTTTCAGAAAAAAAAAGGTTAAAAGTAAGAGAACTTTAGCTTGAAACGAGCAAAATAATCTGCCAATGGGGTAAGAAAAATAATCTTGATTATTTTGCTTGTTTTAAGCAAATTATGACTTAATTATGACTTATTTTTTTCTGAAAACAAGACAATAATTTTTGCTTTTCTAGAAAATCCTTCTTGATTTAAGAATTCTTAGATATTTTGGCTGGAAACAAGAAAAAAATCTAAGTAAGAAAAGCATTTTTGCAGTGTGATTCAGTTTGCCCAATTACAAATGCCAGTTTTTTGCACTCTTCTCCTCGATTTGCTATAATTTTTCAGTCTATAGTACCCCAAATGTTTTATCCTGGTCTGACCAATTAGTAGTAAAGCCCAGAACATGACAATAATTGATCGTTTTAGCCACAATAGTCAGCAAAATAAGTAGCAAAGTTTACATTTAGTGCCGTCAATATGGCCATTTGACAACGAATTGCGTTGTGAAAACACTCTACAGAAATCAGGAGTCGGTTCCCTTGTTTTCAAGTTAGTCACATATATTTACTGTGTTCATTAAAATAAATCTCTACACTATTTACGATGACATTTGAGATTTATAGCCAGACAAATCTCCTAAATCTGACCGCTCCTTTAAGTTAAATATTTCTGTTCAGTTCTAATCGGTTAATTCATCTCAATAAACAGTTTTTGCAGTTTCCTTATGTACGTTTGAGCTTATAAAGTGTTTTCGTGTGGTATGTTTATGTGAGCTTCTTCTCATTTCTTTATTCTGTTTTGTTACATCAAAACGATTTTGTCTCTCATTATGAACAGAATTTGCTAAGCTATTTTCATCCACAATGACTTTATATGTGATGTTATGTGAGGTATTGTTCGTCACTGCTGTGTGCACAGTTGTCTCAATATTGCGCTTAACAGCTCTGTGCATTGCAGTGTTTCTGGAAGCCGCAATCTTTTTTGCAGCAGCGGCACGCGCGGCCGCCAGCTGAGGGAACTGTTTGGTGTACAAAGCTGAGGTGTACTGTAGTTCAGGTGTGATCAACCTCTGACAAAGCTGACGAGTGTCATTATTTAACCCCAGTCGGAGGTTATAACCTTGAATAACTGCCGCGCCGTACTGAAACGGCTTCAGGGATGTGTCCTGGACCTGCGCAGGATCTACCGCCCCTCCTTCCTGGAGACACATTTGCTCAAGTTTCCTCCTCTTTGCCCTCAAACGTTCAACTTCCTGTTGGAGCTTCATTCGCCCGAGCGTGGAGTCTATGCGTTTCCAGAAAGTGCCGTTGAAGTGCTGGTACAATCGCCAGTCTAGTGAATTCCACTCTTTTACCCGCTCTTCGGTCGCGGAGCTCAAGGGCCTGCGAGTGCGTTCGCTTCGACTGTTGAGGCGGAAAGACGAAACATCGTCCAGTGACCAGCAAAGAGCGTGTTTCAGAAGCACCAGCGATTCGTCGAAGTACTCCGAGATGAGGATGAGCGAAAAGTCACGCTCCACGGCAGCGATGACCTCGGCGATACGTCTTTCCAGCTCAGTGTTGTTTTCAGGCGCTGTGTTATCCAGACCAAAGTCAAAGGTCAAAATGTTTCGTGCATAGTGGTTATTAGGCACAGAGGCGTTGTAGCTCCTCCCACCCTGGATCAGAAACTCCTCAAGGCTTTTGACAGAACGGAAAGCCGGGATCGCTTTGTAGTAAACAAACAGGGATTCCATCATCGCCACTGGGTTCCGAAGAATGGAAAAGTAGAATGTGTCTCTAGGCATCACTTTCCTCACCTGCAAGTCAAAGACCATATAAATCTTTTATTCAGCTTTCCATCAGTGTTGAAGTACAAACGGTTCATATTTTGACCTTTCGCTCTTTGTTTCAGAATCATAAACACATCCTGCTCAACTGAAGTTCCCATCCCAGAATGCAATCTACATGCAATCAGTGCAAATGTCTTCTAAATCATTCAGATCTGCACCTGCCTACTTTCATCTAGCTCTGCGTGCTTCGTTTTCCTCTTGGAAATTAAAAAAGGCAGTGGTTTCAAATGATTTATGTGCTTGCTAAGTCGTCTACGCATATCCAGGATTGCTTTCACACCACAGTCTTGACAAAATTGCAAACATATTCAACTCAAAGGCGCTTAATGCAATTAAATAAACAGGCAAGTAAATAAATATAATATTATATGCAGAATAATAAATAAATTCAATATTACAAAAACATAAAATACCTAAAGCATTACCTTTTATTTAGAGTCTATCAGTTCTCATGTGCTGGAAAAAGACAGACTCCAAATATAAAAATGTATGATTATTTAATCTTTATGTATTAGACCATTTTTTATTATGCAATATTTATTATAATTACTTTTTTAATCCATGCCATTTATTGGTCTCTGTTGAAACACTTTACTTTTGAAGACAAGACACTAAAAGTAAATATGGTACATTTCTTTAACTAACAGATATCACTATATTCCCTATTGATTAATCACAGTAAATTAAGAAAATTGTTTTGTATTACAATTTAAAAATGCAAATTAGGCTTTATATAATTAAATATACCTTTGCAGAAAAGAAATATGAAAACTAGATAAAGCTTGCTTCAAATTTCTTGTTTCATTTTGTTGCAATGTTAGAGATAAAGGCTTTTACAGAGGTAATTTTGGATATCTCTTTTTATCACTCCATAAATCAGAAAATACTGTTTGCAGCCAGAAAAATAAGAAGTTTCCATCATGGCTGTGGGACTAAAATGTAATATAAATCAGGCAAATGGAACATGAACAACAAATCTTTGTAAAAACCTTCACAATATAGCATGGGTTTGGTGTAACTAAGTGCTTCTGAACTGGAGATTTCTGACTCAGTGCATGAGAAAATCTCATTTTAAGAAAATGGCTTTTAAAGATATGTACTGCTATTGAAATCTACAGACGCAAATAGATAAAGTGTAACAAAATAAACCTTAAATATGTATTTTAGATGTTTTTTATCAACCTTATCTAATGATAAAAACATACCTGCGGGAACATTTTTGCAAGATGCGAAATGCATACCAATAAGTATATATCACTGCAGAGTTTCTAACAGAAATGTCCACTGAGTGAATGTACAAATGGTACATTTTATGTGACCTGAGAGGCACTATAATAAAATAACGTACCATCTGCACTACACCTAAACCTACCCGATAGTAAGAACAAAAAACGAATGTGACATAAAAACACAATTGCAAGCATGCCATTTTAGCTTGTTTTTCGATCTCAAATCTTTCAGTTCTTTCAACGTGAGTCATGTTTTCATGAGATTGGTACCAGTGTTGCCAAGGCTGCAGATTTCCCGCGTAATTGGGCTACTTTCATACTGTTGTCTTTCATGTCCATGGGTTGAAGTGACCACAATAAAGTAATATTTAGCCCCTAGAATGCTACCCCACCAAAAACCCTGATTTTTACCGGGGGACCCCCCTCAAAACGCAATTGGGCTAGTTTTGAGTAGCAATTGGGCGGGTTTTGTTGTGAAAACCTGGCAACCCTGATTTGTACCCAAGGATTCCACTTTCTAAGTCCAATTCCATGCCAGCTGAGCTACTGGACAAGCTTCGCTCTTAAAAATAAAGGTGCTTTAAAGGTTCTTCACACAATGCCATAGAAGAACCTTTTTGGTTCCACAAAGAACCATTCAGTCAAAGGTTCTGTAAAGAATCATCTCTTTCTTATCTTTTTATAATCTGAAGAACCTTCTTTCACCACAAAGAACCCTTTGTGAAACAGAAAGGCTCTTCTATGGCATCGTGAAGCACCTTTATTTTTAGTGCTGTTACATTTGGAAAGTGAAACTTATCTAGAACAGTAATCATAAATGTGTACGAAAACAATTACAAGTGCTCGCTGTTTTACCACCTCTAGTGTTCATTTCAGTTGGAAACTGCAGTGATATGTACTTATTGGTACATATTTCACATCTTGCGAAAATGTTCCCACAGGTATGTTTTCGTCCTGAGACCAGATTGTTTTTTTATCCACTACACTGTAAAAAACTATTTGTTGAGTCAACTTAAAATAATTTGTTACCTGGATGCCTTAAAATTTTACGTTCAGTCAACTCGAAAAAAGTTTGGTCAACTTGAAATGTTATGTTTTACCAAGTGACAACTATTAAAATATTTTAGTTGATTCAAACAATAAAAAATTAACAAACACAGCTGTTAAGTTACGTTTAAAGGAACACTCCACTTTTTTGAAAAATAGTCTAATTTTCCAACTCCCCTAGAGTTAAACAGATGAGTTTTACTGTTTTTAAATCCATTCAGCCAATTTCCGGGTCTGCCGTTAGCACTTTTAGCATAGCTTAGCATAAATCACTGAATTAGATTAGACCATTAGCATCTCCTTCAAAAATGACCAAAGATTTTTGATATTTTTCCTATTTAAAACTTGACTCTTCTGTAGTTTCAAGCTGATATGGATAGGAACTATACTCTTATTCTGGCATAATAATCAAGGAACTTTGCTATTGTACCATGGGTGCGCAGGCGAAATGATATTACGCAGCGCCTGAATACTATTACCTTAGTGGCTTAGTGCCGGTCACATTGGAAGTTACCTAGCTGGGGACTATTTTCAGGCGCTGCATAATATCATTGCACCTGCTGCACCCATAGTACGGCAGCAAAGTTACTTGATTATTACGCCAGAATGAGAGTATAGTATCTATCCATATCAGCCTGGAAATCACGTTTCATTTTCTGTGGGTCTTAGTACACAATGTAACTACAGAAGAGTCAAGTTTTAAATAGGAAAAATATAGAAAATCTTTGGTCATTTTCGAAAAAAAATGTTAACGGTCTAATCAGATTCAATGATTTATGCTTAGCTATGCTAAAAGTGCTAACGGCAGACCCAGAGATCAGCTGAATGGATTCAAAAACGGTAAAATTTATCTGTTTAACTCTGAGCCTATTTCAAAAAAAGTGGAGTGTTCCTTTAACAAACATTTTTTTTAGTTCAGTCAACTTGAATATCTAAGTTGTCACTTAGTACAACTTAACATTTCAATATGAATAAAATTATTTGAGTTGACTGAACTTAAAATGTAAAGGCAGCTTGGTAATAAATTATTTTAAGTCAACTCAACAAATTGTGTTTTTTGTTTTTTACAGTGTAGTCTGAAAGAAGATAGCACAAAAATAATGTTTTTGCCTGTAGTGTCTAGGAATGCATGCTTTGGTACATCTCTCTCTTGGAATCATTTTACAGGTACCACACTCTCGGACTGACCTCTTTTGAGCTGAATCTCATATGATTGCACAGGATGTTGAACTCGTTCACGCTGCGAGTCCTGACACCCTCCACAAAGTGTGCTGCAAAGAATGCTGGGTAAAATAACTGGCTGTGCATGTTCAGCGGCAAGGCAAAGGTCAGGTTATGGCTTTCCCCATAACGATAGAGAATGTTGAGTATGGTGCTGCTGGCAGTCTTGTGCGTCTTGAGGAAGACGATGTGGTTTTTGGGCTGACACGTGACAGCGTCGTCCGCTTGTGATTTTACTATATATTTATCATTATTGTCATCAAACTGTGGTGGGTTTTGAATTTCTGGGGTCCTTATGAAGAACGCTGGCCTCTGTGGCTGCTTTGGAAATTCTTGGTCAAGCCAGAGTTTTTTCGTCTCTATTGGTGGAGCTGCTTTGGTTGTGCTAGTAAACTGTTTTCTTGTATCCTCCAGGATTTGGTCCCTTCCCTCTTCTGAACGAGGGATTTCAGTCTCGTCTCGTCTCTGCATGAAAGGATGCTGGTCTACCGGCTCCTCAACGATGGCTGCTGAGACAGACCAAAGGTTTTCCCAGTCTTTGCGCTTTACAGGCCTGTGGATCTCTGCAGGCATTCTGACCAGCTGCTCACTCACAAGTTTCAAAACCTTGGAGCTCCTAAAAGAGAGAAAGCGTCAGTACATTTCAGATGCTGACCCTTATGAAACCAACACAAATTAATAATATTTGATGGCATTTATACTGCTTTTAATGTAATATATCATCCCATACAAGCTGTTAAATCTGAAAAATGTTTATAATAAGTTTGTGATTTCACAATATTTCACAATATTTCTGCTGCCCTTTATGGAAATATCATCCAGTGCAAGCTTTTAAAGGGATATTTCACCCAAAAAATAAATTCTGTCTTTAATTACTCACCCTCATGTCATTCCAAACCTGTAAAATCTTTCGGTTCGTCTTCAAATTAAGATATTTTTGATGAAATGAGCTTTCTGACCCCCTCACCACATTCAAGGTCCAGAAAAGTACAAAGAACATCAACAAAATATGTGCAGATTAAAGCACATGCATGCATCATGATACTTTCCAAAGTACTTTCTGGACCTTGAACATTGTGGAAGCTCAGAAAGCTCTCAGATTTCATCAAAAAAGTTAGATTTGTGTTCCTAGAGCGACATGAGGGTGAGTAATTAATGACAGAATTTTCATTTTTGTATAAGCCGCCATGCATTTTTCATAAAACATATTCGACCTGGCCTGTCGGACGACTCCCAGCATCTGCAGTGCCACGCAGAGGACCGTCAGGACCATCAGAGCAAACCACATAAAGCGCAGACGACTGCAACACGCCACTCTCACGCACCTGTAAAGGCATACAGTTCAGAACGAAGCCAAGGGTTCAACAAAAAAGAGCAACAGCAAAGTGAAAGTAAGTAATACATGTTAATTTACATCCTAGCTGAACAGACGATAAGGTCAAGTGTAAATGTGAGAATATAAGCAGCGTGGGACATCATTTGATGACTATTGTGGTCAGTGACGCAAACATTCTGAAAGCATCAGAAATCCCTGTTATTAAGAACCGTATAACAATTGTGCCTTTGTGGACGGCATTTATCTCAAGGGTTAGTGACGAAGGAGACTCTCAGCATTTAGTGTACCATAACATTTTAGGTAAAGAGCATCTAAATGGCAAGTTAATAAAAGAGTCTCTGTTGAAAACAGGTGCACTAATTGTCTCACGGCACTGCAGTATCAGGAAAAGGAAAAAAGAGAGCAAAGGCATAAGGTTACAACATTCTATTTCAATTTTTTTTTTGATAAACTTAATATTTATCAAAAATCTTGTAATGTATTATGGTTTCCACAAAAATATTAAACAGTGCAACTGTTTTCAACACTGATGATAAGAAATCTTGAGCAGCATCAGCATTGAGGACAACTGAGGGACTCAAAAAAAGTTCAAACACTCACTAATGCTCCAGAAGGAAAAACAATGCATTCAGAGTAAATTTTACTTATTTTGTCTTCTGGGAAACATGTAAGTATCTTCTGTAGCTTCTAAAGGGATACATATGATATTTAGGCAAAATAAGAAAAATGCAAACATCTTCATTCTGTTCAAAACTGGTTCTTAATGCATTGTTTTTCCTTCTGAAGCATCAGTGAATGTTTGAACCTTTTGTAATAGTTGTGTATGAGTCCATCAGTTGTCCTCAGTTGTGAAAAGATGGATCTCAAAATCATACAGCCATTGTTGGAAAGGGTTCAAATACACAAAAATGCTGAACAACTTTTCTGAAGAACTGTGGGCAGTTTAACTATTCAGGACAAACAAGAAAGTCAACTATCACAAAAAAAAAAAAAAATCTCAGTTTTAGGAATCAAGGGTATGTAAACTTTTGAACAGTGGACTATATGTTTTTTTTTTTTTTTTGCAAAATATCGTATTCAGGTCAGTACTAAGTAAAAAATCCCTCTTATTTTATTTTGGTCAAATGTGACCCTGGACCACAAATCTGGGGTATATTTGTAGCAATAGTCAAAAATACATTGTATAGGTCAAAATTATTGATTTTTCTTTTATGCCAAAAATCATTAGGATATTAAGTAAAGATCATGTACCATGAAAATATTTTGTAAATTTCCTACCGCAAATATATCAAAACTTAATTTTTGATAAGCAATATGCATTGCTAAGAACTTAATTTGGACAACTTTAATAGCGATTTTCTCAATATTTAGATTCTTTTGCACCCTCAGATTACAGATTTTCAAATATATCTCAGCCAAATATTATCCCATCATAATATTATACAATATTGTATAATTTAAACTATAATATAATATGTAATATGATGTATTGTATAATACATCATACAAGCTATTTATTCAACTTTCAGATGACATAAAATCTCAATTTAGAAAAATTGACCCTTATGACTGGTTTTGTGGTCCAGGTCAGAAATAATTAACATTTTGCAGATTCTGCAAGGTGTATGTAAACTTTTGACCTCAGCTGCACATATTTCATTCTTTACATCTTAAAGGTGAGCAGGTTGCTTTTAATGTTTGTTTCCCACTGATTGCTCTTTTGCTAGGGTTTCACCTTGCAGGTAAGAAGAGACTTTGTAAGTATTTGATTTCCATTGCAAATCAGTTGCCTGGTTGCAAAATGAGAAAAGAATGTGTTCCTTAGAGGGCATTAGTTCAAAGCATTCTCTCCTCCTTCTCTTGTTCTCTCGCTCTCGTGTTTTTATTTGGCCACAGCATAAATCGCTTGGTTTGAGTCATGTTACAGATCAGCATAAATGAATTACAGACAGTCATCTACCAGGTTAAAATTAGACTGCGGCTGTCATTGACTACAATCTCACACACATGCTTTTCTTCAGACCAAGGAAACCACCAGTGCTGAAACAGCAGTCCTGAAGTTCAAAAACTCCAGCAAAACTTTTTTTTAAGATCCAAGTCAGTTCACAAAAGATAGCACAAATCAGCACAAGTCAACGCTTTTCTCACACTGTGCTAACAGACTTTGACAGCTTCATTTACGTACTCTAAAGTATGATTTACTTTGCATGGCTTGTTGCAAATGACTACCTCTTTGCCTAATGTACTTTGTGTATTCAATGCAAAGCACAAGAGATCCAGTTTAAAGTATGTGTGCGTTTAAATTAAATTGCGTTGTCTAAATAGGAACCTGTGAAAGCATCCACAAGTGCATTTCATGATGAATACAGCCAAGGTTACAAAGCTAAACAGATTTTCTTGCAATAATACGGAAACAATGCTTTATAAGAACCATGCTGGCTTGCAATAAATTGACTTTGAAAAGAAAGTAAACATCTTCAAACAATTTTCGGGCATGTTCAAACTCCTCTAATGAGAACAGCCTGTATTTATCTCTTTAAAAGGTTTTATGGACTCATGAACAATTGCATTGTTAAAACATTTTATAAGAATGCAAGGCATATGAGGATTTAGTATGGTTTACACATTTTAAGCAATATTCCTACAAGTACTGAACATGTATGGATGTTTATACACCACAATGCATGTTTTTTCCCTCATTCTGCAAACAATGATTTGGCAAGGACTGTGGTCACATAGAAAGAAACACATGCATGAGGAAAAAATTTAAACTTTAACAAAACCTCTTACGCTCCCTCAGGCCACAGAAACATCTGGAATAGGGAATTCAACCTCTTCTCTTGTCACATTCATAACACATATGCACAGCAAACACACGTGTGCACCAGTTTTCCATAATAGGATGGGATTTAATTCTTTAAGTGAGTTAGAGAGTGAATAAGTGAACACATCTTCTTAGTAAAACATTATGCCTACCACTGTTGCTTCAGTAGGCTTTTAATGCATATGAAATGTTGCATTAGCTTAAATAAACAATGGAGTATTGGATAGCATTAATAAATAAGCAGTAAACAATAAAAGGCAACACTTTACATTGCTGTTTTAATGTTACTTTAAGTAATTAGGCAATTCAAAGTAACGTGAGATTTCTGGTGAACCTCCAAGCGCCTTTTGTATCCTAAATAGTTTACACTGGAATTCAATAGCCTAATTGTTTCTAGTGCCTCAATACCTTTATTAGGAGGATATTGGAGCAACCACTGACAGTCAATAGATTTCTAACAGGAATTTCTCTTTTAAGTTCTTAAAACTATTTGAAAAGGTTTTTCAGAAGTTCTCCAGAGGGCTGAGAAACCACAAATGGTGTCTCAAGTATCTTTTGCAATTTTAAAGTGTATAATGCACTTGCTAATTTACACCAAGAGTAACATGATGCCTTTAATGTAAAGACTGACCCAATTTAGTTGAACTGTTTTCTGTCAAGCATACATTAATAGACTGCAAATGCATTAGTGAAGTTTGGTTTTGATATTGGAAGGTAATATGCAATGTATAGACTTTTTATGGAAACTCATAAAGCAAACTAGAAGAGTCTTATTTAATATGTATGTTTTAGGATGATTTTAAATCCACTAGGCGAAATAGCATCTTCCATAACAGTGGGAAGTCTTAAGCATTTAATAAAAGAAAACCGGACTATCTGAATGAGACGGGATGAAACTCGACTCGGTTATTTGAGACTCAATAAACTAAGCAGTGAAGAATTTCAGGACGAGCGCGCGCATCACACACGCTCCTCGCGCTCGTGCGAGATGGAGACAGGCTCCCGTTATTAATCCAGCGCGGTTCGCGCATCCAGCGGGAACACACTGCCGCGCTCCCAGACGACGCGGTCGTTTAAATGTCACTTAAACTCACAATTTTCTACGACGAAGACGGTAAGTAAGAATCCTTTAGAGGGGGAAAATAATACTGAATCATCTATATGGTGAATTCAGAGTTCACTTACGTGGTCCACGGTGAGGCGGTCCGCCAGTGGAACGCTCTCCGGCCCGCGATTCTCTGAGGCGGGAGCATGTCGCTCGCTTGTACCGGAGACGACACCCCCTATAAGCCCCCCCGCCACCGGACCTCGGACCCTCGGAGTCTTCAAACGCTCCGCCGAACTCGTGAACACTGCTCCTGAGGTCCACTAGTGGGACTCCTCCCGCTAACAACGGATTGGTTCCTAGGGAAAGAGAGAGAGTTAGACAGAAAAATTGGAGCGAGTGACAGATAAACAAAGCTTCCAGTGGCAAAAAAAAAGAAAAAATGACAGCCATTTCAGAAAAGGTAGATTTTATGTAGTACCTGGAAGAATGAAGAAGTTTGAGGAACAGTCCCAAAAGCTCCTTCAGAGTCTTGGTGTTTATTTAAGACACAAGCAATGATGTTAATACTAATGACAACAGACGTAATCCATTCCTGTCTTACTGTGATCCTATAATACTGAGTTCATTACAGACTGAGCACACCTGTCCTCCCTCCCTCTCTCTCTTTCTCCCTCTCTCTCTCTCTTTTTGCTTGCACTGGAGGAGAGCAAGAAGTATAATCCGCTCTATGTGCCCTTGTTGTTCTTCCCTGATGAGGGAACTTGATGCCGAAACTCTGAGAACTTTCAGACTGCTTGGAGCACAAAGATATCTTTGTGCGCTAATAAAGATGCTGTACTAATAGCAGGGGAGCAGCAGGTAAAAAGAAGAAACAAGAATACGCAACAGAGCAATGAATGGAGGATCTCAGTGTAGACAGTACAGTCTTTTATTCACCAAAGCAGAACATTACAAATAGAAAAGTTATACAAAAAAATCTAGATATAAGACAATAATGACGTTTTTTAACAAACCCTGGAGACAAAACACCCTTTGTAAATAGCAAAATAATAAGAAATAATATATATATATATATATATATATATATATATATATATATATATATATGTACATATATATTATTTCTTATTATTTTGCTATATATATATATATATATATTAGGGCTGTCAATCGCGATTAATTGCATCAAAAATAACTTTGTATATTTTACTTTGTATATTTATTATGTACATATAAATACACACTCATATATGTATGTATTAAAACAAAAATATTTATATGTGTGTGTGTGTGTGTATATATATATATATATATATATATATATATAAATACACACTCATACATGTATATATTAAAACAAATATTTATATGTGTGTGTGTGTATATATATATGTACCTATATACAGTTTAGATCTAAAATATTTTTCCTTAATATATACATGCATGTGTGTGTATTTATATAATACATAATAAATATACACAGTACATAAATATATAGTATGTAAACAAACTTTTATTTTGGATGCGATTAATCGCGATTAATCGTTTGAGCGCACTAATATATATATATATATATATATATAATTTTAATTTACAAATCGAATTTTCCTTAACAACAGTTTAACAAAAGTCTGTCTTGTTGAATACAAAATAGTTTAGTTTTTTTAAGTCAAGTATTTTAGTTTGAATAAGCACCAAAGCTGAATAAACTACTTCTGTAAACAACAATGCGCTGCGTCGCTCAGCGTTCCCTGCAGTGATTGCATTCACATGCATAAGAAAAAAGGAAGCGCTTTCTATTTAGTTTCATTTCAGCCCACGGACAGATCAATAACGATGACATCATCAGTAAAAGCCTGCAGGCTGACACTTTTCCACCAATCGATCGGTCGGGCACAGAGATGCCTGCCAAGTCGCCTGGGAAAGCTCTGCTGCCACAGCAACAGCTCCAACAGGAAGCATGACAACCAGCAAACCATACGACGCCCACACAGAATTCCTTCGTGCTGTTCATCTGTGCAAAAAAGCCCTGGCACGTATACCATTCGCCATCAGCAGCGGTTTCTAAGCCCGAGGACTTTCAGAACAAAAACTTTAACCGCTTTGTGTTTTCCTTGAAAATGTTTTTGCATTTATCTGCAATATTAGTTTCATCCTTGACTTGTTTTTTTCGACCCAGAATCTGCCAGAATTGTTTTCCGGTTGTGCGAAGCAGTGTAAAACGCGCTGCTTGTATACCAGTATAAAAACTGCAGTGATTTGCAGTGCTGCAAATACAGTAACAAGAACAAAACCAGCTGGGAAAACACAATCATGAATATAAAGTACAATCACACCAGTTTAAAATGTGCAGTAGGACAGCAATTATGACACTACATGTTAGCTTACCATTAGCACAATAGTTGGATACAAAATTCTGCCTTGGGCATCTCTATATATAGCTGAGAATGAGAGAGGGGGCGTTCAATAATTCAATTATTCTACCACATTAAAAATGAGAGAGAGAGAGAGAGAGAGAGAGAGCGAGACAGAAGGTCATGTCTACAAAAAAATATGCCGCTGTGTTTCTCGGTTCATGCCCAGATGCAGACAAAACCCACAAAGATTTAGTGCTCGTTGCACCCATTTGTGTAACTCAGCATTATTTAATTGAAATCATACCAAACCAAACTTGCATAGATTGAAACAGTACAAAGACACAAATACTCCTACATGTCAGGCAACATAATCAGACTTTGCAAGCTCATCTGCAAAAATAAATAAAATATAAAGTGTTTACATACACCTTGCAGAATCTGCAAAATGTTAATTATTAAAATAAGAGGGTTCATGCAAAGTGCATGCTATTTTTATTTAGTAGTGACCTGAATAAGATATTTCACATAAAAGATGTTTACATATAGTCCACAAGAGAAAATAATAGTTGAATTTATAAAAATGACTCAAAAGTTCAAAAGTTTACATTCACTTGATTATTAATACAGTGTTGTTACTGGAATGATCCACAGCTGTTTTTTTCAGATAGTTGTTCATGAGTCCCTTGTTTGTCCTAAAAGTTAAACTGCCTGCTGTTTTTCAGAAAAATCTTTCAGGAACCACACATTATTTGGTTTTTCAGCATTTTTGTGTATTTTAACTCTTTCCAGCAATGACTGTATGATTTTGAGATCCATCTTTTCACACTGAGGACAACTGAGAGACTCATATGCAATTATTACAGAAGGTTCAAACACTCACTGATGCTTCAGAAGGAAACACAATGCATTAAGAGGCAGGTGTGTAAACTTTTAAACAGAATGAAGATGTGTACATTTTCCTTGTTTTGCCGAATATCCTAAAAAATATAAAATAATGGTTTGTATTTGAATATACTTTACAATATAATTTATTTCTGTGATGCAAAGCTGAATTTTCATCAGCTGTTACTCCAGTCTTAAGTGTCACGTGATTCTTCAGAAATCATTCTAATATGCTGATTTATTATTAGAATTATCAATGTTGGAAACAGTCGTGCTGCCAAATATTTTTTTGCAACCTGTGATTCTTTTTTTTCAGGATTATTTGATGAATAACAAGTTTAAAAGAACAACATTTATTCAAAATATAATTATTTTCTAACAATGTAAATCTATGCTATCAGTTTTTATTAATTTAACATATCCATGGTGAATAAAAGTGTTAATTTCTTTCAAAAAAAGAAAGATTAAAAATTTACTGAGCCCAAACTTTTGCACAGTAGTGTATATTGTTAGAATACCTTTCTATTTTAAATAAATGCTGTTCTTTTTTAAGCTTTTATTGATAAAAAAAAATCCCCCAAAAAGTATCACAGGTTCCAAAAAAACTGTTTTCAGCGCTGATAATAAATCAGCATATTAGAATGATTTTTGAAGGATCATGTGACACTAAAGACTGGAGTAATGATTCTGGAAATTCAACTTTAATTACAGATATAAATTAAATTTTAATGTATATTAATATAGAAAATCATTTATTTACATTGTAATGATATTTCACAATATTATTATTTTTTTCTGTATTTTTGATCAAGAGAAAACAGCCTTGATAAGCATAATAAACTTCTTTAAAAACATTAAATAAGAGGGTGTGTCCAAACGTTTGACTGGCAATGTATATATATATGTATATATATATATATATATATATATATATATATATATATTTTTTTTTTTTCCCATTTAGTACTTGCTGACTGTATGTTAACGTCTTTTATGTGAAATACCTTATTCAGGTCAGTACTAAATAAAAAATAACATGCATTTTGTATGATACGTCTTATTTTGGTTTAATAATTAACATTTTACAGATTCTGCAATGTGTATATACACTTTTGACTTTAACTGTATTTAGCTTGTCTTTTACATGTATGTATAAAATTTACAGTTTAACATATTAAACTTTTAAACTGAGGCAAGCAGGACTATTTTTCCAGTGTGTGTGTGTGTGTGTGTGTGTGTGTTTTAACACAGTGATGTGGGAGTACAGCTGGGCCCTGTTGTTTGCTGATCCAACAGTGACGCTCAAATAAGAGCCAGATATTTCCCACATTTTCTCCAGTTTACTTACTCTTTAACCTCTCTAAGTAATACATGTTTATTGCTGTAATAAACAGCATATTCCTGAATCATCCTATAAAGTAAATAATTCTTGGATGATGATGTCACACATTGACTGGGAAGGTAAAGATTCACTGGGCTTGAACTAATGGTAACAGAGTAACGCTTACTCGTGCCAGCTTGCGAGCGCATACCGTGAATGTGTGAATATCCTAGTGGATTTCTAAAGACCATCTTTCAGTCATGCGTGATTCAATATGTTAACTACTTGCCAGAAGTACATAATGCTATCCAGCACACTGACCGAGCTCAGCCAAATAATCCCCCAAGTCCTGTTAAATCACCACAGGCTCTCCCACCACAGCCATTAAAGTCAAATATCACCTATAACTTTCAGTGAACCAAAACACACACACACACACACAGAAGCAGGCTCTCAGTGGTACAATGTAAGCATGTGCTTGTGTGTCCTGTGGTTGAAGTGGTGAATAATGCAACAAGCCCTTTAAAGTTTTATAAAGAAAAAAGCAGTCTCAGAAACCAGATCTGGATTTATAGAAGAGGCCTCTCTCCCATTTCTCTCGCACTGATGGATGCATGGCCACTGACACAAGGCAAAAACAGAGAAGTGAACCACTGAATTCATGAAAATGTATGAATTATAGAAAGAGAGGCACACAAAATCTATAAACTCTGGATTTTCTCAGAAAACAGGGTGAGTAACAAGAATGAGGTGAAAATAAACAACACTTGAGATGGTACTCTGGTATTGTTTGCCACATATGTAAACTTTTCTCATCCCAAGCAGCATTAGCATTGTCAATGATTATAACTGGAATACTGGGAATAATCATAACTGTATTCATTTCCAGAGAAACTTTTATGTGCATGACAAAAAGAGGTGAATAAGTGTAAACAGACTAAAAATGTTCTACATAACAGGAGTCTGATGAGGAAAATTTTTTCAGCCTAACTAAATAAAAAAGAGCAGAGTTGGCATGTTAACACCATTCCCACTTCAACCACACTGGAAACTATTCTATGACGTCTTTTTACTCATTTTTCTCTTCACAGCCAAAAATAGAACTCAGTAAGAACTACATTACCCATAAGCCCAAGTGGTGAACCACTTCAGTCGGCTCTCCATGAGAACCAGATGCTCTTCGTCCCTGTTTGACAAATTGCTGTTGCTCCAGCTCAGGAATGTCTAGCTCTCAGTTTTTTTTTTGTTTTTTTTTTTGGTCTTCTACATTCTTTTTAGATAGCACTTTTCCTCCTATTCTCACTTATCACTTTCTTCCTTGAACATGCTCAAAATCTCTTACTAGCAACCACAAGCAACTGAATACAACAGAGCTATTCAGAGCCTGTAATTAGGTAGACATAGAACAATAAACACATTAAAATAAATTCTGAGTGAAATAAATGGAGCACATTGTGAGTGGAAAAAAATAGCGACTGTAGTGAAGTAGTGGTGAAAATAAGAAAGAGCAGAAATGTGCCAAATATGCAATAATGCGTTGAATAATAAGAATGTTTACTTTTAGCAAATGCAATAATGAATAATAACATTTGTATAGCCCATAGCTGTTTCTCAGATTTGTTTCCTGGGAAAAAGATGTTGATGATCTTACATCTTCCCTAGAGTAAAAAAAAAAAAAAAAACTCAAACTTGCCAAGAAGTCAAAGCCTGGAATCAAAAGTCAAAGACCTCAATACAAACCCAAACATTGCTTATCAAATTTTTCCAGACCAAAATAATTCAGCTACATTTACAACCCTCAAGGCATCAAAGATGTAAATGAGTTTGTTTCTTTATGGTAAAAGATTTGGATAAATTTAGCTTTACATCACTTGCTCACCAATGGATCCACTGCAGTAAATGGGTGCCATCAAAATGAGAGTCCAATAATCCACAAGTAATCCACACGACTCAAGTATACCAATTAATGTCTTGTGCACCAAAAAGATGTGTGTTTGTAAGAAACAAATCCATAATAATGCTTCCCCCAGAGAAAAGTCCATCAACTGTTGTCCTCTTACATCAAAATCCACCCACATATTTGTTCAGCCCTGTTTTGGACTTGTTAACGGTGCTTGATCTGCATATTTTTGACTTTTTCACTTGAGAAACCAATATTTTGTATGAAGGGCTCATGGATTTGTTTATTACAAACATATAGCTTTTCATTTTAGAAGACATTAATTGATGGACTTGAGTGGATTACTTGTGAATTATTGTGATGTTTTCATCAGCTGTTTGGACTCTGACGGCACCCATTCACTGATCCTTTCGTGAGCAAGTGATGAAATGCAAAATTTCTCCAAATCTGTTTCAATATTACACTTTGGATGGCCTGAGGGTGAGTAAAATTTCAGCAAACTTTCATTTGAACTATTCCTTCAGGTAATGTTATATGAGCAACCTCTGAGCAATGCAGTATTTCTTGTGGGAAGCAATGGTGCTGCTAATGGGTAGGTGAAAACTACGAGTTAATGACGCAACTGTTTTTCTGTACCTTATGCAAACAAAAAGACACAGTGTTCTCTTCTACTGTCTATGTGTGGTAGATGACAGAATGACTAGTCAGACCCAGTCAAGCAGAAGAGAGTTGAACTATCCTTAAAAACTCCTTTACTCTTTCTCTCGCAAACACAGTGAGCATGTAAAAAGGAAGCAGGCATCAGGCTCACAATTTAACTGCAATGAAGTCAGACACTTAGAGAGTGTGTGCGTGTGTGTGTGTTTGTGGTCTGTTATATTTTCTTGATGATTCACTCCTTTTATTGAAAGCTCAGACAATGCCAGCACTGTCTGGGTCCCAGCAAACACACACACATTAAGTCCCAATGAATTCTAAGGAGTGACTTGATCGAAGGAAAATGTGTCCTTTTCCATGTCTTCTTGATTTCTGTATATTCAGAACACTTAATACAGCTCTGTATAAGTAGGATTAGTAATTTTAGACCAGTAAACCTCTTGACCCCAACAGAGGAAAAATTCCCCAAACCCTCCTTTTTTATCTCACCTTCTCTATCTTTCTCTATCAGGTGAGTCATCATCAGAAAAAGTGTCAGTGGTCACTAAGGAGGCGGCGTTCCCATTTCAATCCTTTTGGGAATATCATAACGTCTGGATTTCTATTTAAAGAACCTGCTTTGGAGATCAGGCTCCTGCGACGTTAGACGAGGCCCATTCAACTCGAACGATGCCAGGGACTCTTAATCATCAACATGTGAGTCATCCTGCTCCTTAAAGACAAGACCTGAAAGCAAATGTTAAGTAGCTTTTAAGCATTTCACAAACATGACAGAATGTTTTCTAGGCAGTGAGCAGAAGCATCTGAATTTGTCTCAGAGAGACTGGCACAGCTGATGGATTAGTACAAATGTTAGTAAAATCAAGACACACTGACAAACAACTGACCTAACTGAAATGTTCAACACTGCCCGAATTGGGAAAAAAAAAAATGTTGCACAAGGCTGCTGCAACAACCAGAAAATCTTTCAGACAGGGTGAGGCTTCTCCTCACTTAAAATACAGTAGGCTTCCTCTGTTTAAGTATGTCTTCATTGTGGATTGGAAAGCAAACACCAAAACGTCTAGAGGGAAAAGACAGAATGAATAACATTTACAGTTATGCAATTGGCAGACAATTTTATCCAAAGCAACTTTAGTTGTCTTCAAAGTACACATTTACATTTTATCAGTCCTTGCTTTTCCTGGTAATCAAATCCATGACCTTGGGATAGATGTATATTTGAGCTACATGAAAGCTTGAGCTGAATGTTGTGCTTACAACATTCAGTGTTATATTACAGAAAAACCTTTATTTGAGATGTTTGCAAAGGCAAATATCACTTTGAAGCCGGCTTTTCTCCAACATTCGTATATGATTATACACACACACACACACACACATACATCTATATATATATATATATATATATATCCTTTTAAGCTTTATAATGACAGTGAATGGGGGGGGTCAAGATTTTGAAGCCAAAAAAAGTGCACCCATCCATTATAAAAGTACTCCACAAGGCCTTCTGAAGTGAAGTGCTGCATTTCCCTGTTGAAAAAAAACAGCCTATGCTGGTTAGGTAGGTTTTGATGCTGATATGCTGGTTTTAGCTGGTTTATGCTGATCCTAAAATGGTCCTTAGCTGGTCATTTGCTGGCCCTAAAATGGTCCCACCTGCTCAGGATCAGCTTAGCACCAGTGCATGACCAGCTAAGGACCAGCAAAAACCAGCTAAGGACTAGCATAAACCATCTTAGAATCAGCATAAACCACCTTAGGGCCAACATAAACCACCTTAGGACCAGCATAAACCACCTTAGGACCAGCTTAAACTGGCTAAAACCAACATCAAAACCTACCTAACCAGCATACGCTGTTTTTTTCAACAGGGTTGTATAAGAAAAATATTGTTCACAAGAGAGTGGCATTCCAGCAGATGACGTATGAGTATAAGTCCTTAGTGGCGAACGCAGAAGTGCAAATGAGAGAGCAAAAGAAAATAACAGTCACAAATCAGAATCAGAATCAGTGTGAAAATCGGTATGAAGATGGGGGCCAGCTGATCAGCACAGGATTTCAGACATGCTGGTGTAACACAGTCTGGGCCTGGTGCTTTTTCCCTCTTCTGCTTCCGGAAGACCTGGCGCACATCATCTTCGCTGATCTGAAGTGCAGGTGTGGGGGAGTGGGGGGATGCAGAAAGTGTTAATGGTTGAGTAGAGAGGTGTTTAGAGCGTTTATTGCCCGCCAGTGAAGCCGCCAGAAGTGTTCGATCCGCCATCTTACTATACCCTACCAGCATAGAGCGGCACTGAATCACATGCAAATCGCTGACCTAAAATCACCCGATTTGAAGCCTATCATTCACACAGGACTATTTTTTTGGACATGTGTATGGAAATTATTTTTTTATTTAAGATGTTATCTGGAATGGTTATGGTGGTTTCGGGCAGGATAAGCAATCTTTTGAAATTGTTTGGGTGGGTGTGTCAGCTGTGCACTTGCAGACACAGGTAACTGATCCAACACAAAATATATTTCATGTACCTAATTATGCAGGAAATAATAAACATGACAGTATATCTGGTATTAGTATCTGAAATTGATTAGAATATACAAAAAATAATACAATACAAGCCTCTGTTACTATATTGCTCGTTGTATTGAAATGTAAATCTTTGAAATAAAGCTTCACGTATTAAATTCTATACCGTATGTAGTCAGCATTATTTCTCAGAGTTATTAACGTTCCCGACTTAGCAACATCTTACAGATCATGCAAATTCTGTAATGATTTACTAACTTTACCATTTCCATGTGAGTAAAATGTTATGTTTTGACTTAATGATTAATTTAACACATCATTACCTGCTTCAAAATGAATAGTGTTAACGAAATTATTGTTGAAACATGCAATTAGCCATCTGTATGAATAAAAACACTAATGTTATTTATTACATAAACAGTGAACAGTAACTGTACAAGGCAAATTAAGGTATACAAAGCATTGTGAAAATGTACGATGAGACTTTAGATATAAAAACGCTGACTTATGTGATGTTTTCTCATTAAAATTGTATAATTTCTTATTCATTCAATAGAATGTGTGCGAATACTAGGGAATACTAATATGGCGGCGCACTGGCTTCACTTTTATGACATCATGAGCAATCCAGTTCTCTATTATAGATCAGTGAATAGAACTCATTCGTCTGCCAGTTGTTGATTCTCCACAGTGCTGAAGTACAAAACTAGGATTTGTAAAGAAAAATGTTGAAGGATTTCAGTATAAGCCAAGAGGAGGGGTTTTTATTTGCTGTAAAGAAAACATGGCTCTCACGAGACTAGCATATTCTCACTGGAGTTCACACTATGCCTACATCCTACGTCATCCGCTGGAAAGCCACTCTCTCATGAAGTTTTAAATATGGATATTTTTCTTACACAAATGCATTTCACTTTAGAAATCCTTTATTAACCATCTGGAGCTGTGTGGAGCACTTTTAATGATGGATGGATGCACTTTATTTGTTTTTGATGTCCGTGGATTGAATCGACCCCAATAACTCCATTTTTATCCCCTGAAATGCAAATTTACCAGGGGAACCCCGACAAAAAAAAATAAAAAATCGACCAGTACGCAATTTTTAATGGGGAGACCCCTCAGGGTCTAGTTTTGGGCTAGTTTTGAGTAGCAATTGGGCGGGTTGTAATGTGAAAACTTGGCAACCCTGACTGCAGCAAACTGATAAGCTTATGGTGGACGAAGATGGCGATCGCGTCTGTTCCTCTCACAAATCAATCGTTTTGCCTCGGAACGTGTTGGTTTTGCAAGCAGCTGTTGAAGCAAGGTGTGCCGTTACTTCTTGAGGCGAGGTCTGCTATCGGGCAATAAAATGGGCAAAAACTACTATAGATTTGCATTGAAGGAGGGACCCGAGACCTATCTAGAGACCTGAATATCATAGATGCTCTTTTGAACATAAGCAACCATTCAGAACACCCTAGCAACCACATAGCAACACCTTTGCTTTGAGGTTGTGAGTTTTATTGGTTTACATTCCAGTTTTCATCTCTGATCTCTCGTACCATTCTCTCTTTGGCTCACGGACCACCCTTAATTGTTTTTTTTCTACTACTTTTCCATTCCTTGCCTCTCTCGCATTTTGTTATTCTCCTTCCCTTCTTTTCAGTCTTTCTCGCTCTCAGCTGGACAGTGTTCCTTCTGTGTTGTGACCTGGTTTCACAGTAACAGTAGAACAGAGTTAAAACAAAACCAGCCTGTGTGTGTGTGTGTGTGTGTGTGTTTAAACATGTCAATGAAATAAATGTATGTTTTTACTGGCTTCAGGAATTTGTAATTGTTCTTATCAAGGGTGTGTATATTGTACATCAGCAAAAAATACTATTTAAATAGCAACCAAATGAGAGTCCAAAACTTCTCTACAATGTTATCACTGCAGTGCGATTGCATGCAACTGACCCTGTGTCTGACCACAGAAGAGTTCACAAATGACATCTCTTGAATATCTCAACCGTTTCTCCAAGACAGTGATGCAGTTAAGGAACAAATTCACTTTTGGAGCAAAAAGACTATAAACTCACCCAGACACAAAACTTTTCTCATTTAATTCAAGTGTGAAGTTTTAATTGGTCTGCTTTATTGTTTTCAGATCATTTTCAACATTTCTGTGTACCTGTATGTGTGTGAAATGTAATTGGCAGTTATCAGACACCAAGCAACTCTCATTTTCTCATCGTCTGACACGCTTTTTAAATGTGTGTGTTTGTGTGTTTAAACACATCAACAGAATAAATTTATGTTTTTAGTGGCTTCAGGAATTTGTAATTGTTCTTATCAAGGGTGTGTATATTGTACATCAGAAAAAAATATTATTTAAATAACATCCAAATGATAGTCCAAATCTACAGTGTTATCACTGCAATGTGATTGCATGTAATTGACCATGTGTCTGACCACAGAAGAGTTCACAAATTACATCTCTCAAGTGAATGAATATCTCAACTGTTTCTCCAAGACAGCAATGCAATTAAGAAACAAATTCACTTTTGGAGCAAAAAGACTTTATAAACTCACCCAGACACAAAACTTTTCTCATTTAATTCTTTCAAAACCAAATTATCTAAGCTGGTATCTACATTAATTGAACACTTCCATATTCCTTCTGTATATGTCAACATTTGTCTCATTTGTGTCTGTTTTTATTGTTTCCTGAGGAATTTGAATAGAAAAATCTGTTGACACAAAAATAAAACAACCAAAATGTCCACTAAGTCTCCTGAGCTTTGAAACAGCCACTAATTCTTTCTCTGGGTTTATTTAACACTCACACAAGTCCTGCAATGTTTGAAGAGTAATGTGATGTGGAAATGAGTTTGATAAGCCTTATATTTAAAGGCAGACAAAAGCTTGTTCGGTCGACAACTTGCATATCTGGTTACATAAATATTCCAAAAAAGACTGGATACAGAAAATGTGTGGAGTTTCTGCAGTTATCTCAGTCAAACTTACATCAGGAAAGAAGACAAAAAGAATTATGTTAAAACATTAAGTGTGAAGTTTTAATTAGTCTGCTTTATTGTTTTCAAATAATTTTCAAAATTTGTGTGTACCTGTATGTGTGTGGAATGTAATTGGCAGTTATCAGACACCAAGCAAATCTCATTTTCTCATCGTCTGACACTCCTTTCAAATGTTTGTGTGTGTGTGTGTGTGTGTGTGTGTGTGTTTAAACACGTCAACGGAATAAATATATGTTTACTGGCTTCAGGAATTTGTAATTGTTCTTATCAAGGGTGTGTATATTGTACATCAGTAAAAATACTATTTAAATAGCATCCAAATGATAGTCCAAAACTTATCTACAATGTTATCACTGCAATGCAAATGCATGTAATTGACCATGTGTCTGACCACAGAACCATTCACAAATTACATCTCTCAAGTGAATGAACATCTCAACTGTTTCTTCAAGACAGCAATGCAATTAAGAAACAAATTCACTTTTGGAGCAAAAAAAAAACTTTATAAACTCACCAGACACAAAACTTTTCTCATTTAATTCTTTCAAAGCCAAATGATCTAAGCTGGTATCTACATTAATTGAACACCTCCATATTCCTTCTGTATATGTCAACATTTGTCTCATTTGTGTCTGTTTTTATTGTTCCTGAGGAATTTGAATAGAAAAATCTGTTGACACACAAATAAAACAATCAAAATCTCCATTAAGTCTCCTGAGCTTTGAAACAGCCACTAATTCTTCCTCTGGGTTTATTTAACAGTCACACAAGTCCTGCAATGTTTGAAGAGGAATGTGATGTGGAAATGAGTTTGATAAGCTTTATACCTAGAGGCACACAAAAGCTTGTTTGGTCAACAACTTGCGTATCTGGTTACACAAATTTTCCAAAAAAGACCGGATACAGAAAAGGTGTGGAGTTTCTGCAGTGCCCTCAGCCAAACACACATCAGGAAAGAAGACAACAAGAATTATGTTAAAACATTAAGTGTTAAGTTTTAATTAGTGTGCTGTGATGCAACATGGAAGGCCATTTATTGTTTTCAGATAATTTTTCAACATTTCTGTGTACCTGTATGTGTGTGGAATGTAATTGCAGTTATCAGACACCAAGCAACTCTCATTTTCTCATCGTCTGACACTGTGTGTGTGTGTATTTTGCAAATTTGCTCACCTCTGCTAAAGTGTGCAATATGTGCTTTAGAGCTCCTGTGAAACATTTGTTGTGTGGGGGCAATAAATGACAGCGAAGAGAGAGTGTTTATTAACCAAAGACTTTCCAGCACAAACTGAATGTTGATTAGGTTTTGTTTGTGGCCACAGTGCGCCATCTGCTGGTATTCAGTGTAAACAAAACAATTTATGCTCAATGATTGCAGCTTTTATTTAAGTACTGTAATGACAGATTTAATTAAAGTCTTACACTGCCATTCAGAAATTTGGGATCAATACGATTTTTAATGTTATATTATAATGTATATATATATATATATATATATATATATTTAAATACACACACACACAAATGTGTTATGCTCATTTTATTTTATAGGAAAAAACTGTAATATTGTGAAATATTATTGCAATTTAAAATAATCTTCTATTTCTTAATATACTTTAAAATATAATTTATTCCTGTGATGCAAAGCTGAATTTTTAGCATTATTACTCCAGTCTTTAGTGTCACATCATTGTTCAGAAATCTGCTGATTTATAATCAATGTTGCTTAGTGTATATATATATATATTTTTTTTTTTTTTTTTTTTTTTTGGGGGGGGGGGCGGCACTGTGATACTTTCAGCATTCTTTGATGAGTAGAACATTTAAAAGAACAGCATTAATAGAAATCTTTTGTAACAATATACAATACCTTTCAAAGGTTTGGTCTCAGGAAGTTTTTTTTTTTTTTTTACACATTTATTCAGCAAGAATGTGTTATTTTTATAAAAATATATGATAGTAAAGACTTCAGTTGTTAGAAAAGACTTGTATTTTGAATAGAAGCTGCTCTTTTTAACTTTTTATTCATCGAAGAATCATGAAACGCTGAAAAAAATATTAACTGTTTCCAACGTTGATAATAAATCAGCACATGATTTCTGAATGATTTCTGAAGGATCATGTGACACTAAACAAATGTAATGACTACTGAAAAATCATTTTTGCATCACATAAATAAATCATATTTTTACAGTATATTAAAATAGAAAAACATTATTTTAAATAGTTTAAGTTTAAAAACTATTTTAAAATAGTTTTCTGTATTCTTGATCAAATAAATGCAGCCATTTTGAGCATAACATACATTTAAAATAATAATTAATTATTATTAATATATTACTGATCCCAAACGTTTGAACAGCAATGTACATCTAATAATAATAATAATAATAATAATAATAATAATTGTTATTATTATTAATATTATAAATGTTATTATTATTATTATTATTATTATTATTATTAAAATCTTAATAGATCATAGACTTCCTTACCATAATATTTTGGGATTTTGTTGCTTTTTTTTATTTTATTTGTAAAATACAGTATGGTTACTCTATTATTGTTAATAAAGTACTTAAAATACTAAAAATATATATATATATATATATATATATATATATATATATATATATATATATATAAATTATTTTGTAAACAACAGTGCTAAATTGTCCTCTTTTTTTTACATAACTAAAGAATTAAAATAATTAAAAAAAAAAAAAAAAAAAATGTTCTTCTAGAGTTTTAGTTTATCTACCCATGCTTGGTAGTCTGACTTCCCATACCTGATTATCAAATATCCCAAAACCTTTCAGACATCCATTTACATTTCCTGACTACATGAATAAGCTGCAAATAAATAACTGCCATTAACAACAAAACTCCAGGTCTTGTATATTCTTTGGTGCCTTGCATGCTCTGCACGTCTGAATTCTCCTCACAGCGCTCAAAGATGTGGAGGCCCAGCTTCGCCTCGGGACAATTGAGAGACTGCACAAAGGCTGCGAACGGTCATTGATGCTCGAGGAAGCAACACACAGTATGTGAACTCCCAAACAGGATATTTGCATGCAATTTCAGTTTGTTTTGTAAGTAAATATGTTTCACTTACCCTTACGTCTTTTGTATGACCAACAGTTTCAAGGAAGAAACCAGACTGAGTGATCTTCGAAACTTTTCAATCGTTGTTCTACAAAAGAAAGTCATAGAGGTTTGAAACAACATGAGGGTGAGTAAATAATGACTGATCTTATTGAGTGAAACATCCCTTTAATCATGAGTAAATGTCAGAGAAAGAATGACACAGAAGTCATTTATATATAAATATATCAGTGGTATATTCCCCTCAAGTGAACAAGATTGTTTGCTCTCTAGCAAGCTCCAAAATGTAGGTAGCTTTAACTCTTATCTATTATCTAATTCCCAGTGAAGACCTTCAGATTTCTTATCACTGATATGAACTAAGGCCGTCGGCTGTGTGACGCAACCATTCTGTATTCAAATGGCAACTCAGAAAATGATGAGCCTGCCTTAGCCTGCGGGAAGCTGTTCATAAACTGCCATGAAATATTTTATTTGTTGATATTTTTATGCTTACGTTTGTGTGGAGCTCTCATTTAGATAAGCTGGGCCTATTACGACACTAGAGTTTCCCACAGGCAGTTTTTTTGGGGGAAAATTGACAATTATCCTCACATCACTACCAGAATGATCATTTATTAGCGTTTTACTGCAAAGTAAAGTAGATAGCGTGTGAATACTTACCAGTGATAAACTGTACAATCTTGAATATCTCTGTTTCTTAAATTAGATTAAATGGAAACTTTGGATCTTCTCCCATTTTACTCTGAGGAAAACATTTAGAGTCATTTAGCGATCTAAACATTGTGCTCAGGTCTGTTTGCAATCAAAATGTAAAAATCTCAGTATAAACTCAAGCATTTCTCGTCCGAAGTTTCTAACAAAACCAAATGATCTGAGCTGTTCAAGCAATGCAGTTAGGAAAATGGTCTAAGAGAAAGTTAATTATTAAATGAAAGTATCTTAATTATGAAAAAGCAACAACACTGCCAAAAAAAAATAAAAAATTCTTAAGGTTTGCTCACTGAAATTCTGAAATTTTCATTTTTCAGTTTTTTCGTATTCCTCAAAATTTGTCACGCACAGAATGTTATAGTTGCTCTGAATTGTCAAAACACTTCTTAAAATGCTTGCTTCAGATGTGGAAAACGCAGAAAATCAAAATCTATTAGAATTTTTATATGACAGATGAAAGTTTCAGAGGTGTCATTTGTGATTGTCTTTTTTTTTTTTTTTTGGGCTAATTTATTAAAATTAAGCAGATTCAGGCTTAAAACAAAAAAAAAAAAAAGGAGTCAGAAAAATAATTTTGTTTTCTATTTGAATTAGTCAACATTGATGTAATTTGGCACCAACCAACAGCAAAATAGCAAAAAATACTTAAAAAATGAGCTCTATTCCTTACACAAAGCTATGACTATGAATATAATGTATGAGTAACATGGACTACACTGTAAAAAAACAACTTAAATAAAAAAGGTTTCAGCTTAAAAAGTAAGTGGTCAAGCTACATTAAAATTTTAAGTTTAGTCAACAAGAAATGTTAAGTTGTACTACATGAAAACAGATATTTGAGATAAGTAAGCTTACAATTTTAAGGCAGCATGAACACTTACTCTTTTTTTTTTTACAGTGTACTTTTATTGTAATTGTATAGTGCTTTTAGTCATTTTGGAGCAAAAAATGCTTTTCTTACTTAGATTTTTTGTCTTGTTTCCAGCTGAAATATCTAAAATAATCTTAAAATAAGAAGGATTTTCTAGACAAGTAAAAATTATTGTCTTGTTGGAGCAAAAAAATGCTTTTCTTACTTAGATTTTTTGTCGTGTTTCCAGCCGAAATGTCTAAAAAATCTTAAATCAAGAAGAATAAAAGTAAAAATTATTGTCTTGTTTTCAGAAAAAAAGAAGTCAAAGATAAGTGAGTTTTTGCTTGAAACAAGCTAAATAATCTGCCAGTGGGGTAAGCAAAATAATCTAGTTTTCATCTTAAAATAAATAATTACTTGTCTAGAAAATCCTTCTTGATTTAAGAATTTTTAGATATTTTGCCTGGAAACAAGTTAAAAAATCTAAGTAAGAAAATTATTTTTTGCAGTGCAGATACAGACCCTTTTTCAAAAAAATAAAAATAAATAAAAAATAAAAGTAAAAAAAAAGCCAGAAAAATGTTCTTGTTTTTCCTTTTGAATTACGCTAATTGGCAGATATTTTTTATTGTTTTAAGCATAAACTCACTTATTTTTTTATACATTTAGCAGAAAACGAGACTTGTTGAGTTTCTTTTTGACAACACAAATGGGTTTTCTGTGTTTTTTTCCAGTGAACAATTAAATGTGATCACAAGGCCATCCAAACTGTCATCGGCAATGTGAAAAGTGCAACCCTTTTCCTGCAAATGAGAGACATTATGTAAGCATTAACACAAGCACTCATGCAGAAACACTCACGCTGACCAACAAAAAACAGGACAAAATCTGTTTTCACCCCTTATCCGGAAGAAACTTTTAGGTTGAGAGAAGTTTATCAGTTTAAGCAGCTTCAGAAAGATGGGTTAGAAAGACAAGCTACTGTACTGTTCCTTTCATCACACACACAAACGCACACAAACACACACAGAAGTGACTCTAGGTGTTCTCCTCCTCTCTCAAGCACTCCTAATTGGCCACATGCTGAGTAATGTGACCAATGAGTTTCAGGGCCGGCTCTATTCATTGTATGTGTGTGTTTGTTGGGAGTTCATCAGCGCGTCTGACTCTTTGGTGTCTCCTACAGAAGGATCTGGATTGGTTTTACACTCCGGCCGAGGATCTGCGGTTCCTCACGTTCTAGATCCCGCTTGAAGGTTTCACGCGCCGCCGAAAAACATCCCTAATAAACCCCAAAGAGAAATTTGGTGAGTAAAACTCTGTGTATGTGCATTTTATGCTCTGTTAGAGAAATGATTAGATAAGATTTATACCTGGAAGCGAGAAACAGAAGATACTTTTCCTGGGGTGACCATGACTAATCACAGTCTCGGCAGACAAACTCCTTATTGAAAACAAATCAGCATCCGGATCTTCACAGCACAGTGTTTGGGTTTGTGTGTGTGTTTGTGAATCACTGTTTATTCATCAAGGATGCATTTTATAACATCTACTTCTTTCTTTTAAGGAAAAGTTTACCCAAAAGAAAAAATGGCTAACCATATGCCAATACGTGACCCAGGACCACAAAAGGGTCAGCTTTTTTTAAATTGAGATTTATACAGCATCTTAAAGCTGAATAAGCATTGCATTGATGTATAGTTTGTTAGGATAGTACAATATTTGGCCGAGATAAAACTATTTGAAAATCTGAAATCTAAACATTGAGAAAAGTTGTCCAGATGAAGTTTTTAGCAATGCATAACACTAATCTAGAATTAAGTTTGATATATTTATAGTGGGAAATTTGCAAAATATCTTCATGGAACATGGTCTTTACCTAATGATTTTTGGCATAAAAGAAAAAAATTTGTCGTTACTTAAGACTGGTTTTGTGCAGGGTCACATATGACTTTTTTTCTTCACTAAAATACAAAAGGTGATAAATAAAAATAAAAATAAATAAATAAATATCCAGGCCCCGAACAAAAGGCAGTGAGGACCAGGCCTGTCAAGCTCCAGAATAATAAAAGTCTATGTATAATAAAGTATATATAATAAAAGAATACCATAAAGTTAGCCCATATGACTTGCACTGTATAAAGATTGAAATTTAGGTCTTCCCCTCTGCCAAAAAATGGTTAAATTTTGCTCTGCCAATGGGGTAAGCAAAATAATCTAGTTTTCATCTTGAAATAAATAATTACCTGTCTAGAAAATCTTTCTTGATTTAAGAATTTTTAGATATTTTGGCTGGAAACAAGTCAAAGAATCCAAGTAAGAAAATCATGTTTTCCCCTTTTCAGACAAAAAAACAAAACAAAAACAAAAACAAAAAAAAAGGCCAGAAAAATGATTTTGTTTTCTCTTTTGAATTATGCTAATCTGCAGATTTTTTGTATTGTTTTAAGCATAAGCTCACTTATTTTTTATACATTTAGCAGAAAACAAGACTTTTTGAAAATCAAATTTAGGTCTTCCCCTCTGCCAAAAAACGCTTACATTTTGCTTTATTCCTCACACAAAGCTGTCATATGAATATAGTTTACTAGTAATAGAGACAAGCAATTTATAGCAATTTTATGGTGCTTTTAGTAATTTTGGAGCAGACACAGACCCTTTTTTTGTGGCAAGGGTCTTTTAAATATTCATATCTCCCTGTATTCTTTTCTCTCTCTTTCTTGACTCTCATCACACACACACACACACACACAGAAAATAATCATTTACCCATGAGCACACCAGACTCATTTGCACTCTGACACATTGAACTGTGTGCAGTGGAGAGTCCGTCACTCAGTTTTAATCAGACCAAATCTCTGGTTAAACTCGTAACTAAAGTCACCGAAACAAGACACATTTTTTCCATTCTAATTCGGCTTGAAGTTCACACAAGTAAACCATGCACGACATGTGCTAAAGTTCAGATACAGTGCTTACAGTAACTGACAGCACCATCTCAAACTCTCTCTCTCTCTCTCTCTCTCTCTCTCTCTCACACACACACACACACACACACAAAGGTCCAGGTTAATCTTATATCCAGGAATCAGCTACTCATTGTTTTGCTATTGTTTCTCATGTGTCGAAGTAAGCATTCACAAGGTGAGGTGTCATTGAGGTAGCTTAATAATTGCAAGATGTCAATCAAAGATATGACTGATGAAAGGGAAAAAGGAAATCAAAGAAAATAAAGAACTGCTAGAAAAAAACAAACAAACCCTGAAATGCAAAGAAAATTACGTTCTAGGCTAGATTTAACTCAAAGTACATTCTTTAGTTTTCAAAATCAAATTTTCAAGTACCGTATTGACCTGAATATAAGCCAACTGTGGTTATAATAGGACCCCCCTTTTTCGAAATGTACCTTTTAGAAAGGGCTTTTTTGAAAACCAAATTTTGTGTTTTGCATATTTTTCCTTTTTAGTTTCTATTTTGAAAGTATGGTAAATACTGGTAAAATGCACCAAAAATCACACTGAAAAAATACACTTTTTGATATACCATAAAAATAACAGGGAACCCATCTAAATTATATAACAATTAGGCTATCCATCTCATAGTAGCCTACCAACATTTCATTAAGAGTAGATCTTATTTTAGTCTTCAAATCTGGGTACTGTCTTACATTTTAAAATCACTTACAGAGGAAGTTTGGTTCCATCAGGCTGTAATGACAATCAAGACTAATGCTTTTTTTTTTCTTTTGTTTTCAAATCGCGTTGTTCTAACATTACCGACAAACATGACATTACGTATTTCTTTTGCAGATTCATTTTTCACAGATTTGGTGCCACCTATAGTTGTGGATGTATTATTGACATGTCAAAGTCTAGACCAGAGGTGGGCAAACTACGAAAACTACTCCAGTGCAATATCAGTAAAATCCAATAGATGATGCTGTAGCATGTAATGTGGTATATAACGCCTTTTTCCGCTTCGCTAAACATAAAACAAATAAAATAAATAAAACGCCAAAATATACACCCTTTGTAAAACTGGCACCTTTGTAAATAGTTTGTTTTAAAATGTAAAAATTGTTCAGTTGTTTTAAAAATGCCTTGAACTGGTACGGTTTAAAAAGACTTTCCAATAGGAGAACAAATGCCAGCTCTCCTTCTGGTAATGGACAGTGTAATTTAATGGGGAAAACAAGGAAATAATTGGTCATTTTATCTTGTAAATATTATGCTTTTGTCTTCTGTTTTCCACACACATCTTTAGTAAAATTAATATAGTACTTTTTTGGGATTATAAATTTATATTTCAAGGCGATTTATATAAAACAATTAAGACCAAGCTCAAAGCGCACATTTGGATTGATAACGATTAAAGGCAAGTGAGTTTGTATTGTGCATTTTCCAGCAACGATGTCGCTAGTTTTGGTTTCGTTTTAAATATTTAGGCTGGGCATTTCTAATAAATGTTTATAGTGAATGCCACTATAATTTGTGTTTATTAATTGCATATATTAATAACATAATTTTTAATGTTTAAAGAATTCTCTTCTGCTCACCAAGCATGCATTTATTTGATACAAGTTACTAATAATTCAGCTTTGAAAATCACAGGAATAAATGACATTTATAAACTATATTCTAATTGAAAACAGTTATTTTAATTAGAAAAAATGTTTACAGTTTTTTCCCATTTTTTTCTGTACTTGCAAATGAATACAGGCTTGGTGAGGGGAATATAAATACATGCTTGTAATGTTTGTAATTGTTTCATTTATTTTACATTACTTCTGAATGAAATGATAAAATACGTCTTACATCAGTCAACACAATGCAACTTATCTGTGGCATAAAGTGCTCAAAAAAATAATGTATGTAAAATTATATGTAGAGTATAGTAGTGAGTGAGTGTTAAGTTAGAAAAAAAAATCTTAATCTGTCAAAAATCCTCAAAAGCTTCATTTGACATGCACATTATGTGGCCCCTCACTTGTTGATGTGAAAAACCTAATGTGGCCCTCGAGTCAAAAAAGTTTGCATACCCCTGGTCTAGAATATAAGACGAATGTGTTTTTTTCAGATGTGTTTCAAAGAAAAAAAACGTTGACTTATATTTGTGTCAATACGGGTAATTTGTAAAAAGTTAATCTAGACATCACAGCAAACTTAATCTACAAGACCTATATTTAACATTTATATATATATATATATATATATAAAAGTCCTGTTTGCTAATAAGTATCATGATTATGTTAGAAATCACATGGCGCCATCTAAAATACGCTAGAACATTTCAATCAATTAGATGTACTGCAAAAAAATAATTTCTTATTTGGTATTTCAGTACAAATATCTAAACATTCATAAATCAAGGCATATTTATTTAAGAAGCAAATTACTTAAGAAATAAGTCGAAAAAGTCTGAAAAATGTACCAAAATTAAGCATATTTAGCCCTAAAACAAGAATCTGCCAGTGAGGTCAGAAAAATTTAATTAAGTTTATTTTGTCTAACTTTATTGTTTTTGGTATAAACAACATTTTGCAAGACTTATAATCCTAAGTAAGTTTGCTTCTCAAGTAAATATGTCTTGATTTAAGAATGTTTAGCATTATTTTTACTGAAAAACAAGACAAAAATTGTAATTTTTATTTTATTTATTTATTTATTTATTTTTGCAGTGTATAAAAGAAAAAGGATGAACATTTGCATGCTTATGAAGCAATTTTTCATACAAGCTTAGTTCCATCTGTAAATATGATCAGCGTCATGCTGTCAACTGAAAGCCTATTATTCATAAGCTAATGAAATCTTGTATGAAGACAAGCAACAGTATGGTTACGTGGCAATGAATTATGTAGAAAATGAATGGGGATTTTACATATGGAGCAGTAGTGTAGCATCAGATGTCTGTGATACGGTAAACGTAGCACTGACATTATAAACTAGAAGTTAATCTGTGGAACAGGACACATAAAGAGAGATGTGTTTTTATCGCCCCGGGGCAAGATCCGATCACATGAATAACATGAGCAGCAAACACGCACACGCCTATGGTCTACTGTGATTTATCATGTGATGGATTCGCTCATGAAGTTTAGGTTAAGATATACAGAAAATGTTCATGGCCTTGTCTAATCAAAAGTGTACTTCATGGAAAGAAAGCAGGGGTTATATTGGGAAAGTGTTCTGGTACCACAGACTAAAGTATTAGCATTTTAGCAATCTAATCTTTTTTGCAATCAGTGTGTCCTTAATTCTGATAGACATTAACTAAATATATATATATATATATATATTTACTACCAGTCAAAAGTTTATGAACAGTAAGACTTTTAGTGTTTTTAGAGAAAACTCTTCTGCTCACCAAGCCTGCATTTTTTTTTTATCCAAAGTACAGTAAAAAAAAAAAATATATATATATATATATATATATATATATTTTTTTTTTTTTTTTTTTTACTGTTTAAAATAACTGTTTTTTATTTGAATATATTTTAAAATGTAATTTATTCCTGTGATTTCAAAGCTGAATTTTTAGCATCAATACTGCAGTTTATTCTGCATTATACTGCATTTAAAATATTCTGATTTGCTGCTCAAAAACATTATTATTATTATTATTATTATTAAAAAAAGCTGAGTAGATTTTTTTGCAGGTTTCCTTGCATTTATATTCTTTGCATTTATAAATGCAACAGCATTTATCTGAAATAGAAATCTTTTGTAACATTATGAACGTCTTATCAGTCTGATAAAATTAAAGCATCCTTGCTAAATATAAGTATTAGTTTCTACCATTTCTTTGCAACAAATTCAAATAATCCTGAAAAAGCAAACTGTACTCAACTGTTTTAATTATTGATAATAATATGAAGATTAATAAAATGTTTCTTGAACAGCAAATCAGCATATTAGAATGATCTCTGAAGGATCATGTGACACTGAAGACTGGCGAAATGATGCTAAAAATGTAGCTTTGATCACAGGAATAAATTACATTTTAAAATATATTCAAATAGAAAACAGTTATTTTAAAAATGTTACTATTTTGCTGTACTTTGGATCAAACAAATGTAGGCTTGGTGAGCAGAAGATATACCTATTTATTAAAAAGTTAAAAAGTTTCATTAAAATAATTATTTTAAGAAATTATTTAATTCTGCAAGGATATGTTAAATTAATGTTGCAAAACCTTTTTATTTCTAATAAATACTATATATGTTTTTAACTTTCTATCTATTATCAATAATAATAATAATAATAATAATAATAATAAATATTGAGCACCAAATCAGTATATTAAAAAGATTTCTGAAGGATCATGTGACAATGAAGACTTTATATCAAAAATTACAAAAATGGAATTTTGAATTTCAGAAAATACATTAAAAGAAACTAAAAAAAAAAAAAAAACTGCAAATAGAAATATTTAAATAAAGTGACTTTAATTATACATAATTTAAAATATACATTTAAAATATTTGTGAAATTGAATAAAAAAAAAATTGAATTTTAGAAAATAGAATAAAATGGAAATAGACAAATTGTAACAAGTGTAAATGCTTAAAAAGATTGCATTGGCAACTAACGGAAGTTTTAGTAAATAAAATTGCTAAAACTAAAATTGTAATTATAGTTTTAAAGAAAAAAGAAACAAAAATCCAATAAAATAACTAAATTATGAAAAATGAGTTACTAAAAATTACTAAAATGGAAATAAAAATTAAATCAAAGCTATATAGAAATATGTTATATATATTTATTATTATTATTATTATTATTAAATGCAATATAATGGAATTTAGAATTTCAGAAAATGGATTAAAGGGAACTAAAAAAACTGCAAATAGAAGTATTTAAATAAAATGAATCTAGGCTATATATATAAATTACTAAAACTAAATTACTAATATATATATATATATATATATATATATATATATATTCTGATTTGCTGCTAAAAAACATTTATTATTATTATTATGTTGTTGAAAAAAGCTGAGTAGATTTATTTTACATACTAATATATCTTAATATATATAAATACATTAAGATAGTTTTTTTTTTTTTTATAATATGTGACAATATTACTGTTTTTACTGTAGTTTGATCAAATATGTGTGGCCTTAGAAAGCATAATTATATTTTAATGAAATGACATGATATTCAAACTAACCCTGAAATGCCATTTTAACCCCTGGCGGGGATCAAGGTCTGGTCACAATATGTTAGAATAATTTAAAGCAAACCTCAGTCATCTTCAATCAGCAAATTTCCCCCATTAGGAAAACATTCCCTGTCCTCACCGGGAGAGAAGCTCGAGGGCAAGTTAACATTTGTCAAATGAAAATGTGACACTCTCCTCATATTTACAGATTAACCTGAAGCACTGGCATCCAAACACGCTCAGGCACTTTCATTTAACGCACCTGCATAATATTTACAGACACATTTAACTTGTTATACAAGGGGCCGGTACAGCAGTCTTTGTCAGGTTCTCTAGCACACAACCTAATATCATTAAGCAGCATGACACATTGAAAAACATTGTGCTACTGGACTTCTTTTTTCCCTTTTATTATTATTTCAGTGCTTTGCTTTTTAGTGTCAGACTAATTACTCGCACTTGTCTGGTGGAGAGAGAGACAGCGCAAAAAAAGAGCGGATTAAACACACATTCCTGCTGTCCCTTCCACACACACACCCCACTGAGAAACATCACCAATTAAATCACCTGGCAGCCACATCAGTGCAGAAGCACACACACTACATAACATAATATCTGCCTTCCCTTCCTCAATAAAAACACAGGTGACTAATGTTCATACCGCTGGTTAAAATGTCAGAGGAATAGTTCACCTGAAAATCATCTCCTCATTTAGCTGCGAACCAGAACGAGTATCTTTTTCTATTAAGTGCCAAAAAAGGACAAAAAATACACCATAAAAGTGTGTCAGTTTCAGTTTTAGCAGTTTTATTTACTAAAAGTTAATTTAAAAAATAATTTCAGTTGCCAATAGCTCTTGTTACAATTTGTTATATATATATATATATATCACAATAAAAGATTAAGCAAGTAACAATTTACAATTATTTTGTATTTCCTAAATTATTGTATTTGCAGTTTTTATTCCATTTTATTAAATTTTTTTTATTACAAATTCGAATTTCTATTTTCATTATATATATATATATATATATATATATATATATATAAAAATTAGGTTTGTTATTTTCTTCAGTTCAGTTTGATTTTTAGTAATTTAGTAATTTAGTTTTAGTAATCTTGTTATGTGCTTTTGTCATCTAGTCATCAAGTTTTTTTTGTTTTTTTTTTACAAATATTTTTATATAGCTTAGATTCATTTTATTTAAATAATTATATTTGCAGTTTTTTTTTATTATTATTATTTTAGTTCCCTTTCATACATTTTCTGAAATTCAAAATTCCAATTTTCATTAATTGCATTTAATAAAATATACATAACATATTTCTGTATAGTTTGGTTAATTTTTATTTCTATTTTAGTAATTTTTAGTAACCTACCTTTTTAAAATATATATTTTTACTAAATTATTCTATTTGCAGTTTTAATTTTAATTCCATTATATTCTATTTTCTAAAATTCTAAATTTCCATTTTCACATATATTTTAAATGTATGTTTAAAATTATGTATTTTTTCAGTTCAGTTTGATTTTTAGTAATTTAGTTTTAGTAATAATTTTGTTATGTGCTTTTTATTTTTATTTTTTTTTACAAATATTTATATATAGCTTAAAATCATTTTATTTAAATAATTATATTTGCAGTTTCCTTTAGTGTATTTTCTGAATTCAAATTTTCTATTATCATTCTATTTTATTCAATAAAATATATATATATTTTTTTTTTTCATTTTATATAAAATATATTTCTCTCTCTCTCTCTATATATATATATATATATGTATCAAATATTTGTATATAGCTTTGTATAATTTTTATTCCAGTTTTAATAATTTTTGTATATTTTTTTCATAATTTTGTTATTTTATTAGGTTTTTTCTTTTTTCTATAAAGAATATATATATTCTTTACAAAAATGTATAATATATATTATACTATAATATTATAATATTATATATGTATAATATATATATATATATATATATAAATTTTTTGTAAATTGCCAATGCAACACCTCTTTCATTTTTCATGTTTTTTTTTTTTTCTCCTCTATTATTAAAAAACAGTTTGTTTTAGTTAGATATGTTTAATTAGTTGATAATTTATTTTATTTTATTTTCCCTTCAGTGAAAAAGTCCATCCCTATTTTTGGGTCAAATATTGAATAAAAAAATGAATCAAATTTAGGCCCGTTTCCTTACAAATAAAAAAGTTTAGAGCGTAATACACCTACATGCAAATTCTTTAAAATACCTGGTTTGAATTGATGTGTAAAATTTAATTTTAATGTTTTGAGGTGAACTTTTCCTTCACAAACATTCGATTTTCGTGCGCAAAAGTACAGAAATCCATCATGTGTAGCTGATGTCAGATGCTCTTTGCTCACCTTTCCAGGTGCCAGCTGCTTTCCAACTTCCCATCGCCATGACAAGCACCACCAGCGACCAAAAGGCCGCCTCCTGCCCCCTGATGACCAAACCTCACCGTCAGCGGCTGGTCAGCAAGGACGGTCGGAGCCTGATGCGAGGCAACGGCCCAGGCTCCAGAGAAACGTGGTTCGGGGCCCTGCGGGACATGTGGGGGACGTGGCTGGCGCTGCGGTGGCGATGGGTGGTGCTGGCCTTCTGCGGCTCCTTCCTGCTTCACTGGCTGCTGTTTGCGGTGTTGTGGTATCTGCTCGCTCGTGTCAACGGAGACCTGGACGTGCCCGACCACGACTCTCCGCCGCCCGGACACGTGCTGTGTGTCAAACACGTAACAGGCTTCACCGCCGCCTTCTCTTTCGCCCTCGAGACGCAGTTGACCATTGGGTACGGCACCATGTACCCCAACGCTGACTGTCCGACCGCCATTGCGCTGCTCGCCCTGCAGATGCTGCTGGGACTCATGCTGGAGGCCTTCATTACTGGTACACACCACAGTCTTCTACTTCACTCTACAAATATTGTATGAGGTCTATGTAAGAGATGTAACTTTCCTTTGAATTGACAAGCTTAATTGACAAGTACCTGGCATTATTATTATTATTTTTTTTTTTTAGGCGGCATCAAAAAAGAACAAAAAAAAATGTTACAGTGAGAATTTACAAGCACATAATGTTAGCTAAACAATAGCCCTTGTTACAATTTTTTTTATTTTTTGTCTGGACGAACCTACCTTTTTGAAATATATATATTCAAATTTCTAATTTCTATTTGCAGTTCTAATTCCATTTTTTTATATTTTTTAAAAATCAAAATTCTAATTTTCTATTTTCATTCTATTTCATATATATTTCACATTTATATTTTACATTTGTTTTTATATATATTTTTAGTTTCAGTTTGATTTTTTAATTTAGTAATTTATAGTAATTTATAAATAGATTTAGTAATTTAGTTTTAGTAATTGTATGTTCTTTCTGTCAGGTTTTGAGACTCTTTTGTTGTGTTTTTGATTTGGTTTAGTCCTGTTTGTCTTTGGTTCCTTCCACTTCCTGTTTGCCCTTGTTTGGTTTTGTTCCTGTCTCTTCCCTAATTAAGTCATTATTAGTTAACCACGATCACTTGTCTGTGTCTCGTTACCACCCTATTTAAGTTGGATTCTGTTCAGTGTTTGTTGGTCCGTTCTCGTCTTTGTGTGCGTTATTAAAAGACTTGTTTTGCTCCTGATTTCGACCTTGCACTCCTCGTTTGTCCTCCTTACATGACACGTGACACTTTCAGTATTTATAAATATCATTTTCAATTATTTAACATTTTTTAGTTTGTTTATAACCTTGATTAATTTTTATTTCCGTTTTAGTCATTTTTTAGTAACTTATTTTTTCATAATTTTATGTTATTAGATTTTTTTGTTTGTTTGTTTCTTTTTTTTCTATAAAGTTACCATTTCAGTTTTAGTAATTTTATTTTATAAAAAAAAAAAAATGCCAGTACAACAGTAATGTTCATTTACTTTATTTTAGTTTATTTTTTAAGGTATAAGTTTTTCATCTATTACTAATATTTCATGTTTTATTTTAACAGTATTTTAGTTAGATAATACAAGTCCTTTATCCGTAATTATTTTTCCCCAGTAAAAAAAAAACATCCCTATTTTGAAGTAAAATATTCCACTAATGAATAAAATTTAGGCCTGTTTCCTCACAAAAAAAAATGGTTTCACTCTATAAAATTCAAACTCAAACCTATTTCGATGTGCTAATAAGAAACACATGCTTTATTAAAATTATTAGCAGCTCAAAATAGAAAAACCTCAAATCATTTTACAAACATTTATGGATGTAGTTTGGACGTAATTTTGTTATGTTATTAGATTTTATATATAGATTAGATTTTATTTTATCTATAAAGTTATAAGTTGAGTTATAAGTAATAATAAAAAAAAAAACTTATAGCATAAGCACATAAATCACATATTTCCATTAATGCTTAAACCACATATCATCATACTGTATATCTGTTGACTTTTTCAGCACGTTCCCCTGTTTATAGGTAAGCCAAACTATAACTTAAAGTCTGAAGTCAACAACATATTCCAATACGTTACCTCAGAAAATCTCACAATGCAGTCAAGTCATGGGACTGAGCTCACATGCTTTAAGCAAAGCACCAGTAAAAGACATATTTTAAATAAAACTTATCACGAGTACTTTGCCTCTCAACTATAGGGTGAATGTAAACACATCACAATTCTAGCTTTGTACAGCAGACAATCCTTGTTCTAAAGCCCTCAGAGAAAATTCAGAAGAACCTAGATGTCCTGCTGTTGAACTAGAAAAATAAATGGATGTACTGTAACAATATGCACTGAAATCAGAGGTACTTGATCCTACTTTAGAGTTTTAGCTTATTAAGCCACCCATAAACACAAATACTGCTAATGCAAGCAAACTGACAATTGCAACCTGAAACAAGCACAATGAATTTTCAAAGATGGCAATGTTATTAAGGGGGTCTGTAATACCTGGAGGAGGCTATCCGTTAAGGTTCCTGTTCATCTTGATGGCAGTTTCTTTACTGGCGGCCCAGGGGTGAGGTTCACAATTTGTATTTTGCTGCCATTTTGGCTCAGCTGCACTGGGTTCTGCAGACAGGTTTTGTGAGGCAATCAGCTGAGCTGCAGGTGTCATGTGACTAATCACTCTGCAATTGCAACAATCCTGCGCTTTGATACCAAAGACAGCAGCAGATTTGCTATAATATAACACAAACTGTATTGGCTGGCAATGGAGGAAAAAATAAAGAAAAACCTGGGGTTACAGAATCTACCAGCAGAGACCGACTACTCTTTAAACTCTTTAAAACCAGTCAAACCTATTTTTGAGCAGGACTAGGAAAAATTCTGAATTTAAGCGTGAACAGGAAGTTATATATACTATATATATATATATATATATATATATATATATATATTTATATATACAGGGTGCGGTTTGTGAAAAAAGCAGAGGGGTGCTTTTGAAAACTTTTTCTCTCTCCATAGGCGGAAGTTGACCAAACTCCAGTAAGACTATAGCCTAAGTAACATAATGTTAGTGTAATCTGTTAACAATGCTCATTATCCATCTTTTTAGGCAAGTACCAGATAATGAGTGTCATGTCATGAAATGTTTTTAATACAACAGAAACTGTCTAATGTGATCACAATTTCATAAAAACATTGTTAGGCCTATTAATTGTAACGATTTCATTTCAAACAGGGTGATTGCAGGTAAAGTGGGCCACTTTTTGTAAAACGCGTAATTTAGATACCTAGATGTTTTTTTCTTTTCTTTTCTTCATTACCTTTGTTAAGTTTAAGGTCCAGCTATAATATATCAATTTGAATACAATTCATTAAATGTGTTATGTGCAAGTTATATACCAATAAACATTTTGAGACCATGAGCTCCAGAAAAATTTATTTTCAGGTAAAGTGGGCCAGATAGTCTGTTAAAGTGGGCCGTCCCTAATTTATAATAAAATAATTTTGCATATTGATTAGAAATTTTTAAAACACTTTGTTTATTAACACATATTATTCTTTTACATTAAAAACAATTCAAAAAATTTATTTTATTCATCAAATGTATGTTTTAAACCCCCCCAAAAACATATAAGGGGGATGCTTAAAATACAAACTTTCACTCAGTTAATGAGTACAATGCAAAACAACTGAACAAATGTGTGTTAATGTTAAATTTGCAATATTTTAACAGAATACTGATAAAAATTACCAAAGTATAAAAATGTGACGATAACAAATACAGGCTAACAACAATTAATAACTAGGCTATAATAACTTAATATGTGGAAAACCTTCAACTACAAATGTTGCCTTTGTGCACTTGAAATTGAACTTGAAATATAACAATAACATTTTCAAGAAGCACTGTTCACAGTAGAAAGAGTCATCATCCAAGATACCATGCTCCTCTGAACAAGACTCATGATACCAGGCATGACATGTTTCACATTTGATCCACCCTTCCTCTGACTTTAGATCTTTCTGATCTCCGTAAATTTGTTTGCAGCCTGACTGCACACTCACTTTTCTGTGAATTACACATGATTATTATAAAATAACCAGTGAATGTTAATTTATTTAATGAATGTGAGTAAAATTTTAAAGATTATACTTGGCTCACTTTACCTGAAACCCACTGGCTCACTTTATCTAACACATTCAGCCAAAGTGGGCCGGCAATATTTTAACACCTTACAAGAAAAACTAATGATTTTTTTTTTATTATTATTATTTTATTTTAATCCCTGTTACCTGCAGCAACACATACAAGAAGTACTGTAACAATAATATTTGTTTACCTTTAGTGAGCAACCTTATAAGTTGGAAATTAAAATCTGGATGACAGAGGGCTGACTACCTTTCAACATGAGGGAGTCCTTCTTTGACTTGTGGCCACACCCACCACAATCATATTTCATCAGCCAAAGCTATTTTATTATTTAAAGAAACAGTGTCCCTTTAAAACAAGATAATTAATTTGCTCAAATAGTGTATTCCCTTTCAGCACAGTACAATCAAGCTTAAATGGCCCACTTTACCTGATGGCCCACTTTACTTGCAATCACCCCAGCAAATAAATGATTATAGAGAAAGCGAGCAAAGATCACAGTAGCCTATCAACAGAGCTTTTTGAAACTCTGAATCAGTAAACCACTGCGTCGCAAAATGATTCACTGTTTCGAAGCGCTCCAATCGGATTGCGAATCATTTAATTCAGAACCAGGCTTTAAAGCGTGCATCACGAATCATTTGATTCACAACCGGACTTTAAAGTGTGTATCGCGAATCGTTTGATTTAGAACGGGACTTCAAAGTGTGTATCATGAATCATTTGATTCAAAAAGGGACTTCAAAGCGCATATGGTGAATCATTTGATCCACAACCGGACTTTAAAGTGCGTATTGCAAATCATTTGATCCACAACCGGATTTTAAAGTGCATATTGCAAATCATTTGATCCACAACCGGACTTTAAAGCGCGTATCGCAAATAATTTGATTCAGAACTGCGCTTTAAAACACGTATCATGAATCATTTGATTTAGAGCCGGACTTTAAAGTGCATATAGCGAATCATTTGATTCAGAACCGAACTTTAAAGTGCGTATCGCTAATAGTTTGATTAAAAAAGGGACTTCAAAGCATGTATGTCGAATCATTTGATGAACTGGACTTTAAGGTGTGTATCACAAATCATTTGATTCAGAACCGGACTTTAAAGTGCGTATTGCAAATCATTTGATTCAAAAAGGGCCTTCATAGCACGTATGTCAAATCATTTTGATTCACAACTGGACTTTAAAGTGCATAACGCGAATCATTTGATACACAACTGGACTTTAAAGCACGTATGTCGAATCATTTGATCCAAAAAGAGACTTCAAAGCACGTATGTCGAATCATTTGATTCAGAAACGGACTTTAAAGTGCGTATCACAAATCATTTGATTCAGAACCGGGCTTTAAAGTGCGTATCGAGAATCATTTTTTAAAACAGGAGTTCAAAGTGCGTATGGCGAATATTTTGATTCAGAACCGGACTTTAAAGTGTGTATCGCGATTCGCGAATCATTTTTTAAAACAGGAGTTCAAAGTGAGTATGGCGAATAATTTGATTCAGAACCGGACTTTAAAGTGCGTATCGCGAATCATTTTTTAAAACAGGAGTTCAAAGTGCGTATGGCAAATAATTTGATTCAGAACCGGGCTTTAAAGTGCGTATCGCGAATCATTTGATTCAGAACCGGACACAACTTTAAAGACCTTTTATGTTAGAATATTTTAAAAACCTACACTTTTTGCCTGGAAGACCTATATCTTTTCATTTCGTCATATGACCATGATAATATCGGAAAGTTGTGTTATCGTGATACCATGATATTGATGATATCATTACATCCCTAATTATTAATATACTCAATAATTTATTTAACAGTTTTATTTACCTTTTTTCCCCCTTTTTCATACTTAATTCCATTCCATTTTTTCCCTGTCACTTCTCAGGTGCATTCGTGGCTAAATTCTCCCGCCCCCAAAAGCGCTGCGGTGGGATCCTGTTCAGCCCTCAGGCTGTAGTATGCGAAGTCAAAGGTCAACGTTGCCTGATGTTCCGCGTCTGCAACCTGCTTCCAAGGCCGCTGGTGGACGTGTGCGTGAGCGCCGTTCTCTACGAAGAACACGACGATCATGAACTCCACCAAACCGCGTTAGAATTCAGTGTCGATAACCTGGGGCCACGACCTTGCCCTCTCTTCCTGTCACCTCTGACCTTTTATCACCCTATAACTCCATCCAGCCCTCTAAACAACACCCCAAGCACCAAACACTTTGAATTGGTGGTCTTCCTCACCGCTTCTCAGGAGAGCACAGGCTCCGGCTACCATAAGAGGACGTCCTACCTGTCCGACGAGATCCAGTACGGCAGCTGCTTCGCCAAGGTGACGTCTCGATACGGAAAAGGCAGAAGCAAAGGCGAAAGCATGCGGTACTTTGACACACAGCCCTGTCCGCTCACGCTCCCAAACACACACACCGGCGACGCGCTGGAGAAAGAGCATGCAGTGGTTCAAATCAATGGAGAAGGCAGTGATCGGGTGGAGTAGCAGTGCGTTATTTTTTGATGCAAGGGTGTATGATTAATAAGAATCCTCTGCTCATGAACAGGGCATTTCACAACAAAACCTCTAGCTTATGACTTTTTAGCCCAAAAGACAACCTCAGTTAGGATCTGATATGTCACCCTGTCCCATTAGAAACCCATCAAAACCATTTTTGCTGCTACAGACACACAGATGACTGACGGCTGTTTAAGATCTTGTTTTCATATCGTAATGAGAGGAATGTCCAATACTTTGATTAAAACTGACCATCTTCACCCTGAATATACTAATACCATCAAGTTTGAGCCCTTATTTAACAGAATAACAAAATATAAGTTATTAAAGTGCTACACACAGTGCTGGGTAGATTACTTATCAATTGTAGCCCATTACTGATTACAAATTCAATGATGGAAATGATAGTTTGTAATGTAAATATTGGATTATACGTATTAAGTACCCTAGTAAAAATAAATATAATTAAGTGTATTTAAAATACATTTATTTTATGCTAAGTAGACTACGAATATATTTACATATAATGTACTTAATAAAAATACCCTGCAATTGTACTTTTAATATACTAAACTGGTATATTTAAAGTCTGATAAACTGCAACAATTAATTTTGTACTTAATGCACTTTATTGTGCGGAAATAATGCTGAAGTCCAACTAAAGATATACTTAAGTACATTTGATTGTGTTAAAGTGCAACTATTGCAAGTATACTGTAGGTACACTTTACATTTTTTGAATTTAAAGATTGATATTATTTAAAGATGACACAATTCTCATCAATATTGGCATCAAAGCCTATTTTAGGCTTAAAGGCGGCATAATCTCATGTTAATCTTGAGTAGTACTGCATCCTTCATATATCCAAAAAGTTTAGTTTTACCATATTTACAAAGGAAAGATAGAGCTTTGCAATTCTCTTCGAAAACAGCCGAGCTCCTGAAGGCAGGCAGTGGGCGGGGCTAAAGATTGACGAGCAAAAAATGCGTACATTTGACACCGTTTCACTTACCATATGCAGTTCTGAATCATTACCAGTATCTTTTATAGCTGGGACTGCTCCATCTTTCAGTATTAAACGATGTGTTAATCCAACGTCGAACTGGGCCTCGTTTATAAAATGTTAGTCAACAAACACGCTTGCAAAATCCGTTTCTGACCTGGAAAACAAACTGCATCCACTGTTCACATATCGCTGAGTTCTTCGGGAAGCTGAGCAAGGTTATCTCTGCCTTACAACCAAAACCAGACTTCTTTAGAGACATTCTTCCCGAGTGAGTCCCGTGAAGCCGCACGAAGCACATAGATGGGTACGCTTTTGCGCTCGCTCTGGTGGAGGAGAAATGCCCATAAAAGGAGTTTCACCCTTTAGTACACCATGAAGAGCCATGATCGAAAAAAACTTTCCGAAGCTTGTAAGAAACCCCAAAGTATGGCACAGAAATATACTGTTATACGTTCAAATCAAATCATTTTTTTAAACTTTCGCCATGTTTAGCATGAGAATTCAACCTCTTTAACAGTGTAAATATCTTAACATGCATGAAACAGCATTGGACTCCCCCTTTAATATTAAGAAGTGTGCATTGTGCACAAGTAGTGCTGCAAATAAAGTTTAATTACAATTTTTATATCGGTACGTCTCAAGTGATAAATAAGTTAACAGACTTGAACTATAGTATAAAATAAATGCATTTTAAATCTATTACTTTTTTACTAGGGTGATGTATTCTGACTACTTTTAGATTACTTTTGACCTAAAATACACTGGCATTCAAAAATTTGGGATCAGCTAAATGTTTAATGTTTTTTAAAGAAGTTTTTTCTGCTCATCAAGGCTGCGTTTATTTGATTAAAAATACAGAAAAAATATTGCAATTAAAAATAGTGGTTTTCTATTTTAATATACTTTAACATTTATTTTTGTAATGTAAAGCTGAATTTTCAGCATCATTTTTCTAGTCTTCAGAAATTCCTTTAGAAATCATCCTAATATGCTGATTAAAAAGTTCAAAGGAACAGCATTTATTCAAAAGAAAGCTTTTCTAACAATAAGTCTTTACTATCACTTTTTGTCAGTTTAACACATCTTTGCTGAAAAGTATTAATTTCTTTCCAACAAAGAAAGAAAGACTAAATTTACTGACTGCAAACTTTGACCAGTAGTGTGTATTGTTACAAAAGATTTATATTTTGAATACATTTTTTTTTTTTTTTTAACTTTTAATTCATCAAAGAATCCTGAAAAAAGTATCACAGCTTCAAAAAAATATTGCAGCAAAACTGTTTCCAACATTGGTAATATATCAGCATATTACAGTGATTTCTGAAGGATCATGTGACACTGAAGACTGGCGTAATAGCTGATGAAAATTAAGCTTTGCATCACAGAAATAAATAATATGCAAGGATATTAAATTGCAATAATATTTCACAGTATTACTTTTCTTCTGTATTTTTGATAAAATAAATAGAACTTTGATTAGCATAAGAGACATCTTTAAAAAATATTGAAAAACATACTTTTGAATGTATGTTCCATTCTTTCATTGTCAACATTATGAAGTGTTTTAAACATTGCATTAAGACAGGATTTCATGAATGAACTACAGGGGGTTGTGACGAATTTATGAAAAGCTGGAAGACTTTCCAAATGTATAATTCAGAGAGAGAAAGAGAAAAATAAGAATTAGAGTAAAAAAAGTAACTGTAATCCGATTATAAGCATTTTAAAATGTAATGTAATCTAATTACAAGTACTTCATTTTTTTAATCTGATTATATAATCTAGATAACATGTAATTAGTTACTACCCAACACTGATATTTTTATTAAAATACATGAATTTTAGGGACTTATCCACAATAGTGGATGTTCATTTATTAATATACACTGTAAATAACAGAAAACACAAGTTGTTGAGTCAACTTAAAATAATTTGTAACCCAGCTGCCTTAAAATTTTAGGTTCAGTCAACTCAAATAAGTTTTTTCAAGTTGAAATATTAAGTTGTACTAAGTGACAACTTAGATAATTGACTTCACTAAACTAAAAAAATTGTTAAACTTAACAGCTGTGTTTGTTACTCGGCTGCCTTAAAATTGTAAGTTGAATCAACTCAAATATCGAAGTTGTCACAATTCAAGCTGACTAAACTTTTTCCGAGTTGACTTAACTTTTAATTTTAAGGCAGCCAGGCAACAAATTATTTTAACTTGACTCAACAAATAGTTTTTTACCATGAAGAGCATTGCAGTGATGACGTATTTTTGTAGGCCGACCCAGAGGTTCACATCACCCTGGTTCCTTCAACAAAAACCCAATACAGTTTTTGCATAAATAAAGGTTGGTGGCCAACAAAGGTTTATTATTCTTGTGTAAAAAGTAAAAAACTAATCATGTGCCTTAAATAAGCTACATCATGGTTGCATGACTTCAATGTCACCACTATTAAACTTCCAACAGCTCTTTTGGTTTTATTTATAACTTTCCCCCTGAAAGTCTTTAATATTTTTTGTCTAATGTCATGATCAGCCTCTGTAGTCCCATTTAAACACTTGTGAAGACAAGAAAAGCTTAAAAAAAAATCACAAGGAGTACTAGTGGATTTTTTATGACGTCAAGTCATATCTTGAGCTTGCTGTTAACCACAAACCTGAAAAACCAGGCCAAAACCCATTCAAAAAACCCATTGACATGCTCAAATGCTCATTTCTAGGTTTTGGCCTACATAAATAAAAAATAATCCCTGCAGCACTCTTTTTATTATTTAATACTCAATGAAATTGAACTATACCTTTAAAGTGTTCATTAACACCCCTGTTAAGTGCCTACTGACAAACTTTTTTTATTATTATTCCTTTTAGTCATAAAAAAGACTTTTGAATGAAGATATCGAATATTGAACTGAACATTAACAGTGGTGTAAATAATAAAGTATATAGATAAACAAATAGAGTATTTACTAGACTATTTTGGGAAGGCAGATCTCAATATTATCTGTGCAATGCAATCTATGCAATTAAAATGAGCACAATTCTATTGGTGGCACAACGCTGTTTGATTTGTAGGTGATTATATAGCACATGTCTGTCTGTCAATCAGGAAAGACTGACTGCTTTCACTTTATTATTATTATATGTATAAAGCATGATTGTTAAACTCTGAAAGGCTGGACAAGAATTGTAGTGATTCAGTTTGCTACAAACAGGCCACTGATCAAATGTTTTCAAGCTACACTGAGTGGAAACTGATCTGTAAAAGAAATGTCTTTATTTTGCTATGTTTAACACAAGACTGGATTAAAATATGTGAAAATGTTGTGGTTCTGTTTTTTTGTTGTTGTTGTTTTATCCTTACAGAAAATTGTATGCATTATTAGCAGTAAATATTATAGTTAAACACAATTTGTGTCAGCAAAACACTTGTTTTGCATGTTTTGTTGACCAATTCCTGTGCTGCCACCTAGAGACACTGTAGAGAAAATAAACCACGGACATAACAAATATTACATTTCACACATACTTTTAATATTTAAAAGTAAAAGTAAAAGAGAGTAAAAGATTTCAAAGCTGAATTTTTAGCATCATTATTCCAGTCGCATGATCCTTCAGAAATCATTCTAATATTCTGATTTGCTACTCAAAAACATTTATTATTATTTTATTTTTTTTATTATAGTTGTTGTTGTTAAAAACAGCTGAGTAGGATTTGTTCAGGTTTCTTTGATTAATAGAACAGCATTTATCTGAAATAGAAATTTTCAGTAACATTATAAATGTATTTATCATCACTTTTGACCAAATTAAAGCATCCTTGCTAAATAAAATATATATATATATAATTATAATTAATATTTTGAAGTGTTTTAAGGCAAATATAAATGACAAATGAAAACCTTAATAAAATAGCTGCTATAACTGTATATAAGTAACACTTGCCATAATATAATATAATATAATATAATATAATACAATTAATATAATATCCACATAAATATGTTGCAATATAAAATAAAAATGTAATTTAAACTGTAAATAAAAACAACATATTTTTTGAAAAATACAGTGATTTAATGGGTTTTATGTCATTGGCAAAACACTAGAGTTACAGGTATATTTTATGAACATCTAATCAAATACAATTAACCAAAAACAAACAACAATATTTAGCTGACAAATATGTAGAAAAGGTTAACAAAAAAGGAAACAGAACAAAATACATGGTTAACATCTATAAAAAATAATATTTCTTGACCCTTTGTGCCCATGTTTTTTTTTTTTTTTTTTTTTAAATAGTTGGTCATAATCAATATTTAGTCCACGGCACCAACTTCACATGTATTTAATAATTATGATTAACACTGAATAGCTTTACAATAAACATTTTTGTTTCTAAAAATATATAGTTGCTTAGATTAAAATAGAAGCACAATCTAGTCTATTAGAGTTGAAGACCTACATTAGAAGTCTCCTGAAATTTCACTCGCGTCATCTCGTCTTCTCCGCAGCCTTCACCCGCCAAACAAATTCCTCATGCATATTTCAGGATAGCTGTAAGCGGCTAATAACGCTAATGCTACTTGTTGAGTGTTCGGCTGTGGTTTTGATTACATGTAGGTGTGAGGTACGAGAAGCAGTGTGTGCATGCGTGTATGTGCTTGTGTGCAAGTAAACTGTGCTGTCTAAAAGGCGTAGATCTGCTGAACTATAGCTTTAGGAGCAAAATGTGGACTGCAGCTCTTTAAATGCAGCACGCCGTTGTTTTCTTTCAAGTTCCATCCTCTTCTTCTCTTCTTGTTCCTCTCGTATCTCTGCTTCAAACTTACTGCGCACCGAAAGAGCCTGAACCTACCAAACAGACACAGAAAACAAACAAAAATGATTGCCTATAGCCTATAGCATAAAGCATAAAACATAAAGATAAACACATTACTATTGCTGTAATCCTGCTAAAACAATTTATAAATAGTTTCTTGCTCAGTGTGTTTACTAAACTTGAAGCTGAAGACCATACAGCAAAGCTAAAAGTGCTAAAAATTGTTTTTTTGTTCACAAAATACAGCAGAAATGAAAATAAAATAACACTAAAATTTTACATGCTGCCTTGGCAATTAATTAAACTTAGTTTAAGTACTAAAAAGTACTGTAACAAATAACTTTACAACATAATTAAAATGACAAACGTATATCAACATAACATCACAACAAACATAACCTTAAATAAAAATAAAAACTGGAAATATAATAAAAAACTGAAACTGAACTGAAAATATTAATAATACTAGTAATAATTCTATACTATAATAATAATTCCCAATTGGGGGAATATATTTTAAAATATAATATAATATAATATAATATAATATAATATTTTAAGTTATTATAAAAAAATACATATTAAATTAAAAACGTTTACAATTTTTTGACAAATTTGATTTTAATTAAAATAAATCAGTAAAGTACTAAAATTACTGTAACCAAAAAAAGTGAAAAAAAAATTTATTTTATATTCAGATGTATTTAAATAATAATAAAAAATCTTAATTTAATATAACTTAAAATAATTAAAATGATAAAAGTATATCAACATTAATAAAACTGGAATTATAATATAAAAATATCCTTAAAATAATAATAATTACTATAATAATAATACCCAACTGGAATTATATACATGTGAATTGCAAAATGCAATTAAAAATTAATTTAAAAATCTAATTAAAAATATATAATATAATATAATATAATATAATATAATATTTAAACTTATTATTAAAAATAAAAGTATATACATAATAATACTAAAATATAATACCAATGTAAAACGTTTCACTGAAATGTAATGTATAATGTAATTTAAATAATAAAAACATACAACAATTTTGGCAAAAAAAATTGACACTATATTTAGTACAATAAATAATATATTTTTTAAATAAAATAAAAAATATTAGATTAAAAACTTTAACTTAAAAAAAAAAACTAAAATCTGACATGTTGTCTTGGCAGTTTATTAAAATAAATCAGTTAGTATTTACTACTTTATTTACTAAAATTACAATTACCAAAAAAATAATAATAATAATAAATCAAAAAATAAATAAATAATAAAAATACAAAACTAACTAAAAATATTAATAATTACTATAATTGTGTATAAATTATTCTAAAGGGTATATAATACTATATAGCAGCATTTCCCAATTGGGATTATAATCGTGAGAATAAAATGAATTAAAAAATATAATATAATACTTTACATTATTATTACAAATAAAAATACATAACAATACTAAAACATAATTACAATGTAAAAAAAGTTCACTGAAATGAAATGTATAAGAAAAATCTGTGCTTTTTATAGTGTAACAACTGTCCAACATTATTGTTGATGTGTTCTTTATAGATGCCTTTCATATACTTACACTATTTGACCACAAGAGGGCACCAAAGAAAATGGGAAAAGTGCTTGCCTGTGCATCAAAACACACAAACATAAAAACCCACAGACCTTTGCCTCAAAGAAGTCCCTCGCTCCAAGAACGCCTTCGGACGAAACGTCGATCTCTGAAAGTCGAGCGAGAGCCATCAGTCCGCTCTCCTCCTGCAGCTCACCTGCCGCGGCTCTCCGGAAGATCAGCAGGAACTGAGACAGAGATGGAGAGATTAGGAATATAAAGGGAATTTCAATGGCTTGAAAGGTTATCAACATTTCCATGCGATTCTAAAAATAAACACAAAAGAATCTGATCTCAGCTGCCATGGGAGCGTGTAAACCAACATTTCAGCTTTGTTTTTATTTCCCAAACTGAAAAACTACACAGTATATACTAAAGAGATGGCTCTTTAGAATTTGATTTTGGCTTTTAAACTGTAAGTGCAATTTTGTTTAAATGATTTTTAGATCATGTCTGAATAGAACTGATTTCACTGAGGGGAAGGGAGAGGTCAAAAGAGTGACCTTATATCAGGTTTCCCCCTTTTTCTACACAATCTGTGTGTGTATGTATGTGTGTAATCTTATCCATGTGGAATGTCTGTCCAATCTGAAGAATGGGAGCAGCATTTGACACACAACAGACTGACTGTACTGAACACACAGCTGCACTGTCACCTGTTTGTGTGTGTTTTGGGGGTTGCTACTCTTTTTGCGATGGCCCCACAAACTTAAAAAAAAAAAAAAAGCTAAACGTCCATATAATGTGTTAGGTCACAATTAGAAAAAGTAAAAAGTGATGTAACTTTCCGAAACATCCACTTTTTTCAAGATGCACATGCAAATCTGGCTGATCCTTGACACGACCGCAAGCAAAAACATGCATTAGGAGCCGAGGGGTGAAAACTTTTGAAAGAATGAAGATCATGGTCAATTTAACTAGTTTTGTCTTCTTGGAAACATGCAAGTATCTTCTGTAGCTTCTGAAGGGCAGTGCTAAATGAAAAAAAAATATGATATTTAGGCAAAATGAGCAAAATGTACACATTTCCATTCTGTTCAAAAGTTTTTACCCCCCGGCTCTTAATGCATGTTTTTTCCTTCTGGAGCATCAGTGAGCATTTGAACCTTCTGTAATAGTTGCATATGAGTCCCTCAGTTGTCCTCAGTGTGAAAAGATGGATCTCAAAATCATACAGTCATTGTTGGAAAAGGTTCAAATACACAAAAATGCTGGAAAACCAAAGAATCTTAATTATTTTAGCAAAATAAGAGGGTTCATACAAAATGGATGTTATTTTTTATTTAGTACCTGAATAAGATATTTAACATAAAAGACATTTGCATGTAGTCCACAAGAGAAAATAATGGTTGAATTTATAAAAATTACCCTGGTATATATCCCCTTGATTCTTAATACTGTGTTGTTACCTGAATGATTCAGTTATTATTTTTCTTTAGTGATAGTTGTTCATGAGTCCCTTGTTTGTCCTCAACAGTTAAACTGCCTGCTGTTCTCCAGAAACATGCTTCTGGTCCCACAAATTATTTGGTTTTTCAGCATTTTTGTGTATTTGAACCCTTTTCCATTAATGACTGTATGATTTTGAGATCCATCTTTTCACACTGAGGACAACTGAGGGACTCATATGCAACTTTTACAGAAGGTTCAAACACTCACTCACAAGTGGTTTTATATACATTGAAAGCATATAAATACAAGCTGAGTGTCTACTTTAATGTTTTAAAAACTGTAAACTATAAAAAAAAAAAAAAAAAAAAACTGTCAAAAATATAGGTGAAATTCCCCCGTGAAATTCAGTCTAACATATATATTTATATAAAAATGAAACAAGGTCATTTTTGTCTGTATCAAAATTATATAAAAAAGTGATTATACAAAATTTTAGCGGATTTTAAATGATAAACTTCTTGCTGACAAATTGCTAAAACCTAATGTTTTGAAAGACAGTGGTAAAGATTGGAAAGGATTTAAAATTACAGTTAATTAGTATTTTGGTGGGCTGAATTGTGAACGACATGTAAGTTGGTGTCTTCTGTAAATCATGGTAAAAATGTATGATAGTTATTATTTTTTGCCTTAGAAAAAATATATATAAATGAAAAAAATATATATTGTTTTGAGGTTTAAAAACTTCAGAAGTTAAATGCTAAATACTAATTGAAATTGAATGCTAATTCAATTTCAATATACTTTAAAATATAATTTATTCCTGTGATGCAAAGCAGAATTTTCATCAACCATTACTCCAGTCTTAAGTGTCACAAGATCCTTCAGAAATCATTCTAATATGCTGATTTCCCAAACGTTTGAGCAGCAATGCATATATGTAGGACAATATTTGGCCAAGGTACAACTATTTGAAAATCTGGAGGGTGCAAAAAAATCAAAGTATTGAGAAAATTGCCTTTAAAGTTGTCCAAATTAAGTTTTTAGCAATGCCTGTTACTGATTCAAAATTAAGTTTTGATATATCTATGGTAGGAAATGTACTAAATATCTTCATGGAACATGTTTTTACTTAATATCCTAATGATTTTTGGAATAATTTGGACCTATACAATGTATTGTTGTGTTACTTATGACTGTTTTTGTGGTCCCGGGTCACATATAGTTTGTGGTAGGATGTTTTGAATGGATGCTTGGTACTCTTCGTAATATTTTGAATCTTACACATCTGTGTGGTCTCTTTTTCATGTAAATCTGTAGGCCCATTTTATCATTCACCAGGCCAAAATCATCTAGGGTGACTAAATGTGATTGACATTTAAATGTGAAACCACATCAGAGCTGTAATCAGAGATGTAATCATCTTAGTAGGTGAGTCTACAATGGTTTCCATGGAGTATAAGCTCTCAAAAGATTAAATCACTAGATTAAATCAGTGACCAGGGACAATAATACACCTAACAAAGCTGTAAATGTACCACGAAAAAGACACACGCATATACACACACACCTCTCTGTAGCTGAGTTTGCCGTCATAATCTTCATCCACCTCCTTGATCATGTTCTTCAAGCCCAGATGAGTCTGTGGAGCTCCAAGCTTCTCCATCATCAGCTTCAGTTCCATTAGATCAATGAAGCCGTCTTTACCAGAGTCAAATCTACACAGAAACACATAAAAACAGCATTAAAGAAAAAGTTAACCTAAAATGTAAAAATCTGCTATTGTTAACATTTTAATATTTAAATTAAATTACAACAATATGACACTAAAGACTAGAGTAATGATACTGAAATTTTTACTGTGTGCATTGCATCACAGGAATTATTTACATTTTACAAAATATTGCAATAAAAACCAATTATTAAACTGTAATAATTTTATAAATGCAAATAAATGCAGTCTTTGTGAGCAGAAGAAACTTTTTCTCATTACAAAATCTGACCATCACCAAACTTTTTAACGCTATATGCTGTTTCAAACCATTTTATCAATGCAAATTGCGTTCTAGCATATGTATTACATCAGGGGTTTTCAACTCCTGTCCTCAGGCCTCCCCTGACATAATGTTTTAGATGTCTCCCTATTGAACACGTTAACAAGTGAGATAATGAAGTGATGATTGAATCATTAATGATCAGCTTTATTGGGACTTTAGAAGCTTGTTTTGTGATGTTGAGAGTTAATATGTTTATCTGATGAGTTTGTTGATTGGCACCATTGTTGAGATTTATACACTGATCCTTGACATCTGTGTTTGGCCAAATAGTTCAGCGGTTGATGTTCTTGAGATTTTATAATAATTGATCAGCACAACAGTGTTTTAGAGCGATAATATTTATTATTATTATATTAAAGTATTTGGCTGTGCTTTGCTGTAATACAAAAGCTTTGAAAACATTATACAGCAGCCTAAAAAACTGTGTAAAGTTAAGAAGTCAATTAAAAGAAACACTAAACACTACTATGTGACTTTTTATTGTCCATGTATTCTTCAGTGATTTTGTTTGTTGACAGCAGGTGTTCGTCATTAATGATTCAATCATCACTTCCTTATCACATCAACTTGAGGACTGGATTTGAAAACCCCTGTATTACATCAACCTATACTAGCGACACTTAGAAGTGAGTGTTGACATGAAGGTTTATCCAGCCGCAGCAGAGGGAGGCCAGCAGATCAGCAGGTGGAGAGTGACGGCAGAAACAGCAGGAAAAAAGAGATTCTAACAGAGGAGAGTATTTATAGAGTCTCACCCAGCTGTTGCCACACCAACCAGCAGTATCACATGTGTGTGAGAGAGAAAGAGACAGAGAGAGAGAGAAGTGTTTGCCTTGAACATTGTGTGAAAGTGAAGAGGCTGAGATTGAAGAGGTGGGCACGTGTTTCTATTTTGGTTCGAGTGATGCTTTTAGAAAGAACCTGCTCACTGTGGCAGAAAAGTACAGGTGAACGTCACCTCATCTCTACTTCACTCCCTCTCCGCATACAGGAAAGAAAAGCATGAATGAGATCGCATTTATATTCTCCTAGACAGCAAAATGGAGAAAGTCTCATGCGTCTCAGATTTTTCTGCTGAAAAACCTCACGTGGTTGTTAGAAGTGATCTCAACAACCTCTCAAACTGTCCTCAGATTTCCCAGGACACTAAAATATAAACTAAAAAGTTACATTTTATTATGAATTTTAGCATGACATCGCTTGCTCACCAATGGATCCCCTGCAGTGAATGGGTGCCATCAGAATGAGAGTACAAACATCTGATATAAACATCACAATATTCCACAATAATCCACACAAAAAGGTTGCCAGGTCCGCATTTTCTTTAAACGTTAAGTGATAGACTGGAGTTGTGTGGCAGGGTTGCCAGATCTGTGAAACAAAACCAGCCCAACTGCTACTCAAAACTTCAAAAACATCACAATATTTCACAAGTAATCCACACAACTCCAGTTCATCACTAAACGTAAAAAAAAAAAAAAAACGTGGACTTTCGTGTGGATTACTTGTGAAATATTGTGATGTTTTTAAAGTTTGAATAGCAGTTGGGCTGGTTTTGTTTCACCGATCTGGCAACCCTGCCACACAACTCCAGTCTAGAATTTAACGTTTAAAGAAAAATGCAGACCTGGCAACCTTTTTGTGTGGATTACTTGTGGGTTATTGTGATGTTTTTGAAGTTTTGAACAACAATTGGGCTGGATTTGTTTCAGAGACCTGGCAACCCTGCCACACTATTCCAGTCTATCACTTAACGTTTAAAGAAAAGTGCGGACCTGGCAACATTTTTGTGCGGATTACTTATGGATTATTGTGATGTTTTTTAACTTTTGAATAGCAGTTGATTTGTTTCACAGATCTGGCAACCCTGCCACACAACTCCAGTCCATCACTTAACGTAAAAAAAAAAATAAAAATAAAAAAAAGTGGACTTGGCAACCCTTTCGTGTGGAATATTGTGAAGTTTTTGAAGTTTTGAATTGCAATTGGGCTGATATTGTTTTAGAGATCTGGCAACCCTGCCACACAACTCCAGTCTATCGCTAAACTGTATTTTTTAACAAAAAATGTGGACTTGTCAAACCCTATCGTGTGGATTACTTGTGAAATATTGTGATGTGTTTGAAGTTTTGAACAACAATTGGGCTGGTTTTGTTCCCAGACCTGGCAACCCTGCCACACAACTCCATCTGATTTGTCCCTTAGTGTTTTTAAAAAAAACCTGCAGACCTGGCAACCCTGTCGTGTGGCTTACTTGTGGATTATCATGATGTTTTTAAACTTTTAAATAGCAAGTGGGCTGGTTTTGTTTCACATACATGGAAACCCTGACTCCAGTCCATCGCTTAACATCAAAAAAAAAAAAAAAAATTAATACACACAGACTTGGCAACCCTGACGTGAGGATTAATTGTGGATTATTATGATGTTTTTAAAGTTTGAATAGCAGTTGGGCTGGTTTTGTTTCACAACCCTGCCACACAACTCCAGTCCATCACTTAATGCCTTGTGACAAGAAAAGCTGCATATTTGTAAGAAACAAATCCATATGGCATTAAGAGGTTTTTAACTTTAGATCATTGCTTGTGACTACAAGATGAGTCCTATATGCATAATATTGCTTTCTTTATTGATGTTTGGGCTAGTTTTGAATAGCAATTGGGCTGGTTTTGTTTCACAAACCTGGCAACCCTGTCACACAACTTCAGTCCATAACTTAATGTCTTGTCACAAGAAAAGCTGAATATTTGTAAGGAACTAATCCATCATTAAGACATTTTTAACTTTAAATCATTGCTTCACACTAAAATACGAGTCCTATATTCAAAAAATAGCTTTCTTCATTGATGTTTTGGGCTAGTTTTTAATAACAATTGGGCTGGTTTTGTTTCACATTTAACATTTTGTGAAAATAAAAGCTGCATATTTGTAGGAAAAAAATCATTATTACTTTTTTTTTTTTTTTAGTCTCTGACTAAAATATGAGTCCACTATCCATAATATTGCTTTCTTCATTGATTGCCATCTTGTCTGTATTAGGAAAGAAACAGCACTGTTTTACAAGCCACTGGTGAAAGCATTGTTATAGATTAGAAATATTTTGCCTAGAAACAATGTTTTAAAGTTAAATGCCTTAATGATTGATTAGTTTCTTAAAAACAATCAGCTTTTCACTTTTCACATTATTGTGATGATTTTATCAGATCTTTGTACTCTTATTCTGATGGCACCCATTCACTGCAAATGATCCATTAGTGAGCAAGTGATGTAATGCTAAATGTATCCAAATATGTTCCATTAAAGGAACAAGAAACAAAGTCATCTAAATCTTGGATGGCCTGAGGGTGAGTGCATTTTCAGTAAAATGTTCATTTTTGGACAAATAATTTCTTAAATGCATTAAATGTTACTAATTATCTGAGCTCCAATTTATTTAAATGGATTAAATTAAATCTGCAATCAAATGTGCATGCTTTATTTCTGCTATGGTACTTTAAAGAGAAACAACTGAGACAATGTGAATGTTTATCAGTGTGTTTCATATCTTCGCTCTGAATGGCCATCTAATCTCGTCTCCCCAGCTCATTGTTTCTGAAAGGTCACACATAGCTCAACCTTCACTGTTAAAGTGCTGCTTAAAATGCAATTTATTAACCATTTCATGCAACATATCCACTTTCTTTCTTTGTTTGATGGTGTTTTAACAGCCCCCACTAAGACATGCTCACACTTGCCTGCCCTGATTAAAAGACAACTGGGAATCTGCTGACCAGAACAGCAACTGCTTTCAGCAACTGGCAGCACACTCCTACACACACAGCCCTGAAATGTGTGTGGATGCATGAAAACACAAACTGCCCTGACGTAATTGTGGGTGCATCGCATGTGTTTGTGTGTGGATGCTCTCTTTGTCCTCTCTGGTTTCCTGCTGTGGTATTTATAGATGCCAAGGCTCGGGGCTGAGGTTCAGCTATAGAGCCTGGCATTCAGAACACTGCAGTCCAGTAACTGATCCCAGATCTGCTCAGAACCGCAGATATGCTTAAAACTGCTATTATGAAGCAGCATGAAACAGGTCAGGGTTAACAAGACTGACCTGGTATGTGAGAGAAAGCGAAAGAGAGAGAGAAGGAGAGAATAACAAAACAGAAGAGGAGGATGAGGTTGGAATATTGGTTCTGCCCTCTGCATGCCGGACACATTCCAGGTCAATAGCCTTCCCTGTGTTATAGTGGCTTGAATGGAGAAAAATAAAGAAATATACACACTTACATATGAAAATGTTTTAATATTTGATTAAAATGCAGTAAAAACTTTAATATTGTAAAAAATGATTGAAGTTTTGAATAGCAATTAAGCTTAATGTCTTGTGAAAAGAAAAGCTGCATCATTAAGACGTTTTTAACTTTTAAACCATTGCTTCCAACTAAAATATGAGTCCTATAAGCTAGTTTTGAATAGCAATTGGGCTGATTTTGTTTCACAGACATGGCAACCTTGCCACACACCTCCAGTTCATCAACTAATGTCTTGTAAAAAGAAAAAATATTTAATATTTGAATAAAAATGCAGTAAAAACTGTAATATTGTGAAAAAATATTAAAGTTTTGAATAGCAGTTGGGCTGGTTTTGTTTCACAGACCGGGGAACCATGCATTTAACACTTCACGTCTTGTGAAAAGAAAAGCTGCATCATTAAGACATTTTTAACTTTTAAACCATTGCTTCCAACTAAAATATGAGTCCTATAAGCTAGTATTGAATAACGATTGGGTTGATTTTGTTTCACAGACATGGCAACCCTGCCACACACCTCCAGTTCATCAACTAATGTCTTGTAAAAAGAAAAATTAATATTTGAATAAAAATGCAGTAAAAACTTTAATATTGTAAAAAATATTGAAGTTTTGAATAGCAGTTGGGCTGGTTTTGTTTCACAGACCGGGCAACCATGCAACACTTAACATCTTGTGAAAAGAAAAGCTGCATCATTAAGACATTTTTAACTTTTAAACCATTGCTTCCAACTAAAATATGAGCCCTATAAGCAAGTTTTGAATAGCAGTTGGGCTGATTTTGTTTCACAGACATGGCAACCCTGCCACACACCTCCGGTTCATCAACAAATGTCTTGTAAAAAGAAAAATGATTTAATATTTGAATAAAAATGCAGTAAAGACTGTAATATTATGAAAAAAAAAAAAAGTTTTGAATAGCAGTTGGGCTGGTTTTGTTTCACAGACTGGGGAACCATGCATTTAACACTTAACGTCTTGTGAAAAGAAAAGCTGCATCATTAAGACGTTTATAACTTTTTAAACCATTGCTTCCAACTAAAATACGAGTCCTATAAGCAAGTTTTGAATAACGATTGGGTTGATTTTAATTCACAGACATCGCAACCCTGCCACACACCTCCAGTCCATCAAATAACGTCTTGTGAAAAGAAAAATGATTTAATATTTGAATAAAAATGCAGTAAAAACTTTCATACTGTAAAAAAAATGATTGAAGTTTTGAATAGCAATTGAGCTGGATTTGTTTCACAGACCGGGGAACCATGTATTTAACACTTAACGTCTCGTGAAAAGAAAAGCTGAATCATTAAGACATTTTTAACTTTTAAACTATTGCTTCCAACTAAAATATGAGCCCTATAAGCTAGTATTGAATAACGATTGGCTTGATTTTGCTTCACAGACATGGCAACCCTGCCACACACCTCCAGTCCACCAGCTAACGTCTTGTAAAAAGAATTTTTTTTTAATTTTGAATAAAAATGCAGTAAAAACATTAATATTGTGAAAAAATATTGAATCTTTGAATAGTAATTAGGCTGTTTTTGTTTCACAGACCGGGCAACCATGCATTTAACACTTAACGTCTTGTGAAAAGAAAAGCGGCATCATTAAGACGTTTATAACTTTTTAAACCATTGCTTCCAACTAAAATACGAGTCCTATAAGCTAGTTTTGAATAGCAGTTGGGCTGATTTTGTTTTTGCAGACATGGCAACCCTGCCACACACCTCCATATTTTTAAGTGCAATTTATTTCTGTGATACAAAGCTGAATTTTCAGCATCACATGATCCTTCAGGAATCATTCTAATCAGGGTTGCCAGGTTTTCACAACAAAACCTGCCCACTTGCTACTCAACTAGCATTTCGAGGGGGTTCCCCCATTAAAAATAAACATTTTTGTCAGGGTTCCCCTGGTAAATTTGCGTTTCAGGGGCTAAATATAACGTTATTGGGGCCAATTCAACGCACGGACATCAAAAACAACCCGCGGCAAAAGCGTTAAAGTAGCCCAATTCCGACTTGGCAACACTGATTCTAATATGCTGATCTGATGCTTAAGAAACATTTTTATTAGTAGTATCAATGTTAAAAACAGTTGTGCTGCTTCATGTATAGAAACTGTTACACATTTTTAAGAAAGTTTAATGTGTCTTTATTTAATAAAAGTATTCTTAAAAAAAAAGTCCTGACCCCAAATGGTACTGTATATATTTTATAGTACAGAAACTATCACTATCTCTTCAGGGCAGTGTGCTATTTCATAAGTGTGTAGGTGTGAGTTGTGTTTATGAGTGTGTTAATTCTGCTTTTGACCCATTTTCCTCTTATACATGACATCTTTTTTCATCTCTGATGAAACTGGGTTGAACTGATCTGAAGTGGGCCAGAGTATATACTTCTATGACTTAAACAGACACACCTTGCGGTCCTAAGCTAGTCTTATGGGACACCCGCACTTTCATATCTTATACAGTTTGGGTTTCCTATAACACAGTATAATCTTACTTGATTGAACCTTACTGTTAAAGATGCTTTAAATAAGAAATCTCTATAACTATTGTATATCTGCAATACAAGAATACATCTACCTGATCTTAAATTTGCTGAAAGGTATAATCAACCTTGGGATCAGCTAAAAAAAAAAATTTGTTGACATGCTTATGTGTGCATAACTCTGGAAAAATCATGACCTGGCAGCAGAGGATGACATGCAGAATCAAAGTCTCTGAGGTGAAACGCCATCAAACACTATATTTGTTTGTAAGTATTTTTTTTTTTTTTTTTTGCACCACCAGAGACCCAGTTCTGAATTTGATGGGATTAAATGAACACAAATATCCAATTATATGAAAATCGAATGAAGGGAATTTATTTTTTCACAACTCTGCATGTACCCAAAGAGAATCCCTCTCATCATAGACTCCTCCAAGTCCCTGCATGTAAACACATGCACAAACACACAAAGATGGCATTGTTGCTCATGAAGTGGGTTCCATGGGGACGTCGAGTTTGTGAGTGGACCCTTGTACTGAAATAATGAGGGAAACCAGGACAATGGCTGTTCAGAGACAGAGACCCCAGAGAAAAACATTATTTTGGCACTGTACAAGGATGCTCAGAGGGATAATTAATGCAAATTTAATATGAGCTTCTGAATCTATTGTTCATTTCTTGTTATTTGCAAATTTTTGTAAATAATTCTTCATGTGCAATTTTTTTTTTTTTTTTTTTTGCAACACAAGTGCACCTGTTTTTAAACTTGTGTTTAATGTTACATTCATATTATTTTTTAATTTTCCTTAGTGTTATTTGTACATTTTTGTAAATAATTCTCCATGTGCATTTTTTTTATTTTTTTGCAACACAAATGCACCTGTTTTTAAACTCATGTTTAATGTTACATTCATATTATTTTTAATTTTCCTTAGTGTTATTTGCACATTTTTGTAAATAATTCTCCATGTTCCTTTTTTTTTTTTTTTGCAACACAAATGCACCTGTTTTTAAACTCATGTTTAATGCTACATTCATATTAATTTTACTATTCCTTAGTGTTCATTTCTGATTTTATATCCTTGCATTGTTTTATTTTATTTATTTTACTATGCTAATAATCTGTGTTTATCATTTTATTTTATACTTTACTGTTTTATTTTAAACTAAATACCCTTTGGGCACATTATAGCCTATTTGAATTAAATTTGACTAAGATGATTAAGAAAATAGCTCGTCAAGAAAATTCTAAACAAAATACATTGAGGGAATTAATTTGTGAGACGCATCAACATTCCCTCTAGTCTAAACCAAGAACACGATGATCCCAAAACTCTGTCGCACACAAACTTCACTCTTGTTAGGGTATAAAATAATGTTAAACAAATACCAATTCAATGCATATGCATTATGATTAACTTAAATCTTAATTAAGATTAAAATTATATTATATATAATAGCAAAAATGGTAGGGTTTTAGGATTAACTGACTAATGAACTGACCTCTTGAACATTTTCTCCATGTCTTTGATCTGTTTGCGCGAGAACTCCTTAAACTCGGTGTAGGGATTGAACACCTTCATCTGCTTGGGTTTCGCCGTGCCGTCATGGATGTCCAGCCTGCGGTTGAGTTTCTCCGTCAGTTCAGATGTGGCGTCGCCGTTCACGACAGTGGCGGGTTTTACCGGCGGCGGCTCGTCATAGTCCGCTCCTGTCTGCGGCGGTGAGCCGGGTTTGGTGTCATGCTGTTCCTCGTCCAGCCTGCGCTGCAGCTTCCGTGCGAGCTCTTCGGATGACATTGCGGACTGTGATGCTCTGCCTCGCACGATCAGCTGTTTCTGAACACTAGTCTCGAGTTTAGGAGAGAGGCGGGGCTGCAGAGAACTGACTGAGCCTCTTCAAACGTGCGCTCTCAAGACCAATGAGATTCAGAATGCTCCATAAAGTGAATATTATGGGTTTATTACGAGCTCTGACATCTTAAAGTCTTGTGTTTTTACATAGTGGATTTGTGTAGATACTGAGGATCGAAGGTACAAAAAGTTGCTGCGTTGGCCGGGAATCGAACCCGGGTCAACTGCTTGGAAGGCAGCTATGCTCACCACTATACCACCAACGCGATGCGGAAACAAGGGCTTTTTTCCAAGCACTTCTGGCTACAAACGCTTAACTTCCCTTAACTTTTCCCATTCATTTTATATGGTAGTGTTTAACACTACGGATGCGATATACTTGTAGACTTCATGGCGCTGTTTCGTCTTTTCAATTGTGGGGAATTTAAAAAGCGTAGCTTCATCTGTCAGTCACTCGCAGTGAGTGAAGGAGGAGTCGAGACATATCTGTTTACCGAATTGTCAGCCGACTTGTTTTGTATTGTACAAGTATTTACTGTCTAAACTACCTTCAGACAGGTTTTACCTTAGATTTTACCTCAGGTGACCGCTGTTTTTACGTCGAGTTCGAGACGGCAAGTTAATGCTAACTTAATGTATTGTATATACATTATCATTTATATATTGTATTATTTAAATTGCATGTATATTATCGTTTTTTGTAAAAAAAAACATATATATAAAAGTAATACACACACACACACACATACACAATATTTTAATTTTTAATATTTGAATGGTATCATTAAAATGTGTGTATAAATGATTCTTAATTTGTTAAACTTGTTAAAACCTTTTATATGTACATTTCATATTAATTTCTTTATATACTGTTGAAGTCAAAAGTTTACATACACCTTGCAGAATCTGCAAAATGTTAATTATTTTAGCAAAATAAGAGGGATCATGCGAAATGCATGTTATTTTTTGTTTTTATCTGACCTGAATAAGATATTTCACATAAAAGACGTTCACATATAGTCCACAAGAAAATATAATAGTTGATTCTTAACACTGTTGTTACCTGAATGATCCACAGCTGTGTTTTGTTTAGTGATAGTTGTTCATGAGTCCTTTGTTTGTCCTGACAGTTAATCTGCCTGCTGTTCTTCAGAAAAAATCCTTCATGTCCCACAAATTCTTTGGTTTTCCAGCATTTTTTAGTGTATTTGAACTCTTTCCAACAATGACTGTATGATTTTGAGATCCATCTTTTCACACTGAGGACAACTGAGGCACTCATATGCAACTATTACAGAAGGTTGAAACGCTCACTGATGCTCCAGAAGGAAAAACCATGCATTAAGAGCCAGTGGTTGAAAACGTGTAAATGTTGTTTTATACAGACATTTTAAATTATACCATTATATTTTGAAATTATAATTTAAATGTAATATAGTAATGTGTGTGTGTGTGTGTGTGTGTGTGTGTGTGTGTGTTTGTTTATTTATTTCAATATAATTATATCATATTGCACTGCTAGAATATTTTTTCAACATTCCAAGTACATTGTAAGAGATCAATGATGAAACATTAACCTTTACAAATAAAGCAGCCTTAGAGCATGAGAGACTTTAGCATAAGCAAAATTTAAAAGACGAAAACATCGCCAAAAGTGTATCACATCCGTAGTGTGAAGCATTACCATAGGGAATGAATGGGAAAAGTTAAGGGAAGTTAAGGTTTTCTAGCGAGAACCTCTTGGCAAAACGCACACTTTCGCACCGCGTTGGTGGTATAGTGGTGAGCATAGCTGCCTTCCAAGCAGTTGACCCGGGTTCGATTCCCGGCCAACGCAGTATCTTTTCGTACCTTCACACACACATTCTACGTTAATCCTCAAGAGCTTCACAAACCCAGTATGTAAAAACACAAGACCTTAAGCCGTCAGAGCTCTTAATAAACCCGTAATATTCACTTTATACAGCATTATAAATCACACTGGTCTTGAGAGCGCATGTTTTAAGAGGATCAGTAAGTTCTCTGCAGCTAACCACTAGCATACGCATTTTAGTTCCAAGCAGTTCTGGCTACAAAGTTTTGACTTCTTGCCTCCACAGATAGAGGATTGCACATGATGGTATTCAGCAAGCTTTGCATCACAAATCAGCATTCAACTGGCGTTTCTGATGCTTTAAAAGCGTAATTGCGCCGCCTAGTGGCCACAGCTTTTATTACCAGTTATCCAAAAATTAAAAGCAATAGTTTGTTACAATGTTTCATTGTAATAATCCATAACAATAAACACAAATGGACAATCTAAGCTTATATTTTGCCATTTACTCACCGTGGTAATGGCTGTCTAAACAAATTCATAAAATAGCATAGGTTTAGACAGCCAGCCAGAATATTTTATCAATTGTTTCATAAAAGAAATATAGTAAACTTAAAATATAATTAAAACACTACTTAAAATAAATACATTTGCGCATTTGGGTTCTAGGACATTATTGTATTTTTTTTACAAACTTGATTTAAACCATTCATAAAGTAATGAAAAAGAAATCATGCATTGTTGCTGCCATCTGCTGGACAAAAAAAGAAACGACGGCGAAGTTTAAACAAGATGGCTGTAGAAGGTATTTATTTATCGCCAGTGTTGATGAAAGTTACTTTTAAAAGCAATGCATTACAATATACTCCCTAATAAAGTAACTAATTACGTTACTTAGTTACTTTTTTATAAAAAGTAATGCGTTATATTACTTTTGCATTGCTTTTTAAATCTGGACAGGGCTTGCTTGTTTGTTTTTAATATTAAAAATGTGATTTTTAGCAAATGTAAAAGTCCTTTCACACCAAAAAGTGAAATGAATAAGCCTAAGGCTGAAAAAAAAAAAAAGTCAATTCACATCTATACGGTAGAACTGTAGGAAAAGGAAGTGTAACACTCTTCAGCGATCAGAAAAATTAAGCACAAATGTTAGTTAATCTAAAGTTTTGCTTATTATTATGGTTGAATTGGAAAAGGCATTGGTTAATAAAATGGATTTAAATACATAAAAGAAATACTTTTTTGAAAAAGTATTTTCTTGAAAATGAAAAAGTAATGCATTACTTTACTAATTACTTGAAGAGTAATCAGATTACGTAACTCACGTTACTTGAAATGCCTTACCCTCAACACTGTTTATCGCTTTGTTGTAGAGATAATTTCTAGCGAGTAATTTCTGCTTCAAAAGTTTTTTTTTTGTTGTTTTTTTTTTTACATGCATGCAACTAGATAGAGCCAGAATATTTTTATTCTCACTGCTTTTATTCTGCTATTATTTACTTACTCTCAGGTTGTTGCACATGAAAAAGATAAACATCACTGCAAATCTCATTACATTTCCAAGTTACTTTATTTGAACAATAAGCTTTAAAACACACAAAAACATTTCATACACTCATGACAGAGGCAATGTTTTGTTATCATGAGTCCTTGAGGTCAAGGATTTTCTTTAGTGTGAATTCTAAAGTGTTTTTCAAGGTGGCCTTTTTGTGTAAATCCCTTTCCACCGTGAGTGCATGTGAATGGCTTCTCTCCAGTGTGAATGATTTGGTGGTGTTTTAATTGGAAGGCTGTGCTGAACATCTTGTTACATTCAAAGCACATGTGATTTTTGGCAGTGGTGTGTGTTTTCTGGTGTTTTTTGCAGTTGTCCAGTCAAGTAAAAGTCTTTGCACAAATTGGGCAAACGTAAGGCTTTGTCTTTGCGTGGGTTTTAATGTGGATGCTTAGATTTGATGATGAACCGAATTGTTTACCACACTGATCACAGTTAAAGGGCTTTTCTCCTGTGTGAACTCGCATGTGACGGGTCAGATGATAAGTATCTGCAAAAGTCCTTGTACACTGTGGGCATGCATGCGGCTTCTCTCCAGTGTGAATTGTTGTTGTTGTTGTGTTTCTTGAGATCACCTTTTTGTGTGAAACCCTTTCCACAGTCTGTGCAGGTATGAGGTTTTTCTCCAGTGTGAATTTTGGCATGTTTATCGAGGTGGCTTTTTTCGGTCAAACTTTTTCCACATTGAGAGCAGGTGTGAGGTTTTACACCAGTATGATTTTTTTTGTGATGTTGCAATGTTCCTCCTCCACTTATTGACCTATTTCAATCAGTCTAAAATGAAGAGATTTACAGTTGTTTAGAATATGTTTTTTTTTTATATATATATATAATTGGCAATGTCAATCCATCTTATAAAACATTTTAAAACAAACAAGAACTGTATGAAAATTAAATCAAATAAATTAGCATATTATAAATTCTTCACATAATAGAACAGTAGTGATGTTTCCATCTAGTTGTTTTTATGTGTAAATTATTACAATTATTTGAAAATCTGGAATCTAAGGGTGCAAAAAATGTAATATTTAAAAAATAATATTTAAAGTTGTCTAAATTAAGTTATTAGCAATGCATAATACTAATCAAAAATTACGTTTGGATATATTTACAGTTAGAAATTTTACAAAATATCTTCATGGAACATGATCTTTACTTAATATCCTAATGATTTTGCCATAAAAGAAAAAATTATAATTTTGACCCATATAGTAAATAAATAAATACTATTATATTCAGTTTCATATAACAGTTTCAAAATTGCCTTACTTCCTGCGTTGTGCCCCTAATAACTTTCCTTTTTCACACATTTTCTAAAAATGGTACTTTAAGAGCACATATTTTAACATCGTGCTCCATGCATTATCAATGCGTTGTGATGATGCAAAATTCCATCATGATGCAGAAAGTGTTTAAATTAGTACATGCCGTTTTCAAATCTGTTTTTCATTGATGTCAATTTTTGTTTTATTCTAACATTATTTATCACTACGATGATCGAGCAGTATTAAAATTGTTAACTATCAGTAATTATTTTGCTTGTAAGAGCGCATGATGGTTTTATCGGAAGAGGGCGCTCTTCCGATAAAAAAAAAAAAAAAATTGTGTGGCGGCCCCCAGTCATTTTGCGCCCTAGGGCCTAGGCAACTGCCTATATATAGTTACCTTTGTTTTCAGGTACAGATGTGATGTTTTAGTGTTCTCCCCTGACATAGTGAACAATCCAACCTTCATCTGCTCCGTGTGATGTTGAACAAGAAAAACGACTTTGCACGTAGTGGAGGCGCCAGCGCAGTCACTTGCACTTTTTCCCAGTGGAAACATTTTTAAATTATCCAATTTTAAACAATACATGCCTTACAGACATGATAAATGCATATATGGAGAGCTTTAAATTATTGCTTAACGAAATAAAGCAAATCAAAAACAAAAACTCTTTCATAGCTAATCTGTAAAGATGCATTTCTCGCGTCAAAGAGGAGATTTCGAGTCATGATCTTTGGACACTGATTCAGAATACACTAGTTTATTCATAAATAATTCAGATATCTCCTTACCCTCCGACACATTCATTGTTATTTATTTTTGCCGGTCCTTTGTGCAAGTTTCAGCCTATTGCTTGAATGAAAGTGAAGTCTCACTAGTGCAGCAATTTTTTTTACTACCATAATTAATGGAAACGCAGAACGTTTATTAGTAAAACGAATACGAAAGATTGGAGGTACAGAATATACCTTGTAGACAGTATATACCTTGTAGATATAAAATATAAATACACCGTTTTAATAAATACAAATCAACAAACACTGTGGAACCAAATAAATGTGAAAATTCCACATCTTAGATAAACATTTAGGCTAACTCTGAAAGTTTTCACAGATCAGAATAGTGATGTTAGTGACACAGGAATGGGTTAACTGACAAAATTATACTGTAAAACCTTTATCAGAAAATAGAACCCAAGGACTCAAGGAAAGTACAACAACCAAATCTTTATTGTGGAAGATTACATAGCCTATTACAATAGTCTATCAGAGCCGTGTATATCTAATGGCTTAGAAACCGTTATTCACTGGATTGGCAAACGTATGACATTATGATACAAGACAATGGGAGCAGTGCAAAGACATGCGATAAACTGTGTTTGAAAAAGTTTTCACAAATCGAGTTTGACCTAAAAATGTTTTTGTATTCGAGAAGCCTTTTATTGATATACGTTAAAAACGAAGAACGCCTATCTTTCACATTCCTTCCTGGCGGACTTACCAATACGGACAAGAGCTTTGTCTGTAAAAATTCATAAAAAATCACAAATCAAGCTGATGAAAATGACATCAGTTTCAATCTTCTAAGTGTCCAACTTTTGGAGCTATAGGCATTATAAAATTAAAAGTAGGCTATCAATGAAAACAAAAAAACAAAAAAAACAAACAAACAAACATTATTTTAACTGCAGGAGGACGCCGTCACCTGAATTCATAAATCATGGAGAATGACATTCAGTGTTATTTTCATGTCTATGACAGCGCACAGTGTATTTATAGACAAAATAAATCTTAATATCTTAAACCTTAATCTTTATTCTCGTAGTATTTCGACTTTATTCTCGTAGTTTCGACTTTAATCTCGTAATCTTAGAATTTTTTTTTTTTTTTTTTTTAACATGGCACTAAAACGCCGTCGTACTTTGTGGGTGCATTTTGTCATAAACTTTACCTTTTATCACGACCACACACACACACACACACACAATAAATCTACACTAAATTGTTAAATCCTGGATAAAGGAGAATGTTACAAAATAGCAATAAAGACAAGCAGTCACTTACATCGCCAACAAGAGTACACATTTTATTGTATATTTCTGTTTGCACAGTCAGTGTTTTAACTTAAAATAGAAAAAACAAACAAACAAGCAAACAAACAAACAAACAAACAATATAAATGTGTAAAAACACCAAAACAGAAAACAAAAAGAGTTGGCCTCCGGAGCAAAATAAAATGGTTATGCTACAGATTTTTTATCCAGTTAGGTGTATTTCATAGTTTGTAATTTACTGTACTCAGAGGATTTGAAAATATTCTTTTGATTGACTTTGCCGCCATATGAAGTTGTATTACATTTTACATCTATAAACATTCAAGCCAATTTGCTGCTGTGAAGGTATTTTGTGACAAACCAAGAAAATTCAATAAATGTGTACATTAACGTATTGAACTGCTGCTATTGTTATGCTTTTTTCAATTTCTATTCATGTAAATGTAATAAAGATTGTATACACATTAAACATAAAATATATTGTATTAATATACACAAACTTTTATAAATGACATCATTTTATGCATGTCAGGCCATATGTGTAAAGGACAAAAACCAAATATTTGCAATTCACATTGTTAGCTGCTGTATCAGACAATACACTCTTTTCGTATCAACTCGAACAAGATGTTCTGGCTATTTTTTTTTCTACGCAAAGAAAATCATAAATAGCCATAGCTATGATCTTTTTCACCTTAAAACCAACAGAAATAAAGCTAATAATATTCAACAGTAATTAAGTAGCTAGGCTACAAAAGTAAAGTTTCTAAAAATCTTTAAGATTAGGTTGGCTTTCTTAGGCCACACGCGTCCAGAGGCTCATTCACGCGGGTGTTATCCAGACGCAAAGTTAAAGATATCAGTTTTACTAGTACGCCGCAGCTACGTCGTGACTCACATTGAGCTCAGCTCCTACATGTAGTCGTGATGTCTGACGTCTGATATTTAATGTCTAATGCATATCCACACTATCAGAATAATAGAATTTTTTTTTTTTCAGACGGCAGACGAGCGTATACAGATCAGTTCTCCGGTCAGTTAGCTTAGTTAGCTTGAGAGTTGGCAGAAATCACACCCCATACGTACTTACGAGTTGACAAGTCGTCATTACGACGTCAGGTGCGTCCAAGTCACTTTGGTCGGAACAAGAGGGCGATTAATCTTTTCTGCATAAAATTTAACAATTTTTAATTCGTTCATGTGCGTTCAACTCGTAAATACGATCTATCCGACATGACTTGAACGCACCAGTAGAGAAAGGGGTTTGACTTCTAAATAATCAATGTCTAACATTAGAGTTGGGGTACTCGGACTTGTACTCGGACTCGAGTCCGGTCTCGAGTACAATTTTTAGTGGACTCGGACTTGTCACGGACTCGGATGCATTTTTACTCGGACTTGACTCGGACTCGAGCCTTTCGGACTCGGAAAATATTGCCGAGTCCAACCGAGTCCAGGGACAGTTTACGGAAATGTAATTGAATCATGCATTAGTAATGTGACATTCAGTATTCCCGCGTGTTTTTAAGTCTTGACAGTATGTAAAACCCGGCAAGAATCGGAATGCAAAAAAATGTTATAGAATACTGTCATTAAAGACGCCGTTTGAAGCTGAACGCAGACGCTTAAACGGACAGATTAATGGATGCAACTTGCTGATTGCCTTTAAAATATAAATTTGATTTAAACAATAGGTCTACATAATTTTCACATATGCAGTTCATAGGGAACGTATTTTATTAGCCCTGCAGCATATTATATCCTATAACATTTTATTTAGGCCTATACCTATTTCATCTCACAATTCTGATTTTTTTTTCCCCTCGCAAATGCAAGTTTTCGTCGTATTTCGGACTTTATATCTCAGTTTAGCTGAACACTATAAAGTTTGTCATTTCTGAGTGGAAAAAGGGCAGAATTGTGGGATATAAACATTTTTTAATGATTTAAGCCGAGGAGAAAAAAAGAAAAGAAAATTGCACGTTGATTTTTCTTATCAAAATTGTGAGATATAATCTCGGAACTGCGAAAATAAATTAAAAATATTGAAATACAAACTCAAATGTACTTTTTTTAATTTATTCTTTTAGGGCTGTGCAATTAATCGAAATTTAATTCCGATTTCGGATTCTAAAGATTCTGAAAATACCATAATCGAGATAAACCATTATTGCTCCCGATTCCGCCCCCTTTGGTGCGCATTTGCTCCTCAATAAAAGCCTAATTTCACTTGCAATTCAGTAAAATCATGTAAGGTGACTTGCATAAAATGTGTATTGTGTTCTGTGTATGCATTCAGAGACAGAACAGAACACGGACAGCTATTTAAACAATTCAGTTTTGTATGTAATGGAAAATGATTAGGCTTTTTGTTTCGTTTTTTTTATCAAGTTAATTTGGAAAGTTGTTGTGAGGATTTTTTGTTATATATATTTTTTTGTTTGTTTGTTTGTTTGTTTGTTTTAAGTACAAACAGCCGCCAACGGAAGACTGTTCATATTCGGTTTAAACAATCTGGCTTCTGAAATCATCACGACTTGACTAAAATAAAATCTATAGATATAAATCCGTTTATGCGGAGAGTGGAAGCTAAAGCCATATTGCAGGTATAGTGGAGGCGCCAGCGCCATTGCTTGCATTTTTTTTTTTCCAGTGGAAACAATTAAAAATTTCCCATGATAGACGTGATAAATACATATATAGAAAGCTTTAAATTATTGCTTAACGAAATAAACCAAATCAAAAACAAAAACGTTTTAATAATGTAGCTAATCTGGAAAGATTTATTTCTCTCTAAAGGCGGTCAAAGAGGAGATTTTGAGTCAGGATCTTTGCGACACTGATTCAGAATACACTAGTTTATTCATAAATAATTTGAAAAATCTCCTTACTATTTCCCTCCGACACATTCATTGTTATTTATTTTTGCCGGTGCTTTGTGGCAAGTTTCAGCCTATTGAATGCGAAGCTGCACTGAAGGCACTGCGGCTGACTGCGGCACAAAACGCCTTCCGAGCCGCTCCCGAAAGAGAAAGCGAAAGTGAAGTCTGACTATATTAAAGTGCCAATTTTTTTTTTTTTTTTTTAATCACCATAATTGATGGATGTCTAATTAATGGAAAATATAAAAATAAGGAGAAGCCTAAAACAGCGATGCCCGGCCCCCATCTGAACTATTGCGTGACTAAGCCCGGTCCTTGAGGCGTAAAAAAGGGACTGAAATGCAGGGCTCTAATCAATCAAATAAAGTTCCGGACCCACTCATAATCGTGTTAAATAGTCCTGATTACAATACTGACCAAAATAATCCTGTTTATGATTTTTGCCGTAATCGAGCAACCCTATTTTATCCCATGACTTTCATAGACTTCTACTTAAACTGTCAGATAACCTCCGCCCACAAAATCGTCATCATTGTTTGCAAACACCAAATTGATATTTCTTACATAAACTTCATTAACTATAAATGCATTAAACTATATAACAGTTTTATAAATATAAATAAAATGGTTGTGAGTTATGGAAAGAATGTAGGCCTCATTTTTATCCAAGAAAAAAAAAAAAGTCAAATGCCATCTACTCTGTCTATGGTCTAACCATTCATCATATAAAACCCAAAACACACAGTCATAATCAGAGATATGAGGTGCATTTTCTGCTCTTTAGGTCCCATTCACCAAGCTACCTACCCAGCCCCCAACCCCACCCTTAAATTTGTACATTCACTATATAACAACAACAACTATATAACAAAAAAAAAAGTCCTGCCCTATAATTTTTTCACATTCTGTAAGCTGTTTTTCTCTGAAAGATGTCACAATACATAAATCAAGTCACCCATAACTTCTGTTAGGCTACATGACTTTTTTCTAGTTATAAAGGTTAAAACAATGTTAAGATACCGAAAAACAGTAGTGTTTCATTGGACTCGGACTCGGCCCTTTGGGACTCGGACTTGAGTCCGACTCGGCCCATTTTGGACTCGGACTCGTCTCGGACTCGATTGGTCAAGGACTCGGACTCGACTTGGACTCGACTTAGGTGGACTCGAACCCAACACTATGAAATAATAGTAGATAATACAGTAATACGTCTGAAAAAACGATAGGTCTGGAAGTGCTGGTCTGAGCGTGCAGTTGGGTCTCCGGGCCTGCAGCACCTGCGGGTGACGTCACTGACACTACGTCCATGTTTTTTACAGTCTATGGTTAAAACTCAAGGAAGAAGAAGAAGAAGAAGAAGAAGAAAAGAAGAAACAAGAAGAAGACGAAGACCACAACCACGAGGGATATAGCGTGATATCCGCCTTTGATATTGTAGGTATCTATTCCGCTTCCAGAACTCAGAACTGTCTGTCTTTTCTTGACTGTGCTTATTTCACGCCTTCTACATTTCAGGATAGGCGAGGTCAAACAAGCCTGCCGTATGCTCTCTATAGCTGTCGCGGTACTTTGATGTCATACCCAAGTACTGTTCCAATTCAAAGTTCACATCTAGCCAAGTACAGTTCAAATCCCCGGATGTGTTCTTGCTCCGCCCCTTTTATCAAGGATGCATCAAGAGGTGACTTTTGCGAACTTGAGGCAGTCAGGTATCCCAGAATGCATTTCGTACCAACCAGCGAGCGTTAATGGCGGATGAGAAAACCAACATCATTTTCAAAATTTTGCTGTTATTTTGTCATGGAATGTATTTTTAAGCATATTTCAGGCGAGAATGTAGTTGTTTAACACTCAAATCCACGGTTTATTGATAAAGACAGCGCCTATTTGAAAATTTGCTTCGCCGTTTTCGGAGACGTGAGTTCCAGACGATCAGCGGGTGCTCAGTGCTCCTGTATCCCACAGAGAGCGCCTCAACTCGGCTAGTCCTTCTGACATTTGCCGCTGGTTCTGATATCTCTGTAGTAGATAAACATGAGGTATAATTCGTTTTGGGCAAATCTAGGTAATTTTTTGGTATTATGAATATATTATTTGTTCTAGGTCTTATCGTTTTGGCTGACGACAAAGTTATGTTTCTTAAATTATTTATCAATCGTAAAACAGCGCTGACTTTGTAGCATGCATTTGACTTAATTGTTTGCTTTTATCCTTATTTCCTATTACATACGGATCTTATACTTTATAATCGCTATTATTGTTCATTAAAACTGTCATTTAACAAAAAGGCAGAGTTGTGTTTGTCATTTTTTAAATGAAAACGAAAAGAGGGTTGTGGTTTATATTTTGAAGAAAACGAAAAGAGGCAGTGGTGTTTGATATAATTTCTTTCTGTTGTATTGCATGTACGTGTTGCATGAACCATATTTTTGTGACTATTAATATGTTTAAATGTTAACAAAAATAGGCTGTGGTGGTTTATATCATTTCGTCTTATTGTAAATCCATAGTGAGGATAGACGGAGTAGAAAAGTCGAGCTGACTGACGTTATCAAGTACACAGCTGTATCATGTGCAGAATTACCAGACTTGTGTCCTCCCGTCCTTGGGAGTTCGCACTCCCAAGTCGAACTTGTGAAGTCCGAACTACCAAGGACGCAAGTCCGAACTTTGTGTACTTGGTATTGAGAAACGGCCCCGGTCTGCGCAGCACCGCTTCGAGCCTTTCGGCAGTAGGTAGGAGGAAAATATATAATTTGGATTCAGACAATCGGGATATACTGTCATATTTGACTTTATTAAGGGACGATTAATCATCCGACAACAGAAAAGAAACAGATCAGTAGATAGTGCTTCTCAACTTAAAACGAAAGTGAAAGTAGTTAATGTTTAACTCAAAAGTTCATGTCATTATTTCAGTCAAACGTATTCAAATGTTATCATAGTAGTATTTTGTGATTTGAAACAGGATTTAGTTTAGTTTATTAACCGTTTATTTTTACGTTTAACACATTTGTCTTGCTTTAGAGGTTGGCTCGGCGTCAAGGCCATGGATCCTAATAAGCTACGTAACGTAACGCACGTTTTTTCAGGGACTCCTTGATCTATGCTGTCCCTGTTTGGAAGGCAAAGTGCAAATTTGTCTCCAAATGTATGTGTAAAGTTGCCATTTAATGCTATAATAATTTATTTTAAATGGTTATTTATGTTTATATAGTTCAGGGTTGGCAAACTCTGGTCCTGGAGAGCCGCAGCCCTACAGAGTTCAGCTCCAACACTAGTTAAAACTTACCTGCCTGTAGCTTTCTAGTTACCCTTCAGACCTTGATTAGCTTGTTCAGGTGTGTTTAATTAGGGTTGAAGCAAAACTCTGCGGGGCTGCGGCTCTCCAGGACCGACGTTCGCCACCCCTGATATAGTTGTTAAATGTCGGCTTTATTACAATATAAGACAATTCATAATATTTTTGAAATGGATATACTAGCAGATTACAGAAATCAGACTTTATGCAATCTGACTCCACTGTTGCATGACGTCCACATATGTGGACAGTTGGTTTGTGGTGAATAAAAACTACATTTTACTCTAAATTTTATTTTAGAAAATACTAACATATTCATCATATTTTACTGTACACACTAATGTTTTTTTTATTATTTCAATTGACTTCCTCATATAAAAGTTTCTCACACATATGCCTGGGGCATTTAGCACATGGCTATTGCTGTCAGCCATCTTTGATTAATTATGTCATCAAGCAATGAATATTTGGAATAAAAGATGGAATCTAGTGTTAAAAACATTGTTGTCAATCTACTGACACTGCCCTCAAGTGGTTTGGAGAATATAACTATGTTAAATGAACACTAAATTGAGTTAAATTAACTGTCCACATATGTGGACATCATGCATGAAAGGGTTAAAGTCCCTGATAGGAGAATATAATAAGATGAGGTAGTTTTCAGCTAGATTGTCATCAAGGTGAAACTATTTTTTAGGTTGAGTATATTATTATGCATACTTTTGTGCAGAACTTCTTTCAAAAGCAAAGGTTGGTTTCTTTTTTTCAGTGCTTCCTCAGGTTTTTCAAAGAAAACTAGCCTAGCACATCTAATGTGCTATTTGACATAACCATTTAGAGCAGCATGGACGTTTACGATGTGTTGTGTGCTGATTCACAGACATCTAAATGACGCTTTTTGAATTCTGGTCATGTAACAAAAATTGTGACTCCTAATCACTGGCTCATCTTACTCCATTCTCTCCTATTTGATTGTTTTTACAGTTTGAGCTGTTTTACATGTTATTTGTTTTTCCTCAGAAGATGGTACACTTGAGATAACTGCTAAATGGACACACAGGATTCGGAAGAAGATGTGGGGATGATGGAGTGTGAACGGTAAAATTCTACAGTTTTATTATGTATAGTTTGTTTATTTATTATTTTCTTTATTTCTTTCTTTATTTATTTATTTTTTAATCATTTGTCTTTGACTTATTTTCTGCTACATTTAAAGATTAGGACCAGATAAAGCAACATCTCCATCACTTTCAGTCACATCTCTACAAAGTGATCAGTCACTGGATCGACCAATACTGTTCAAAGATGGATCTCGGGGTATTCTGGGGATTGAAAGGTATACTAATTTAGAACTGGAGTGCCAAACTCCTGTTAATTTATGCTTAAAACCAGTATATATCATGGTCTTGTGCATACAACCCTTTCTCTCCAAACCCTTAAATGCAAATAAATTAGTTATTATTAGTATATTATTATTAGTATTATCAGTATTAGTTATTAAAAACCTTCCCTTACCAAAGGTCTAAACAAGGACAATCAACATCTCCAGCACCTTCAGTCACATCTCTACAAAGTGATCAATCACTTGATCGACCGATACTGTTCAAAGATGGAGCACAAAGTAAAAAGGGGAGTAAAAGGTACAGTATTTGCAAGTCTTTGCCCAATATAATTCCTTGTCTTGGTTTTGTAATTCATAGCTTCATGTAATTGCAATTAATATAATTTATTATAATTAAGCAACATCACGCATGCCTTTGTGGTATTGTACTAAATAAACCCACTCACCACTTCCACTCAAGCATCACTCACTTCTGTCTAAAACATTGAATATGCATAAAAAAAATAGACTAAGTTTTGTTACTGTATTCAGTGGTACCTTATTAAAGGAGAAGTTCACTTCCAGAACAAAAATTTACAGATAACTTACTTACCCTCTTGTCATCCAAGATGTTCTTCTTTCTTCAGTCATAAAGAAATTATGTTTCTTGAGGAAAAAAATTCAGGAATATTTTCCATATAGTGGACTTCTATGGTACCCACGAGTTTAAGCTTTCAAAATGCAGTTTAAATGGAGCTTCAAAGGGCTCTAAACGATCCCAGCCGAGTAAGAAGGGTCTTATCTAGTAAAACGGTCGGTTATTTTCTTAAAAAAAAAAAAAATAAATAAAATGTATATACTTTTTAACCTTGAATGCTTGTCTAACTCTGCAATGTGGATGTGTCGGTTCAATACAGTTAGAGCATGTCAAAAAACTCCCATCTCATTTTCTCCTCCAACTTCAAAATCGTCCTACATCGCTGCAGAAATACCAACCCAGTGTTTACAAATTTAACATGCAAAGAAGGCCAAACACCCATTACCAAAAAAAGGTAAAACAGTGGTGTAGGATGATTTTGAAGTTTGAGGAGAAGATGAGATGGGAGTTTTTCAACCTACCCTAACTGTATTGACAAAATTGGCCAAAATTATCTTATATTATTAAATTCTGTAATTTTGTGTTCTGGAAGTGAACTTCTCCTTTAATGATGCTTTAATTAAAACCCCACCAAAGATCAAGACGAGGTCAATCAGCATCTCCAGCACCTTCAGTCACATCTCTACAAAGTGACCAGTCACTGGACCGACCCATATTGTTCAAAGATGGAGCACAGGATAAAAAGGGAAGTAAAAGGTGCAGTATTTGCAAATCTTTTCTCAATATAATTTCTTGTCTTGGTTTTGTAACTTAATTAGAATATATTTAAATGTAAAAATTTAAATAATGTATTACAAGTATGCAATAATACACTTGCATCTGTGCTGTTGTACTAAATATAAACGATATATTTATAAAGAGATAAAGATATAAAGTAATGATTTAAAGAAACTCAGATTGAATTGTAACTTACAGTATTTTTTAGTGAATATCTTGATGTTAGAAGCTGGTCTGCTGTGCACAACTGTATTTTCATGACACTGTAAAATCATCATTTCACTCAGGTGTGTCCATGAAAAACACAAGTGCACCATTATGAGGAATCAAGCTTGATCAAAACACTACAAAAAAACCCAACACCACATCATCAATGAATTTTAATATTTAAAAATGCATTGTATTGGCTATTCTGCTATCTAGGAATCAGAATCAAACTTTAAAACTCATATTGATCTTAAATAAAATTTGCATGTAGTTTCCTTGTCTCTCATGGTCAGTGTTAAGCACCAGTTCTTTCTTCCCTTCAAAGGTTGAGACCAAGTCAAGCAGCATCTCCTGCCCCTTCATGCACATCTCTACAAAGTGACCAGTCACTAGATCATCCGATATTGTTCAAAGATGGAGCAGAGAAATTCCTTATGAATTACAAGTTTTAGCGTGAATACACTCATAGAAGGGGAATACATAATAAAAAAATGGACCACGTTTTTGGAACTTGGGGAAGGTTGTGATTATGATGTTTGCACCACCTTATCTTGTACGATATTTTAACATCAAGGTCACACTAGTTTGGGGACTATTTCTCACTATTAACTAACTGTTAACTATAATTAGCTGTTATCTAATTAGCTGCTTATTAATAGTTAATAAGGTAGTTGTTAAGTTTAGGTATGGGGTCAGAATAACGAATCTATAAGTGCTAATAAATAGCTCATATGCTAGTAATATGCATGCTAACAGGCAACTAGTTAATAGCGACAATTGATCCCTAAAGTAAAGTGTTGCCAGAATCATTTCTTTCTTTCTCCCAAAGAATGAGACCAGATAAAACCGCTTCTCCTGCCCCTTCTTCTACATCTCTACAAAGTGACCAGTCACTGGATCGACCGATACTGTTCAACGATGGATCTCTGGGAAATGAAAGGTATGAACATTTAAAATTTATGTTCTGTTTAAACATACTGATATAAAGGAAATAAAAAAATAAAAAACAAGGAACTGCAGAACTTTTAAAAGTCTTTATATGCAGTAGAGGTGTAATGTATTGTAGTTGATCCGTGATCTGTATGCACCCAGACCCACAGTTTGGCACGCATATATGCATATGTTTTTGTGTATTATTTGCAAAGTAAAAAGTCTGCATGCTCAATGTCAGTTGTGTGTCAAGTCTGATATTCAGTTTTTTGTATTTTTGGACCATAGGTGTCATCTTTTTTTTCAGTTTTTATTATCAATAATTTTTGTCAAGCACCCTGTTTGAGTGTTTTTCCAGTGATGTGTGTGTGTGTTTTTATTTTATTATTCTATTTATTTTGTTTGAGCAGAGTATATTATAGAGTTAAATTCTATAATTTGCATGTTTAAACAGTTTAAACATTCAAGCAATTTAAAAATGGTTTAGACAAAAGAGAACATATTCGCTTACTGTTACAGTTAGTATGAAAACAGTTAATTGAGTTACCTTTTGCTTTGCATGCCTCCTAACATTGCACAGTATTTTAGCATCAGTTCTTTTTTGTCCCCCCAAAGGCTAAGACCAGATGAAGCAACATCTCCAGCACCATCTTCTACATCTCTAAAAAGTAACCAGTCACTAGATCGGCCAATACTATTCAAAGATAGTACACGGAGTATAAGGTGGAATAAAAGGTATAATTGACACTCAGTAATTGACAGAAAACAATATTATTGGGTCTGAGTAAATTAGCAACTTTTTAGGCAATCAACATGTTTGATACAGTTGTATGCAAAATGTAACCAAAGTTAATAAATTGTCTTGTTTGACTAAGTCTGTTTCATAAAAACTGGACAGAAAGGTCTGACCATTTTAAAAGCAACACTGCAAGTGTTAATATTTAGTACTTAAGAGGTTTTTCTTGTAATATTAACACATTTGTTCTTGCATCAAAGGTTGAGACCAAAGAAAACAACTTCTCCTGCACTGTCAAGCACATCTCTGAAAAGTGACCAGTCACTGGATCGACCGATACTGTTTAAAGATGAAGCACAGAGTATAAGGTAGGTTGCAGAGTAATACATATAGAAAACACACACACACACACACACACACAAACATATTTACTTGTTAGAATTTTTCTCTCTTTACCTACCCTGTAAAACAAACTTTTGTAAAGACAGAACACCAGATTTCCTGACTAAATAAAGGTATATTATTGAATATAGACAATAATAATAAGACAAACAGTTTTACAAGTTTTTCCTTTCGAAAGGACTGGTCATTTGTTTCTTATCACATAAAGTGCTATATGCACACACACACAAATCCGTTAGCTGTGTTCTCAAATTTTAAAAACACTAATGGATTATTTAAAGTGCTTTCCGAAATAAAAAAAAAAAACATGCTTTAAACCTTGCATGTAAATGTGTGTTTTACTAGTTATCATATCATTATTATATGGTCCATACAAATATGTAGAATAAAACTGTAAAGCAAAATTTGACACATTGTTCAATTAAGAAACTACTACCTTTGACATGGCAATATTCAATATAAAAGCGGTTTTCTATTTTTTTTTTTTTTAGGAAACTGGCTTTTTACAATAAAACTGAAATATGAAAGTATAAAACTAAAATACTTTTCTCATAAGATGTCTTCATTTCAAGCAAGCTTTGATTTTAATTCTCTGAAATAGTCAATAAAGCAAATAATCCTAAATAGCTTCTGTAACAGAGTCAGTGGAAGTGGAATTGCAGCTTTATTTAAACGTTGGGCAGGTCAGACATGCAATAGGTCATCACCATGAAACACACACAACGTAGACAGGACAGAATCATAGTTGGTAAACAAGCAAAGGGGTCGAGGCAGGCAGCTAGTAAACAAAAAATAGTCAGTGGGCAGGCGTGGGTCGGTGGGCAGGCAGAGAGCATTCAGAAACTGGAGACAAACAGGATCGGTAACAGGAAAAGCAAACACGGGAATAATAATGCTCGGAATTGTTAGCTGGGCAAAACAAGACTTTGTTAGTGACAGAGTGTGAGAGAGGTCTAGTGGTGAGTGGAGGGCACCACGGATGCCTGATTTGTGACAGCTTCAATAATCTTCAGTTATGTTAAAATCACAAAGAAATGCACTCTTTCATTAGGAAAAAATCCCACCTTTAATAGTTCAGTATGTACAGACCTTTTAATGAACGATTAGAGCAAAAATCAATAAATCCAAAAATAAAATAATCGTTCAATAATCGTAATTGAGCAAAAGTTTTTGAGGTTTTGATTAAATTGTACATTGGGTAATAATATTGCCATTATTTTTCAGTGCAAACAATCACAACAGTTTCAATCACAACAGTTTTATTTATATTACACTATTTACACATTTATGAGCACGTAATCCAACCCCTGCCCCTAAACCTAACCATTTGTCAGTAAACAGTCAGATACAACTACAGTCACAATTTATTTAAGTCTTCTGAGGCAAAACGACTGATTTGTGAGAGGAATAGACCTGATCGCCATCTCTGTCCACGGTAAAGCTCATCTTGTTTGCCGCAGTCTGTAAACAAAATAAAAAAATGCCGCCAGAAAAAGCCTTACGTCAGCCTTGGTTGTGAAATTCTATTGGCTCTTGTGTGTCTCGTGATCGATTGCGTCAAGCTAATGTTTGGGAGTATCTTTTGAATGAGATGTGAGCCGGTTAATGTAACGGGATCATTTTCAGCAATTAAACCTTATTTTACTCTCTTCTTCACATAAAGATATTGTATGACTTCAGAAGATTTGGAATGCAACACAACTTGTTTGCAACACGTTTGTAATGCTTACTTGTTTATGGTTAGTTTTTGCAATAAATTCCTGTGCCTGTACTTGTATTTGCCTGTGTTTTATATTGTTCAGAAGTGGATGGGTTTAGGTGCTCCAGTCAAAGTATACATTTATATAAAATGATTTAGATTTACATGTGGGTACTAGGGATGCAACGATTAACCGACTTCACTATTAACCGCGATTAAAAACGGTTAATTAATCGTAACGGCTCCGCAACACTGTGTTTCTGTTGCAAGGAACGGAACTGTTGCAACTTGCGCGAAATGAAAACTGTTATACCAGCCTGCGCTAGTTTAAAGTTCCAGTATATCAGAGACAGGGAGGCTATTGCACGCACACTAGATTAAGAGGCATCTAGCAGCGAAACTCTTATTCCTCCAAAGAAGTGCCTGAAGTCGGTAGTTTGAGATTATTTGGGGTACACAAAGAATGACCTTTTTGCAAAACGTGCTGTAAAAAGACTGCTGCATAGATCGAATACATCAAATTTGATGCACCTGCGGGATCACCACCCAACTGCACGATCAAGCAAAGGTAATACATAACTTCGGTAAATTACGTGGCAAATTACTTAATGAAATATGTTGGTAGGGAAATAAATATAAATGCGTCATTTCCAATCAATGCCGTGGTGGTGAGTTGTGGGCTTTCAACTTTGCAACTTAAACAAAGCTGCATGTAATGTTTGTCATGTGTAAAATTAGATTAATTATGAAAAATTATTAAAATTAATATGTGGTACGATCCGGGAAAACCCAGCACATGGTGAAATTTTACCTTTTTTTGTGCCACACTGGGTAAGCTGGGTTCAAGCCTTTTCCAAAACTGTTTTTAATTTTGTCCATAGCTTGATCGTAACAAAAGTTATAGCTACTGAAGTTGGCTGATAGCTATGATTTTCAGGAATGGAATTTTGAGAAAAACGAGTTTGAAGTGAGACGACTTTCACTTTACGGGTTTAATGCGAGATGTAAGGAGCGCTATACTGCATTATCACACAAACAGACTAACGTCTTGTTCCGTTGTTTATTATGGGTATGGTCTCTGAACTTTTGATCACCCTTTGTATGTTTAAATAGCACAAATAATGTACCTTAGTAGTAGTTGTAGTTTACATGGTGAAACGCGAGCGCAGCACAACTGTTTGCGCACTGTTTATATAACACTGTAATTTCTGCTTGCTGCAATAAATCGCAATTTTCTGCACTAAACAACTGAATTTTGCCAAGATATTTTGAGAGATGATAGACAAGATGTGATTATATAGAATAATGAAAACCTAATTTTGACAAAAAATTGACATTCAACCTATTTTTCGAATTTTCTGAAAACATCCCAGCATGACATCCGACGGGTTTTCCCAGATCGCATCACATATGTGGATCAGAGTTGATGACAATAACGGTTCAGTTAATATTAGTCTTTTATATTAATAGTAATATTAAATATCATAGAAATATAAGTGTTAATGTAATTAAATGCGAAAAGCTCTGATATAGTTTTTAAAGGCAGCTATACTGTTGGAGTCATGCGACAACTGGAGTTTTTTATTTTTTATGTTTCGGGTCCAGAAAGTTGTGGAAAAAATACACAGAATTAAAATACAAAACAATATTGTAATATAGTTAATAAATAGAGCCTTTCAGACAGAGGTCCAGCAACCTTTGACGGCATTTAGTTGTCTTCAAAAGGGAAATACTTAGCTAATATGTAGGCAGCTTGTATTTAATTCCAAATAGACAAAGACTTTTTATTTTGATTGTTATTTATTATTAGTGTTAAAGTATGCTTAAATCAAAAATCTTTTTTCACTTTTACTTCATTCCAAAGAGAGAAATGAAATTTTGTTTGTTTTTTAATTATTTTGTGCTGTATAATTTGGTTACTGAGTTCATGTCTGTTTCAAAAGGCAGCAAAAAATAACACTTTAAAATAGGAGTTTCCATGTGATTTTATAAGCTTATAGTGTTGTGAAATTAATAAATGCACAATAATCATGATAACCATGAAACCGTGATTATTCCTCAGACTATAATGGTACCAACAAAATCTATAATCGTTGCATCCCTAGTTGGTACTTGCTGTGTCTTTTTAATCTTACTCCTTTAAACCCTATGATTAGTCAGATAGGGTAAGGATAGTCAAACCTAAACCATAAAGTGCTCACCTGCCAATAGGTTGAAGTTTATCAGGAAGGCTGTTCTTGTTTGAGGCATAGTCTGTAGTTATAAATAAAGCAATTGTAACAATAAAAATGCTTATTTTATTGGTTACAGTGCACAGGTAATGTAAAATAAAACATTTGTATTAGATTGTATGTGTTAAGATCACACCTTTTTCTCAATCTATCCTGTTCTGCATCATGGTAATTTGATAATATTGATAAAATTGCTGGTACCTCGCAAGCAAAAAGCATTCAAGCATTTCCTTAAAATCAAGCAAGTAACATTTAAAAGAGGTACATGGCATATCTCACAACAGTTCTCACTGATAATTTGATTAAATGGATTTTTAAAAATTTTTTAACTGTCTTCCAAAAGAAATCACTCCCTCTTACTGTTAGACTGAAAGTCAAAAATACCTTCTGTAGTTTCTTTGTGATCAGAAGACACTGTGTTGTGGAGTCGCAATGTAAATTTAAATTTGCATGTCATGACAGGTCACAGGTCAACAAGCAGATGTTGATTGGTTTGCAATGCGTCCATGTTATTTTAGCTTGCAAAAAGGATTTTAATCATAAAGTATAATTGTACAGATTATAATGTAGTAATACTATACAGAACAAACTGTCATGTTACAGAAGAAAACATGTTAGAAAAGTAAATAAATGTAATAATTCTAGGGCTTTGTGTGTCTGAGGTTATGCAAGAAGGTACTTATGAGAATGTGCCATTTATACCACAATGCTAATTGTCTTTATAGTAATTTTATTGTATATATTATCTTCAAAGAAGGCAAGTAAAATTGACTCATTTTAAATGGACAGCAGTATATTTAATCTTGTCTGGCAACTTAGCAAATCTGTTTTCAATGTTATTGGGATATATAAATGGTATAACATTAAATGATCTATATGCATTTTACAGATTTCTTTGAAAAAACAAAAACAAAAAAACAAACAAATACAGACATGTACATAAAAACATTCCTGACTTATATAAAAAAAAAATATTCTAAATGGTTTAATAGCTCAAAATGATTTTGATTAACTTTTTTCCCCCAGCATTGTCTAGGACTGACATATGCAGGGTTTGGCAAAGAGCTGACAGATAGTCTAGGTTTTTTTTTTGTTTGTTTGTTTGTTTTCTTTTTTATATTTGTTTTACCATGGTGTAAGAAAATGCCTTTTTTTGTAACAGTGGGACATTCAGATTTGATATTATTAACTACTGAAATTTGATTGGCTACTGGGAACCATGTTTTTTTTTTTTTTAATATAACTATGAGTCATGTTGAGGATATGTTAGAATGTCTACCACAAAAGACTGCAAAATTTCACCTTAATGCATCATACAGTTGCAGAGTTATAGGATAAACAAGCTAGAAGTACAACATTTTTGTTCTCTTTTTTTATTATTAAAATGGTAGAAAATTCAAGTTTTGTAGGGTCTGAATTATTCATAGGAACAAGGTATTTTATTCTAGCACTTATAGTTTCAAAGTTGTTATCCCTTATTATAGAACCACCTAATGTCAGAGAGATGCGTATCTGGGACTGAGTTTGGGGTCTGTGTGATTTACGATCTTTTGAACCCCCCCAATATTTTTAGGACAGAATAATAAGAAAGACAAAGAAAATGAATCCCTGAAATTTGCAATTTACAATAAAAAATGCAGTGATAATTTAAAATGTTTTATATATCTACACAGTATTCCTAAGAAGAGTGCAGAGGAACCATTTGATAAACACATTTCATTCCGAAATGACATGCTATCTCCAGATATCAGGTACTTCAGATGTGAATTTTTTTTGTAGTTAACATTTACAGATTATCTTGATATTGAATAAGTTAAACAATTTCCACATTAATTCCACACCATATCCCACAGCACACTTTCAGCCACTCTGCTGACAGAGGATCACTACAGATGCTCAGTGTGCACAGAGGTCTTCAAGGATCCAGTTTCCATCCCCTGCGGACACAATTACTGCAAACACTGCATTGAGATCTACTGGACTAAACCAACTCATGTTGGATCTTATGCTTGTCCTCAGTGCAAAAAGAGTTTCAGAGGTCGTCCTTTGTTAAATGTAAATATTGCATTGTCTAAACTGATTGAGGAACTCCAGAAAGCAGGGTTTAGTCCTGCTCTTCCTGCTCACTGCTACGCTGGATCTGAAGATGTGCCCTGTGATATCTGCACTGAGATGAAGCTCAAAGCTGTTAAAACCTGTTTGACCTGCACTGCATCTTACTGTGAGACACACGTCAGACAACACTACACAGTACCAGCACTGCAGAGACACAACCTGGTGGAGGTGACTGTCTATCTATTAATGTTTTAATTAATGCCAAGTTATGTTATGAAACTCTAGATTGCACAGGCTGATGAGCCCTTAACCTGCTTACAAACTGGTGATATTTACGGTGTTAAATTACTTGGCACAAGCTGATTGGTTCATGTTGCATATGCAGCCAATAAGCTTTCTGTTTTACATTTATATGGCTGGTTAGCATTCACTAGAGCAGGTTGCATTTCAGAGTTACTCTGAAACCCTCCACCTTCCCCAGCTCCACCTGTAGATCTGCTATGGGTTGTTATACTTCTGCAGCAGTACGCATTAAATACTTGCAGCACTGTATCTATGAATGTATTGGCAGTAGCAGGTTCTAAAACTAGCTCCTAAATCTGTGACATGTTAGGAGTAGTGAAGAGGACCCCTAGGTCACTAAGGCCAAATCAAACTAGGCCTATCCTGAAATGGCTGTTGCTGGTAATCTGCCTTAAAATGTAGGCTATGTTTTCTAGGGGTGGGAATCTTTTGGAATCTCTCGATTTGATTCGTATCGATTCTTGGGGTCACGATTCGATTTAAAATCGATTCTCGATTCAAAAACGATTTTCCTATTTGAGTCAAATTTCGACTTGATATATATTATTTATTTATATTTTATTCCAGTTTGTGGTTTAGTGTTGCTTATTTTGTTCCTATTTGACTGTGATGGACAGTCCTAAAGAAAGAAAAATACCACTGCTTCAAAAACCTGAAGTTTATTTTGTTTTCTTTTCTTGCACATTAAACAACTACATATACGTTTACTAAACAGTCGACGGGATGGTATGTTACACCGAGGCTAAATTTTGTGTAACATTTACTGAAACAAGTGATTTTCAATGACACTGTTAGGGTGCAGGTCAGGGCGCGAGTTTTTTTTTTTTTTTTGGTCTGTTATTTTTACAAATTTTTAACCAATCTAAAGTGTTGAAAATACACTGGAGATCAAAATTAGAGAACAATTTATAAACAACTGAACAATTCTGAAATAATGTCATCTTTACTGCTCAACAGTTGAAGGAGTTTTTGTCCTGTCTATGCCATGCTACCAGAACACCTTTTCCACAAAATAACTAAGGCATTTCAACAAAAAACATTATTTTGCAGAAAACACACTGATCAAAATTAGAGAACAACAATGACAAAAATTTTCTGAAGGTTACAACAGTCAGCAATTAGTAGGAAGTGTACAGGCCTCTGCTCTGAATGACTTCAGCACATCTGCGGCCAAAGGACAGCACTAGTCTCTCACACTGCTCTGGTGTGATTTTGGTCCACTCTTCTTCCAGTCTCCTCCACAGTTCGGTGACCGTAGTGGGTTTCTTGGCCATAACTTTATCGCCAAGGATTTTCCAGAGGTTCTCTATTGGGTTGAGATCAGGACTCTGGGCAGGCCATGTCATTATTTCAATGTTTTCAGTTTCAAGGAACTGCTTTACCCGTTTTGCTGTGTGACATGGAGCGTTGTCCTGCATGAACACTGCGGGCTGATTGGGTGATGAACGCAGGGAAGGAACCATATGTTGTTGAAGAAGTTTCTGATAAACATTTGCATTCACTCTGCCATGGAGCTGTATAAGAGGCCCAACTCCTGCTGCAGAAAACATGCCCCAAACCATGACACTTCCTCCTCCACTTTTCACTGACTTCTTTACACACTTTGGGTTCAGTCTTTCTCCAGTTTGTCGCCGAACATAATGTTTCCCATCGGACCCAAATAAATTAAACTTGCTTTCATCACTGAAGTGAACTTTGGACCAGTTCTCCTCTGTCCACACAACATGCTCCTCAGCAAAGCTTAGTCTAGCCTTTTGATTCTTTCTGCTAATGAGAGGTTTGGTCACTGCAGAGTGGGCTTTCAGTCCAAATGCTCTTAAACGTCGAGACACTGTATGACGAGACAGATCCTTACCCTGTTCAGCGCTGAACTGGTGAGCAATTCCAGCTGCAGTGTGCAAACGATTGCTCATTGAGATCCTCTGCAGTATCCTGTCCTGTCTTGTATTTGTCTTCCGTGGACGACCAGCCTTCTTGGGGGACTTGAATGAGTTTGTGATGTTGTAAAGATTCAATATTCTTGAAATCACAGATTTGGAACGACCAACTTGTCTTGCTATGACTGATAGGGTCATCCCTTTGACCTTCATCTGGGCAACCCGCTGCCGGAGGCTTTCAGTCACTTTAGAACGGCCCACCATCTTGCAGAGTCAGTGAAACTGGAAGTTAGGCTGCCAGTTAAATAGGGGTTGACAGATAATGAAGGAAATTAGCACCAGGTGCCAGATTAACACCAATAACTGGGAGGTATCTGAAAGTGTTCTCTAATTTTGATCAGTGTGTTTTCTGCAAAATAATGGTTTTTGCTTAGTTATTTTGTGGAAAAGGTGTTCTGGTAGCATGGTATAGACAGGACAAAAACTCCTTCAACTGTTGAGCAGTGAAGATGACATTATTTCAGAATTGTTCAATTGTTTATAAATTGTTCTCTAATTTTGATCTCCAGTGTAGCTTGAGAGCAAATCTCTTAACTCCACTGAACACTTCAACTGTCTGAGAAAAGAGCTTGTATCTCCACCTCTTCTTCACTCCGCGGGAGCTTCGCGGCATATGTCCCCTTCCATCATTGTCACAAAGCACAGGCAAAAATAATTAGCAATGAATGTGTCGGGGGAAACAGTAAGGAGATGTTTGAATATTCCATTAATGATCCATCTCTTTTTTTGGCAACTTCAGAAAGAAATGCATCTTTACGGATTACATAGAATAATGAAAGCAATGAAAAATTACATTGTTTTATTTCATTAAGTAATGATTTAAAGCTTTCTGTTTATATATTTATCATGTTTGTGAGGCGTGTGTTCACTGAAAAAATTTAAATGATCATGCTGGCGCTTCCATGTCCTGCACGGTTTCAGCTTCCCCTCTCCAAAAATGATATGCACCTAATAGCGCACATTTATCTAGGTTTAACATTTAAACTGACATTGTTCTATAGCTACTTTAACTGTTTTAGATCTATAGATTTTATTTTATGCAAGTCGTGATGATTTGAAATGGCACATTGATCAGACTATGAACAGCCTTCTGCTGGCCGCTGTTTGTTAGCTTTGGTTAGCTATTGAAACCTTTTCTCTTGTCAAAAGGCTGCCAATGTCAATGAGACTGCCGACTTTGTTTGAGTGCAGATAAATTTCCGCTTGTTAGACTCCCTATTCAGCTTTTCGTTTTATTTTGGTATTGCATCACTCACAGTTCTAACGTTTAAAATAGAGTTTAGTAAGATGTATGTAACCACAGTCATTAGCTTTGATTAGCTCGTAAAGCCTTATCTCTTGTCAAAAGGCTCAATGCGACCGCAGATTTGGATGAACACTGCTGGCAGCAGCGATGACTGTGTCCCTAATATTTTTATCAATGACAGCATAAGCTTGTATCTCCTGGCTCCCAAGTCATAAATCTTGTATCTCTGATGAAACATGATTTTGGGGAAATGTTATGTTAATGTTGCACACAACAGTATATGATAGCAACATAAGGTATAATACCAACTCAATAATTTGCCATTTCATTTCCTGAAAAACAGTGGTTTTGGAAATGCGAGAATTCCGCCCGACAGCGACGCTATTCTCCTCTGCACTCTGTGCGCGCTCTAATCTCTCGCGGTTGGCTACCTCGTCTTTTTAGTACGAGCACAGCACGTTATTTAAAAAAAAAAATTTGTAAAAATTGAATCGATTCGAATCATAAGAACATTGAATCACGATTCATACATGAATCCATTTTTTTTTCTCCCACCCCTAATGTTTTCCCATGCATCTTTTTTGCTTTTGGAGGTTATCCCAACCCCAAATTGTCCTTTGATTATATTCTTGTGTTCATTAACAAGTTGGGCAAGAAGTAACAGCTGTTCCCCTTCAGTCATTTCACTACAACGTTACTTATGGGAACATGCTTGTGAGGCCAACTTTTACTTTGTGAATAGGTTTTAAGAAAAAAACCTTTTACTGCTGTTTAGGAGAACTCTTAGTGGTAAGATAAAATGTTTTCTGAATACGCACCCTGTTTTTCTCATGTATATTAAGTTCACAGAACAATACATTAATGTTGAAAAATTATAACCCTTGGCTTAGACTAGTAATGCTTTTTTTTGTGCTCAGGCTATTCGTTTACCAGACAAAGAAGAGAGAAAATCACAAGATGAATTCAGAGAATTGACTGCAAGAGTAACTGAACTGGAAGCGGTAAACATAAGATGCATTATAGACAACTCAATTGTTGGAGAAAATATTTTAATACTCTTAAGTATTGTACAAAAGATTTTAATTTGATGTATTTTTTTTTTTCCTCAGACCTCAAAACGTTTGTGTAAACGATTTGAAATTCACTGTAATGGTGGGTAAATACAGCGCCTTGATTGATTTAAATATATACGTTTTTAGTCACAGAATCACTTCACTTTTTTAAAAATGTAATTTACATTTTTGTTAATTACAGATCAGAATATCAGCTATTAGTTTGTTTTATCATTTGACAACCCAAGTCTTGTATTTTGATTTGATGAATGAAATTATATGAGGATGTCAGTGTGTTTGTAAACATTTATGTAAGATGAAGATAGATTACTGTTTAAAATGCAGCTGTTTAATTGTTTAATGTGTTTATTAAATGTTTTTTTTTTTTTTTTTTTTTTTTTTTGTCTTTGAATAATTTTCAGATTTTCCTTCAGATGTGATTGAGATGGCTGCTCTAGGTCACCCTTTAAGCCTTGGAATGTTGTATGACAGCCAAAAAAAAAATATTTGTCAAGGTGAGGTTGGAAAGACAACATTTTAAGTAAAGTAGCAACTTTGCAGAAAACAAAATGATATGCTTATTATTATTTTTATTTTTTTTCAATTTTTTTTTCAATTAATGGCTTGTAAATAAATTAGACATTTTTTTATGTAGTTTTGAAAAATAAATCTGTTTATTGAAATAATATGTTGTTTGTGTTTGCAGATATCTTTGTGTGGGATGAAGATACATTAGCCCGTATGAAAGTATCTTTGCCTCGACCACATACATGTGTAAAAGTGTTGGAAAATGACTCCCTTCAAGAAAGGTTCAGAGTACTTGAAATGTCCCCAGTGTTACAAGCTGTCCAAACTGAACAAATAAAAGTGAATGGGGCTGCAGCTTTTCTAAACCACCCAGAACAGTCTCAACATCAGGAAAGAGCAACACTACACTACAGAACCACCACCAGACTGGACATGATCAGCCAAAGACTGTTACAGGAAGCAGTGCCCTCTGCATTGGTTGGTCAAACCACAGCAACACATGTGATCATTGCTGTGTTCTTTGGAGCTCAGGCATTTTTTGTTTTTGATGGTGACTGCACAAACCGTGAGAAAAATGCAGAAATTGTTAATGTTTTAAAAATAATGACTTCTACCTTTTGTCCAAATCATATAATTTCAAGCTTGAGTGCCACCGAAAAAGCTAAAAGCTCATTACTTGCTTGTAGTCTCTACATTGATGTGGGTGATTGGAAGAGTCCAGTGTCTTTTAAAAAGGCAGTAGAGATCTATGGTTCTCTGCCAACACTGCTTGGATCTAAAGATGAGCGAGCAGTTCCTCTGAAGGTCTGGCTCTACCCTCTGAGAAAACTGAACAAGATCTCTGTGTGTGCTGCTCTGAGTGGAGTCAGTGAAAACTTGATTCAAAAAACTGAGAACATTCTGGAACATCTGCAAAAACAGATCAGGATCTGTCAAGACATTATAAAAGATTACATTCATTTAAATGTAATCATGCAGTCTCCGACTCTAGAAGACAAACTTGTAGGGTTTTTAGAGCTTCTGCGGGAATACCAGACAACATTTCAGAAAGGAATCACAGATACTGTTCACATTAAAGAAGGGAAAAGAGAGAGAAGTTTACAGGACCTCCTAAAGAGGCATAGCCAATCACCATTCAGTGCAGAGAAAACAAACCAGTGGCTGGAGAATAAAGAAACTGAACTGAAAATTCTGAATGACTTCAGAGCTGCAGACATCACTGTTGTGAAATCACAGGCAGAGTTACAGCAGATCATAAGTCATTCTCAAAAAAACAGAGTAATGTGTCTCACTCTTTACTCACCAGATGTAGAAGATTACTTCCTCACTGCTCTGAGACAGTACATTGAATCTGATCACATTATACAAAATGATTCACTCCTATTTATGCCTGTTGGAATCAGTGATAAGGAGATTATTAAAGTACAACTGTTTATTGCTGCAAATGAAGATGTGGAGCAAACCAAGTTCATTGCTACGTTGATACCTAGTGATGAATTTCCAGAATACTCTGTGCAGTTTTATCGTGATGGAAGTATTGCAAGCAGAAATGTGAAGCTTGGAACAAAATCAGATCTTGTACAAATATCTCACATAAAACAAACCAGTGTGTCCCTAAAACTGAATCAGCCAGAAACCAAGAGGATTGACAGATATGTAGTGGAGTACAGGGCTTTGGGTGATAATGGAAGCAACAATGACACTTGGAAACAGACCATTTTTGATGCCACAAACATCAGAGAAACCTGCATGATATCAGATCTAAAGTCTGGCCACCAATATCAGCTGAGGTATATATTTGCTGAGCAGGACTGTATGAATTTTAGTAGGATTGTTAACTTTCAGACAGTGATTGCAGCAACACCTGGGAAACCCTTAGTGAATAAGCTGGACAGAGACACTCTCAAAGTCACCTGGTTGAGGGCCGAAGCTGATAAAAAATGTCCAGTGCTGCGGTATAATGTTGAGTATAAAGAAGCAGGACTGGAGGGCTGGCCATCAGTACAAACAGAAGGACCTGAGTGTGAATGTACTTTAACTGTACTTCATAGCACCTGTTACAGAGTCAGAGTTTCTGCTGTCTATGAGGACATCACCAGCCAACCTAGTGAAGAAACACCAGTACCAGTGGATGGTGAGATACATGTACATGTATAAAACATACACTGGATTTAACCAATTTTTTGTTCTTATTTTGTTTATTTGATTCTGTTGTATCCTGCAGTTTGGAACATTAACCTCTCAAAGAGAAAAAGCTCCATCCTCCTAGAAGTGCTGAAACTCCAAACAGAGAAAAAACCAGTAGAGCTGATTGACTGGACAGATGAAGAGAGTGAAATGAAGGGCTTCCTCCAGTGTCTGCCCTACATCTCACAGCTGAGGTGAGAGTCTCATGGGAAAAATACCACCTTGAGTTTGATTTAGTTATGTAGTAAAATTTAATTTTACACCACAACAGAAACTGACTGAATTAAGATGTGGTTTTGTTAATGACAGTAGTGTTGTGACTTGAACAATGAGAAGAACCTCAAATATTGCACCCCCACCACATGCCATTCTTACCACTGCTGTATTGTACATTAATTAACGTATTTATCCTTTTTTAATATTACGTTTATAATAATGACATATCCATCATATTTTTCATTGCTTTTGTGTCTTCACAGATTTGATCGATTTGTTTACTACAAGAAGCAAAGCTCTTTCCAGTTACTGGTGAATCTGACTGTTGCAGCATCAAAGTTTGAAACTACTGGAGTAAATTATACTAAGATGTTCACATCTGTGTGTAGCTACACATCTTTCCCCTTTGGTGACAAATACCCTAACCATCAGTGTGATTTCCTGCTGGATCTGTACTCACATGTGACTGACTATGAGATTCAATCAGGCAGGAGTGTCCTTCCAGCATTACAACCAATTTATCAGTCAGCTCCTGCAGTCTGGAGAATAAAGCTCTCAGAGAAAAAGAGCTCCATCCTCCTAGAAGTGCTGAAACTCCAGACAGAGAAGAAACCAGTAGAGCTGATAGACTGGACAGATGAAGAAAGTACACTGAGGGGTTTCTTCCAGTGTCTGCCCTACATCTCACAGCTGAGGTGAAAGTTGTTTTGTTTTTGTTTATAATTTTTTTTTTTTGCTTTTTTAGTGAACTGCAGGGTTTACAGAAAGTTTCCTGTGGTATTTGTACTATTGGTGCTATTTGTAATGTATTTACAATATGTTCACCTAAAATCTCATGTCAGGTATGGTGAGGGTATTGAGGACTGTGAAAAGGGAAAATTAATTAACCAAAAAAAGAGTAATATTTTTATTGTATTACTTTAAAAAGTGGAAGTATCATTAATATTGCAATTTTTTCCCATATAAATGCATACTAATAGAGTAGTTACTGAAATTAACAACAACATGTGCAAAAGATAACTAAAGTCTAACTAAAGTTATATAGGGCTTTTATATGGAAAAGTTAACAGTCAAGGTTTTAAACCTTTCTAATAATTTTTTCATATTGTCCCTAGTTTTAAGTAGTTAAAATGTGTCCTATTATGTTTTTTTTCTTCATTTTTTTTAACTTCAGTTAGTGTGTAATGTTACTGTTACTGTAATGAGCTCAAAGTCCACTCTAAAGCCTTCTACACACTGCACAATTTAAGATCATTGCTGATCACACTGTGTGACATGGATCTAATAAACTTGGGTACGAAATGCATGTAAGCTATACAATGATGACACCTATTGACATGTTACTATAGAAGATTAAAAAGTCTTCAGCATGTGATAGTAGCAAACAAAAAGAGCGTAATGAATCACACTTTGGCAGTTGTAGTTTTTATGTGTGCTGGAGAAATTGAAAGCGGTAAAAGAGGAAGGAATAAGAGCTTAAGGTTAGCAGTTTTAAGTTTTAGTGCCATGATCCAGTTCTTGTGAAGTGAGTCATTTTAATAATTTCCATGTAACTGAACTACTGACATGAACTGTAAATACCACTGTATTCTCTGTCTTAATATATTATATAGAATATAACAAAATCAGAATATTGTTTGGGGTAGAGGTGGAATTTCTCATTGATACGTTTTGCTCATTCAAATGAGTTGAGCTTCACTGTGCTTTGTGGCTTGTGGAGTGTGTGCACAGTTCAGTTGTGTCTGTTTTATAGGTCCACTGGACCATTCAAATGCTAGGTCTCTGCTGCACGGTTATAGTCAGATAGTGCTGTTTTTGAGTGTTTTATTTTTAATGTTGCCCATTTAAACTAAAAAAAAATAGTCACACCTGCAGTAAAAAGGGTCTTAAGTGCTTGTGTGTTACTATTCTCTTTCTACAGATTTCCTCATCAACAGAAGGGGTCTTCCAATGAGACAGAAATGGAAAAAAGGCTACTGGCATTGAATGTGTCTTTTCAAGTGCCTGCTTTACCACAGGAAATTATAGAACCATCTATGGAAACATTATTCTCATATATGTACTATGGGAGTTGGGATTTTCTGCTGGATCTGTACTCGCATGTGAAGGACTATGAGATTCAAACAGGCAGGAGTGTCCTTCCAGCATTTCACCCAGTTTATCAGTCAGCTCCTGCAGTCTGGAGCATAAAGCTCTCAGAGAGAAAGAGCTCTATCCTCCTAGAAGTGCTGAAACTCCAAACAGAGAAGAAACCAATAGAACTTATAGACTGGACACATGAAGAGAGTGAAGTGAAGGGATTTCTCCACTGTCTGCCCTACATCTCACAGCTGAGGTGAGTATCACATAAACTAAGGTTAGTTTAAACTAAGGTTTAAAAAAATGGATGTGAAAATTTCATTTGTGACATTATGAGAAGAGATCATAAATTCCCATGATATGTTCTGACAGATTATACAGCTGAAATAACCCATAGTTATGTTTTTTTTTCCATGTCCACCAACATCTTCCATGTAATTTCAAATATGTGTAATTTTCTATCTTCTGTGGTACATTATGCCGGGGGCACACTGTGTGTGTGTTTTTTTTTTTTCAGACTGTAAGAACATTTTGACCACACTCTGGCATCTCGGTTATTACTAAATGTCAGACTGTAAGACAGTCAAGACATGTTAAAAATGGGTGCACGCTATAAAACTTGTCTGTAGTTTTACATTATCAACCTATAAACGTTTAGTGACTGCAAACTGCATTGCACACAGGACTGAAAAGTTCGCTATCATGAAAAGTATATGAATGGTGGCAAAAGAAAATCACACAGGTTTGTTTGAAACAATTAGATACAATTTCTATAAAGCTACAATTGAAATGATTCAATGATCTCAGATTGTGTCTGTAACAGATTACTGGCAAATTAAAAGTGATGTCAATATATAATGTACTTGTAATATTTTTGAGTTCTAGGATTTTTTTTAAATAACCGCCGTAGTGCATTTATTAGAAGTAAGAATATGGAGTCTCTTGACGGTCCTGTTCTGTGGCTAGGGCAGGGATCAGTCCGTGATCAGACTCTGATTCTGAGAATTCCATTATGATGTCTTAACTGCTGGTAGTCAGATAGGATGTGTCCTGGCTGTTGAGCCAGGAAGCGTCGCACCTCTGGGCTAGAGGTGATTCCAAGCAGATAAAGTCTATCTTTGTAGGTCACATTTTTCAAATACTGTAGGTAGAAGTCAATGTCTCTCAGGTAGGCATGAACGTCATGGTCTCCTGCAAGTTCTGGCGTGAATGCAGGGATGTTTCTGGCCAGTCGATGGAGTTCTTTGAGTGTCACTTCATGTGTCCCTTCAGGGTTTGTCTGACTTAACTCCTTTTCTGCGGCTGCAGAGGTTTTCTGGGAACTGACTTGTGAGGTGTCAAGCAGAAGGCTTTGGGTCCCCCCTTCGTATCTGTGTACGGAGGTACGGGGGTTTGCACTGCTGGTTGTGTGACATGCAGCAGGGGGTCTTTTACTCAGTCTGCAAGACTGTTTCAGTTCTCTCTGAAAATTGTGGAGTTCCTCTTTAATGTTGCCGAATTGCTGGGTCAGGGTCTGAACTTCAGCTCTGGCTGTATGCAGTTGGCCTTCTAAGGCCTTAAGTTTAGTGTCTCTCTCATTAAGTTCTACATAGGCTGTTTTTAACAGCAACTTTGTGTAAAACAGTTCTCTTTCCAAGTCTTGTCTGGTGGCCTCTTCAAGCTGCTCTCTGTGTCCAGCAGCTGTTAGAGCTTCCTGAAGGCTGGTGGTTTCTTTCTGTTGCTCCATCTTGTCAGGTTCCTTGCATCTGTTCTGTTCATTCTCTTGCTGAGCAGGTGTCGGTTCCCTTTGGAGCTTTGTGACTTGCAGGTTCAGTTCATTTACCTCCTGTCTGAGGCCCTTGAAGGTGTGTGCCAAGGAGATGATGATGCTGGTCAGCTCCTGGTTGTTCAGGCTGGGTGTGAGTTGTCCACTTGTCTCGCAGTCCTGCTGTTCCTGTCGCTGCCACTGCAGGCCGTTGGCTGCTTTGAGCTGAAGGATGTCCATCACAGTGCTCTGCCGGTCTCCAGGTGGTCCCGTTGGGGGTAGGGCTAGTTGTCTGAGCTGGGCTGACTCACTTGTGGGAACACATGAGAGAGAGGCAGAAGGCACATGCAAGTACGTACTGAGGTGTTAAGCTATCTGAAAGGGGAACAGCTCTGAAGGCCGTGTAGGTGTGAATAGCTGGTTAGGGGCAGCTAGTGAGGTGTGGCCGCTAAGATTTTGTGCTGTTGAGCACAAAGAGAGGTGTTTGAGTAACTTTGACAGGTCTGTACGCAGGGGTCAGCTGATGACCAGGCTGTACGTTGTGTCAAATTATTACTCAAGCAATGATGGTTCACAGGTTTGGTTACTATGAAAATATAAAATAAAACAAAACTGAAATAAAATCAGAAAGAGACAGAGAGAGAAAGATGGAAAGAAAGAAAGAAAGAAAGAAAGAAAGAAAGAAAGAAAGAAAGAAAGGTTTTCCTTATTCAGTTTAAGATAGGCAATATGACTTATCACTTGTTCAAGGACTGTAGCAGGGTCATAAAACCTAGGGGGTCTGTTAGCTTTACTAGCAGGGACACATCAAATACCTCAAGGTAAGCAAACAGAAACAATAGGAAGTGTTTCTAGTTTTGGCCTATGGCATGGTGAACAGTAACTGTACCTCAAGTGACAGGCTTGACTTCTAAGGAGTAAGGAGGGGTATGGGAGAAACAGGATTTAGTTTACTAATAACCTGTATAGTTCATTAAGGGGACTACAGTTGCTAGAACTGCTAAAATCCTATACCAAGAGGGAAGATGGTGATGGTCAATTAAACTAAAATAAGTAGCTTTGGGAAACTAAAGGGAAAGTTAAATAAGTTGATTTAATTAAATTTCTGAATTAATTAAGGCCAACTTAGCTGAATTGTTACATTCAGGCAAAAAAAGTAAATACATGAAATAAAATCAAAGAGAGGCAGAATAAAAAAAATAAGAATAAAAAGAACACAGTTAGAACCAAAGTGTGTGGGGATGAGCTATCCTAACTTAGCCTAAACAGAAGCTAGTAACACAAACAGGAAGTTAAACCGAGAGAGAGAGAGAGAGAGAGAGAGAGAGAGAGAGAGAGAGAGAGAGAGAGGAGTGGTTCAAACATTACACTTACAATCACACGTATCTAAAAGTTAGTCGAATGCTAACGATTAACAGTTAAGGTAAGGGCTTAGCTTATATGATTCTATGGCTGCTAAGAAATTAGCTTTTGGCTAGTTGTTTAGTTACACAAGGGTCTGTGACACTTGTGCTGTTATCAGATTGAACCGGAAGAAGCTGCTCTCAACTTCCGGGGTCAGATGTTGTAAGAAGCCGATGCACACTTACAACAACGTACAAGTTTGAGCAGGACTTGCGCTGCTGTAAACACACATGGGAATCTTAGGCACAGTCAGTTATGACTTTTGTATACAACTTCACTAATCAAAACAGCACGTTCATTTCACAGACAATGGCAAATTACTAGTTAGCTAGGCTAGAATTATACCATTAATTTGCTATTCAATTGTATAATCTTAATGATTACAATGATATGCAATAGTTATAAGAGACCTTAATTCTGAGAAATGAGGCTCAAATTACCATTAAAATAGTTATACTGTAACGAGATTGCTTCGTCGCTCAGTTCTAACATCAATGCAAGTGTGATTCCTTCACCATGCAGATAAATTCATGTTGCTAATCTGAGATTGCTTCGTCAGATAAGACTTTTAACACTGACAATAAAACATTTAACACTGACAATGGGGGTTCTCGCCCAAAATCAGATTTATTGTGGTACCATTTACACAAGCTGCTAATCTGAGGTTTTTTTTTTTTTTTCATCAGAGAAGTCTTATGCTACTAACAACAGAAATTAGGATTTGCTTCACTAATATCAGGTTAGTTTCTTATCGTACGATTTAAACAGGCATTATAGCATTGAGGAACCTTCTACTGCTCTTAGTAAGGCACATTCAAGCTATAGTCTATCTGACTTTGTCAGAAGCTGCACGTGTAAGACGTTAATAAAATTTATGAGACAAACACACAAGTTTGATTCTGCTTGCAAATAATGTTTAAACAATTTCCCGCATATTCTCCACCAAATGTAGTGCATTTATTAGCTCAAGGGGAAATATTACTAATTAATCATAACTCATTATAATTAATTATAATATTTGGATAATTCAATAGAATTATCTTGATAAAGCTGAATTTACATTACAATTAATTGACCCGTTCGTCCAGCGAACATTCAGGGTAATTTCACATGTATTCAAAGAAAGAATTTTTTCTTGGCCACAGAAAATAACTTTCTTTTATACTAGCGCATAGAGCATGTAGCTCGAATCAGAAATCGTAAAGGGACATTAATATTTTGCAAGGCAGAATCAGAAACTCATGTAATCTGTGCACAAGAATTTTATTAACTAAGGGCTAAACACATAACTATTCTAAACAAACAAACATACAGTCATTCATACAGGGGGAAGGGCAAGTGAGAAGGCATTAGAGAAAACAAAGAAAATGAAGCTATGAAAAGAGTCAGTTGACCTGTGAAACCATCTGTGCCATTTTTCAATGGGTCTATAGCTTATACTAAACCTCTGTTTGTTTAGTTAAATGTACGATACTTGCATTGCCTTGGTTGTGGACCCGTGTCTAAATGCAGTCCCGTATGACGGTCTTGATGGTTTCAAGGTTTTGGATTTGCGATCACTTCCTTCCGGTTTGAAGAGTGTCCTCCAAGATGTCCTGACTCTGTGGTGATTGGGAGTTTCCTCCCAGTGACGTGAAGAAGAACAAAAGGGGCTGAGAGAGAGAGACCCAGCCGAAATCTGATGATTCTTTGGAGAATGGAAAGAACAAGGCCGCACGGCCTGGCACAGACTTAGAAGTTCCAGAAGAGTTTAGCTCATCATCTTCTTCTCATCATCTTCTAGGTTCTGAAAAGAACCTCCGACGGATTATGCTCAAGTCCTGAAGAACACCAGATGTGTGGCTGGTGTGAATCTTTTATCTTATAGGGTGGTCACACCTTTAGAAGTTCAGAGAGCCAATGGTGTCCTGTATCTTTGGAGGGAAAATTTAATGGTCTTTGTCTGGATCCAAAGTATTTTGCATAGGTGATTCGATTGGGTGTTGATGCAAATACTACTAAGGATTCTTAAAACACTAATATGTTGCACATCTAACACAAATAACAAAAAACATCTTTTAGGTAATCAAACTAGGAGTTGAAAGAGACCAAACATGGCATATACTGTATGTGGCTACCAAGGTTATTATAGTTTTGCATTTTTAAATTAGTTTTTATTATAATTTCGTTTTCAAATATGCAATAAATTTTAGTTTAGTTTTAGTTAGTTTTATTAATGGTTTTGTTAGTTTTAGTTTAGTTTTTATTTTGTGAAAACATTTCTATTTCGTTTTTATATATCGTCGCTGTCGGGCGGAATCCTCGTATCTCCAAAACCGTCATTTTTCAGGAAATGAAAAAAACTGCATATTTTTTGAGTTATTAAATATTTTATCGTTAAAGTTGGTATTATACCATATATTGCTATCATACACTGTTGTGTACCAACATTAAGACAACATTTCCCCAAAATCATGTTTTATCGGAGATACGAGGTTTTATGACTTGGGAGCAGGGAGATACGAGCTTACGCTGTCATTGATAAGAATGGTACAGACACAGACTTCGCTGCTGCCAGCAGTGTTCATCAAAGTCTGCGGTCGCGTTGGGCCTTTTGACAAGAGAAAAGGCTTCAATAGTTAACCAAAGCTAACGACTGTGGTTACATACATTTTCCTAAACTCTATTTTAAACGTTAGAGCTATGAGTGATGCAATACCAAAATAAAGCGATAAACTGTCTAATAGGCGGAAATTAATCTGCAGGCAAACAAAGTCTGCGGTCGCATTGAGCCTTTTGACAAGAGAAAAGGCTTCAATAGTTAAACAAAGCTAACGACTGTGGTTACATACATCTTCCTAAACTCTATTTTAAAGGTTTAAGAGCTATGATGCAATACAAAAAAACTGAGTCCGTCTTTTTTCCCCTTAATTCTTCCAGAACAGCTTATACTACTGTTTCAGCTATTAACATAGTTACGTTTTGTATGTAATGCCAAAGTGGTTATATTTCGTTTTGTTTTCTTATTAAGTTAATTTAGAAAAACTTTTGGAGCATTTTTTTGTTCGTTAAATATCAGTTTTTTTTCTGTCGCTTTGCAGGACAGGAGGAGTCAGCGCGATCACATTTTTCAGCGAATAGGCTACATGCCTCACAAACATGACAAATAAATAAATAAATAAATAAATAAATAAATAAATAGAAAGCTTTAAATTATTACTAAACGAAATAAAACAAATCAGAAAAAAAAACGCTTTCATTATGTAATCCGGAAAGATGCTTTCCTTCAAAAGTTGCGTCCAAAGAAGAGATTGCGAGTCAGGGTCTTTGCGACATTATCTCAGAATACACTAGTTTATTAATGGATCATTCAAATATCTCCTTACTGTTTCCACCGACACATTCAATGCTAATTATTTTTTGCCGGTGCTTTGTGACAAGAAGATGGAAGGGGACATATGCCCCGACGCTCCAGCGGAGTGAAGAAAAGGTGGAGATACGAGCTCTTCTCAGACAGTTGAAGTGTTCAAATGAGTTAAGAGATTTGCTGTCAAGCTATTTTCAACACTTTAGATTGGTTAATAATTTGTAAAAATTACAGATCCACGTGGGCACTGACCAATAGCATCGATTTGTGAAAAAATATGAAATTTACAAAATTTGGACATACGAGGTTTCCGCCCGACAGCGACGATATTTAGTTTCAGTTTTAGTAATTATAGTTTAGTATAGTTAACAGAACACTTCCAGAGCGCACACACAAAAAATATAGTTCAGCAACATTTATTGTTTGCACAGTTGGCATTTAACTCTGTGCTTAACTCTGAATAATAAAAATAACATAAGGGTTTGAGATACAAATAAGGCTGTGACGGTCGCAATGACAATGATAATGACAAATGTAGTCGGCTGCCACCGGCGGCAATGTACGTGACGTCACACAATCTATAACAAGCATAAAGTATAGTGATTCTGCAACATTCATTCTGCCGTGGTGGCGTTTAGTGCCTGCTGGAAAAGATCTGCGTTCAAACACACGCAATAGACTAAAACTGGCAAAGTTTCAGGAAAAGTATGTGTCGGAGGGAAATAAGGAGATACTTAAACGAATGGTTAATAAACTAGTGTTTTCTGAGCCAGTGTGGCAAAGATGAAGTTGACGATCCTGACTCACCACTTGCTCACTGGACGAGCCTTTGGAGAGAAATGTATCTCTACGGCTTTTATAAAATATCTCAAATCAAAACTTTTTGTTTTATAATATAATATTTTCATTTTAAAAGTGGTAAAGTAATATTTTCAAGCTTTTTTATCCTGACTGTAAGTTAAGTATTTTGTTTGTTTTCTTTATTTTTACAAAAGCACCAGATTTGTTTTTATATTGTGAGTGCACGGAAATAAAATTAGACCCTTTACAGTTCCGGATGATATGCTATGCTAACCTTTTATGAGCAAAGATTACGGCGTTTTTATTTTATTTATTTTAATTTGTTTGCAAGTGATCAAGAAGACGGACATAAATGATGACTGCTGGCAGGAAATGACAGAGCCCTCTTTGGGACTATTTCGAATTTAATTCTGAAACAGAAGCGGGAAAAGTGAATGTATTGTTATGCTCAATAACACACATTGTGGTGTTGAAATTAAGGGGAAAACCCCACAAACCTTAAAGTACGTCTCCAAACCAGCCATCGCGAATATTAATATTTAATTATTTAATGATAAAATTTACAAAGGTGCGTGTTTGTTTTGCGCTGTCAGCCTCAGCTGCATCATCATTTGCCAAATACAGGTGATGCACGATTAAACACCCAGGTCAAATTTTCCGCAGTTGGTTGAATGCTTGTTAATTACTACGAAAACGATCATTTATTTATGCCAGTTATTATTTTATTTTAGTTCGTTTTTCAATAGTTGTTGATAGTTTCGTTTAGTTTTAGTTTTTCATTTATTATGAATTTCTTATTTTATTTCAGTTTACGAAAATGTTTTTTAACCAGTCGTTTTCGTCTTAGTTTCAGTTTTCGTTTACGATAATAACCTTGATTAACACCAGGCAAATAACTAAACTGAAACCATAATAAATGTACAATCAGTAAATTAATTACAAATATCTCAAATGAAAGCAAGGCAATAAGAGTATATTATTTCAACGTTCCATCCCATTAGATGTGTCAAATAACCGGATTTATGTGCAAACAGTCTGTTCAGATCGTTAGCTCGTTAGGCTAATGAAGTAGCATGATTCAGCGATCGCGCTGCGATCAGTAATTTGTAATGTAAACATTCGCGGATCATCGCCCATGTGTTAAAGTAGACATAAACACTACAGGAACATCAAGAAACAATTTAAACTTACATTTTGGGCATAAACGCACAACGCAAACATTGATTTGTGGAGCAGTAGTGTTCATCTCCGTCTATGAGCCGTGATACATTTGTGGTCCGTAGGGAAAAACTGCTGCCTGATATTGGTTCCAGAACGGACTTTCTGACAACAGGTATGGCAGAGATACAGCTGAAGTTGGAGAATGATGCGAGGGGGAGGGAGGGGCTCTGCTCGCTCTCTCTGTCACTTATAACGTGCCCTGTTACAAGCGCTTCACTCACAAAACACAATTACTGATCAAATAAGGCTTTGGCGGGACAAAAAATCGGCCGCCAAAAATTTTCCAATGTAGGAAAACCCCTGCAGCTGGATTGAGATCTGGGGAATTTGGTGGCCAGGGCAAAATCTTTAAGTCTTCATTATGTTTTTCAAACCGTTACTAAACAGTGTGTGCAGTGTGCATTCTGCTAAAAGACACCACTGCTATCAGGAAACACCATTGCCATGAGGGAGTGTAGATGCTCTGCAGCAGTCAGTTGGTACTGTAATGTAACATCTACTTGAATGCCAGGACCCATAGTTTTCTCAGTAGAACATTGCCCAGATCATAACACTGTCTTCACCACCCTGCCTTCTTCCCATAGGCCTCAGTGATCCTCCAGGGAGGCCGTGAGATAGCTTAAAATTAATTTAAATATTATCCTATAATTGTTTAATTTCATTATTATTGTGTTAAATTAAAATGATCAAAGCACAGCCTCTTTCGTGTTCTGTGATTGATTGCTTCGGACTCAGCACAGCAAGCCTCATCGCACTGTTAAATACAGACTGAACGGCTGCTCAAAACTTGCAACAGCTGCATGCAAACTACATCTCAGCTGCATGAAGCAAACTGTTGCGCTAATGTAAAGGTAAATATTAGTGGAATGATAACGACCTTGTGCGTGACTAATGTATGACACTCCTGTAGAGTCGTACATTAGGCACACATAAGTCTGCCATTGATTTGCTATGTGTGCTCTCGGGGCTCTGATCTCTATGGTATTTGTGCTTGGAATTTCAATATATTTGCATAGTTGTCCAAATGAAAGTCCTGTGAGTGTTTTATAATGGATGCTCACTGATAGAATAGGATTTTGAGAGGCTCTGTGTTTATGCGCAACAGACATGCTCTGACAGAGGAACTGATGCCGTCTTCATCGAACCGCCTTCAGATCGATGTGTTTCAACATATATATAGATATATATAGACTTAGTATGTATTTGATGTTTTTTTTTTCATTTCTGTTTATTTTATAATGGATACAAACAGTAGATATTCAGTCAGTAAATTTTTAAAGGGACAGGTTTAGTGAGTGGTCTTTTGGCATCTCCCTGTTTGGTATGGCAGGTTCACTTATTTAAGAAAAAGAATTCTGAAGTTGTAAAAAATGTCTGAAGTAAAGAATTCAGGAGCTTTAAGTCAGTATATGTATATATTATTTTAAAAAGTTAGAATTGAGCAGAGAATTTTATTTTAAGTTGTAAAGTATAGATTTAATTTAAAGTTTTTTTTTTTTTAATTTTGAGTTTTAAAAACATGCAGTAAAAGAAGAATAAGGCAAAACAAATGTTTAATAAAAAGGTTTAAAAATAAACACTTTTATTTTTTCTGTTGAAGTACAGTAAATGTCAGGCATAAGGGGGCCTTGCAAAATTGACCGGAGAAGGAGGGGGCCCCAAAGAAAAAAAGGTTGAGAACCCCTGGTATAATCAGTGTTATTCACTTTGCCTGTCAGTGTTTTTTTTTTTTAAAGATTTATTTTTGGCTTTATTATGATAGGACAGATCATTGCTGACAGGAAGCGAAGTGGGAGAAACAGAAGGGTGTAGGGTTGGGAAAGGTCCACGAGTCTGGATTCGAACTCGGGACGCCTGTAGCGCAACGGCGCTGTATGACGGCGCACTGCCCACAAGGCCTGTCAGTGGTTTTAATGTTGTGACTGATCAGTGTACATTATGTGCTGGTATTACCTTATGAGTTTATCACATGAATAATTAATAATATAATACTTAATAAATTATGTGCAGTTATTACCTTATACTTTATTACATTATGAGTTGCTACAGTTCTGTTTTATTGGTAAAAACATTTATTTATTTATTTATATATTTATTTATTTATTTAATTTTAAAAGTCACATTAATTTTAGAAACCAGACACAAGGACAAAAACTCCATGAAAGGTTTATTCATCTTAAGATTATATTTTAAAGAAAGATAAAACTTCAGTCACCTGGCAACAAACAGTAGAAATTATACTCATTTATATTATAGGTACAGTACATGATTTAATATTATCCAGCTCTGGATATTAACATGATCATTTTGTTCACCTCCACAGAATTTATGAATTTGATGATTTCAGTAATGAGAGGGAAGAATCTGCTGCCCAGTTTCTGCTGAATCTGACACTTGCAGCTTCAAAGTGAAATTATTGTGTTTTTTTTTTAAGGAAAGGTTCCCTTAAGGCTTGTCAGTGAATGGCCACTGTTATGATCAGATACTACAACATCTACAAGCAGAAACTAACTGAACCAAATTAATCAATTAAGCCTTTTGTTTTGTGGAAAACAAGATTATTTTGCTTGTTTCAAGCAAAAACTCTTAATTTTAAACTTTTTTTTCTGAAAACAAGACAATAATTATACTTGTCTAGAAAATCCTTCTTGATTTAAGAATTGTTTGATATTTTGGCTTGAAACAAGCCAATTCCATTAATTCCATTATTAACCTTTAAATTAAAATTTGTTATGAAGAATTTTAAATCAACTTCGTAACAAATAGGCTAGGCTAATGAATTTTCATCATAAGGAATATACAAACATTCTTCAATATGAAAAAAATAATAAATCACGAATGTAACAAAGTAAAAATTATATATATATATATATATATGTATGGATGAGAAAAGTGCCTTAAATTCATTAAGCATTACGTAATGTTTTATTTTGTTCTAATATGTAAATGTTTTACTTTGTTTTAAAGATTCATTTCAGACATACATGACATAATATATTATTGCTTGACTAAACGTTTAAAAATAGCATTAGAGATGTTAGAATTAAGGGAATTAAACATAGGCCTAGGCATTAGAAAATAGCATTATGAATGTCTTCTCAAGCAATAATTCCAAAAAGAAAGAGAAGCATCGGACATAATGCAAACATATTCAAGACCCAATGCTGTGGTTTTTGTGAATTGTGAGTATTCAAACAGTGAAAAAAATGTATACAGAAGGTGATATTATTACTAACATTGATATTTGAATAAACATGGAAATTAAACATTATAATTATCAATTTCTAATGATTTTATTAAATTGCAATCACATTAAATACAAATTCATTCCCATTAAAAATATTTTATTAGCCTACATGAGACCCATGTCTGGTTCCTTCCTAAAAAGACGAGTTTATGATGTCTGTAGTTAATAGATTTGGCTGCTTCTGAAGTTGGCTCACCCTCCGCCTCTGGAGCAGTCTTTGACAGTCAGAGAGGAGCACACACCTAATGACTGAGTCAGTCCACTACAAGACACACTTAAGGACTAAGCATTTTACATATTACATATACAAAAAACAACGCACAAAAACCGCAGTGTGCTTCCGCCCCGCAAAAAACAACTCTGCGGGCAACACTGGTGCTTTTATTTGAAACACCGGTGCTTTTAGATCAGGGGTGTCAGACTCCAGTCCTGGAAGGCCACAGCTATGCAGAGTTTAGATGCAACTCTAATTAAACACACCTGATCCAACTAATCAAGTCCTTCAGGCTTAATTGAAAACTGCTTAGTATGTGTGCTGGAGCGGGGTTGGAACTAAGCGGCCCTCCAGGAACTGAGTTTGACACCCCTGTTTTAGATATTGAAATGTTAAGGTTTGTTTTAATTTTCTTAGTTTGCACTTAATTTAAGAGAAAACATTAGCTTTCCTTATATGTTGGTATTCTTAATAAATGTCGCAGCAATGTGTCTTGAATATGTTTGCATTAAGTCTAATGCTTCTCTTTCTTTTTGGAATTATTGCTTGAGAAGACACATTTCATAATATAAGCTATTTTTAAATGCCTAGACCTATGTTTAATTCCCTTAATTATAACATTTCTAACACTATTTTTAAATGTTTAGTCAAGCAATAATAAATGATCTCATGTATGTCTGAACCAAATTCTTAGAACAAACTAAAACATTTACCAATTAGAACAAAATAAAACATTACTTAATGAATTTAAGGCACTTTCCTCATCCATTTGACATAAAACTGTGTGTGTGTGTGTGTGTGTGTGTGTTATAGAATGTTTGTATATTCCTTATGATGAAAATCATATTTGTTATGAAGTTGATTTAAAATTTTTCATAACAAATTTTAAGTTAAAGGTTAAGAATTTAATTGCCCTGTAGCCTACTTTCTTTCGACTGCAGAAGTCCATCAATTTCTTTGTTGTAAACTTTTACATGACAAAGTGTAACAGATTGTCATTGTAAATATTCATGTTTCTATGCCCACAGAGAAGAATCAGAGATTGTGGGTCACATTCAGCAGACAGACACGAACACACTGTATATTCATATTAATTTCAACAAATGACAACCAAAATAAAAACCCTGGGAACTTGTTTACAGTTTTGAAGCGTTTTAAAATGCTGGTTTATGTACACCAGTGATGCTAAAATACATGCAGATGAGGCCAGAATATTAACGTGACGCATTAACTTACACATGAAAAGTTTTCTTACATTTAGAAAACCATACAAGGGAAAAACATACAGGAAAACGCTTAGCATGGCTTGTACATTAAGACAGACAGTTATATTTCAAATTGGGCTCATCTGTTGTTTTCTGCACAGAGTATGCTTTATTAGTAAGGTGTGTGCATAATGTGCTCTTTAAATATCACTGTTTAGGTGCATAAAGAAAACGCTTAACATGTAAATAAATGCATTGCGTTCATATTTTGGGCTCACATAAGTATCTGCACATAGTATGCCTTACAATTTTGTCTTTATCACTGTCTTGGTGCATTAGAAGTGTTTCTGTTCAGCATTTTAGAAGGTCCCTGTTCAAGTTCTGCTCAGTCACAAGTCTAGAGAGTCATACTAGCAAAGGTGTTGTTAATTATTAAACCAAACAATACCAAAACATTCAAAAATATGCAGCAATGTGATCCTTATATTGAGTGACAGGCAGTGGGTTTAAACTGTGACATTTATTAAAAGATTTACTATCCAGCATCTTCTCATCATCTCCACAAACTGATGCCCTTGGTGTTTTTACACATAGAAAAGGTGAAATGATGACGAAAATAACTATTGCAATTCTCGATGCAGCATGAATAACATACAATTGTGACATTTTTCACAAACGTGACAGAAAATCAAAATACTGTCCTAAATTCAATAGCGATGACAGGGCGATCCTCACAGTATGGCAGACAAAACTAATTAGTTTCCCAGAACTCAACCTGGCATGATGTCAGCTTCACATTCTCTATACTCACCAACGCAGATTTTTACTCACATTTGGTGCTTGACTAGTTGTTAATTTTAGGCCCTGTATATATGTATTTAAATAATGCTGCCAATAGGCTGTTGGTGTCTGGGCTTATTTATTTGTTTATTTTTTTTATGACTTTCTGCACTTTCTACTATATACTTCAGTGCGGTAAAAGTAGTAATTTTATAATAAATCCAAAAGCAAGGCATAATAAAACTAGGGAGTTGAAATGGCAGCTGCAGCCAATGAGTAACCATCTGCTGTCATCTCCTGGTTATAAAGATAATTTCATTTCATTTTCATCTTAAAAGGTCTGTTTTCTGTGGAAGGGCATATTTTTTCATGTCATACTTCATGAATGAAAAGTGAATTTTACTGCACAGCTGTAACGTAGAGTTGAAAAATAATAAAGGTTTTAAAATATGAGATATCATTGCTAACTAGCTAACGTTAGCCTAAACAGCTATGATTAGTGTTTAGCATTTAAATGTACAATGTGTCTAGGTATTTTGCATATAAGATTATATGATGTTAAATAACATGAAACTGAATGTTAAGATTGTTAAGAACGAGACAGGAGAGGTTTCTGTGAGTCTCAAGAGTCTATATATAACACATCCAAAATGAGTTTCATTGCTCTATACATACAGTCAATTGATGTCACAGTTTAAAAATAATAATAATTTAGGTACAGTTGTTATGATGTTATGATTGTACAGTCATGCAGTTCAGGTCCAAGTCCAGTCTTGAGTCAAATTATTTTCTTAATTTATTAAAGCAAGCCATGAGTCCTTAAATTTGTGACTTGAGTCAGACCAGAATGAAGTCATATACCTCGAGTCCCCTACTTCTGGTCTATTGTTACATGATCACAGGACTGATCTGTGCCACTGACCTCCCAGCAATCGGCACTCATGTTGTTTGCTTTTATGGTGTGATGATCCAGCTTTGACTGACAGGATTAATGCAGCTGCCAACAGGAGGCCAGCAATGCCAGCTTGTGGCCACATTCAGAGGCCAAGATCCTCTGCTATGTGGGATGTATTGATTTTTACCTCTGCCCAGTTAAGAGCAAGTCTGTGAGTGAGTACAAACCTGAAAGCTTAAAGCAACTGTCAAAACTGTCACCAGCACCACATACATTATAGTGGCAAATTGATCCCTAATAAATCCAACGCAGTGGCGTATGGGTAAAGACAAGCATTTCAACTAATTAGGAGCTACAATCAATCTTATTACAATTTGGCAATTAATAGAAAAAAGAAAAATTGTTACATTACCCATATATTACTTTGAATCAATATTCTTTAAAGCAGTCATTCTCACTGTACTGTACTCTAGGAAAAATTCAGTCTGTAATATTGCTCTATCTGATAGATAATGACCAACCATTTTATTAAGTCAATTATTATTCAATTATTGACTGCTAATTCTTAAATGGAATAGAATAAAAAGCTTTCCTGAGACAGACTGAGTTTGTTTTATTCATCAGCCAATCTGCCATCACTATCTCAAATGACACTAAAAGTGCCGGAGTATTGTTACTTGGCAGAATTCTTGTATTTATTTATTACATTTATTTAAATTATTTACATATTCATAATTGATCAGGACTGGCACAATGATTCTCACCAAAACCCTCTCCTGCTGAACTGATTTGTTTTAAGTTCTGTTTGACAAACTGTTTCAGCAAAATATTATTTGATTATTTTCACAGTAACATGTCCTCTTTTTGGTCATCTATAACTGAATATTGTTTACTTTTTCTTTAGTTTTGTTGTACCACAGAATGAAGCAGCTGAATCCTGGGAGAAAAGAAAGAGATTATTCATACTGGACTTGTGTCTGCAAGCTGCTCTCCACCAGAAAGAGACAATAGAAACAACTGCAAAGAAACTGCTATCATCTGTGAAATATGAGAAATGTGATTTCCTGCTGGATCTCTGCTCTCATGTGAAGGACTATGAGACTAAAACAGGCAAGAGTGTCCTTCCAGCATTACATCCAATTTATCAGTCAGCTCCTGCAGTCTGGAGAATAAAGCTCTCAGAGAGAAAGAGCTCCATCCTCCTAGAAGTGCTGAAACTCCAGACAAAGAAGAAACCAGTAGAGCTGATAGACTGGACAGATGAAGAGAATAATGTGAAGGGATTCCTCCAGTGTCTGTCCTACATCTCACAGCTGAGGTCTGTGATAAATACTGCATATGCATTTAATTTTATTTTTAATAAAACTGTGAATAAAATGCTTGTGCATAGTTCACATTTAACATTTAATTTAGGATGCAAATGTAGTATAATACTTGATTAGATATTCAATATGACTTTCAACCCATAACACATCCAGACACCAGAACTAAAATATAAATTGTTATTGAATTAATAGTTGAATGTGGATTATAAAGAAACGCTTCAATGGCTTTAATATGTTTTAAATGTAAGTTACTGATTAAGTGACTTGGGTAACACTTTATTTTAAGGTGTCCATAATACAGAGTAATTACCTAATTAAGTACTTTGTAGTACTGTAGTACTTTTAGCTATTGTACTTACATAAAACATAATGTACTTACTGTGTAACTAAGTTATGGAACAGCCTGTACTTACAGTTTGTAATTATGTAGATGTAATAGGCAGCTATTGTTACACATATGTAACAAACTGAGTCTGTTACACAGATGCTTGTACACTTAAGTACAATCTTGATGCACTTTATTTTAAGTAGCTTATGCCTGTTTAATATTCTGTAATTTTAATGTAATTAGAACGGTATTCAATTTATTTAGCTGTGCACTAGTGGGTTAAATCAAACTAAGGTGCAGCTGGATAAGGTGTACAGTATAGATAAGTAGCTAGCTATGTAATAGTAGTATAGTCTGTTATATATGTGTAACAGTAGCTACCTATTACATGTACATAATTACAAACTGTAAGTACAGGCTGTTCCATAAACTTAGTTACGTAGTAAGTACATTATGTTTCATGTAAGTACAATGGCTACTACTAAGTACTTAATTAGGTAATTACTCTGTATTATCGACACCTTAAAATAAAGTGTTACCGTGACTTGATATTCTTGAACTTGAACTTCTTATTGTCCTACACTGGAAATTAAAGTTAGGATTATGTGTGTCTTCTCAGATTTAATAGCAACACGAAGAGAGAAGCTGCTGTAAAGTTTCTGCTAAATCTGATTGTTTCAGCATCAGAGTTTGATGTGAATACAGGAGAAAACTGCACTGGACTATTAACATCTCTGTGCAACTACACATTTTTCCCTTATAATGAAGGTTATTATTATGTTCAAGACCATCAGTGTGATTTCTTGCTGGATCTGTACATACATGTGAAGGACTATGAGAGTCAAACAAGCAGGAGTGTCCTTCCAGCATTTCACCCAGTTTATCAGTCAGCTCCTGCAGTCTGGAGAATAAAGCTCTCAGAGAGAAAGAGCTCCATCCTCCTAGAAGTGCTGAAACTCCAGACAGAGAAGAAACCAGTAGAGCTGAGAGACTGGACAGATGAAGAAAGTGAAGTAAAGGGATTCCTCCAGTGTCTGCCCTACTTCTCACAGCTGAGGTGAGATCTGTTTTACTGTTTCACTGTGTCATTGTCTGTCACATGTATAGAGTGTGCTTGTGAATAATTACTTCACTGGCTTTTATATATTTTATATGTAACTCACTGATTGAGTGACTTGATATTTCATATTGTCCTACACTGGAAATGAAAGTTAGGATTATGTGTGTCTCCTCAGATTTAATACCAACACGAAGAGAGAAGCTGCTGTAATGTTTCTGCTAAATCTGATTGTTTCAGCATCAGAGTTTAATGTGAATACAGGAGAAAACTGCACTGGACTTTTAACATCTCTGTGCAACTACACATTTTTCCCTTATAATGAAGGTTATTATTATGTTCAAGACCATCAGTGTGATTTCTTGCTGGATCTGTACATACATGTGAAGGACTACGAGACTCAAACAGGCAGGAGTGTCCTTCCAGCATTACAGCCAATTTATCAGTCAGCTCCTGCAGTCTGGAAAATAAAGCTCTCAGAGAGAAAGAGCTCCATCCTCCTAGAAGTGCTGAAACTCCAGACAGAGAAGAAACCAATAGAGCTGATAGACTGGACAGATGAAGAGGATGATGTGAAAGGATTCCTCCAGTGTCTGCCCTACATCTCACAGCTGAGGTGAGATTCTCTGTGTTTGTTTCTCTGTGGTCATTGTTTGTCCTGTGGACAGTGTGATTGTGTTTATCTGTTTCCAGCACACACTGATGTGCTGTAACACATAGGACAAAACAACCCTTTAATGGATCTGTAAATTGTTTACTGTCATGATAGTCAGAACACAAACACGGTAGAAACTCTCGGTATGAAAGTTTTACCTTAATATTAACTAATTCAATGGCTAAAATCATTCTGAAAGAATGTCTCAAAGAAATTGTTTACATTATTATTATTATTATTATTATTATTATTATTATTATTTTTAATTTTAAGTTACAGTTGTTTTTTTAGAAAACAAAACCCTAGAAAAGCCCAATTTTCATTTTATAGTTGCACTTGATTTCTATGGAGGTAAAACCCTACAGCAATTTAAAAATAAGATAGATAGATAGATAGATAGATAGATAGATGTGCGAACAGGGAAATACAGAAATAAATGACTTGATCAAAACAAATATAGTTTATTTGTGAATTTATTTTTAATACATTTGTCCTTTTTTGTATTATTATCTGTATTTATTTTTACATTTATTTTTAATTTACTTATTATTTCCTTTATTTATGTTTATTTATGTTTATATTTTTATATTTCCATATGTATTTATTTATTCATTTATTTACTTTTACTCTGCTGTGTACAACATGGAAATGAGGGAGGCAGTCCTTGTGATGCTCCTGGTGAGTCATTGGTTGAGAGTTCACACAGAAGCATCAAATCAAACTAACGATAGAGATTGGGGTTTGATCGATGTGTCAGATCGACTAGAGAGTTCCAAGATATTTTTACAGATTCACATTATGATGTCTGATTATTTTATAGCAACTGAATTCAGCAACTTGTTCTCATTCATTGTTTCGTCATTGGTTTCTAAGGCTTGTATTCATTTTGTAATCACAGAGAAAAGACTTCCAAAAGCATTGTGAGCCTAGTTTATCATAAACCAGTTGCACGAAAGGTCTCTACGGTCGACTTGGACCTTCAGTGCTTTTTGGATGGCATAAAGTTAGCTTGATGTTGTATGTTCGATATTGGCAAGTTTAGGGACCATCTCTAAAGTTTCATTCAACATTGGTATACAAATTCGATTTTTGATATGTATTCAAATAAACTGTCAAATCATATCTAACTTTTGCTAAACATACCTGACTCGTAGATGAACACTTTGCAGTTGATTTTATGACTGAAAGTCATTTTCTTCAAATGCTATTTAAGTTAGAAACATGTACCAATGTTGTATGTAACTTTAGAGATGGTCTCTGAATAAAGCCATCTTTAAAGTCAACTCTCAGTGGGCAGTGTTTCCAAGAAGCATTGAAGGCCCGAGTAGACCATAGAGACCTTTCGTGCAACTGGTTTACGATAAATTTAGGCTCACAATGCTTTTGGAAGTCTTTTCTCTGTGATCACAAAATAAACGCAAGCCTTAGAAACCTCCACCGAGTGTCTAGAGGCATCATCACCCTAGAAACTCCTCAATGATGTTGATGGTTCCGGCTCAATGACCGAACTATGAGGATAAGTAGCTGAATTCAGTCATTATAAAATAATCGAACATCATAATGTGAATCTGTGAAAATATCTTGGAACTCTCCATTAAATCTGAAACATCCCATAGCAATCTCTTTCGTTAGTTTGCTTATGCTTCTGTGTGAGCTCTCAACCAGTGATTTACCAGGAGTTGCGCAAAGACCACCTCCCTCATTTCCATGTTGCACATGGAAAAGTAAAAAGAAATAAATGAAAAAATCTGGAAGTAAATACATGAGGAAATAAATAAAAAAAATAAATAAATACATTTTAGAATAAATACATTAATTAAATAATAATTAAATAAAAAAAATAAATAAATAAAAATGTAAAAATGAATACAGAAAATAATACATAAAGGTAATAAAGAAAATAAATTCAGGATTACATGTGATTACGAGTGAAATATATTTGTTTTGATAAAGTCATTTATTTCTTTATTTCCCTTTTAGTGCATTTATTTATTTTTAATTTCTGCAGGGTTAGTCCTGCACAGATTTGTTTATGATGGTTGTTTGTGGTCTCTGATGATGTGAGAGGTTGATTGCTATGGTAATTTTTTTTATATTATACATCAAAATCCCCCAAGTCTGGGGTGTGTGTGTGTGTGTGTGTGTGTGTGTGTTTGTTTGTTTGTTTGTTTGTTTGTTTAAACCACTCACATTTTAAAATTCTGTACAGTATAATGAGTGACTTGCATGTTATTTGTAGTTACACCTTTTATACTCTTAAGCCTTGTTTATACTTTTCCCTGGCTCTGCACCACAAATTTTTGCTGATTGTGTTATATATTTGATGTGCTCATTGTTGTACTGTTCTTTGAAACAACAAGGGGCAACTCAGAGTAATTGTCCTCTAAACCACAGGTTCTCAGACTGACCAGGGGGTCCTCAAAGTTTTAGTTCTGTATGATTTCCACAATGTGGTAAATTTGGAATCCAGTCAAAAAAATGGAATTTACTCTCTAACGTGGAATATCACAGAACTTATCTTAGATGAATAAACCAAAACTCGTGCTGTACATTTATTGAAATCGCTATATTGACTAGTATCTGTGAATATAAAACACTAAAAGGCTGCTATTTAAGTATAAAGTCTGCGTTGTCTGCATGTTTGTGAATGAATGAATGTTGTTCATCAGCTACACACATACTGAAGCACGTTTTCACAGAAATATATTACTACTGTACAGTAGAATGTACTTAATAATTATAATAATAATAATAACATTATAAAAGTTTTTATGCCTTCATGTGATTACCACAGTTTTTGATTATACATTTGTATTAAATCATGAATACATAAAAAATACAAATCAAAAACAAAGAAAAATCAAAGAATTGCCTTAAGAGCATCTCAGTTAGATTAATTGAGCCTAAACAATGCATCCAAGGCACAGGGCTTTGCTGGAAATGCAAAAACTGCAGGAAAAAAAGGACAAAATGGGTATATGAACTACTCCTTAAACGAGAAGAGAGTATTTGTATTTTTACCTGGCGAACCAACTTGTGCACTCACAAGCTCCCACGCTCTGGATTTTTTATTAATGTGTCTGTATATGATTTTAGATGGGTCATACAATTCTGGGAAATCCATCACACTTCTCCACATTAACTGTCCGTTATAAGTATATGTTTTATGATTGGTTGTTAATAATCAGTTCACTGATTGTTTAAAGCCGACGCGGCTGCCGCTGCCGCTCACAAAAAGATAAAATATTTTTATCTTTGGCGGCGCCTGCCGCAGAGCGCCATGCTCGTGGAAGCGGCAGAATTTTTGAAAATTGAAAATGAACTAGACACTCGCGACTGCCGGGTCCCGTTTGAAAGGGCCTTTAGACAAGTTAGAATATCCCACGGCCACCCTTACTGTGGTGTCGCGGTCCTCATTGGCAGCACCCACAGTGAAAGGCGCTCGCCTCGTAGAACGTAGAACAAAGCATAGTCCATTAAATGTGCGAGAGATATGCTAGGGCACTCAAGTCTAACATGAGACTTGAGCGGTTCATTAAGTCCGTAACTAAATAAGTCCATCAAAAAACACTCATCATTAAAGGGTACCTGGTACGACAGTTCACGAAACTCCTGCACATAATCCTCGATAGAAAGACAGCTTTGCCTCAGCTGAAGTAGCTGGTCGACTGGGTCCTTGGCTGAGCTGGTGGGTGAAATGAAGTTGCTGGATCCAAAGGTGGTGAAGTCTTCTGTTACAAACCAGTCAGCGGAGTGGGGATCCAAGTGCAACTTTATTAAATTAATCATGGTAAAACAGGCAGGGTCAAACGGGGAAACAACGTAGAAAATACCAGAGAGTAGTCAATGTCCGAGCAAGGTTTCTTAGGCAGCGAGCAAACAGAGTAATCCAAAAAGCAGGCAAGGGTGTCAAAAGGCAGGCAGAACAGGATCGAGGAACAAACAAGGTCAGCACAGGAATCAAAAACGGGATAAACGCTCGGAATTGACAGACTGGCTAATCAAGACTTCGCAAAGTTACAGTGGAACAGATGTGTATTGTCAGGTGTAATGAGCAAGATGGCCGAAAGGAGTAAAGGTAACAGGTCATGAGTCACAGAAAGGGGTTATGGGGGATGGAGTATGTGAGTGAGTTCAGAGTACAGGGGAAGGCTCCCTCTAGCGGAGAGAGGAGGGAGCCTCAACAGCACTTGACTTTAATGGGTTGTAGATTAAGTTCATTGTTTACTGTCATGATAGTCAGCTCACAAATACAGTTAATCATATCAACTGAGTCAACTGCTTAAATCATTTTGAAAGAATTTGAAAGTATTCAAAGAAATGAATTACATTATTTAATAAACATTCTCACATTTTATTAAGTGTCTGTTTAATTTTTTAGTAAACCAAAGACACTCACAAAAATAAGATTTTTAAAATATTACTTTTATTTTAGAATTGCATCTGATTTGTTGATGATGTTAGTAGCCGCTAATGATAAGACTCTTATAAATTTATTGTCATATGGTTATATTTTCAGAATACATCAAAGTGCCTCTAAGTCTACTGTTTTTTTTTTCTCCACTCACATTTAAATATTCACGTTTTAATATATGAGTGTATTTTAGGTCTGTGTAGCAACTTTTAATTTGAAGTATTATGTTATTAATGTAATTTTTTTTTCTAAAACATAAAATCTAGAGCTAATAATCTAAATATAATTTTTACTTTATAGGAAATGTATTGCATTATAAACTAACCAAAAAAATATTATTGCAATATCTTTTTAAAACATAAATAATTGGTATTCCTTTACAGTACATTTTTTTGCTTACACTTTATTTTAAGGTGTCCTTGTTACAGTGTAATTATACATTTAAGTACTGAGTAATTAACTACATGTATTCACTATATGGTTAGGATTAGGGTTTGGCTTAGGGTTACTTGCATGTTGCACAATTAATTGTTATTATAATAGTAAGTACATCCAACATGTGTAACAAGAACATTTTAAAATCTATATAAAGTCTTAAACTACCTGCCTAATGCATTAGATATAAATATTCATGCAATTACTACTACTGTTCTTGTTGATGATGATGATGATGATATTAATTTTATAATATTGATACTTAACATCATTATATTATCATTTATACGTGCTTAAGCCAAAGACACTTGTATTTAGTTAAAGAAAATATTACATTATTTTAATTTGGGAAAATCTATACATACTTTTAAATGTAGTGTACAATACCAACACTGTGTACAAAATACAGACTATGTTGTAAAAAAAAAAAATCATATAGTATCAACATAGCAAAATAAACCAGTAAATTAAAAGATAAATGCTAACATTATGATAATTATTATAAACATTGTTTTATTTATACACTGATTAGCCACAATATTTAAAAATCAGCTGCCTAATATCATGTACTGTAAGCCTCTCTTGTGCTGCCAAAACAGCATGGACTCCTCTACAGGTCCTGTGGTATCTGGCAGTAGGATATTAGCAGCAGATATTTAAGTTATGTGAAGGGGGTATCCCATGGATCGGATCTGTTGGTTCAGTACATCCCATAGATGCTCAGCTGGATTGAGATCTGGGGAATTCAGGGCGAAATCTTAAAGTCTTCATTATGTTTTTCAAACAGGTACTGAACAACATGTGCAGTGTGGCAGTGTACATTCTGCTGAAAGACACCACTGCTTTCAGGAAATACCATTGCCATGTGTGCTCTCGGGGCTCTGATCTCTATCATATTTGTGCTTGGAATTTCAATATATTTGCATAGTTGTCCAAATTAATGTCCTGTGAGTGTTTTATAATGGATGCTCACTGATAGAGGAGGATTTTGAGAGGCTCCGTGTTTATGAGCATCAGACGCCCTCTGACAGAGGAACTGATGCCGTCTTCATCGAACCGCTTTCAGATCGATGCGTTTCAGCAGACTTATCGTCTGAATGTATTTGATGTATTTTTCATTTCTATGTTTATTTTATAATGGATACAAACAGTAGATATTCAGTCAGTCAAGTTTAAAGGGACAGGTTTAGTGAGTGGTCTTTTGGCATCTCCCTGATTGGTACGGGAGGTTCACTTATTTAAGAAAAAGTATTCTGAAGAATGTCTGAAGTAAAGAATTCAGGAGCTTTAAATCTGTATATGTATATATTATTTTAAAAAGTTAGAATTGAACAGAGAGTTTTATTTTAATTTGTAAAATATAGATTTAAAGTTTTTTTTTTTTTTTGAATTTTGAGTTTTAACAACATGCAGTAGAAGAAGAATAAGGCAAAACAAATGTTTAAAAATAAACACTTTTAGTAGTGTAGTGCTGCAAACAGTAAAGTAATTGAACAGTGTTGATGTCTTGTCTTGTGTGTATATTTTTTATAAAATATATATTATTTAAAAAAAAAAATTCTACCAACATTTGTAAGAAAACAACAAAACTTAAAATTTAAACTTATACAAGTTAACAAATGCTCAATAAAATAATCCCTGATCGAATTATAGTCCTATTTAAGACATTCACCTCTATCCTGGATGCTAACATTTCTTTACTGATTAAGTTGTGGGTAAATTTGGAGGATACAAGTTACAATGATTGTTTTTAGTACATTTCACCAAACCCACATGACAAAAGAATCAAAGAGTCCACTAGTTTAAAAACCAGTAAACCTAGAAATTATTACTTGTGACTTTAGAACCAAAAAATAGATATAAGGACATATGTATAAAACTAAATTAAACAATCCCTTAAAAATGTTTTCTTTCTTCATTATACATTTTCATTTCATTTTGTTTGTTCATTTCAATAATCTAATATTTACAGGATTAAAAGTACATTGCACATTACCTATCTTTCAGTGTATGTGTACATTGATGAGGCCAGCTGTCAAATGATTCAAATGCATATTAGATGAAGAAAAGCTGCAGTCACATTATTTAGTTTGGTTAGTTACCACTCTACACAGCTGGCAACTACAACTAAAAAACAACTGGTCAATAAAGAGCTGATTCCAAATCATCAATACTTATCTTGCTGGATCTGTCTGCTGCTTTTGACACGGTTAACCACCAGATCCTCCTGTCAACCCTATTGGCAAAGGGAATCTCAGGAACTTCACTCCAGTGGTTTGAATCTTACCTCTTTGACAGGTCTTTTAAGGTATCTTGGAGAGGTGAGGTATCCAAGTCGCAACATCTAGCTACTGGGGTGCCTCAGGGCTCAGTTCTTGGACCACTTCTTTTCTCTGTCTACATGGCATCACTAAGTTCTGTCATTCAGAAACATGGCTTTTCATATCACTGCTATGCTGATGACACTCAACTCTACCTCTCATTCCATCCTGATGATCCGACGATAGCTGCTCGGATGTCAGCTTGTCTAACAGACATTTCCTACTGGATGAAGGACCATCATCTTCAACTAAACCTTGCCAAGACTGAACTGCTTGTGGTTCCACCAAACCCATCGTTTCATCACAATTTCACCATTCAGTTGGGCACATCAACCATAACTCCTTCAAAAACAGCCAGAAAACTTGGAGTTGTGATTAATGATCAGCTGACTTTCTCAGACCACATTGCTAAAACTGCCTGGTTCTGCAGATTAGCTTCATTCAACATCAAGGTCATCCAACCCTTTCTTTCGGAACATACTTCAAGCTCTTATTCTGTCCAGGCTGGATTATTGCAATGCTCTTTTGGCAGGTCTTCAGGCCAGTTCTATCAAACCTTTACAATTAATCCAGAATACAGCGGCAAGAATAGTTTTTAATGAGCCAAGAAGGACGCACATCACACCTCTCTTCATCAGTCTGCATTGGCTACCAGCAGCTGCTCGTATTAAATTCAAGGCATTGCATAAGTGCATTAACACTTGTTTCTCTCGTTACAATTACCAAAAAAGCTAAAAGAGGCCCTCTAACACTAGCTTGCCCCCCCTCCCCCATCTATTTTCTTTTAATTATTATGTACTTTAAAAATCCTTGCTACATGTACTGCGGTAGGCTAAATGAAACATGTCATAGCATGTTTTGTTGCTCTTTTGTTGATTTCGATTGCTTCCAATGTTCTCCTTGTAAGTCGCTTTGGATAAAAGCATCTGCTAGATGTCTAAATGTAAATACAACTACAATACAGTGGGTTTTTCCATAGTCAAACTACTATCTTCATCTCTTTATTCAAGTATACAGTGCACAATACATAATGAAATATTTACAGGATTAAAAGTACATTGCACATTACCTGTCTTTCAGTGCATGTGCAGAATGATGAGGCCAACTGTCAAATGATTAACGTATACATATTAGATGAAGAAAAACTGCAATCATGTTATTTAGTCTGGTTGGTTGAGCTTAAGAAAAGCTGAATTGTGTCATTTATGTGACAAATGAAAAACTGAAAAAAATCTTTTAGTCTGTTTAGTCTGACTAACATCAAACATGTAAAGTGCATATAAATTTGATTATTGATGTTGTTACATAAAACACAACAATACTTGACTTTAATAGAGCTGTATATTAAGTGTTCACTGCTGTGTTAGTCAGCACACAAACACAATGTCTGAACAGAACAGACACTGACCCAGATTTACTTTCATATTAACTGAATATGCTAATTTATTTTAAATCTGAAATGTTTCAATGACAATTATTTAAATTACTCACACTTTAATGTGTATTTTAGATTTCAAAAGGTTGAACAGATACAAGACATTATTTCATACTATTTCTTCTCTTTAGAATTATATTTACATACCACTCTACACAGCCACTACTCAAAAACAATCTGTGATTGAATCTTTTGAAATTAATTCAGTCAGCTTGCATATGTATTTTATTTTTAAATTATTTAATTTGTCACCTGCAATATTTTTGTTTATAATGTATTGAACATTTAAGTGATAATTATTTGTGTGTCTCCACAGGTTTGACATTGATAACTTCAAGAGAGAACCTGCTGTAAAGTTTCTACTGAAACTGATTGTTTCAGCATCAGAGTTTGATGCAATTAAAGGAGAAAATTACACTGAACTATTAACAAATGTGTGCAGCTACACATCTTTCCCGTTTAATGAGGATTATTTATATGATCCTGTTTATGAGATTGATCAGTGTGATTTCCTGTTGGATCTGTGGTCACATGTGAAGGACTATGAGACTCAAACAGACAGGAGTGTCCTTGTAGCCTTCCAGCCAATTTATCAGTCAGCTCCTGCAGTCTGGAGAATAAAGCTCTCAGAGAAAAAGAGCTCCATCCTCCTAGAAGTGCTGAAACTCCAGACAGAGAAGAAACCAGTAGAGCTGATAGACTGGACAGATGAAGAGAGTGAAGTGAAGAGTTTCCTAAAGTGTCTGCCCTACATCTCACAACTGAGGTGAGTGAAAAAGGTCATGCATGCTTGTTTTGTTATATTCAGTTCCTAAAATTAAATTAATTAACTTAAATATTCTTTAAGCACTATGTGAACCTAAATCATTACTGAATTGCATGTGATCACAAACACTGATGTGTGGTGTTGCCAACAGCAGTATTGTAGTAAGTAGATCAGTTGTTGAAATCCTGCTCTCACACTTATTTATTCAGTTGTGTTTTTGCTGTGTAGATTGTGTTCATATGTTTCTATTGTAGGTACAATCTGCATCCCTCTGTCCAAATATACACAGTACATTATATAGTACACAGTACATATTCAAATATCTGTAGGTTTAACTACACATTGCACATTACATCTGTCTTTCAGAGCTTGGGCACAATCATGAGGCCAATTGTAGTCTGATAAACATTTTTTTTACATACTGGACAAAGAAAAACTACAGTTGCATTTGGTCTGTTAGGTCTGTTGATTTGGACTTAATGCAGTTTAGTTACTACTAAGGTGTGTACTTGCCATTAATAATGTGTTTTAGTCCAACTGAAATCAAACATGTAAAGTGCATGTGAATGTGTAATTTAATATACAGGACACAACAGCACTTGACTTTAATGGGTTGTAGATTAAGTGTTCACTGTCATGTACACAAACACAGTGTAAAAACTGTTTAATACAGATTTACCTTCATATAAACTGATTCAACTGCTTAAATCATTTTGAAAGCATTTGAATGCATTTAAAGAAATGAATTACATTATTTAACTTTCTCACATTTTATTAAGTGACTTTTTAATTTTTAGTAAACCAAAGACACTCTCAAAAATCCCAGAAAAAAAGAGATTTTTGAAATATTACTTTATTTTAGAATTGCAGCTGATTTGTTGATGATAAATGTCTCTAAAATGATAAGGCCCTTTTAACATGGTCGTCATAGGGATATATTTTCAGAATACATCAAAGTGCCCCTAAGTCTACAGTTTTTTTTCTCCCATTTAAATATTCACGTTTTAATATATGAGTGTATTTTAGGTCTGTGTAGCAATACCTTTTTAACATAAAAAATTATATTCCTTTACAGTACATTTTTGGGTTACAAGGCATCCTTGTTACAGTGTAATTATACATTTAAGTACTGAGTATTATTAATTAACTACATGCATCTACTAAATGGTTAGGATTAGGGTTTGGTTTAGGGTTACGTGCATGTTACATAATTAATTGTTATTATAATAGTAAGAACATCTAACATGTGTAACAAGAACACCTAAACCCTTTAACTGTCACCTGTCCCCTCAGTGGGACGCCTAAGTTTACTTATTACTTATTATTTAGATATTACAAAAACTCCTAATCTAATCATGACAAACTATATATCATTGGATGGTCTAAGGCTCCTAAATATATATTTTACCATTTTTTGTGTTACAAATTATGTAAGAAAAGTAATAAATTAATATATGACAAGAGTGCACCTCAAAAATCCACTTCATAACAGGAGTTCTGACCTTTCTTCATTGCCTTTTTCCCTATCACACTTTAGAAATCATAAGAAATTACATATTAGTTGAAAACTCAAAATTTCAAAATTCCTTTGAAAACCATTTTAAAATTAGACATTGTATTACCATGGAAAATGTACATCAAAATCATATTACAAAATGTTTTCGCTCATTATAAAAATTTAAGTTTGAATACTGCATTTTCACATCTATGTTAAAAAATGGAAGTCACTTTAAATAAAGTGTTACCCATTTTTAAAAAATCTATATGAAGTCTTGAACTACCTACCTAATACATTAGATATAAATATTCATGCAATTGCTATTACTGTTGTTGTTGTTGTTGAAGATGATGATGAATACTTAATATCATTATATTTTTATTTATAAGTGCTTAAGACAAAGACACTTGTATTTAGTTAAAAAAGAATATTACATTATTTTAATTTGGGAAAATCTATACATACTTTTAAATGCAGTGTACAATACCAACACTGTGTACACAATGCAGACATGTTGTAAAAAAATTAAAATCATAGTATCAACATAGCAAAATAAACCAGTAAATTAAAAGATGAATGCTAACATTATGGTTATTATTATAAACATTGTTTTACATATACACTGACCAGCCACAATATTTAAATATTTAAAATCAGCTGCCTAATATCATGTAGCCTACTGTAAACCTCTCTTGTGCTGCCAAAACAGTGTGGACTCCACAAGACCCCTGTACAGGTCCTGTGGTATATGGCACTAGAATATTAGCAGCAGATGTTAAAGTACTGCATGTTGTGAAGGGGGTGTCCCATGGATAGGATCTGTTGGTTCAGGGGTGTCCAAACTGCAGCCCGCTATCACTTGTGTGGCGGCCCACGAGGGATTTTTTTTTTATTTTTATTTTTTTTTTATTATACGAATCTGCAGAGGTGGGAGAAGTATGGGCATTTTCATCTGGCCCATGAGGCAGTTGTTTCATATTGGAAAATTTGATGCAATATCAGTAGAATCCAATAGATGGAGCTGTAGCCTGTAGTGTGGTATAGAAATATGGTTCAGTCCTACATTTATGAATGTGAGAAACTGCAACGCACAATATGCAGAATAGTCCTGCTTTCCAAATGAAAGAGCTAATCGCTGAGTAGGAGAACAAATGCCAGTGTTATCTTCCTCCGCCACTATAATTTGTCTTTTTTTACTTATATTTTTGTTCCCTTTTCTGTTCTGAACACTGATAAATGTACGCTATTTTTTTCGTAGAATGAGGGGAATTAAATATTGGTTTCTAATGTTTGTAAACATTTTGTTTATTTTACATTATTTCTAAATGAAATGATCAAATGTGTCTTATACATCTGTCTACAATAATGCAACTTATCTGTGTGTCAAGTAATAACGAATAGAACTGTAACGAATAGAACTGCTATGTATGTACAAGTATATGTACAGACAGTACAGTTGTGAGTGTTAATTTAGAATAAAAAAAAAAAATCTAAGCTTCATTTGTCATAAGCATATTATACGGCCCCTCACTTCATGTGGAAAACTTGATGTGGCCCTCAAGTCAAAAAGTTTGCCCACCCCTGTGTTAGTTCAATACATCCCATAGATGCTCAGCTGGATTGAGATCTGGGGAATTTGGTGGCCGGGGCAAAATCTGAAAGTCTTCATTATGTTTTTTAAACCATTACTGAACAGCGTGTGCAGTGTGTGCAGTGTGCATTCTGCTGAAATACACCACTGCTATCAGGAAACACCATTGTCATGAGGGAGTGTAGATGCTCTGCAGCAGTCTTCAGGTAGTTGGTACTGTAAAGTAACATCTAATTGAATGCCAGGACCCATAGTTTTCTCAGTAGAACATTGCCCAGATCATAACACTATCTTCTCCACCCTGCCTTCTTCCCATAGGCCTCAGTGATCCTCCAGGGGGGCCGCAAGATAGCTTAAAATTAATTTAAATAATATCCTATAATTGTTTAATTTCATTATTAATGTGTTAAATTAAAATGATCAAAGCACAGCCTCTTTCGTGTTCTGTGATTGATTGCTTCAGACTCGGCGCAGCAAGCCTCATCGCACTGTTAAATACAGACTGAACGGCTGCTCAAAACTTGCAGCTGCTGCATGCAAACTCCATCTCTCAGCTGCATGAAGCAAACTGTTGCGCTAATGTAAAGGTAAAGGTGATAAGTGGAATAATAATGAACTTGCGTGTGCCTGATGTATGACACTCCTGTATATCAGAGTCGTACATTAGGCACACATGATTTTTGATTTGTTGATTTACAAACTGTGTGTGCTGTTTTATTTTAAGTTGTAAAGTATAGATTTAATTTAAAGTTGTTGTTTTTTTTTATTTTGAGTTTTAACAACATGCAGTAGAAGAAGAATAAGGCAAAACAAATATTTTGGTTAATAAAAAAAGGTTTAAAAAGAAAACACTTTTCTGTTTTCTGTAGAAGTACAGTATAAGAGGAAATGTCAGGCATAGGGGGGCCTTGCAAAATTGACCGGAGAAGGAGGGGGCCCCAAAGAAAAAAAGGTTGACAACCCCTGATATAATCAGTGTTATTCACTTTGCCTGTCAGTGTTTTTTTTTTATTTTTTTTTTAAAGATTTATTTTTGGCTTTATTATGATAGGACAGATCATTGCTGACAGGAAGCAAAGTGGGAGAAACAGAAGGGGGTAGGGTCAGGAAAGATCCACGAGTCAGGATTCGAACTCGGGACGCCTGTAGCGCAACGGCGCTGTATGACGGCGCACTGCCCACAAGGCCTGTCAGTGGTTTTAATGTTGTGACTGATCAGTGTACATTATGTGCTGGTATTACCTTATGAGTTTATCACATGAATAATTAATAATATAATACTTAATAAATTATGTGCAGTTATTACCTTATACTTTATTACATTATGAGTTGCTACAGAAAAAGTCACCTGGCAACAAACAGTAGATGGGAAATTATATTCATTTATATTATAGGTGCAGTATATGATTTATTATCCAGCTCTGGACATTAACATGATCATTTTGTTCACCTCCACAGAATTTATGAATTTGATGATTTCAGTAATGAGAGGGAAGAATCTGCTGCCCAGTTTCTGTTTAATCTGACACTTGCAGCTTCAAAGTGAAATTACTGTTTTGTTTTGTTTTTTAAGGAAAGGTTCACTTAAGGCTTGTCAGTGAATGGCCACTGTTATGACTGGTTGACATCAGATACAACAATACAACATCTACAAGCAGGGACTAACTGAACCAAATTAACCAATTAAGCCTTTTGTTTAGCTGAAAACAAGATTATTTTGCTTGTTTCAAGCAAAAACTCTCTTAATTTTAACTTTTTAACTTTTTTTTTTTTCTAGACAATTTTTACTTGTCTAGAAAATCCTTCTTGATTTAAAAATTGTTAGATATTTTGGCTTGAAACAAGACACAAAATCTAAGTAGGAAAAGCATTTTTCTGCAGTGTCCAGGTATCGCCTCATGCTACCAGTATTGACCACATCAGTATCTCAGGAGTTTAACTGACTTAATGCTATACTCTGATTAAAAAGTTTTCCTTAATTTTTTTTGAGCAGTGTATTACTACTGTAAAGTAGAATGTATTTTTCAAAGTAATAATAATAATGCAATAATTCAATTATTATTTTTTTAAGGAATAATCACACAATTTTTCTTCCAAGTTTTAATTTTAATATTAAACCTCTGTTGTGCAGCACTTGGTTTGGCAAAAAAAAAAAAAAACATTTTCATTTGATTACATTTTAAGAGTTAATGTTTTACACCTTCATGATATTACCACCATTTTTTATAATAAATTTGTGTTAAATCATAAATCCAGGAAAAAAATGCACATATTTTACAGGGCCCTATTATTGTGAATCGTATAAAATTAAAATTATGAATAATAAGTACCATAGATCAGACCTGTTTGTCTAGCACATCCCATAGATACTCAGTTGGATTGAGATCTGGGGAATTTGGAGGCCAGGGTAACATCTTGAACCCTTCATCATATTCTTCAAACAATTCCTGATCAATGTGTGCAGTGTGGTAGGTGTATTCTGCTGAAAGAGGACACTGCCATCAGGGAACACTATTGCTATGTAGGTTCTCTGCAACAGTCTTTAGGTAGTTGGTACTGTAAAGTAACATCTACATGAATGCTAGGATTTAAAGTTTCCCAGCAGAACATTGCCCAGATCATAACACTGTCTTCACCCCCTGCCTTCTTCTCATAGTGCATCATGCTGCTGTATCTTCCCTATGTAAATGACACATAAATGACAGCAGCTGTCCACATGATCTAAAAGAAAATGTGTTTCATCAGACCAGGCAAACGTCTTCTTTTGCTTCATAGTGAAGTTTGTGCACATTGTAAGCCTTCATCAGTAAGCCTTGGTGTCCATGAGCCTGACACCCTTTCACTGCTTCACTCTCCTTGCACTACTTTTGTACTAACCACTGCAAATTGGGAACACACCACAAGACTTACTGTTTTAGAGATACTCAGGCCCAGTTGTCTAGCCATCACTATTTGTCCCTTGTCAAAGTCACTCAGATGTTTTCAATTGGTTATTTATTTCTACTTCCAGCACTTGAAATTTAAGAACTGACTGTTCACTTGCTGCCTAATTTATGCCACCCATTGGCAGGTGCCACTGAAATGACATAATTGATGTAATTCACTTCAGCTGTCAGTGGTTTTAATGTTGTGACTGATTAGTGTACATTATGTGCTGGTATTACATTATGAACTATTATTGCATTATAAGTTGCCACAGTGTGTTCATAATGTACATTACAATACATTTCTCATACAAGAAAATTACTACATTATGGGAAAAATCATCATTACATTGAATTTGTTATGAGCTATTTATTGTCACAGATTTAGTTTCATATCACCTGATTCAATGGCTTGAATTTTAAAGGAGTGTCTTAACTTGATCATTTTGTTTTCTCCACAGAATGCAGGAATCTGATTTCAGTATTGATAGGAAATCTGCTGCCCAGTTTCTACTAAATCTGACGGTTGCAGCTTCAAAGTGTGTTACAACTACAGGAGAGAATTTCATTGAGCTGTTAGCATCTGTGTGCAGCTACAGATCTTTTCTCTGTTATGATGATGATGATGAATGGCTTGAAGATGATCTTAAGATGATGCGTATCAGAGAACATTGTGATTTCCTGCTGGATCTTCGTTCACATGTGAAGGACTATGAGAGTCAAACAGACAGGAGTGTCCTTCCAACATTACAGCCAATTTATCAGTCAGCTCCTGCAGTCTGGATCATAGATCTCTCAAAGAGAAAGAGCTCCATCCTCCTAGAAGTGCTCAAACTCCAAACACAGAAGAAACCAGTAGAGCTGATAGACTGCACAGATGAAGAGAATGAAGTGAAGGGGTTCCTCCAGTGTCTGCCCTACATCTCACAGCTGAGGTGAGTGAAAAAGGTCATGCATGCTTGTTTTGTTATATTCAGTGTGTAATTCCTGTCACTGGGAATTTAATGGGCAATGCCCAGGTTCTTTTATATGATGGGTATATGATGGGTTTGATTCGTGTTGCATTCCTACTTTGCGTTGGTACCTCAAAATATTAGGAAAAATGAAATACAACTAACAAGTAAAAAGTTTACTTAACTGAAATTAATTTGTTGCCAATAAAATTAAAAGAATACAAGTATTTCATTTTACAGTGGTATTCTTTTCAATAAAGTTCCTTTCTATTCACAAATATGAATCCCTTTAATCAAATAAGATCTATATGTACAATGAACAGGCAACAATGTGAAAGAAATAAAAACAGTCAAAAATGAATATGATCTAAGCCAGCAAATATTATGTAAAATACTTTTAAGGTGTCGTTGCAGGCCTGTGCGCTGCTTGTGTTCATTGAGGCCAAAAACACAGCTGCTTCACTCACTTGAGCCGCAACAAATTCAAATTAAAATAAAATAGGCACCTGTGTTTACGATATCAGTAGAATCAGGATCACACACAGCCACAGTCTGCTGGTTTCCTGAAATAACCATATACAGGGATCAATCCGACATCTCCATCTCTCCTCTTCTCTCGTGCGTTCTCCCCTCTCATTCTCAGGGGGCAATTTTAAGAAATATCAAATCTACAACAGATTGCAGCAGGGGCTACAAGTGCCTACAGTTAAATTAATATAATTAACTTAAATATTCTTTAAGCAATATGTGAATTTACATCACACTCAAAAAAAAAGTTGTTGAACGAACGTAACTAAATTATGTTAAACTTTTCCACCTTAACTGAATTGTGTTTTTCCAACAAAATCAAACCAGTTTGAAATGATTTGTTGTAATCTTGTTATATGAACATAAATTAATTTAATCTAAAGAGGTAAAAAAAAAAAAGGTCATTCCAACTAGATTTCAGTTGTTCATTTTGAGTGGGGCACTCCGGAACAGATGGTGGCGCTATTTACAGATAGCCATCTTGTTCAAAAGATCAAACAGAATCACTGAAGAAGACAATTAAATTTTTAGGTCACATGACAGTGGTCAGTGATTGCTTTAGTTGGGCTCTAGACACTTGACTTTTTAACAGTAAACTTTGTTTGGTTTTTGTAACTTTTTGTGGCTTTTGTGATCAGGTGATGCTGATTATGTTTTATAATCTGACCTGAATTTTTAAATTGCCTTTTTGATTTTAGCCATTCTGTGTTTGGACAGTATATGATTGGGAGTTGTCAGCATATTCAGAAAAAAACAAAAATGAATAAATATAAAAATGTATACATTAAATATATTTATGTTTATTAATATAAATAAATATATTTAATTTTGTTAGGTACACACAGACATCAAGAACCAGCATGTGAATCTTAACAATGGTGACAAATAGCATATTCAGAAAGACAGATCAACTCTGAACATCGCAAAGCAAATAGAAAGACAATTCAGCTCATAATTATTCATGTGGCAATGCATGATGGGAACCATGGATGAGTTTTGATTGGCTACAACATGCTGATTTGATGATCACCGTTGTTGAGATTCATACACTGGTTCTTGATGTCTGTGTGTGCCTGAACAATGTTTTGTTTTTGTTTTTTTTAACATCAGAACTGCCTGAAAGAAATCTTTTCAAAATGTATAGAAATTTCAGAATCTATTGCTGTTGGTTTACAAGGCTGTTATAGTCAGTAAAGGAAAATTAACTCAGAGATTAGACTCTAGGTGAAATAATGATTATGTTAAAACATAATCATGAGCACCTGATGACTGCTGTTCTTAGCTTGTCTGTCTTAGATACAGCAGCCAAACAAAATCTAATATTAAAAGATATAAGTGTTAAGATCCCAACTAAAGCAATCACTGACCACAATGTAATTGTCTTCTTCAGTGATTCTGTTTGATCTTTTGAACAAGATGGCTATCTGTAAATAGCGCCACCATCTGTTCCGGAGTGCCCCACTCAAAATGAACAATTGAAATCTAGTTGGAATGACCTTTTTTTTTTAGCTGTTTAGATTAATTTATGTTCATATAACAAGATTACAACAAATAATTTCAAACTGGTTAGATTTTGTTGGAAAAACACAATTCAGTTATATGGAAAAGTTTAAAATAATTTAGTTACGTTCGTTCAACAGCTTTTTTTTTTTTTTTTTGAGTGATATGTTCACAACAGAAACATAAATGAATTGTGTTGAATAAACATGATTCATTTTTGTAATTTCAAAGACCTGTTATGAGCATTTTTTTCAGTGTAGAACTGAATTGCATGTGATCACAAACACTGATGTGTGGTGTTGCCAACAGCAGTATTGTAGTAAGTAGATCAGTTGTTGAAATCCTGCACTCACACTTATTTAGTTAGTTGTGTTTTTGCTGTGTAGATTGTGTTCATATGTTTCTATTCTCCATCCCTCTGTCCAAATATACATCACACAGTACATATTCAAATATCTCTAGGTTTAAACACACATTGCACATTACATCTGTCTTTCAGAGCTTGGGCACAATCATGAGGCCAGTCTGATAAACATTTTTTACATACTGGATGAAGAAAAACTAGTTGCATTTGGTCTGTTAAGTCTGTTGATTAGGACTTAATGCAATTTAGTTACTACTAAGGTGTGTACTTGACATGAATAATGTGTTTTAGTCCAACTGAAATCAAACGCGTAAAGTGCATGTGAATGTGTAATTTAAGATACAGGACACAACAGCACTTGACTTTAATGGGTTGTAGATTAAGTTTATTGTTCACTGTCATGATAGTCAGCACACAAATACAGTGAATCAAATCAACTGATTCAACTGCATAAATCATTTTGAAAGAATTTGAAAGTATTCAAAGAAATGAAATACAGTATTTAATAAACTTTCTCACATTTTATTAAAGGGATAGTTCACTTTGAAATTAAATTTTGATATGTTTTAGCTTACCCCAAGGGCATCCAAGATGTAGGTGTCTTTGTTTCGGCAGTAGTTTCAATTTTGATATTTTTAGGTCCAACCGTTCTTGTCTGTCAGTCATATAATGCATGCCTATGGTCACCTCACAAAAGAAAACGCACAGATTCAAATTAAACAGTCCAAATTAAACAATTCCCCACCGTAAGTACACATTAATGACCTAAGACACGAAACGAGTGGTTTGTGTGAGAAAACGAACAGTATTTGTATAGTTTTTACCTCTTGTAAACAATCACGTTCAAGTTGAAGGGGGCGCGCTGTCTGGTGTGTGAGCGCGTTCTGGCTTATTGATGCACCGGCGCTACTCCCGGAAAGCGCCAGACGTGATCCATTGCGCTAGCACAAGTAATTTTTTTCTTTTTTAAACATCCCTAAACATACCTTTTTTAACCATTTATTGTTTAAACATCCCGGAAAACCGTTTCTGTTAGCCGTCTTACCTACAATCTCTGTTCTGTGTAAACAATGAGTGACGTTCACGGGCGAGAGATCACTTCCGGAACTTTCAGGGAGTAGCGCCGGCGCGCTCACACACCAGGAAGCGCGCGCACTTCAACGTGGACGTGGTTATTTACAAAAGGTAAAAAACGGCATAAAATACTGTTTGTTTTCTCACACAAACCGCTTGTTTCGTGTCTTAGGTCATCAGTGTGTACTTACGTTGGGGAGTTGTTTAATTTGGACTGTTTAATTTGAATCTGTGCGTTTTCTTTTGTGAGGTGACCATAGGCATGCATTATATGACTGACAGACAAGAACGGTTGGACCTAAAAATATCAAAATTGAAACTACTGCGGAAACAAAGACACCTACATCTTAGATGCCCTTTGGGTAAGCTAAAACATATCAAAATTTTATTTCAAAGTGAACTATCCCTTTAAGTGACTGTTTAATTTTTAATAAACCAAAGATACTCTCAAAAATCCCAGAGAAGAAAAAAAAAAAAAAAAGATTTTTGAAATATTACTTTATTTCAGAATTGCAACTGATTTGTTGATGATAAATGTCAGTAGTCTCTAATGATAAGGCTCTTTTAACTTTGTTGTCATAGGGTTATATTTTCAGAATACATCAAAGTGCCTCTAAGTCTACAGTTTTTTTTTCTCCTCTCACATTTTAGGTGTATTTTAGGTCTGTGCAGCAGCTTATAATTTGATAAGTATTATGTTATTAATGTAACAAAAGTTTTTCTAAAGCATAATAACATCCAGAGCTAATAATCTAAAAATATTTTTTACTTTATAGGAAATGTATTGCATTATAAACTAACCAAAAAAATATATATTATTGCAATACCTTTTTAAAACATAAAATGTTTCAATCCTTTACAGTACATTTTTGGGTTACACTTTATTTTAAGGTGTCCTTGTTACAGTGTAATTATACATTTAAGTACTGAGTAATATTAATTAACTACATGTATTTACTATATGGTTAGGATTAGGATTAGGGTTTGGTTTAGGGTTACGTGCATGTTACATAATTAATTGTTATTATAATAGTAAGTGCATCTAACATGTGTAACAAGTAGGGTTGTGCCGATAGACGATAGTATCGTGTATCGACGATAGTCAGAGATATCGTCTCTTGCTGATGCCTGTGACGATAGCAAGACGATTATTATTATTTTCCGTCAAAAATAGACTAGGCGCTTATATTTATCTAATCAGGGCGGAGAAACGTACTGTAAGCCTCTCTTGTGCTGCCAAAACAGCGTGGACTCCACAAGACCCCTCTACAGGTCCTGTGGTAGGCCTATCTGGCAGTAGGATATTAGCAGCAGATGTTAAAGTACTGCATGTTGTGAAGGGGGTGTCCCATGGACAGGATCTGTTGGTTCAGGGGTGTCCAAACTACGGCCCGCTATCACTCCCGCGAGGGATTTTTTTTTATTATTATACGAATCTGCAGAGGTAGGAGAAGTACGGGCGCTTCAGCCCCCCTAAAATAGGCCTAACGACGCCCCTGGTTTGCCAACCCCTGTGTTGGTTCAATACATCCCATAGATGCTTGAGATCTGGGGAATTTGGTGGCTAGGGCAAAATCTTAAAGACTTCATGTTTTTCAAACCGTTACTGAACAACATGTGCAGTGTGTCAGTGTGCATTCTGCTGAAAGACAAAATTCCTATCTCAAAAAATTAGCATATCATGAAAAGGTTCTCTAAACGAGCTATTAACCTAATCATCTGAATCAACTAATTAACTCTAAACACCTGCAAAAGATTCCTGAGGCTTTTAAAAACTCCCAGTCTGGTTCATTACTCAAAACCGCAATCATGGGTAAGACTGCCGACCTGACTGCTGTCCAGAAGGCCATCATTGACACCCTCAAGCAAGAGGTCTGTGGGAAGGAAAAAGTGTGGCAGAAAACGCTGCACAACGAGAAGAGGTGACCGGACCCTAAGGAAGATTGTGGAGAAGGACCGATTCCAGACCTTGGGGGACCTGCGGAAGCAGTGGACTGAGTCTGGAGTAGAAACATCCAGAGCCACCGTGTACAGGCGTGTGCAGGAAATGGGCTACAGGTGCCGCATTCCCCAGGTCAAGCCACTTTTGAACCAGAAACGGCGGCAGAAGCGCCTGACCTGGGCTACAGAGAAGCAGCACTGGACTGTTGCTCAGTGGTCCAAAGTACTTTTTTCGGATGAAAGCAAATTTTGCATGTCATTCGGAAATCAAGGTGCCAGAGTCTGGAGGAAGACTGGGGAGAGGGAAATGCCAAAATGCCTGAAGTCCAGTGTCAAGTACCCACAGTCAGTGATGGTCTGGGGTGCCATGTCAGCTGCTGGTGTTGGTCCACCATCAAGGGCAGGGTCAATGCAGCTAGCTATCAGGAGATTTTGGAGCACTTCATGCTTCCATCTGCTGAAAAGCTTTATGGAGATGAAGATTTCATTTTTCAGCACGATCTGGCACCTGCTCACAGTGCCAAAACCACTGGTAAATGGTTTACTGACCATGGTATTACTGTGCTCAATTGGCCTGCCAACTTGAACTTTATTGGTCGGATGAAATATGCTAATTTTTTGAGATAGGAATTATGGGTTTTCATGGGCTGTATGCCAAAATCATCAATATTAAAACAAAAAAAAGGCTTGAACTACTTCAGTTGTGTGTAATGAATCTAAAATATATGAAAGTCTAATGTTTATCAGTACATTACAGAAAATAATGAACTATATCACAATATGCTAATTTTTTGAGAAGGACCTGTACATTTAACCACCTAATTGCAAGCAGCGGACATGGAATATGTTAACAGCAGATGAACTAATGTCAACATTATTACTAAAATAAACAGTACAATTTAGAAATTAAAAGTGATCACATGTCTGCTTTTCTTAAAAGCCATACTTTAAGTCTTTGTCTGAAAGAATGATATGTGGTGCAGTTTCGTAATTCAGTTGGAAATTTATTCCACAGCTGAGAAGCTCTTACAGAAAAACATGATTGGCTAAAAGAGGTGGACCTGAAAGAGATTTCACAATCTCCTCTTTGAGTAGATCTTGTAGGTCTATTGTCTATATTTTTCTGCTTGATAAAAATACTAAGTGGTGGAGGAGTTATTCCATTTAAAATCTTAAACATTAAACAGGCATCAGTGTATTTTATTAAATTTTCCCAACTGAGAATAATATATTTACCCAAAATATCACAATGATGGTAAGAATTTGATTTTCTATCTAACACTTTATATGCCTGATGGTAGACAGAGAGAATAGGCTTTACTATAGTTTTTTTTAGCTAGAGACCAAGCTGTCACACAGTATGTTAAATGAGGAATAATCATTGAATTTATATATAATTTTATATACCTAAAATTAGAAAGATTATATTTAGTTATTTGCAACACTTTCTTGACTTGCGAGAATAACAAGATATTTAACATGAGAGACTACCTGAATGACCTCTCCAGACACATAAACTAGGATCACAATCAGTTACAGAATGCATCTTTGTAAAGAACATACAGACAGTCTTCTTTACATTAAGAACCAACTGTGAATCATTAAGCCATTTGTCATTGTTTATCATTGTTGCACTATGTTTAGAAGCTGCTTGTTCTTTAGTTTTTGCATGAACATAAATTACAGTATCGTCTGCGTCGTCTGAACATCACACCCTATATAAACTGATGGTAAATTTTATACTTATATTATATTTATATATATATATATATATATATATATATATATATATTTACATTTACATTTACATTTAGGCATTTGGCAGACGCTTTTGTCCAAAGCGACATACAGTTGGGAGAACATAGAGCGATTCTTCTTAAGGAGACAAACAGACACAGGCAGTGCTATAATACCAGATTTCAAGTGGTGCTTCAGACAAGTACAAGCTAGAAAGGGAAGGAATAAAGAGATTAATTTTTTTTTTTTTTTTTTTTTTTTAATGGTAACAGCAAATAGAGTTGAAAGAGATGAGTTTTAAGCTGTCGCTTGAAGCTTGTCAGGGAATCAGCATTCCGGATAGGGGTAGGAAGATCGTTCCACCAGCCAGGAACAGTAAAAGAGAATGTTCTGGATAGTGATTTAGCACCTCTCTGTGATGGTACCACAAGGCGTCGCTCACTAGCAGATCTCAGAGTTCTGGAGGGGGTGTAGATTTGCAATAGCGAGTGCAGATAAGCAGGTGCAGTAGCTGTGGTTGTCCTATATGCAAGCATCAGAGTCTTGAACTTGATACGAGCCGCAATTGGGAGCCAGTGCAAGGAGATAAAGAGAGGTGTAACACGGGCTCTTTTGGGCTCGTTGAAGACCAGCCGTGCTGCTGCGTTCTGAATCATTTGTAGAGGTTTGATTGTGCATGATGGAAGACCAGTCAAAAGAGCATTGCAGTAGTCCAGTCTGGAGATGACAAGGGCCTGGACAAGAAGTTGTGTAGCCTGCACTGTTAGAAAGGGCCTGATCTTTCTGATGTTGTGCAAAGCAAACCTGCAAGATTGAGTAGTCTTTGCAATATGATCTTTGAAAGACAGCTGGTCATCAAAGATGACACCCAGATTCCTGATTGAGTTCGAAGAAGTGATTGTGGAAGAGCCCAGCTGGATGGTGAACCCATGCTGTAAGTTTGGAGTGCAAGGAAAAACAAGAAGCTCAGTTTTTGCCAAGTTAAGCTGGAGGTGATGTTCTTTCATCCACGTTGAGATGTCCGCCAAGCAGCCTGAGATCCGTGCAGGTACTGTTGGATCATCTGGTTGAAATGAAAGATGGAGTTGTGTGTCGTCAGCATAGCAATGGTAGGAGAAGCCATGTGACTCTTTGATGGGACCCAGTGATGTTGTGTATATGGAGAAGAGGAGAGGACCAAGAACTGATCCCTGAGGAACCCCAGTGATCAGTTGATGTGTTTTGGATACCTCTCCTCCCCAGGTTACCGTGAATGACCTACCGGTGAGATAGGATTCAAACCAGCGAAGCGGAGTTCCTGTGATGCCCAGCGATGAGAGGGTGGACAGGAGGATCTGATGGTTGACGGTGTCAAAAGCAGCGGATAAATCAAGCAGAATTAGAACTGATGATTTAGAATCAGCTTTTGCTGTCCGCAAGGCTTCAGTAACTGACAGTAGCGCAGTCTCAGTTGAGTGGCCCCTCTTGAAACCTGACTGGTTAGGATCCAGTAAGTTGTTCTGTGAAAAGAACAATGATACCTGGTTGAAAACAACTCGTTCGAGGGTTTTTGCTATGAATGGAAGCAGAGAGACCGGTCTGTAGCTGTCAAGAAGTGAGGTGTTCAGTGTTGGTTTCTTAAGCAGTGGGGTTACCCGAGCCTGCTTAAAAGAAGTTGGAAAAGTGCCTGTGAGGAGTGATGTATTTATGATGTGTGTGAGTGCTGGTAAGACAGTACATATATATATATATAAGTACATATATATATATAAGCTAAAAAGCAAAGGCCCAAGGATAGATCCTTGAGGCACTCCCATTTCTTTAGACAAGAAGGGTGATGTTTCACTACCTACCCTAACACACTGAACTCTGTCTGTGAGATAAGACTCCAGCCAATTTACAGGAAAGATTAAAATTGGCTAATTTACAAATAAGTATTTGATGATTGACAGTATCAAATGCCTTCTTTAAATCCAAGAATATAGCCCCAACAATACCTCCTTTGTCCATTTTGAACTTGATATTTTCTAAAAGAAAGCAATTTGCTGTCTCAGTAGAATGGTTTGCTCGAAATCCAACTTGCATAGGATGCAGTTAGGTTAGGGTTAGGGCTACTATTAAGATGACTTAACAACTGTTCAGCAACACATTTCTCTGCAGTTTTAGAAATAACTGGTAAAATACTAATAGGCCTGTAGTTACTCGCCTCAGTTTGGTCCTGTGATTTGTAAACTGGGACAACAATAGCTGACTTCCAGTCCTTCGGAAATTTCCCTTCTTATATATATTTCCCCCTTAATATATTTGCATAGTTGTCTAAATTAATGTCCTGTGAGTGTTTTATAATGGATGCTCACTGATAGAGGAGGATTTTGAGAAGTTCTGTGTTTATGAGCATCCAGCCTGGTCTCATTGTTTATACGTAGGTATTTTTACGTAACGTTTAGAGACCCAAAACGTACATTTTTGTACGTTTTTATCGATGCAAAAACATACAATTTAGACGTATTTCAACGTTTAAAACGTACAAACAGCTACGTATTTTTAGTTAAAAAACGTTAAATACTTACGTATCTTTTATTTCATTAAGATATTCGTATCAATGACTTTTTATAATTTTATTAATAAGCGATTTAGATTTTAAGCCCCCTTAACCTACCCCCAAACCTAAACCTACCCAATTTTATAGAAAATATGCATTTTAATCATTTTATTAATACGCAATTTAGATCTTTAGCTCCCTCAACCTACCCATTTTATAGAAAATATGCATTTTAATAATTTTATTAATTCGCGATTTAGATTTTTAGCTCCCTTAACCTACCTCCAAACCTTAACCTACCCATTTTATAGCAATATAAAAGGATATAAGACGTAACTGACCAAAATATGCAAGGAAATTATCATTTTAGTAACAATATAGCATAAAAAACATAACATTTATAGTCACTGATCCCACTCCTACCTCTAAATCTAACGTTAATAACGTTAATGTAATAAAGAAAAACACGAAAGACAGAAAGTGCAATCACAATCATTTATTTTTTGCTAAAATGTCAATAGTCGTACCAAAAAGCAATCCAAATGATGACGCATTTGCAGTCGCAGTCCCCTCTGGTGGAATACAGTAGGTTTGTTTGAGGTGAAGAGCAGAATTTAAATTGTTAATTGCTAAAATGTTATCCAGACTATTATCCTGACCGCTCCGTGAAGGCGCCCGCGCATCATTCAAACCAGCTTCAAACACAGCTCACCAGAAACACTGCATGTCGTAATCTGTGACGAAGGCAGACGAGAGCCAATGAGCGTTCGATTTTCCTGCTGTAAAACCTGTCGTTTCTAAATGAGGCAATATTTGATCGCTGGATAAAGACTTGAATTTGGGTCTGTTCCCCGCAGTCGTATGGATTCTGAAGATATGGATTACAGCGTACAAATAATTATTATTTTTTTTATTTGTTTCATTTTATAATTATAATGCGTGTGTATTTTATGGTTCTATTGTCAGTCACAGCATGTTGGAGAAGACGTCTTTTGTGTCCTGCCACGGAAAAACTTTACATTCATGAATCGTTAAAATGTTGCGGAAATGTTATTTATTTTAAGGGTTTAAAGTGTAGTCTTGTTTAACATTGTGTAGACCTGTTCTTGGAAACGAGCTGGCAGTGGAAATCACAGAACAGTATGAAATGTAATAATTTCATATTAAGTAAACGATTAAACTATTTAATAATAAAATTGAAAACAAGGCCATTGGTATGACAATTAAAACAAGCATGCTAATGAAATTAATGGCACGATTTCAATATTCATAAGGATTCTAGCTGTCGTCAAAACGTCAGTTTTGTACGTTAAAATGATAAAAATACATAAGTATTTGTACGTTTAGATGCGGTAAATACGTCAGTATTGTACGTTTTAGTGTCTTGAAAAACGTAAGTAAATGTACGTTTTGTAGAACCACATTTTAAATAAAATACATACGAATTATCATGAGATCACGTTGGAGCATCAGACGCGCTCTGACAGAGGAACTGTTGCCGTCTTCATCGAACCGCCTTCAGATTGATGTGTTTCAACAGACTAAGAATGTATTTAATGTATTTTTCATTTCTGCCTTGCAAAATTGACCGGAGAAGGAGGGGGCCCCAAAGAAAAAATGGTTGAGAACCCCTGGTATAATCAGTGTTATTCACTTTGCCTGTCAGTGTTTTTTTTTTTTTTTTGGTTTTATTATGATAGGACAGATCATTGCTGACAGGAAGCGAAGTGGGAGAGAGAGAAGGGGGTAGGGTCGGGAAAGGTCCACGAGTCAGGATTCGAACTCGGGACGCCTGTAGCACAATGGCGCTGTATGACGGCACACTGCCCACAAGGCCTGTCAGTGGTTTTAATGTTGTGACTGATCAGTGTACATTATGTGCTGGTATTACCTTATGAGTTTATCACATGAATAATTAATAATATAATACTTAATAAATTATGTGCAGGTATTACCTTATACTTTATTACATTATGAGTTGCTACAGTTCTGTGTTTTATTGGTAGTTGTCACCCCTCTTCACACCCTTTACATTCTTACACTCTTTACTTTTCCATAACTTTACACACTTCCTTGAGTGTTTTTTTTTTTATTTGTCTGATGAATGGCCAGTGCTAAAAAAGTGTTGTTTCATGACACTTTAATGGAGCTTGTTTACTCTCATGATAGTCAGCACACAAACACAGTGTGGAAAATGTCTGTCACAGATTCAGCTTCATATCATCTGATTCAATGACTTTAATTTTAAAGGAGTCTTAAAAAACATTATTTATTTATTTAATTTTAAAAGTCACATTAATTTTAGAAACCAGACACAAGGACAAAAAACTCCATGAACGATGTATTCATTTTAAGATTATATATAGTTAAAAAAGAAAAAAAAAATTCTTCAGTCACCTGGCAACAAACAGTAGATGGGGAATTATATTCATTTATATTATAGGTGCAGTATATGATTTAATATTATCCAGCTCTGGATGTTAACATGATCATTTTTTTCACCTCCACAGAATTTATGAATTTGATGATTTCAGTAATGAGAGGGAAGAATCTGCTGCCCAGTTTCTGTTTAATCTGACACTTGCAGCTTCAAAGTGAAATTACTGTTGTTGTTTTTTTGTTTTTTAAGGAAAGGTTCCCTTAAGGCTTGTCAGTGAATGGCCACTGTTATGACTGGTTGACATCAGATACAACAGTACAACATCTACAAGCAGAGACTAACTGAACCAAATTAACCAGTTAAGCCTTTTGTTTAGCTCAAAACAAGATTATTTTGCTTGTTTCAAGCAAAAACTCTCTTAATTTTAACTTTTTAACTTTTTTTCTGAAAACAAGACAATAATTTTTACTTGTCTAGAAAATCCTTCTTGATTTAAAAATGGTTAGATATTTTGGCTTGAAACAAGACACAAAATCTAAGTAAGAACAGCATTTTTTTCAGTGTCCAGGTATCGCCTCATGCTACCAGTATTGACCACATCAGTATCTCAGGAGTTTAACTGACTTGATGCTATACTCTGATTAAAAAGTTTTCCGTAATTTTTTTTTGAGCAGTGTATTACTACTGTAAAGTAGAATGTATTTTTCAAAGTAATAATAATAATGCAATAATTCAATTATTAATTTTTTAAGGAATAATCACACAATTTTTCTTCCAAGTTTTAATTTTAATATTAAACCTTTGTTGTGCAGCACTTGGTTTGGCAAAAAAAAAAAAAAAAAAACATAAGGAAGTAATATATACATTTTCATGTGATTACATTTTAAAAGTTAATGTTTTACACCTTCATGTGATTGCCACCATTTTTGATCATACATTTGTGTTAAATCATAAATCCAGGAAAAAAAATACATATATTTTACAGGGCCTTATTATTGTGAATCATGTATAAAATTAAAATTATGAATAATAATGAATAACATTTTTAAGTTTTATGATTTCAATTAATTAGACATGCTTTCTGATTACTACAGTTTAATGTAACCATTAAAACAGGAAGGTATCTGACAGCAGGATATTAGCATCAGTTCCTGTAAGTCTTATATATTTTGAGGTGAAGTACCATAGATCAGACCTGTTTGTCTAGCACATCCCATAGATACTCAGTTGGATTGAGATCTGGGGAATTTAGAGGCCGGGGTAACATCTTGAACCCTTCATCATATTCTTCAAACCATTCCTGATCAATGTGTGCAGTGTGGTAGGTGCATTCTGCTGAAACAGGACACTGCCATCAGGGAACACTATTGCTATGAAGGTCTGTAGGTTCTCTGCAACAGTCTTTAGGTAGTTGGTACTGTAAAGTAACATCTAAATGAATGCTAGGATTTAAAGTTTCCCAGCAGAACATTGCCCAGATCATAACACTGTCTTCACCCCCTGCCTTCTTCTCATAGTGCATCATGCTGCCGTATCTTCCCTATGTAAATGACACATAAATGACAGCAGCTGTCCACATGATCTAAAAGAAAATGTGGTTCATCAGACCAGGCAAACGTCTTCTTTTGCTTCATAGTTTGTGCACATTATAAGCTTACATCAGTAATCCTTGGTGTCCATGAGCCTGACACCAGTTCACTGCTTCACTCTCCTTGCACTACTTTTGTACTAACCACTGCAAATTGGGAACACACCACAAGACTTACTGTTTTAGAGATACTCAGGCGCAGTTGTCTAGCCATCACTATTTGTCCCTTGTCAAAGTCACTCAGATGTTTTCAATTGGTCATTTATTTCTACTTCCAACACTTGAAATTTAAGAACTGACTGTTCACTTGCTGCCTAATTTATGCCACCCATTGACAGGTGCCATTGAAATGACATAATTGATGTAATTCACTTCAGCTGTCAATGGTTTTAATGTTACATTATGTGCTGGTATTAACTTATGAACTGTTATTGCATTATAAGTTGCCACAGTGTGTTCATAATGTAATACATTTGTCATGGAAAATTATTACATTATGGGAAAAATCATCATTACATTGATTTTTTTATGGGCTATTTATTATGTCAAAGATTTAGCTTCATATCACCTGATTCAATGGCTTGAATTTTAAAGGAGTGTCTTAACTTGATCATTTTGTTTTCTCCACAGAATTCATGAATCTGATTTCAGTATTGATAGTGAATCTGCTGCCCAGTTTCTACTAAATCTGACTGTTGCAGCTTCAAAGTGTGTTACGACTACAGGAGAGAATTTCATTGAGCTGTTAGCATCTGTGTGCAGCTACAGATCTTTTCTCTGTTATGATGATGATGAATGGCTTGAAGATGAGGATAAGATGATGCGTATCAGAGAACATTGTGATTTCCTGCTGGATCTTTGTTCACATGTGAAGGACTATGAGACTCAAACAGACAGGAGTGTCCTTCCAGCATTACAGCCAATTTATCAGTCAGCTCCTGCAGTCTGGATCATACATCTCTCAGAGAGAAAGAGCTCCATCCTCCTAGAAGTGCTGAAACTCCAAACACAGAAGAAACCAGTAGAGCTGATAGACTGCACAGATGAAGAGAATGAAGTGAAGGGGTTCCTCCAGTGTCTGCCCTACATCTCACAGCTGAGGTGAGTGAAAAAGGTCATGCATGCTTGTTTTGTTATATTCAGTGTGTAATTCCTGTCACTGGGAATTTAATGGGCAATGCCCAGGTTCTTTTATATGATAGGTATATGATGGGTTTGATTCGTGTTGCATTCCTACTTTGCGTTGGTACCTCAAAATATTAGGAAAAATGAAATACAACTAACAAGTCAAAAGTTTACTTAACTGAAATGAATTTGTTGCCAATAAAATTAAAAGAATACAAGTATTTCATTTTACAGTGGTATTCTTTTCAATAAAGTTCCTTTCTATTCACAAATATGAATCCCTTTAATCAAATAAGATCTATATGTTCAATGAACAGGCAGCAATGTGAAAGAAATAAAAACAGTCAAAAATGAATATGATCTAAGCCAGCAAATATTATGTAAAATACTTGTGTTGTTGCTTGTGTTCGTTGAGGCCAAAAACACAGCCGCTTCACTCACTTGAGACGCAACAAATTCAAATTAAAATAAAATAGGCACCTGTGTTTACGATATCAGTAGAATCAGGATCACACACAGCCACAGTCTGCTGGTTTCCTGAAATAACCATATACAGGGATCAATCCGACATCTCCATCTCTCCTCTTCTCTCGTGCGTTCTCCCCTCTCATTCTCAGGGGGCAATTTTAAGAAATATCAAATCTACAACAGATTGCAGCAGGGGCTACAAGTGCCTACAGTTAAATTAATATAATTAACTTAAATATTCTTTAAGCAATATGTGAATTTACATCACACTCAGAAAAAAAAAGTTGTTGAACGAACGTAACTAAATTATGTTAAACTTTTCCACCTTAACTGAATTGTGTTTTTCCAACAAAATCAAACCAGTTTGAAATGATTTGTTGTAATCTTGTTATATGAACATAAATTAATTTAATCTAAAGAGGTAAAAAAAAAAATGGTCATTCCAACTAGATTTCAGTTGTTCATTTTGAGTGGGGCACTCCGGAACAGATGGTGGCGCTATTTACAGATAGCCATCTTGTTCAAAAGATCAAACAGAATCACTGAAGAAGACAATTACATTTTTAGGTCACATGACAGTGGTCAGTGATTGCTTTAGTTGGGCTCTAGACACTTGACTTTTTAACAGTAAACTTTGTTTGGTTTTTGTAACTTTTTGTGGCTTTTGTGATCAGGTGATGCTGATTATGTTTTATAATCTGACCTGAATTTTTAAATTGCCTTTTTGATTCTAGCCATTCTGTGTTTGGACAGTATATGATTGGGAGTTGTCAGCATATTCAGAAAAAAACAAAAATGAATAAATATAAAAATGTATACATTAAATATATTTATGTTTATTAATATAAATAAATATATTTAATTTTGTTTAGGTACACACAGACATCAAGAACCAGCATGTGAATCTTAACAATGGTGACAAATAGCATATTCAGAAAGACAGATCAACTCTGAACATCGCAAAGCAAATAGAAAGACAATTCAGCTCATAATTTATTCATGTGGCAATGCATGATGGGAACCATGGATGAGTTTTGATTGGCTACAACATGCTGATTTGATGATCACCGTTGTTGAGATTCATACACTGGTTCTTGATGTCTGTGTGTGCCTGAACAACGTTTTTTTTTTTGTTTTTTTTAACATCAGAACTGCCTGAAAGAAATCTTTTCAAAATGTATAGAAATTTCAGAATCTATTGCTGTTGGTTTACAAGGCTGTTATAGTCAGTAAAGGAAAATTAACTCAGAGATTAGACTCTAGGTGAAATAATGATTATGTTAAAACATAATCATGAGCACCTGATGACTGCTGTTCTTAGCTTGTCTGTCTTAGATACAGCAGCCAAACAAAATCTAATATTAAAAGATAAGTGTTAAGATCCCAACTAAAGCAATCACTGACCACAATGTAATTGTCTTCTTCAGTGATTCTGTTTGATCTTTTGAACAAGATGGCTATCTGTAAATAGCGCCACCATCTGTTCCGGAGTGCCCCACTCAAAATGAACAATTGAAATCTAGTTGGAATGACCTTTTTTTTTTTAGCTGTTTAGATTAATTTATGTTCATATAACAAGATTACAACAAATCATTTCAAACTGGTTAGATTTTGTTGGAAAAACACAATTCAGTTATATGGAAAAGTTTAAAATAATTTAGTTACGTTCGTTCAACAACTTTTTTTTGAGTGATATGTTCACAACAGAAACATAAATGAATTGTGTTGAATAAACATGATTCATTTTTGTAATTTCAAAGACCTGTTATGAGCATTTTTTTCAGTGCAGAACTGAATTGCATGTCATCACAAACACTGATGTGTGGTGTTGCCAACAGCAGTATTATAGTAAGTAGATCAGTTGTTGAAATCCTGCACTCACACTTATTTAGTTAGTTGTGTTTTTGCTGTGTAGATTGTGTTCATATGTTTCTATTCTCCATCCCTCTGTCCAAATATACATCACACAGTAAATATTCAAATATCTGTAGGTTTAATTACACATTGCACATTACATCTGTCTTTCAGAGCTTGGGCACAATCATGAGGCCAGTCTGATAAACACTTTTTACATACTGGATGAAGAAAAACTACAGTTGCATTTGGTCTGTTAGGTCTGTTGATTAGAACTTAATGCAATTTAGTTACTACTAAGGTGTGTACTTGACATGAATAATGTGTTTTAGTCCAACTGAAATCAAACACGTAAAGTGCATGTGAATGTGTAATTTAATATACAGGACACAACAGCACTTGACTTTAATGGGTTGTAGATTAAGTTTATTGTTCATTGTCATGATAGTCAGCACACAAATACAGTGAATCAAATCAACTGATTCAACTGCTTAAATCATTTTGAAAGAATTTGAAAGCATTCAAAGAAATTAAATACAGTATTTAATAAACTTTCTCACATTTTATTAAGTGACTGTTCAATTTTTAATAAACCAAAGATACTCTCAAAAATCCCAGAAAAAAAAAAAAGATTTTTGAAATATTACTTTATTTCAGAATTGCATCTGATTTGTTGATGATAAATGTCAGTAGTCTCTAATGATAAGGCTCTTTTAATTTTGTTGTCATAGGGTTATATTTTCAGAATACATCAAAGTGCCCCTAAGTCTACAGTTTTTTTTCTCCTCTCACATTTAAATATTCACGTTTTGATATGTGAGTGTATTTTAGGTCTGTGCAGCAGCTTATAATTTGATAAGTATTATGTTATTAATGTAACAAAAATTTTTCTAAAGCATTATAACATCCAGAGCTAATAATCTAAAAATATTTTTTACTTTATAGGAAATGTATTGCATTATAAACTAACCAAAAAAATATATATTATTGCAATACCTTTTTAAAACATAAAATGTTTCAATCCTTTACAGTACATTTTTGGGTTACACTTTATTTTAAGGTGTCCTTGTTACAGTGTAATTATACATTTAAGTACTGAGTAATATTAATTAACTACATGTATTTACTATATGGTTAGGATTAGGATTAGGGTTTGGTTTAGGGTTATGTGCATGTTACATAATTAGTTGTTATTATAATAGTAAGTACATCTAACATGTGTAACAAGAACACCTAAACCCTTTAACTGTCACCTGTCCCCTTAAGTTTACTTATTACTTATTATTTAGATATTACAAAAAATCCTAATCTAATCATGACACACTATATATCGTTGGATGGTCTAAGGCTCCTAAATAGATCATTTTTCTTGTGTTACAAATTATGTAAGAAATGTAATAAATTAATATATGTCAAGAGTGCACCTCAAAAATCTACTTCATAACAGGAGTTTTGACCTTTTTCCGTTGCCTTTTTCCCTATTATGCTTTAGAAATCATAAGAAATTACATATTAGTTGAAAACTAAAAATTTCAAAATGCATCCTTTGAAAACCATTTTAAAATCAGACATTGTATTACTGTGGAAAATGTACATCAAAATCATATAACAAAATGTTTTCACTCATTATAAAAATTTATGTTTGAATACGGCATTTTCACAAAAATGGGAGTGACAGTTAAAGGGTTTAAATAAAATGTTACCCATTTTTTTTAAATCTACTGTATATAAAGTCTTAAACTACCTAATACATTAGATATAAATATTCATGCAATTACTACTGCTGTTGTTGTTGCTGCTGATGATGATGATGATGATGATGATGATGATGATATGAATTTTATAATATTAATACTTAATATCATTATATTTTTATTTATATGTGCTTAAGCCAAAGACACTTGTATTTAGTTAAAAAAGAATATTACATTATTTTAATTTGGGAAAATCTATACATACTTTTAAATACAGTGTACAATACCAACACTGTGTACAAAATACAGACTATGTTGTAAAATAAATAAATAAAAATCATAGTATCAACTTAGCAAAATAAACCAGTAAATTAAAAGATGAATGCTAACATTATGGTTATTATTTTAAACATTGTTTTACATACACACTGATCAGCCACAATATTTAAATATTTAAAATCAGCTGGAATATCATGTACTGTAAGCCTCTCTTGTGCTGCCAAAACCCCTCTACAGGTCCTGTGGTAGGCCTATCTGGCAGTAGGATATTAGCAGCAGATGTTAAAGTACTGCATGTTGTGAAGGGGGTGTCCCATGGATAGGATCTGTTGGTTCAGGGGTGTCCAAACTACGACCCGCGGGCCATCTGCGGCCCGCTATCAGTCCCGCGAGGGATTTTTTTTTTATTTTTATTATACGAATCTGCAGAGGTGGGAGAAGTATGGGCATTTTCATCCGGCCCCTGAGGCAGTTGTTTCATATTGGATAATTTGATGCAACATCAGTAGAACCCAGTCGATAGCGCTGTAGCCTGTAGTGTGGTATAGAAATTAAGTTCAGTCCTACATTTATGAATGTGAGAAACTGCAACGCGCAATATGCGGAATAGTCCCGCTTTCTAAATGAAAGAGCTAATCGCTAAGTAGGAGAACAAATGCCAGTGTTATCTTCCTGCTGTAATTTCGTAGGGAAAACATGGAAATAATTTGTTGTATCTTGCAAAGATCTCCACTTTATGAAAATGGATACAGTACTGTGTTTTCTGCATTATAAATCGCGTTTTTTTATCATCTGAAACGTGCTGCGATTTCCAAGGCGACTTATAAAGTGATCAAGGTCAAGCGCAAATTGCGCAAATTAGGACTGACGAATGAGAAAAGGCAAGTGAATATTGTGGATTTTCCTGCAATCACGCCACTAGTTTAAGTTATATTCAGTTACATAATATTTAGGCTGGGCATTTATAATACATGTTTACAGTGAATGCCACTATAATTTGTTTCCTTTTTTACTTTTCTGTTCTGAACACTGCTAAATGTACACTATTTTTTTCGTACAGTGAGGGGAATTAAAACCTACTGCTTTCTAATGTTTGTAAACATTTTGTTTATTTTACATTATTTCTGAATGAAATGATAAAATGTGTCTGACGCGACACACGATAAAAGGTATCTTTTCCATGTTAATCAGAGTTTTTGTCTTAACTAGCCACAACGACGACATGCGAAATTTCTAATTTAGAAACGGGTTCTATTTCCGCGACGTCGCGGCTGGAACAACGGCATTCAAACTAATGACAGTGATAATCTCAGATAATGATTATGTGCTTTATTCAAAGTTAAATGTGTCTAATGTGACTTTGAATATCATTTTGTGTGACCTTTATAGCCATACTGAAAGCAACAACAGATTTGTTTCAGTTTACCTCAGATCTGGAAAACAAATGAAAGCAAAGATGTACGTTCAAACTGTGAACTCAATGCGAACCAACAAGTTTATACCATAACAAACACATATGATATTTGATTGATTCTGTCGCGTCGTCACGTCGCTTCTTGGACACCCAAATTGTTTGTCGCTGGAATCTTGTCGTGTCGCGTGGAGTTAGGACACGGTGTTAAGCCCTGTTCACACCGCCAGCGACTTTTTCGCTGCTTGTCGCTTGTGCTGGCAATTGAGGTTGCTAATGGGTTTCCACTACTGGTTGCCTACTTACCCCCGTAGTAAACAAAGAATCGGCTTTCTTGTCGCTAAAATCAAACACTTTGGAGGCAAAAGGCTTAATATAAATGGCTAGAGCTCTAGCTCCCCCTCGCTGGATCTAGGGGGCGGGGCTTGAGGTGCTATCAAGGTGCTATCAATGCGCAAGATGCTTTTTTAATCATTTTGTAATTTTAAATGGAATATTGACTAATTTTACATAGACTTGTTTTGAAATTAGTGATGCGTCCTCTCCAACAACATTTGGGATAAGATGTAAGATGTAATTTAATAGTCACATACTCACATACACTGTCCTACAAGTGTTGCACTGGATTTATTTGTTTCTATTAACCCAAATGTGCAAAATGTGCATCTAAACATAAAATAAACCTTAAATCTAGATAAAATGTCATAATAATAATAATAATAATAAATATCATAAATATATTTCAAGAACACAACACTTCTTTCATACAACATTTTAATGGTATAACAATAAAATAATAAATATATTTCAAGAACACATAAAACATTTTACAGAGTCAAAATTTTAGGAACACCTTCTAGTCAATAATCAAATAATCTCATCAAACATTTGCCTTCAGATTACGAGGTGATATTTAACTCCTTAAAGTGATTTAACTTTATTAAAAGTATGTCTTCTTTTATGTCAGTTTTAATATATAACATTTTGAATATAGAAATATTAAATGATTTAAATAGGCTAACTTAAAAGTTCATTTAAAAATTAAAATAAAGCCACTGATTTAATTACTAAATCATATCATTCATTTGATTCGTTCGAACGGCTTATTCTTTATAAACGCACATTCCTTCATAAACGAAACGAAACTGTGTTTGAATGTAGATGCGCAGTTTTGACTTCTTTCAGACTATTTTTGGCAACAAAATAGAGCAACATCAGGCAATAGTGTTATAGTCAGACAAAGTAAATCACTTAATATTAACTTTTTGATTAACTGTTGTATTAAAATAATATCTCATTTACAAACTACCTTACAATCATTAAAAGCTGTCACTCATCATTGTTAATAGCAATTTCACAAAGTTCCATTATAATCAACGAAGCTCTATACACTCCACAATCAATATCTTATTTACACTCTCTCTACACTTTGTTTACGAAAGGATTCGTGAAGTATGTCCGTGATACATTACTCAACGTTGCAAAACACGTAGAAACCTTTGAGGCTCCCCTCAGTGCAAACACAAATATGCTGATCGGCTCACATATTTTTTTCATAGTCGCAAATGCGTCTGAAATGATCGCACTGTAGAGCCCTGTTGTATACATCTCAAAATTCAGTTTATTTTTAAGGTACAGTTTTCATACAGGTTGTTTGAATGGACTCTACTTGCGTGCGCGGTAGCACGTCTGGACCCATGACGTCTCAAGCCCCACCCCCTAGATCCAGCGAGGGGGAGCTAGAGCTCTAGCTCCTCCCATTTGGCTCTGCAGCGAGCACCTTCTCGTTCCAGCAGTACTTCAGGCTGGACAGGACCCAGTTTGGTGAGCTGCTGCGGAGGGTGAATTGACTTCACTCCCATTGGTTGTCGCTCGCGAAATTCGCTGCTTATTTGCAAAAAGTTGAAAAATTCTGAACTTTTGTCGCTTGACTCGCATTGCTTGACACGCCCACATTCCGTCGCCAACGGTCACTGTCGCTCGTGTTGCCGGAAGTCGCCAGCTCTTCATTGAAAATGAATGGGATTATGTCGCTCTGTCGCTGTGTATCGCTGGTGGTGTGAACGGGGCTTTACACATAAATCTACAATAATGCAACTTATCTGTATGTCTTAAAGTGCTCATAAAGTATGGTACACGAATAAAACTGCTATGTACGTACGTACAGACAGTACAGTTGTACGTGTTGATTTAGAATAAAAAAAAAATCTAAGCTTCATTTGTCATAAGCATATAATGTGGAAAACTTGATGTGGCCCTCGAGTCAGAAAGTTTGCTGTATGGTGACGTGACATTCATAATAATGATAGAATACCAATTGACATTTTACAGCACCCTTCTTTTTACAGAACACACTGCTATAGCTACCCATGTTATACAGTACTTAAATCTCTGAAATGGGTCTAATGTATATATATATATATATCCAAACTGTTATGCCTGGTAAAATATGATATAATATGTTAAAATGGTCTGGAAGTTTTCAGAAAGTATACACACACTTAGTCATTTCACCAGGTTTTACAACAAAAGTAGCAGCATTGTGCACTTTTGGTTTGCATAAACATTAAAATAAAAACATTAAAAAACAATGGCTGAATTTAAAACTAAAAAATAAACACGTTATACTGACATGTTCAAATAACGTTGTGGGGGGAATAAAGTTTTATAACAGGATAAACCTCACATTTAAGTCTTTAAATCATTTTGTATAAAAAAATAAGTCAAAGTGATCAATTATATTTTATCTGCTCCAAACTGTGCTTTCCAAAAATCTCTATTTGTAAAAGTCCACTGTTTGACAGAAGGTGGCGCGTTTCCCAGGTAACCGATGTAAACAAAGCAGCACTGCTTCGTTGCGCATTACAGAGTGGGAAGATGAAAAGAAATGGCAACGAAACTTTTCTGAAGACAGGTGGTTCCTCCTTGTTCATACAATTATTTAAATCATATTTCATATAATTTCTCACAGCAGTCTGCTTTTTGGCATAATTTCACACAAAACGAAACCTAATCTGTGTGTATATGATATGAGGATGACGATGTTCATGTATTTGTGTCCTCATTTAGTGAATTGACACACTGTCTGTGCGTTCGTTCGTTCATTCATTCATTCATTCAGACCAGGAGATGTGCACAACATTTATATTTAAATTGTCGCGATTTAATTTCCGTGACATTGTGCGTTATACTGTAAATTTAGATGTTATGACTGGATTCTGCCCGCGTTTTCAGCCAGTCTTGGCGAGCTACCTCAAATCAGGCCACGAGCTACTGGTAGTCCCAATTAAGGAAACACTGCCTTAAAATAGTCAATCCTTTTTATATCTCGCCTGTACACATTCTTGGGAGGTTGAGCAACGTTTTCTGGGGTGCATTTTATCCCAGACGGCCAAATAGCAAAGTGAATGAACGAATGAAAATTCGCAAGAGCAACAAGAGATTGGAAGCTCATGGCAGACACGCGGCTGAATGTTAGTTCACTCATATATAAGTAACAAATCAGAGAACGTGGGCGGAAATATTGGCGCTGGGTCAAAAAATAAAAAAGTGCGGGGGACATGTCCCCCCGTCCCCCCGTCCCCCCCGGTTACTACGCCCCTGCCCAGACTATCTTCACCACCCTGCCTTCTTCCCATAGGCCTCAGTGATCCTCCAGGGGGGCCGCAAGATTGCTTAAAATAAATTTAAATATTATCCTATAGTTGTTTAATGTGTTAAATTAAATAGATCAAAGCACAGCCTCTTTCGTGTTTTGTGATTGATTGCTTCGGACTCGGCGCAGCAAGCCTCATCGCACTGTTAAATACAGACTGAACGGCTGCTCAAAACTTGCAGCTGCTGCATGCAAACTCCATCTCTCAGCTGCATGAAGCAAACTGTCGCACTAGTGTAAAGGTAAAGATGATTAGTGGAATAATAACAAACTTGTGTGTGCCTAATGTATGACACTCCTGTATATCAGAGTCGTACATTAGGCACACATAAGTCTGCTATTGATTCACAAACTGTGCTCTCAGGGCTCTGATCTCTATCATATTTGTGATTGGAATTTCAATTTCAGTTTATTTATTTGTAAGGACAACACACATTAATCAACATTTCTGTAAATGTGCCAGTGTTAGTCAGCCGGCTAATTTTCAACTGCAGTCCTTTGGCTAGATGTTGGAAAAAACCTTTTAAAGTATCATAAACAAACCAAACAAACAAACAAACAAACAATACATACATAAGTTACTGGTAAAATAATCGAAACATACCCAACACATACATTTAACCACCTAACTGCAAGCTACCGACATGGAATATGTTAACAGCAGATGAATTAATGTCATTAATTAATTAATTAACATTATTACTAAAATAAACAGTACAATTTAGAAATTAAAAGTGATCACATGTCTGCTTTTTTTTAAAAGCCATACTTTAAGTCTTTGTCTGAAAGAATGATATGTTGTGCAGTTTCGTAATTCAGTTGGAAATGTATTCCACAGCTGAGAAGCTCTTACAGAAAAACATGATTGGCTAAAAGAGATTTCACAATCTCCTCTTTGAGTAGATCTTGTAGGTCTATTGTCTATATTTTTCTGCTTGATAAAAATACTAAGTGGTGGAGGAGCTATTCCATTTAAAATCCTAAACATTAAACAGGCATCAGTGTATTTTATTAAATTTTCCCAACTGAGAATATTATATTTACCCAAAATATCACAATGATGGTAAGAATTTGATTGATTTTCTAACACTTTATATGCCTGATGGTAGACAGAGAGAATAGGCTTTACTATAGTTTTTTTTTAGCTAGAGACCAAGTTGTCACACAATATGTTAAATGAGGAATAATCATTGAATTTATATATAATTTTGCTGCTGCAGTTGTTAAACAATTTCTTGTATACCTAAAATTAGAAAGATTATATTTAGTTATTTGCAACACTTTCTTCACTTGCGAGAATAATACCAAGATATTTAACATGAGAGACTACCTGAATGACCTCTCCAGACACATAAACTTTAGGATCACAATCAGTTACAGAATGCATCTTTGTAACGAACATACAGATAGTCTTCTTTACATTAAAAACCAAATGTGAATCATTAAGCCATTTGTCATTGTTTATCATTGTTGCATTAAGTTTAGAAGCTGCTTGTTCTTTAGTTTTTGCATGAACATAAATTACGGTATCGTCTGCGTACATCTGAACATCACACACTGTACAAACTGATGGTAAATCATTTATATATATAAGCTAAAAAGCAAAGGCCCAAGGATAGATCCTTGAGGCAGACCCATTTCATTAGACAAGGAGGGTGATGTTTCACTACCTACCCTAACACACTGAACTCTGTCTGTGAGATAAGACTCCAGCCAATTTAACACATTAGGGGAAAGATTAAAATGGGCTAATTTACAAATAAGTATTTGATGATTGACAGTATCAAATGCCTTCTTTAAATCCAAGAATATAGCCCCAACAACACCTCCTTTGTCCATTTTAAACTTGATATTTTCTAAAAGAAAGCAATTTGCTGTCTCAGTAGAATGGTTTGCTCGAAATCCAAATTGCATTGGATGCAGTGTGTAAGGGCTACTATTAAGATGACTTAACAACTGTTCAGCAACACATTTCTCTGCAATTTTAGAAATAACTGGTAAAATACTAATAGGCCTGTAGTTACTTGCCTCAGTTTGGTCCTCTGATTTGTAAACCAGGACAACAATAGCTGACTTCCAGTACTTCGGAAATTTCCCTTCTTATATATATTTCCCTTTAATATATTTGCATAGTTGTCTTAATGTCCTGTGAGTGTTTTATAATGGATGCTCACTGATAGAGGAGGATTTTGAGAGGCTCTGTGTTGATGAGCATCAGACGCGCTCTGACAGAGGAACTGATGCCATCTTCATCGAACCGCCTTCAGATCGATGTGTTTCAACAGACTTAGAATGTATTTGATGTATTTTTCATTTCTGTTTATTTTATAATGGATACAAACAGTAGATATTCAGTGAGTCAAGTTTAAAGGGACAGGTTTAGTGAGTGGTCTTTTGGCATCTCCCTGTTTGGTCTGGCAGGTTCACTTATTTAAGAAAAAGTATTCTGAAGTTGTAAAGAATGTCTGAAGTAAAGAATTCAGGAGCTTTAAATCTGTATATGTATATATTATTTTAAAAAGTTAGAATTGAGCAGAGAATTTTATTTTAAGTTGTAAAGTATAGATTTAAATTAAAGTTTGTTTTTTTGTTTTTTTAATTTTGAGTTTTAACAACATGCAGTAGAAGAAGAATAAGGCAAAACAAATGTTTTGGTTAATAAAAAAAGGTTTAAAAATAAACTTTTCTGTTTTCTGTAGAAGTACAGTATAAGAGGAAATGTCAGGCATAGGGGGGCCTTGCAAAATTGACTGGAGAAGGAGGGGGCCCCAAAGAAAAAAAGGTTGAGAACCCCTGGTATAATCAGTGTTATTCACTTTGCCTGTCAGTGTTTTTTTTTTTTTTTTTTTTTTTTAAGATTTGTTTTTGGCTTTATTATGATAGGACAGATCATTGCTGACAGGAAGCGAAGTGGAAGAGAGAGAAGGGGGTAGGGTTGGGAAAGGTCCACGAGTCGGGATTCGAACTCGGGACGCCTGTAGCGCAACGGCGCTGTATGACGGCGCACTGCCCACAAGGCCTTTCAGTGGTTTTAATGTTGTGACTGATCAGTGTACATTATGTGCTGGTATTACCTTATGAGTTTATCACATGAATAATTAATATAATACTTAATAAATTATGTGCAGGTATTACCTTATACTTTATTACATTATGAGTTGCTACAGTTCTGTGTTTTATTGGTAGTTGTCTCCCCTCTTCACACCCTTTACATTCTTACACTCTTTACTTTTCCATAGCTTTACACACTTCCTGGAGTGTTTTTTTTATTTATCTGAGGAATGAATGGCCAGTGCTAAAAAAGTGTTGTTTCATGACACTTTAAAGGAGCTTGTTTACTCTCATGATAGTCAAACACAAACACAGTGTGGAAAATGTCTGTCACAGATTCAGCTTCATATCATCTGATTCAATGACTTTAATTTTAAAGGAGTCTTAAAAAACATTTATTTATTTATTTATTTATTTATTTAATTTTAAAAGTCACATTAATTTTAGAAACCAGACACAAGGACAAAAAACTCCATGAATGATGTATTCATTTTAAGATTATATATATTTAAAAAAGAAAAGAAATTCTTCAGTCACCTGGCAACAAACAGTAGATGGGGAATAATATTCATTTATATTATAGATGCAGTATATGATTTATTATTATCCAGCTCTGGATGTTAACATGATCATTTTGTTCACCTCCACAGAATTTATGAATTTGATGATTTCAGTAATGAGAGGGAAGAATCTGCTGCCCAGTTTCTGTTTAATCTGACACTTGCAGCTTCAAAGTGAAATTACTGTTGTTGTTGTTGTTGTTGTTTTTTTTTAGGAAATGTTTTTCTGAAAACAAGACAATAATTTTTACTTGTCTAGAAAATCCTTCTTGATTTAAAAATGGTTAGATATTTTGGCTTGAAACAAGACACAAAATCTAAGTAAGAACAGCATTTTTCTGCAGTGTCCAGGTACTGCCTCATGCTACCAGTATTGACCACATCAATATCTCAGGAGTTTAACTGACTTGATGCTATACTCTGATTAAAAAGTTTTCCTTAATTTTTTTTGAGCAGTGTATTACTACTGTAAAGTAGAATGTTTTTTTCAAAGTAATAATAATAATGCAATAATTCAATTATTAATTTTTTAAGGAATAATCACACAATTTTTCTTCCAAGTTTTAATTTTAATATTAAACCTTTGTTGTGCAGCACTTGGTTTGGCAAAAAACAAAAAAAAACAACAAAAAAAAAAACATATGGAAATAATATATACATTTTCATTTGATTACAAGTTAATGTTTTACACCTTCATGTGATTACCACCATTTTTGATCATAAATTTGTGTTAAATCATAAATCCAGGAAAAAAATACATATATTTTACAGGGCCCTATTATTGTGAATCATGTATAAAATTAAAATTATGAATAATAATAAATACAATTTTTAAGTTTTATGATTTCAATTAATTAGACATGCTTTCTGATTACTACAGTATATATATTATTGCAATACCTTTTTAAAACATAAAAAAAATATGATATTCCTTTACAGTACATTTTTGGGTTACACTTTATTTTAAGGTGTACTTGTTACAGTGTAATTATACATTTAAGTACTGAGTAATATTAATTAACTACATGTATTTACTAAATGGTTAGGATTAGGATTAGGGTTTTTCTAAGGGTTACTTGCATGTTACATAATTAATTGTTATTATAATAGTAAGTATATCTAACGTGTAACAAGAAAACCTAAACCCTTTAACTGTCACCTGTCCCCTCAGTGGGATGCCTAAGTTTACTTATCATTTATTATTTAGATATTACAAAAAAATCCTAATCTAATCATGACAAACTATATATTGTTGGGTGGTCTAAGGCTCCTAAATAGATATTTTACCATTTTTTTTGTTACAAATTACGTAAGAAAAGTAATAAATTAATAAATGACAAGAGTGCACCTCAAAAATCTACTTCATAACAGGAGTTCTGACCTTTCTCCATTGCCTTTTTCCCTACTATGCTTTAAAAATCATAAGAAATTACATACCAGTTGAAAACTCAAAATTTCAAAATTCATCCTTTGAAAACCAATTTAAAATCAGACATTGTATTACCATGGAAAATGTACATCAAAATCATATTAAAAAATGTTTTCGCTCATGAATTAAAAAAATTTAATTTTGAATACTGCATTTTCACATCTATGTTAAAAAATGGGAGTGACAGTTAAAGGGTTTAAATAAAGTGTTACCCTTTGTTTTTTTAATCTATATAAAGTCTTAAACTACCTACCCAATACATTGTATATAAATATTCATGCAGTTAGCAATTACTATTACTGTTGTTGTTGATGATGATGATATGAATTTTATAATATTAATACTTACTATCATTAGATTATTATTTATTCACTTGTGCACATATGTGCTTAAACCAAGCCTCTCTTGTGCTGCCAAAACAAGTGGTTTAAGTCCTGCATGTTGTGAAGGGGGTGTCCCATGGATCGGATCTGTCGGTTCAGTACATCCCATAGATGCTCAGCTGGATTGAGATCTGGGGAATTTGGTGGCCAGGGCAAAATCTTAAAGTCTTCATTAAGTTTTTCAAACCGTTACTGAACAATGTGTGTGCAGTGTGCATTCTGCTGAAAGACACCACTGCTATCAGAAAACACCATTGCCATGAGGGAGTGTAGATGCTCTGCTCTGCATTTAGTTACAATGTAGTTACATCTACCAGCAGAGACTAAATTTTTGTTCAGTTTAATGCTTTCTACAATGACAATGCGTTCCAATTAATACCACTGTTGAAAAAGAGGCAAGCCCTTTGATATATCTCACCAAAACCTTCCTTTTTCAGTAAGAAATGGATCAATGAAAGATAGAAAACAGCATCTCTCAAATGATTTCATGGGTCAAAACTGACCCAAAAAAGACTGATTTAAAATACTGTGTGATTATTTGGCATTTTTGTCCTGATGTATTAGTGTTATCATTTCAAACTGCTTGTCACAAAATCTGGTTCTGTATATGTCAAGAATTTAATGAAATATTATTAACAAGTCATGTCTCTCTTTCCATAGATTTTGTCAAGACACTTTGGTTAAGAACGTCAAGAAAGATTCAGCATTCAAGTTTCTGGTGAAACTGAGTGCTGCAGCTACAGAGGAGAACAACATTGAACTACTGACATCTGTGATCAGCTACACATCTTTCCCCTGTGATGAAGATAATTTTGATGATTCTTATATATTTAAATATGAACAGTCTGATTTCCTGCTGGATCTATACTCCCATGCGAAGGACTATGAGACTCAAACAGGCAGGAGTGTCCTTCCAGCATTACAGACAATTTATCAGTCAGCTCCTGCAGTTTGGTGTGTATTTCTTTCAGAGACAACAAACTTCATCCTCCTAGAATTGCTGAAACTCCAAACAGAAAAGAAACCAGTAGAGCTGAGATGGTACTCAGATGAAGAGAGTGAAGTGAGTGGATTTCTCCAGTGTCTGCCCTACATCTCACAGCTGAGGTTAGTGCTGCTTTTCTTGACTCTCACGGTAATCACTGGGATCTTTCTCAGTTGTAAAACTCAATTGTGTTCTGAGATGCAAGTGAATTTCTTAGAGGTTTTGTACAAGATTATTTGGTCAAATTTGTTTAAACTTTGCTATTTCAATTTATTAATGGGAAAGTAAATTTATTTTAAGGGTTAAGTTATAAATATGAATATGTCAAATGTCTTAATTGCATACAGAAGTGGGTGAACAACAGTTATAAACAATATAATGATCATATTGCTGTTTTTCAGGTTGGAAACAGACTTTTTTGATGATGAGGATGTTTCTGCTTCACAGTTTCTCATTAAACTGAGTGTTGCAGCATCAGAATTTGATTCAGATACTGGAGAGAATTTCACTCAACTATTAACATCTGTGTGCAGCTACACAACTTTCCCATTTGATGAACATTCTCATACTGATCAATGCAATTTCCTGCTGCATCTTTACTCGGATATGAGGGACTATGAGAGTCAAACAGGCAGGAATGTTCTTCAAAAATTACAGCCAATTTATCAGTCAGCTCCTGCAGTCTGGAGAATAAAGCTCTCAGAGAGAAAGAGCTCCATCCTCCTAGAAGTGCTGAAACTCCAAACAGAGAAGAAACCAGTAGAGCTGATAGACTGGACAGATGAAGAGAGTGAAGTGAAGAAATTCCTGCAGTGTCTGCCCTACATCTCACAACTGAGGTCTGAAAAATCCTGCCTTTTTTGTCTACTGTAAATAAGACATTATGCATTTTCTGCCACATACTGTAAACATGAGCTTTATACAGTGCAAATATTTTAACTTAGGATAAGACAATACAAAATGCTTGAATATTACCAGGGCAGGATATTGTATATTATTTAATTATTATATGACTTTCTTTAGGAATGCTGAGCAGTTTATCCCATCACTATGTAAAGTGTTTGGGTCCAGAGTGAAGGCAGATCAGGTGACTCCTCTGCTCCAGGCTTTGGACTTCACTGTCACTCTGAGTGGAAAATTACCCAGCAGCATCTGCAAATCTATGGGGAGAGTTCTGGGACTTTCACCCTCAAAACTAACCCTGACTCTAAAGCCACAAGCCATTTCTGTCAGAGGAACCAGACTGCTCTTGAAACACATCAAACATCTTCAGAAACTGCGGTTTGAGATACCTTAAGCTTTTTTAAAAACTGTTTAAATCATCTTTCTGATTGAATGACACATTCTGGATCTGTAATTTGAATGTTTCTCATGATCTCTGATGTTGTTTTTGACAGTCTGGAAAACAAAATGTTAGTGAAGATGGTCACAGCTCTGAGGTCATTTAAGGGTCCTGTTTTACTGACCACAGAGGAGCTTTCACTGGTCACAAAAGACTCAAAGCAAAATCTCTCTCATATCCTGAGCAGCTTGACGTCTCTCCTAAGACTGTTATCTGTCCAGTGTTTGGATCTTACGAAGTGTAAATCAGAGGGTCTGTCTCTCACGGGCCTATTGGGTCTCCAGGAACCTCATTTTATCAGGTCTTTGTTCAGTTCAGTTGCTTGGCCCATGTTTTGTAACTGAATTTTTTTACAAACTGTCTGAACTCCTGTTCTGTTGTTGTGTTCAGGTTCTCTAAAGACACTCTTCAGCAGCTGGTTTCAGAGGTGTATGAAGCACAGGATGATGAACTGACACGCTGCTTTCTGAAGAAGGTGTCTAAAGATTTAACTTCCTGCTCACTGACCTGGAATGTGAGTCATTACCTGCTGCAACATCAAGCTCTAAGTTTGAAATTGGACTTCAGAAAGAGCAAAATATCTTGTGAAAACATCAGAGACCTTCTGCCACTTTTAGAAAGAATCCAGCTGAAACGGTAAATAAATCCATCAAGAACAGAGCTGTTCAGTTTGTACACAGCTAATCCTTGAGAGAATTACTATTTTTGAGCCATGAGTTCCCATTACAGTTTCAAATGCTTATTAAACCTTATTTTACTTAATTTATAAATAAAATAAGGTCTGTTGTTAATACTGAAAGACAGGTTTTTGTTTTATTTTACAGTATAAATAACACAGAGTCATGCCTCAAATTTTGAAGCCATTGTGCACTTTGCTAACAAGTTGCTACAAGAACTACAACAGCTGTCCAATTTGTCAAGCACATTAAACATCATTGTGGTAGTTGTAGTCCTTATGTAGTTTAGTTAACTGAACTTTAGTTAAATAATAAAAAAAATCATTAGAAATTCCCATGGCAAAATAGCCTTCCAGTTCAGCTTACAAACGGACATCATCATAACAGTAAGCTTGTAGCTTACAGTTTGGAGATTTGCGTTTATTGTGTCTTCGATTCAAGTAGATTTCATTGAGCGATCTTCTTCTCCACAGGTTGAGCCCCAGCTTCACTCTGTCCATCATTTTGGAAATTTATGAGACTCGTTTTCCTCAGTATGTTTCCAGTTTGATGAGTTCAGCAGGAAATGACATCAACCTGAATAGCAGAGCGTTGGACTCTGTTCACTGCGCTGCCCTGCACTTCACTCTAGAGCACTGCAACAGTGTCAAACTCAGTCTGCTCTGGGCCTCCATACCAGAGGAGGAGCTAGAGAGCTTTCTGCCTTTACTCAGCAAAGTCAAACAACTCAGGTTTACTGATATAACAGCACTGAAATCATAATCAGTATGTCTGTTCTTTTGTTTAATAATGCATGTGTGTTTTTGTGTTAGTGTTGACAGGCTGCTGTTGCTGAAGCTGCTTCATTGCTGCAGTTCCTCTGATCTCCAGCAGGAGGCAGCAGATGTTTTTCTCTCTGCTCTTAACAACAGACTGGACTTCTCCTGCTGCTCGGCTCTGGATTTAACAGACACACAGAAAAATCAACATTTTAACCTAACTGAAAAAGACTGTAGAATAATCTCATCTGTGCTGAAGAGTCTGAAAACTCAAAGTATCGTGAAGTTAATCTTAGAGGACTGTGAGCTTTCTGATGAGGCCTTGAATCTACTTTGGCCAATCCTGCCTCAAGTCCAGCTGAGGTAAGATATCTGACAGATCACTGCTACTATGACGTAGCGTATTCATTTATCTCAGTATAAAATCCATGTATATTATTCTCACATTCATGTTTGTTGTTTTGTTCTCCTTCCTCTCATCAGCTGTAGTAAAGCTCTGCTGCTGCAGTTTCTGGCTTGTATTAGTACAGATGGGTCTGAGAGAGGCTCTTTGAGGAGTGCTGAGGCTCTTTCACAGGCTTTAGGAGGAGAGATGGACCTCAGTCACACTCAGATGGACCAGAGAGCTTGTGAACGTCTGGCGCTGTTTCTGGAATATTCTGAAGGACTGACAGAACTGGATCTCAGTCACTGCAAACTCACTGATCACTGCATGGAGCCGCTGCTGCCACATCTGCACAAAACCCAGACTCTGGAGTGAGTTACAGACCCATCAGGAATAGAGAAATATAAAACACATTATCGCATCTTGTTTGCTTCATGTTTATCTGTTTAATCTTTTCATCTCTTTTCTTCTCATAGCCTGAGTCACAATAATATCACAGATGAATCAGCAAAGAGAATCCACAGTGTCGTCTGCACTCACAGCAATATTCAGACTGTACGGTAAGTGTGTGTGACTGGTGATTTATTATTAGTGTAGGTTTATTAACCCTCTATGAAATTTTGTTTTAGTGACTAACTAAATAAAAGATAAATATTTTGCATTTCATTTCAAGTCCAATTCGTTTTGTTTTGTAAAGTTTTGTAATCCGTAATCAAGAATAATTTCCCTACAATAATGTAAAAAATAAATGAATGAATACATTCAAAGTCTGTGTTTTTGATATCTAAAATGCATGTTTAAAATATGTCATATATAAATGACAGTGATAATTTGTAGAATACATGCTTTGCAGAGCTTTACACTTTAATGATTAAACAACATTATTATTATTGATCCTACCTAATGTTTGAGAGATGCAGATGAATTTAACACATCAGTTGATTTTGTATATCATGGTGTGTTCAATTTTGTGTTTGCAGAATCTTTGGAAACAAAATCAGAGATAGAAAGCAGTTCATCGGAGACAAGCGATTTGAAATATGGTGAAGAGCCTGGACTGATTAATCAATAAGAGGATGTTTTGTAAATTGCTGGACTCTTGATTAAACCAACTGGCAATCAATTTGCAAAGTACTAAACACTCCTGTTTAGTAGTTTATTTTCATGAATGTAAAATTTATTTATTTACTGCAGCCTTGTTAATTTGAGCAAGACTGGTTTAAATTAAATGTGTATTATATTATTAAGCTATGATCATGTTTGTATTGCAGTGTATTATGCAAGAATTATTTACTGAGTATGTAGTGCTAGGTATTAATCTCTCTTTACTGACTACTGTTCACCACTCACATCAAGCTAACATTGATGCTTGCATATAGAACAACCACAGACTCCACATCATCTTACAAATCTACCTCCATCCTGCTGTTTGGCAATACTTACACTTATAACGGAGACATAGTGTCTTTCCCAAGAATTCATGTTCTTTCCCAAAAATGTACTTTCCCAAAAATTCATTTTCCCAATCTTACCCAGACAGCCATACAGTATTCAATATACAAGAAACTGCAAAAAAAAAAAAATAAGTTTTTTCAGTGAGCACTTTTCTTCCAGACAGGACTTCTGTTCCTTGTTATACTTGCTTTGTTTTTAAGTTGCTTTGGTTATTGATTTTTAATGACTGAGGGTTACTATGGTTATGATTTTATTATTATTATTATTATGGTTATTGTTTTCATATATCAAATGTAGGCTTCATTTACAACAGCAAACCTTGTTTATCTCCTTATTTTCTTTATCTCTCAAAGCGGTTTGAATATGCAGGGTTTTCATGACATGATGTTGTGAAGCAGTCATTTTACATTGCCGTTGCCTTGACTAGAACTAATTCAGCAGGTGTTGGAATATCATATTAAGATTGAGTATTGAGAAAGACACATCTATGATTATTCAATAAACACTTCTGAATTTTTACCAGTACGTTGTCTTCAGCTTTCTTCTCTCCTGCCTTACTCTTTTTAGACTTGTAGAAAAATTTATATAAGGTGCTAACAGAATGTTGGATCCAACCTGCCAGGGGCCCAAAGGTTTAGCCTTACCTTACAAGTTAGTCATCTATTTTTTTTTTGTTTAAAACTTCTTTAAAATTGATTACCCCTTGGCTAAGCTAGTCAGCTAGGTCAAACTCGATTTAAACATTGACAATAAGATTAAGCAACTAGCCCGGGTCGATGACTTAAACAACTTTTTTAAATATATCATGAAATTCCCCAGCGTTTACCTTTAAATTATGTAGCTACACTTAAGCTGACTATGTGGACATACCGTTTGTTGCGCTGTGTGGCTCGTTGGTCTAGGGGTATGATTCTCGCTTAGGGTGCGAGAGGTCCCGGGTTCAAATCCCGGACGAGCCCAACTTTTTTTTTATCTCTGTTCTTCATCTTGTTCTTTACTCTTTACGAAATGGTGGATTATTAAAAACAATGTTCTACCATTTAATTTGTTTATTGTAATGTAGATTGTAATCAAGGTAAAAATCCACTGTTCTGTCACAGTACTTTACCGTGAATCAGTGCGCACATCGTTTACTGAACTGAACGGCTCTGCTGTCAATTGTATGTAACAGACCACACCAAATTTGTAATATGATTATACTGATAATCATAATACGTGAATAATACTGAATACGTGGGAACAAAAACATTACACCCATGACCCCGACGTGATTTGAACACGCAACCTTCTGATCTGGAGTCAGACGCGCTACCGTTGCGCCACGAGGTCTCATGACAGTGTTGGCAAAAATATTAGACTTTTAGGAAAGAGTTTTGTTAAAATGTTAAATCTCGAAAAACTGAAATCGTGTAGATTAAAAATGATCATGTGTGATGATTAGAAGCTAATCATTTACATACTAATCCAAACCGCAATTTTATGTGATTCAGTTCGACATGCATTTGTACAACGGGGTGTAAAATTGTCATTATTTTATTTTATTTCGTACATAATCTCCTTACGTATAAGTACGAAAATAAAAATGACAATAATTGTATGACGGAATTGTACAGCAATATCTCGAATTGTACGCAACGTTGAAATACTTCAGACATGCAATTACAGAGGATTTCTATGGCTCGTTGGTCTAGGGGTATGATTCTCGCTTTGGGTGCGAGAGGTCCCGGGTTCAAATCCCGGACGAGCCCTACGTTTTCTAGTTTTTCGTTTTCTTGTTTTTCGAGTAAAACGTGCTGATGGTTATTGAGGCAAACGTAGCCCAACGCTTTTTTAAAAGCACAATATAAACATTAATATAAACAGAGCCGCGTACACGAATCGAGGTTGACTAGTGAAAGCTGAAGATCTGTAACTATTTATTATATCCAACAAGAAGATACCATGCATCAAAAGAACCAGAACATGCAAATCACTTAAAATATGAACATGAATCTAAAAAAACACACTTGAAAAACCCGTCAAAAACCAAATATATATGAAAGAAAACAATTCTGGCCAGTACGGGGATCGAACCCGCGACCTTGGCGTTATTAGCACCACGCTCTAACCAACTGAGCTAACCGGCCATATGAACATGCGCGAAAATATCGATTGAAAAACGTGCATGTGATAAATCACACCGATCAGTGTTTTTTAAATTAGGATATATATACCCAATATAAATTGTTAAGCGTATAATTGTACAACCACTATGCAGGTTAATTGGTAACAAAAAGCAAAAGTTTTTCTTCTGCGAACCGGTAAAAACAGGGCCCTAACGAAAATTAACCATGGTTTTACTACAAATAAAATAAAAAAAAACATGGTTAATATAGTTAAACCGTGGTATAAATTAACCATGGTTAATACAATGTCACTATAATAAAAACCGTGGTTAATGGTTAATTCATTCGTTGTTGGACTTTGAGCCACTGCTCGCACAAAGTTGCACTTATATGCTATAATCGCTAGATGTCAGTAGAGCATACAAAAAAACTTACAAAGCTTGACTGTTTTAATTTTGGCATCTGACGTTTTCAAATATATAAATCTAGTGCAACTGCAACTTTGTAACTGCAATTACAATTTTCAAATGATCCTCAGAATCCTGGATCCTGAGATCCTCAGAAAATGGCTTACTTCCACATTGAAAAATAAGATGCTTCCTTTATCTTATAACCGGATGACAAATAACTCAAATGCACAGTTTTATGTAAACTTTATATCCATCTAACAATATTCAAAATTCCTTATCATACATTGAAAAGAAGTTGTTGTAATGCCACCCAGCATGTTTTTACTAGTGTCTCTGTAAGAAATCAATCGTATCTCTTTATCTAAAATAGTTTTGCATATAAGCTTCTCTTATCTAGACTTACCAAAGTAGATTTTACTCATAAGACCTGCATGTGTATTTATCTGAGTATAAAGACTATCACTTTCATCTTTCAGTAATATGCTTACATTTCATGACCACATGCACGCTTCCTGAACGCTCCTCTGATCATATTTGAACTCTGATCATGTTTTTGAGAGTAAAAGATGTCTGGAAAAGAGGAAGTGGCCTTTTGATGTTGGTTCTGCAGCTGCAAAGTCTGAGCTTCAGGAAACAGCTTGTTGTGGTTGAAAAGACTAGACTAAGACTAGTCAGTTTGTAATGTGCTGTTAAATTTAACATCACGCTTTTGGTCATACTGTGAATAACACAATACTATCAAACTGCATCTAACTGCACTAAAGTTTTTGAAATAAATTACCTTTTTAAAAGCCAACACAAGTGGTCACACAGAGATTTCATCATTTAAAGAATTCCTGATGGATAAAATCAAGTTTTAGCCTCATTTTTTTCACCTCATTACATCACATTTGAAAAACATAAAAATGAATGTCGGAAAAAGGAGGTCAAAACTTAAACTGGCCAGAAATGAACATTTCTTACAGAAAAAGCTTGGGTTTGTCATTTATTAGATGAGGTGAGACGGGTCTCAACATTCAAGATTTATTTTCATTAACAATAAATTATCTTTTTACAAAATGAAATGGGACAATTATTTGGCAACAACTCTTTACCACATGTTTGAACATGAGAGGTCTTCATATGAACATGCACACAACTATAAAAACACCTACTCCTAAACAGCCGAGCAGCAAGATTCATCTCTCATTGGAAGTTACATTCTCTCTTGGAAAAGATTGTTAAACCGTGTCCCAACCAGATGCAACGTAAAGCGACAAAAGCATCTATTTCAGTGTAAATGGATGTTTTTGACCTAACAAGCTATGAAAAACCAGCTACTGTGGTTTACAAAAGAAAACATGGTAGGTTTGGAAAGACATGAGGGAACAATGTTCATTTTGTGGTGTACTATTTGTTACTATCTTGTTAGAAGCTATTTTCTAGTAATGCAATTGCATGTCATATTTGCTATATATGTGACCTTGGACCACAGAACCAGTTATTTTTTTGAAACTGAGATTTATACATCACCTGAAAGCTGATTAAATGAGCATTCCATTGGTGTATGTTTTATTAGGATAGGACAATAATATACAATTATTTGAAAATCTGCAATCTGAGGGTGCAAAAAAATCAAAATACTGAGAAAATCATCTTTAAAGTTGTCCAAATGAAGTTCTTAGCAATGCATATTATTAATCAAAAATTCAGTTTTTATATATTTATGATAGAAAAATATACAAAATATCTTCATGGAACATGATCTTTATTTAATATCCAAATGATTTTTGACATAAAAGAAAAAACGATAATTTTGATCCATACAATGTATTTTTGGCTATTGCTACAAATATACCGGTGCTACTTAAGACTGGTTTTGTGGTGCAGGGTCACATCTATATTTTTACCAAAATTGAGACCAAAAAAACAACAAAAAAAGACAAAAAAAAAAAAAAAAGTCTGACAAGAACAATTTAGTAAATTGTGCTTCTTAAATAATGTGTGTGTGTGTGTGTGTGTGTGTGTGTGTGTGTATATATATATATATATATATATATATATATTAATTGGAACAATTGAAAAACATTATTTCTGAAAATTGAATTTTTTTTATTTTATTTTTTTTACAAATGAACTCTTCATATATACATTACCACTCAAAGGTTTGGGATCAGTAAGATTTTTTATGTTTTTTAAAAAACTCATCAAAGTTCCATTTATTTGATAAAAAATGGAAAAAAAAGTAATATTATAATATTATTGCAATTCAAAATAACAGTTTTATTTTAATATACTTTAAAATATAATTTATTTTTGTGATGCAAAGTTAAATTTTCATCAGTATTCAGTGTCACGTGATCCTTTAGAAATCATTCTAATATACTGATTTATTACTTTTATTATCAATGTTGGAAATGAATAAAAAGTTTGATGAAAAAAAACTTATACTGATAAACTTATTTGATTAAAAATACAGAAAATTAAAAAAAAAAAACTTGAAACTTTGATGAATAAAAACTTCTGTTGATAAACTTGATTAGAAATACAGAAAAAAAAGTAATATTGTGAAATGTTAATGCAATTGAAAATAAGGTTTTCTATTTTAATATACTTTAAAATATAATTTATTCCTGTGATGCAAAGCTGAATTTTCATCAGCTATTACTCCAGTCTTTAGTGTCACATGATCCTTCAGAAATCATTGTAATATGCTGATTTATTACTTTTATTATTAATGTTTGAAACATTTGTGCTGCTCAATATTTTTTTTGGAACCCGTTATACTTTTTTCAGCATTCTTTGATGAATAAAAACTTAAAAAGAACAGCATTTATTCAAAAAAGAAATCTTTTATAACAACATAAGCCTTTACTATCACTTTTTATAAATTTAACACATCCTTGCTGAATAAAAGTATTAATTTATTTTTAAAAAATCCTGAAAAAAATATCACAGGTTTCGAAAAAAAATATTTCCAACACTAATAATAAATCAGTATATTAGAATGATTTCTGAAGGATCATGTGACACTGAAGACTAAAGTAATGATGCTGAAAATTCAGCTTTGCATCACAGGAATAAATTATATTTTAAAGTATATTAAAATAGAAAACCACTATTTTAAATTGCATTAACATTTCACAATATTACAGTTTTTTCTCTGTATTTTCAATCAAATAAACACAGCCTTGATGAGCAGCAAAGTCACCTCTAAAAAGAATTAATAATCTTACTGATGCCAAACTTTTTTTTTTTAATTGTATATATATTAGTTCATATTAAACATCCTCATCACTGAGCATTTTCACCTTCAATATGGACAAATGGCTTGTTGCTAAAAGGTCACCATGTTGCATCTGGTTAGGACACAGTTGTTAGACTGGTTTAACAACATTATTCTCTTGTGTGTAGTGTGTTTGTGTAGGAAAACATAGTTTAATGTGTGTGACTGTACACACACTTCCATGCAGCACGTGCAAAAAAACGCCTCAGTGTTCTTCATCTGCATTTTTACCTTTTTACGTTCTCAAAAAATCAGATATGTGCATTTGATTAACTTTGTTCATTCTCTCTCTCTAGTTTTCGCTTCGTTCTTCAAGTGGATGGGAGGAGAATGATCTCTGTAGAGCACAGTACATCCTCTTTGTCCTCGGAGGTTAGTTCAAAAACACAAACCTGTATAGTCAGTAAGGTGTGACCATGCACATTAATACATTCCTTTTCCAGAGAAGCATTACGACTTTACGAAAGTCCTGACATAGCGTTTGTTTTTTTTCCTTCACCTCATATGCGTCAGAAAAGTGGTCCCGTGTGAATGCAAAAGTTGAAATCCTTCATGCTAACAGCGTGTTAGGACTGTATGGAAGCAGCGATTCAAAAAACACAAGTGCTTATAGTGCAAGAGCTGTTCCACGACCCTCGAGTCCTCGGTGTGACGCCAGACACGTATTCAATAAAACACTGAACACAGAATGAATATCGCTCCACTGCGGCATCTAGGCGGCGCCGCTTCTGGATCATCGGGTCACGAATTAGTAGAACGTACGATGGTTGTGGTGATTATGCATGTCATTTTTTGCTCCTTATCTACAGGTCAGTCCAGGTGGGAGTGTACTGGGAACCTTTGGCCGGCCGGCGCCCCCTGGAGGCGGCTCGCGCTCCCTGCGCTCCTTCCTGAGCCTGCTGGATCCTCTGACACTCTTTAAGGTTTTGAGCCCGGACTTCAGCGCTCATGATCTTCTCCACCACGCGTGTGGGGAACCAGCCTCGCTCGCCGTCGTGCAACCTTTCACCCAACATCCAGCCTGAGGGCGAGAGACAGATATGCCATGAAAGCTCAGAGAGAAGAAAAACAGGAAGGACATGTCACAAAAATAATAAAACAGAACAGAGGAACGGAAGCAACAGAGCGTGAGAGACGAGTTCATGTGAATGGCAGCAGATGATGCAGAAATGAAAGACCTGGTCTAGACAAAAACGGCAAAGTCTGGTGAAGTTGCATGGCTTATTGCAAGTCTTTTATTTACGCAAACACTAGGCTTACCGTCATCGCTGCACTCCACAATGTGCAGCACATCAGCCATTTCTACAGAGAGCTCATCAGGTTCCTGAGAGGAGTACGACTGGATGCACTGAACCTGCTGAGAGTCTGATACACACCAGCAAAAACATTAAATCTTACTGCATACAGATACAAAGAAATGCATTAATTCAGCTAACGACAGAATAAATGACAAGTATGAAATGATTATGACAAAATAAAATAAATATTTAAATAAATATTAGATATTAAATTATTATATTTTTAAATTGTATTTATATTTATTTGAATTCTAATATAATTTTTAAAATAATAAAATAATATAAGAATACAATAAATAAACCGTATACACATATAATTATTATAAGTTATAAAATGTATATTTTTTATCATATATATTTTAAAATATTTCATTTAATATTATAGTTATTATTAAATAATATTTAATAAAAAATCAATACATTAAAATTTAAAAAATAAATATATTTATATATAATTATTTTATAATTAATTATATCATTAGAAAATGAAAATTAATTAGATATTATTACATTTTAAATAATATTTGTTTTTTACATATAAAATGTATTTACAAAATATTTATTTATTATATTTCTATTATCTATCTATCTATATATAAACATATTATTACATTATTTCATAATATATACTTACACTATTTTATATAATATTATATTTGTTTATTAGATTTATTTTATAATATTAGAACATTTATATTTTTGTACAATATTATAAAGTTGAATACATATTTTTCATTATACAATAAATTACTAAATTATATTTTTATGACTTATTTTATGATATTATAAATATAAATTACATATATGTCACTTATTTATTAGGACAGGGAGAAATAGGACAGTAAAAGATGATAAATATAGAAGAAACAGAACTGAAAAATGGGATTTTGGATCAATTACAGAGTTAACTAGTATGATGACAGAAATAGAAACTGTCTAATTATGACAAACAGAGATGGGATTTATCTCATCTGATTCCGACACCAGACATACCCCTTTTTTACATTTAGCAGCTTGAGCTTTTTATCCAAACCAATGTGCATTCAAGATATATGCTTCTTTAGGGTGTGCATGCATTTACAGTTGTGCTCAAAAGTTTACATACCCCTTGCAGAATCTGCAAAATGTTAATTCTTTTAGCAAAATAAGAGGGATCATACAAAAAGCATGTTATTTTTTATTTAGTACTGACCTGAATAAGATATTTTACATAAAAGACATTTACATATAGTCCACAAGAGAAAACAATAGTTGAATTTATAAAAATGACTCTGTTCGAAAGTTTACATCCCCTTGATTCTTAATACTGTGTAGTTATCTGAATGACCCACAGCTGTGTTGTTTTTTTTTGTTTAGTGATAGTTGTTCATGAGTCCCTTGTTTGTTCTGAACAGTTAAACTGCCTGCTGTTCATCAGAAAAATCCTTCAGCTCCCATAAATTCTTTGGTTTTCCAGCATTTTTGTGTATTTGAACACTTTCCAGCAATGACTGTATGATTTTGAGATCCATCTTTTCACACTGAGGACAACTGAGAGACTCATATGAAACTATTACAGAAGGTTGAAACACTCACTGATGCTCCAGAAGAAAAAGACATGCATTAAGAGCCGGGGGTGAAAACTTTTGAACAGAATGGAAATGTGTACATTTTGCTCATTTTGCCTAAATATCATATTTTTTTCATTTAGCACTGCCCTTCAGAAGCTACAGAAGATACTTGCATGTTTCCAAGAAGAAAAAATTAGTTAAATTTACCATGAACTTCAAATTTCAAAAGTTTTCACCCCCCGGCTCTTAATGCATGTTTTTTCCTTCTGGAGCATCAGTGAGTGTTTGAACCTTCTCTAATAGTTGCATATGAGTCCCTCAGTTGTCCTCAGTGTGAAAAGATGGATTTCAAAATCATACAGTCATTGCTGGAAAGGGTTCAAATACACAAAAATGCTGGAAAACCGAAGAATTTGTGGTTCCTGAAAGATTTTTCTGAAAAACAGCAGGCAGTTTAACTGTTCAGGACAAACAAGGGACTCATAAACAACTATCACTAAACAAAAAAAGTCATTCAGGGAACAACACAGTATTAAGAAACTTTTGAACAGGGTAATTTTTATAAATTCAACTATTGTTTTCTCTTGTGGACTATATGTAAATGCTTTTATGTAAAATATCTTATTCAGGTCAGTACTAAATAAAAAATACCATGCATTTTGTATGATCCCTCTTATGTTGCTAAAAGAATTAACATTTTGCAGATTCTGCAAAGGGTATGTAAACGTTTGAGTACTGTATATACACATGTCTTGTACCTGGTTGGTGAGTGCTGGTTGACAGGAATCTGGTACGGCGGTTTGGAGTCAAAGCGTATATCCAGCGCAGTTTATCGCTTCTGTAATCATTCAGAGCGCCATTAGTGCATAAAGCAAATATGTATACTGTAATCTCTATGATAATGGTTTTAGGACTGCATTCTCACATGCTTTCGGTCTTGAGCATGTAGCTGACTTCTCTGTCCTCCTGGTTCTCCAGCAGTTTCAGCACAAACGCACAGGCCAGCATCTGACCCTGATCCTCCAGGTCTTCAGTCCTCAGCATGGAGCGACTGCAAGAGTCCAGAACCTGGTACTTCTCTCCACTGAAACATACAATTGTTATATAATGATTAAAACACTACTGCTGCTATTGAGGTGTGACACAGGTAAGATTAGGAACAGGTTTGGTGGTATGAGTATGTTTAAGGGTTGGTCAAAAGAGTACAGGGGTTAGTTTATAAACATTTACAAATCATGAATAGTCTCATCTTTAGTTTGCAAAAAAACATGAACAAATAGTTAATAAATGATTTGTAAAGATGAGTAAACAGGGTCAGTTCAGGTCATTTGGGCTCATAAAGGTACTAATGATTAGTAAATGTTCATAAACATTTATAAATGATGAATAGTTTCACTTTAGATTGGGTACTGCCAAAACATGAGCAAATAAATAATAAATGACTCAAGATGTGTAAATAGTACAAGACCTTTACACACTGTGATTATGAGTTAATGAGTAATGTGAAAACATGAATAGTCTGTAAAGTGCTTAAAATGACTAATTAATTTAATTGAAAAAAAAAACAATAAGAGCAATATGCAAGTAAGTAATATGTAAACTGAAGTTCAATGTTTGTTAGCATTCAAAACTACATTTACAAATAAGCTTTAATCATATTTCTGATAAAATAATTTGTTGATTTCTAAGTGTATAAATTGAACGTTTGTAACCATTAACTAATGATACATTGAACAATATATAACGCTGGTTAACGATTTATTAATGACTAAAGCTTGACTTTAAATAATGCTGTTTTAAAATAATTAATTAATAAACATTCACAAGCACTTTGTCACATATTGCTAGATATGTGAATATTTAATAATTAATGAGTCTTTAGGCATTATATAATATTTGTTAATGATTTATTAATGTAAGTTCTTATAACGTGTAAATATACCTAATAACTATATTAGTTTTAGCAACTACGGACAATTTGTACAGATATTGTTTTGTGTGGATTCTGAAATCAAATACACAAATTAAAATATGTTTTATTATATTTTATAATAATTAAAATATTATATTTTATTTATTTATTTGTATTTATTTGTATTTAATTGAACCAATTTTTTTTATAATATCATATATAAAATAAATTAAGGTATTATGTTTTATTATATATTTTTAATTATAATAAGAATTATAATTATATTTATTATTATATTGTATTTAATTATAATAATTTTATATATAATTAAATAAATATTTTTCTAATTATTATCATATTTTTATATAGAATCATAATGCTATTATATTTAGTATTATATTGAATGTAATTACAATTATTTAATTTATTTATAAACAATATATAATTAAATAATGTTTTTCATATTATAATTATATTTTTTAATGTATAATACTACAAATAAAATAAATTATATATATTATTTTATTATATGTGAACCTAGACCATAAAACCAGCCATAAGGGTACATTTTTTGAAATTGAGAATTAGATCATCTAAAAGCTGAATAAATAAGCTTTCCATTGATTGGTTCATTAGGATAGGACAATATTTTTCCGAAAACTTTTTTAAAAAAAATCTAAATACTAAGAAAATTGCCTTTAAAGTTAAAGTTCTAAATGAAGCTCTTAGCAATGCATATTATTAATCAAATATTAAATTTTGAAATATTTACGGTAGGAAATTGACTAAATATCTTCATGGAACATGATCTTTACTGATTTTTAGCTTAAAAGAAAAATCAATAATTTTGACCCATACAATGTATTTTGGCTATTGCTACAAATATACCATGGCTACTTAAGACTGGTTTTGAGGTCCAAAAATTATTATATTGCTTATTTGACAATATTAGCATCCACACCAACGGATGATATCATTCTGTTTTTTAGAAGCGATTGATGACATAATTGACGATGTCACAGCTGATGATGTCACAGACCTGGAGCTGCGTTTAGTGATGAGCAGCAGGTTATTAAACAGGAACAGGTAAATAGGATGGTAGAGTTTGCGGCTGCGCATGGTCCTGGTGCTCTTGGGTCCGGACATCTGCTGCACCTCACCCTTCTTCAGGAGCCAGCGAGAGTGAGAAATCACTGGCACCGACTGCAAACAAGAGAACAGAACTGTACTTAAGTGGAGTATAAAGATGAAGACTGTAAGAGTTTAAAGTTCACACAAAAAATGACATGTGATCATTTATTAATTTATATGAAACAATATAGGAGATATTAAACAGATATTAAACTTGTTTGTTTTATAGCATGAAATTCATGACAATGAATTCAATATGTGTTTTAATGTCACTACGTTTGACATTAATATAACAAATGCCGTTGATTCTTATATGTATCATAATTGAATGAGATATATCAAGATTGAGTCAACAAATGCAAGAGCTAGAAACTATTTTTAGCACACAATGACTTAATGATCTGTTAATCACATACAGCTATTACAGTATTTTCCACAAATATGTGGCATACTTAATAATAGTCAAACTTGGTCAAAATATTTATTGTTTTGCATTGAATACATTTAAGTCATTCTAAAATAATGCACAACAGTAAACATACATAAAAATTGTGCTGTAGGATTTAATATAAAACAATTTTCACTAAAAATTACTAGTACATTTCACAAACATTTTTTTTAAAGATTCAAAAAGTAACATTGAATTAAACATGGAATTTTAAAGTTGAAAGACTTTTAAATTGAAAGAAAAGGTATTTTATTGTAAAACATACTCCAATCAAAATGTTTTTTTCAGCATATTAACAACATATTTTATGGCTTTTAAAAATATAATTATATATTATATTATGTAATATTATTATAAACAATTATTATAAAATAAAAACATACAATATCGTATTTATGATTATATTACTTATTCTGTAATATAAATAAAAATATATACACTGCTGTTCAGAAGTTTGGGATCAGTAAGATTTAAATAGTTTTTTTTTTAATGAAGTCTCTTATGCTCATCAAAATTCCATTTAGTTGATTAAAAAGTACAGAAAAAAAACAGTAATATTATGAAATATTATTGCAATTTAAAATAACAGTTTTCTATTTTAATATACTTCGAAATATAATTTATTTCTGTGATCCAAAGCTAAATTTTCAAGTCTTCAGTGTCACACAATCCTTCAGAAATCATTCTAATATGCTGATTTATTATCAGTGTTGGAAACAGTTGTGCTGCTTAATATTTTGGGATTCTTTGATGAATAAAAAGTGAAAAAGAAGCATTTATTCAAAATAGAAATATTTTTCAATATAAGCCTTTACTATCACTTTGTATCAATTTAACACATCCTTACTGAATAGAAGTATTCATTTCTTTCTTTCAAACAAAGAAAGGCTAAATTTACTGACCGCAAACTTTGAACGGTACTGTATTTTGTACAAAATATTTCTATCTTAAATAAATGCTGTTCTTTTTAATTTTTATTCATCAAAGAATTAAAAAAAAAGTATCACAGGTCACAAAAAAATGTATTAAAAATGATTAAGCGCAACTGTTTCCAACACTGATAATAAATCAGCATATTAAAATGATTTCTGTCTGATCATGTGACACGACTGGAGCAGAAAAGACTTCTTTTAAAACATTTGAATTTCAGTTTATATTACAATTGAATGAGATCAAGTCAAGTTTGAGCCAACAAACGAAAATGAGAGCTAAAAACTATTTTTAGCGCACAGTGACTTACATTTTAATCCATTAATCACATACAGCTATTACCATATTTCCATAAATATGTTGCACCTGAATTGTCAAACTGGGTGAAAATATGCATTGTTATGCATTTCTGAGAGAAAAAATGCATTGGTGTTTAAATCAAATTTTATCATTACATTCTGAAACAATTCAAAATACCCATAAATACAAAAAAAAACTTAACAAAACATTTCAAACGCTACACTGCACTTAAAAACAACAACAAAAAAGTGTTGTAAGATTTAATTAGAAACAATTTTTACTCAAAATCGCTACTAAATGCCGCATAATTACAAAAAAACCCAACAAGTAACATTGAATTAAATGTGAAATTTTGAAGCTAGAAGACTGAAAAGGTATTTTCTTTGTAAAAACAGCGTATTAGCATATTTTTTAGCTTTTTGTCTCTTTTTTGACAGCCACCAGTCCCTATTTAATGTTGTTTTATGTAAAAAGAGAAGCTTTAACAGTCTGCTAAACATCTTTTGTGTTCAACAGAATGACATGAATAAATGGCATTTTTGTTCCCTTAAGTACAATAGAAAAGTGTGTTTAGAGTTATGGCACAACATCTGTCATCTTTTAGTACCTTCGACTTGAATTCGAGAGTTTTCTCGATGCTGATCAGCTCCTCTGTACGACTCATCTTCCTCACTCCTTCATTGCACTCCTTCACAATCTGAGAAAGACAAAAACACCCCCGCATGGGCATTAATATCTTTGTGGGGATTCCCCATTCACTTCTGTTTGAATAAGAGCTAATTATAAGTACTCCACACTAACCCACAAACTCACTCCAACCTTAAAATAACTTTGAGTATTTTTAGATGCAATTTAGACCATTATTAAAACCATTTTTAAATCTGACTTCCTTGAGGGAAATTCTCCAGTTCATCAGGTTTTACTATTCCCTCAGAAATGTTGTGAACATCACCATTAGAAAAACATACTCCCACACGCAAGAACAAGTTTGACTAAATAATACTTTTAAGTTTCACTCCAACTCGGAGATCAGCTGTTTGTTTACCAGATGTTTAACAAATCTTTATAAATGTGCAAACTGCAGATGACCTCTGGGATATAAACTTTGTCTCAAGGTTTTTACTGAGACCCAATGTCTTGATTGTGTTTATGACATATCAGAATCATAAGTTTGATTAGTAAGAACTTTATCTAATTAGTTAAAAAAAAAAAAAAGTGTTGTGAAGTCATGCGAAAACAACACACCAAAATGGCAGCAGCCTTAACAGTTAAAGGTAGTCAGATATCCGTACACATGATTTATTTCTATTTAATGTGTGCTATTACTAGCGGTAATTGATGCACTGTTTGTTGTTAAATATTTAGCAAAAGCACATAGTGGTGAATTAATGCAGTGATGATGTATTTCCTGTCAACAACCACAATAAAGCACCACATGGAGCCATTTTGGCATTGTGATTGATGCCATAACAACAAATAATTGGCAAAGAAACACGCTAATTTAATGCATGACAAAATAAATAAATATATAAATAAAATTATATATTATATTATAAATTATATAAATTACACACAATTATATAAAATATTATTTATTTAATATTGTTATAAATAAGAAACATACATTATCATATTTAACATTACATTTCTTATTGTATAATATAAATAAAAAATGTTATATACAATATAGTTGTATATAATTTTAATTGCATATAATAAAATGTATTATAATATTTAAAAAATTATATTGTCACTATATTATTTATGATTACTTTGCTTATTTTATAATCTAATATTTTTATTGTATTGTTTATCATAGCAATATTTATTTTATAACAATAAAATTATAACAAAAACCTTTATAATATTGATTACTTGTATTATAATACTGTAAATTAAAATATTCTAATATTCTATATTTATATTTATATTTATATAAATATTATACAAAAAATTATATTATAATAAATGACAATTATTATATTATTTATTATTGCATTGCTTATTATATATATATATATATATATATATATATAATATTATTATAAATAAAATACACACATTATCTTATTTATCATTACCACAATTATTTTATAATATGAATAAAAATATTATATATAATGCTATTGTATTGTTTATTAACAATATTTATTTTATGTTATTACAAATATAAAAAGTATGGTATTATTAATTATTGCATTACTTATTTAAAAAAATATTACAAATAAAAATATTATTATTATTATTATTATATTTAAATTTATATAAATACTATAATAAAACATTTATATTACAATGAATTACATTTCTTTAATATAAATAAAAAATGATATTATTATGTTATTTATTATTACACTGCTTGTTTTATAATATAATAAGTAAAAAATATATATTATATTTAGTATTGCTATAAATATTATCTTATCATTACAAAAATTATATAATATAAATACAAATATTACATATAATTAAAAAAAATATTGTTTATTATAACAATATATATTTTTAAATATTACAAATATTTCATGATATTATTCATTATTAAATTACTTGTTTTTTATAATATTTTAAATAAAAATATTATATATTATATTATTACATATATTACATTATTATATTATTTTAAACCTTATTATATTATTTTAAAACATTATCAATAAAATTATCAGTGTATTATTTACTGGATAATATTAAAAAACTAAAATATAATTTATATTTGATGGTAGCAGTCTTAACAGTTAAAATTAGTCAGATTTACACATTAGAGTAATTAGTGGTAATTGATGCACTTTTTGTCATAATGTAGAGATAATTTATTTCCTGTCTACAACCACAACAAATCCCCACATGGATCCATTTTGGCACTATGATTGTTGCCATAATAAATAATTTGAGTCCCAGGCCTTGAATAGCAGCTGAATCACAGTTACGTTAATTCTAACATGACGTAAATGCTGAAGTAATCGGTGTTTAAGGAATGTTTAAGGAAAATAATTACAAACAAAAAGCCGCATTCCACCACACAGCAGTCGAAGTCGGTGCCAAAAGGTGTGGTGCGGTAACCTTGGTACCACAAACAACAAGGTAAGACGTGCTTGACAGGTGAAAGTCCAGAGACAATGAGACTTACTAATAACAGGCTCATTACCACGCCCTGAAATCAAAACACACAGACAAACTTACCCTTTCCAACTCTTGATGAGCTAATATTGCATTTTTTTCTCTCTCTGAATTTTCCTCCACCTTCTTCAGAATATTCTGGAACAAAATAAGCAGTTTTGATATAAACAGACAGACTTATTACTAAGCTAATTCTAAGACATTTGATTGGTTTACTCATTACCTGCACAACTTATTCAAGACTTGTGATTGGCTGACGCTTACCTGCACAAGCAGCTTGAGTCGTGTGATTCGCTGGAAGGGGAGGATGAGGAAGGAGGTAAACGAGAGGCCCTTAACTTTTGGCTGATTCTCCAACATGGACATATTCTCTCGGAAAAGAGCGTTTTCTTGTCTGAAAAACACACACACGTTTATGTATAAGTGTTAAAATGTAAACTAGATAAAAAAAAAGTGTATCAACACAAACTTTAAGTTGGAAAAACTTAAGAAAACCTGACCAGAAAGTTTGAAAAAGTTTTAAAAGTTTTAAGTTTGATAGTTTTCAGTCTGAAATAGTTTGAAGTGTAAAGTAGTTTTAAAGCTTAAGACATGAATGTTTTGAAGACAATAGATAGATAGGTAGCATGTTGCTAGCATGATTAGCAAGTTACTAACATGTTATTAGCATGATTAACAAGTTCTTAACATGTTTCTAGCATGATTAGCATGTTACTAACATGATTAGCAAGTTGCTAGCATGATTCTAGCATTATTAACATTTTACTAGTAAGTTGCTAGCGTGGTTCTAAAATGATTAGCATGTTACTAGCATGTTAACAATTTGCTAGCATTATTCTAGCATTATTAACAAGTTGCTAGCATGTTTCTAACATGATTAGCATGTTACTACCATGTTTCTAGCATTATGAGCAAGTTGTTAACATGATTTTAACATGATTAGTGTGTTATTAGCATGTTGTTAGCATTAACAATTTGCTAGCATGTTTCTAACATGATTATCAAGTTACAAACATTTTTCTGGCATGATTAGCATGACACTAGCATGTTGCTAGCATGATTAGCAAGTTACTAGCATGTTTTTAGCATAATTAGCAAGTTACTAACATTTTTCTAGCATGATTAACATGACACTAGCATGTTGCTAGCATGATTAACAAGTTACTAGCATGTTTTAGCATGATTAGCAAGTTACTAACATTTTTCTAGCAAGATTAGCATGACTCTAGCATGTTGCTAGCATGATTTGCAAGTTACTAACATTTTTATAATATGATTAGCATGGCACTAGCATGTTGTTAACATGATTAGCCAGTTACTAGCATTCTGTTAACATGATTAGCATGTTATTAGTATACTATTAGAATGATTAGCAAGTTAGTTGAAATGTGTTTGAATGGATTATAAATAGTAGATAGAAGGGATCTTGATTGAGTCTCAAGGGATTGTGGGAGTTTTGTTAGTGTGAATTTGAATAGTCTTGGCTCATTTGAACATTTCGTCAATGTAAGTCTATGGGATTTTTCCCAGTTTTAATCGTTATTTTCAGGAAAATCGTAAGTCCAATCAGTTAGAAAAGATACAGCAACTGGAGTCAGAACAGTCTGAAGATCTGGCCTTAGTTTGAAGTTTGTAGAGTTAAAGCTCAAGGAGAAGAATAATAAATTAATTCAACTAATTCAAAAGATTCTTGAATCAAGCACCGTTTGCTCTGATGCTAAACAGCCAATCGACTGTACAACCAGTAAATACATCTGTATTGCTGAAATAATAATGTTAAGTAGTATTAGTTAATTTGAACTAACCACAAACCCCTTTTTTCTACTTGGATGCATTACTCTTTGCATATCACTACTGCTAATGCTTCAAATCATGTGATTTGTTGGAAAGGTGTGCTTACTTACCCCTGGCATACAACATATTTTAATTGCTCTTAGATAAAAATCTGCACTGCAATGCTGTTAGATTTTTTAAAAAAAAATGTCATAATCATAAATCTTGACATTCAGATTAGACGTAATAAATCAAATTTATAGTCCAAAACAAAAAGTAAAACCACAACGAAGTTGGAAATGGTCATGGTTTACAGTAATAGCTAGGAAAAATAAAACAGATCAGATATGCAAATGCATATTGTGTACTTGATCTCTCCAAAAATAATTTGCATAAATGCACATTTCCTTTTCAGTTAGTGTCTTGTTCATCTGAGGCGGAAAGATAGCATACTACTTACTGAGTACAGTACTAAATAAAAAATAAAAAAAAAATCACAGATTATGAGATTAAAGTTATAATATTGGAGTCCACTTCAACCTTTAGAACATTTTTAATGCTGTTTTTTAATGAAATATATGTGAGAAAGGAAAGATTGGATGCTACAGATGTTTTTTGCGGAGTAGGTCATGGAATTTTCACAAAGAAGACAGTATAATTTAATGAAACGAATGTCTTGTTGTAATCGAAAAGATGATTGATTCACATGAATACAGCGACCCACCACATTAAAAAGAGGGACATTGTTTGTATTTCGCTATAAAAGGGACAGATTTTTAAAGCTGAGACTTAGTTTTATATTAAAAGTGCCAAAAGCACAAAGCTTATCGCTATTATTGGGTGGCTGGTGCACTACAAATTGGCCTAATTTATTCTCGTGATTTCAGCTTTATTCTCAAAACATTTAGATTTTATTCTCGAAATTTCAACTTTATTTTCGAAACATTTCGACTTTATTCTCGAAATTTCTACTTAATTCTCGAAGCATTTCGACTTTGTTTTCGAAACATTTTGACTTTATTCTCGACACATTTGGAATTTATTCTCAGAATTTCAGCTTTATTCTGAAAATATTTCAACTTTATTTTCGAAACATTTCAACTTTATTCTCGAAACATTTCGACTTTTTTGTCGAAACATATGGACTTTATTTTCAAAACAATTGGACTTTATTCTTAAAACATTTTGACTTTTTTCTCAAAACATTTCGACTTTATTCTCAAAACATTTTAACTTTATTCTCGAAATTTTGACTTTATTCTCCTAATTTCAGCTTTATTCTCAAAACATTTAGATTTTATTCTCGAAATTTCGACTTTATTCTCAAAACATTTCGACTTTATTTTCGAAACATTTCGACTTTATTCTCCTAATTTCAGCTTTATTCTCAAAACATTTAGATTTTATTCTCGAAATTTCGACTTTATTCTCAAAACATTTCGACTTTATTTTCGAAACATTTCGACTTTATTCTCGTAATTTTAGCTTTATTCTCAAAACATTTAGATTTTATTCTCGAAATTCTGACTTTATTCTCCTAATTTCAGCTTTATTCTCAAAACATTTAGATTTTATTCTCGAAATTTCGACTTTATTTTCAAAGCATTTCAACTTTATTTTCAAAACATTTCGACTTTATTTTCAAAACATTTCGACTTTATTCTCGTAATTTTAGCTTTATTCTCAAAACATTTAGATTTTATTCTCGAAATTTTGACTTAATTCTCGAAGCATTTTGACTTTATTTTCGAAACATTTCGACTTTATTTTCAAAGCATTTTAACTTTATTCTCAAAACATTTAGATTTTATTCTTGAAATTTCTACTTTATTCTCAAAATATTAAGACTTCACTCTCGAAATTTTTGATTTTTTACATTTTTTAACTTGTTGTAGAATACTGCATACTATTTAAAAAAAAGAGAAAACGCTGACATGTGGCACTTTTACATTTAATTTTGTATAAAAGTGTCTAAACTTAAAGCAGTCCAATCAAATAATAGATAACTAAAGAGATTTTTTAAAACTGACTGATTTTCCTTCTGATTTCTTCATTACACATCGAATGAAAGGTCAAGTAAGACACATTGTATTATGGGACACTTTTTTCTGTGCGTGTCCTTCTAATCTTTTCTAATCTGTCATTCTGTGCAAAACAGAAACTTTGGACAGTGTAAATAGCATACTATATACTCCAAAGATAGTATGACTAGCATTTTAGTATGACATTACATACACAGCCTAATATTTAACCCAGATTTTTGACAAATATGTGCAGTTTAGTTTCTTTTCCAGCAGGTGGCCTATAAGTAAAGTGGGTTACAATGAAGTTTAGCAATGCACTTCGATTGCACAAGAGAAATGAGGTTTGCTTAGCAGCATTTTAATTTCTTCTTTTTCTTCATTTTGCACATGCCGCAAGGTTTAATTGTTTTATATTAATACAAATACAATTAGAATATAGTAAGAAATTGCCTCTAGGAGAACACAGTAAACTACTTTAAATTAACTTAACTAGGTCACAAAGCAGGAAGGTGGTTTATGAGGTTTTATGAACCTGTGTGGTTTAAAAACAACAAAACATCCTTGTTTCATGTGCAACCTATTTTAACAGGAATGGAAAACACTGAAACTCTGCCGAAGTGCAGAAAGTCCCAAGAGCTTCACAAACGCAAATAAATGAAAGCACCTACACAACACATCCGAAGCCAGTGAGGACTGAAGCCTCAGGCTAGAATACAGGTAGACAGCTGGTCTGTGGAGACACTGAACATGCATGCAGACAAGCTGATTTACACAACAAACGCACACTACTGTTCCTCCCTGTCCTGAAAATACCCCACATTTACACACCCACAATCAATAACAAAGCTACTGCACGACTTCAGAAGACTTGATTTATGAGCTGCATGCTTTTACGCCATTAATAATCTAGCTTTACAAGAAAATACAGGTTTGGGACAGCATGAGAGCAAGTGAATAGTCACATGATCACCCAAATAAATGTAAAGTGTCATGGAATTTCACTAAGTGAAGGAAGCGTGGGAAGATTGCAGGCGACACATTGATGCATCGCTGTTGTTGTTCCTTGTATGAGCCACACCCACCAGTCAAGTCAAGTCACTGTGTCACTTTTATTTTACAAGAGTCATCACGTACAACGTCACGCGTTTCGGTTACGACACAAACGAGGAAATACTCTTATGTTCCAAAGCTTATTACACAAAGAGACAAAGAAAGCATTTCGCCTCAGAATTAAGCTGCGTGTTAGTTTAGCTGCTCTCCAGCCAAATTTAGCTGGTTGACCAGCATGTTTTTTCTGATGAAGCTGGTAACTCTTTTTAAATAAAGATTAACTGGTAATGTTTTACAATAAGGTCTCGTTTGTTAACACTAGTTAATGCACTAATTAACATGAACTAATCTAACCCTAACTATTACAGAAGGTTGAAACGCTCACTGATGCTTCAGAAGGAAAATACAATGGTGAAAACTTTTTTAATTTGAAGACCAGGGTAAATTTAACTTATTTTGATTTCTGGGAAACATGGAAGTAGCTTCTGTAGCTTCTGAAGGGCAGTACTAAATGAAAAAAAAAAGATATTTAGGCAAAATAAGAAAAATGTACACATTTTCATTCTGTTCAAAAGTTTTCACTCCTTGCTCTTAATGCATTGTGTTTCCTTCTGGAGCATCAGTGAGCGTTTGAACCTTTTGTAATCATTGCATATGAGTCCCTCAGTTGTCCTATGGACCTCAAAACCATACAATCATTGTTGGAAAGGGTTCAAATACACAAAAATGCTGAAAAACCAACGAATTTGTGGGACCTAAAGGATATAGTACAAAACAAAACAAAACAAAACAAAAAAACAGTTGTGGATCATTCAGGTAACATATTAGTATTAAGAATCAAGCATATGTAAACTTTTTTAAAACTTATTTTCTCTTGTGGACTATATGTAAACATCTTTTATGTGAAATATCTCTTTCAGGTCAGTACTAACTAAAAAATAATATGCATTTTGTATGATCCCTCTTATTTTAAATAATTGTATGTTAAAATAATTAACATTTTGCAGATTCTGCAAGGTGTATGTAAAATTTTGACCTCAACTGTAGATATAAACATACTTTCACTAGTTGACTAATTAATTTTTTTGTATAACATGTTTTTTTTTGTTTTTGTTTTTTTTAATGACATGACATTTTATAATTAAATGTGCACTAGTTCGCAGAAAAATCAATGATTTTTTTTGTCTTGTTTCATTAAAGGTTTTTACAGAGAATATTGTTGATATCTCATTTTTTCGCAAAAAATCTGAAAATACTGCTAGAAATACACGCTGTTTACCAAGTTTTTGTGAATAAATTGATATATAAATAAAATAAATGCTATACAAACAAACTCCATTGTAATAAAAACCTTAAGGATATAAAAAAAACTACAATTTTTGTTTTAGTGCATGAAAACAACTAATTTTAAGAAAATTGTTTTGGAATAGCACACCAAAAATGTCCCTCATATGTGAACCTGAACCACAAAACAATAGCCAAAAATACACTGTATGAGTCGAAATGATTGATTTTTCTTTTATGCCAAAAATGAATAGAATATTAAGTAAAGATCGTGTTGCATGAAGATATTTTGTAAATCAGTGAATATATCAAAACTTAATTATTGGTTAGTAATATGCATTGCTAAGAATGTCATTTGGACAACTTTCTCAATATTTCTCAATAATTTTTTGCAATCAGGTTCCAGATATTCAAATAATTGTATCTTGGACAAATATTGTCCTATCCTAACAAACCATACATCAATGGAAAGCTTATTTATTCAGCTTTTTTATTTCAAAAACCCTGGTTGACCCTTATGATGGGTTTTGTGGTCCAGGGTCACATTAAGGCATATCTGCCCTCTAATGCATTCAATATTTCCCAATTTTCGTATGCAGAAGTAAGAAATTGTCTTACAGTATCCGTCGGTAGTTCTTCTCCTGGTACACCTGGTTGATGACGTAGCTGATGAAGACTTGGAAGTGGTTAACAGCGTGAGTATTGACAATGTCGCACACATCTGAGATCAGGATGGATTCTTCGATCCTGTGCTCCAAATCCATGAGGAACCTGAGGAAAGTCGGGTCATCGCTGTTAGACAACAATAATATGGCTGTGTGTCATTTTGTATACGCATGTAGTTCAGTGGAAATTGGGAAAAACATATTGTTTACATTTGCATGCAAGTGTTAGCATCCAGCTAAATTTATGCATGTCTCAATAACATTGAAAATCCACTAGAACTAGTATACATTAGGCCAATCTTGTTTAGTGCCACACTAGCGATGCAGAAACTAAACATTTCTCTGTCCGGAAATGTTAGCTTAGCTGTGCACAAACAAACACATCTTATATAAGAAAGAAACTCTTGTAAATCAGTCTTGTAATCCAATGTTCTTCACTGTTCAAGAGCAGGTTTGGAAGGGCCGAGCTCCTCCTGACTCATGCGCATGAATCATCGCGTTAGTGGGTGGATTTGCATGCTATAAAGCTACTGACTGGAATCAAATCGAAGCAACACTTTAATTTTAGCCTGTGGGCAATTATGGGTATCAGGGTGAATGGGAGGAAGTTTCACTTTTGAAATTTGATTGAAGGAAGATCATGTGAAGTTTATTAATACTGACTGTTACGTGAGACAAAGCTTAGAAAGTTTAAACTATGTAAAAAAAATTATGTGGAAGAATTACTATTTATTGGATTAGCAAAAGCAGATGACATAATATGTGACTACACATAGAAATTTATTTTTTATAAAATGTTATATATATATATATATATATATATATATATGGGCAGAATGACAGATGGATGGATGGAACGATGGATTGATGTATAGATGGACAAACAGATGGGTGGATGATAAAGTGAAAGATAGATATGGTTAGAACGATAGATATTTTGGGGTATATTTATATAAAATTTATTTTTACAATATATGTTGGACATGTAATTGGAATTAATTAATACAGTTATAAAAACAGATATATTATTAACATATATTATTAATATGCATTCCTGATTTCTTTTGGAAACGTTTTGAGTTGTTTATAATTACATAGAATGTAATGGATTTTTGCTTAACATTTAACAATTACATTATATATATATATTAATATTTCATAATAGATATATTAGCAATATTTATTCATGATTTCTCACTGTACATTTTTGGCTTCTTTTTGTATATTTACAGAAAATTTATTTTTAAAATGTTTTGGACATATATTTTGATTTATATTAATAAATATTTTCAAAACAGATTCAAAACATTTTCCTAATGTCACTGAATATGTTTTTTGTATGTTTATATATACTTTGATTTAAAATAATTAACATATTAACATAAATATATTAGCATATATGTTGACAGCTTTTTGTATACATGACCGTGGACCATAAAACCAGTCATAAGGTTTTTTTTTTAAATTGAGATTTATACATAATCTGAAAGCTGAATAAATAAGATTTCCATTGATGTATGGTGTGTACAATATTTGGCCAAGATACATAATCTAAATATTGAGAAAACTAAATATAGTTCTTGCATATTACTAATCAAAAATTAAGTTTTGATATATTTACGGTAGGAAATTTGCAGAATATCTTCATGGAACAAGTTTTTTAGATAATATCCTAATGATTTTTGGCATAAAAGAAAAATCGATAATTTTAGCCCATGCAACATATTTTTGTCTATTGCTACAAATATTCCTGTGCTACCATTGATTTTGTGGTCCAGGGTCACATATTTTAACATAAAATACTTTTTTTGTTTGTTTTTATGCAAACTAATAATGCTAATGTTGCCTCTAAAACTTTTATGATGAAAAAAGTCACTGTGGTCTAAGCAAATGTCATTAAAACTCTGTTTTCCTGTTGGCCTCCTTCAAAAAATTAAATAGGACAAGACTGGCAATGGGAAACAACAAGCGTAACAAACTGATCGCTGACCGCATAGGTTCCCCCACAAACACACACCTCTCGCTTGCCTTCATGATTTCCTCGATGTTGGAGAACAGGAAGTGCATGTCAGACTGACTCAAGGTGTTGACAAGCAGAGGGTTTCGTAGAAAATGGGTCTCTAGCAGCTCCAGGCTTTTGTAGTACGACGCCTCAGAGGTCACCAGTTCAAACATGGCCTACAGAAAGAGACAGACTCATTCAATTAACGTGCACTGCTTCAAAACTTCAAACGACTTCTGAAGGTTCACATGATACTGAAGACTGGAGTAATGGAGCTGAAAATTCAGCTTTACATCACAGAAATAAATTACATTTTAAAATATATTTAAATAGAAAGCAGTTGTTTTTAATTGCAATAATATTTTAAAATTTTACTGTATTTTTATTAGTCGATTCAAAGCATGTTTCCCACCTCCTGCAGTATGATTTCCTTTGGCTCTAGTGTCTTCAGTAGTCCGCTGTCCTTCACAGCCTCCAGGTTTTGCCAAAGGCTCAGCGAATGCGTGCTGTTCCTCAGCTGCAGCTGCAACGCAGGCGCAGCCGTAACCCCTGACCCTGTAGTCGGAAGCCCATCTCTCTGTCGACGCTGCTCAATCTCCTGCTGCTTAGAGGTGTCACGGTACTCTTGATACAAAACATCTGGACACACATTATAGGACAAAATGATGATATTTTTCAAACACTGAGATCTTTTATCACATATGACAGTACTAGGGCTGCACGATTTGAGAAAATTTTCATATTGCAATTATTGAGGTCAATATTGCGATATGTGATTATAATAAATGGTATTGTTAGTCAACTTGATGGGTTTTTAAGGAAAATGCACACACGTTAGTAATAATGCACAAATGTGTATTTGTAAAACTAAAAATGTGACCCAGGACCACGAAACCAGTCTTAAGTGTCAATTTTTCAAAATTAAGATTTATATATCATCTGAAAGTTGAATAAATAAGCTTTCCATTGATGTATGGTTTGTTAGGATCGGACAATATTTGGTCGAGATACAACTATTTGAAATCTGCAATCTGAGAGTGCAAAAAAACACAAATATTGAGAAAATTGCCTTTAAAGTTGTCCAAATGAAGTTCTTAGCAATGCATATTACTTACCAAAAATCAAGTTTTGATACATTTACGGTACAAAATTTACAAAATATCTTAATGGAACATGATTTTTACTTAATATCCTGATGATTTTTTTTGATAATTTTGACCCATACTATGTATTTTTGGCTATTGCTACAAATATACCCCAGCGACTTAAGACTGGTTTTGTGGTCCAGGGTCACAAATGGTTTCAACATAAATATTTTTTTACAAAATTAAATAACATTTGCATTAACCAACAAACCCTTCATTTTGTCAAGTTTGACATCAACTTTCTTAGTATTCCTCAATCTATTCATTATAAACAATATAAAAAAATGGTTTCAAAATAAATATATTTTTTTACAAAATTAAATAACATTTGCATTAACCCTTAAACCCTTCATTTTTATCAAGTTTGACATCAACTTTCTTAGTAAAAAAAATGGTTTCACAATATTTTTTTTTTTACAAAATTAAATAACATTTGCATTAACACTTAAACCCTTATTTATTTATTTATTTTCAATTTTGACATCAACTTTCTTACTATTCCTCCTCATCTATTCATTATAAACAATATAAAAAATGGTTTCAAAATAAATATTTGTCTGTTTTCTGATTATTTTTTTGTAAAAAGTTTATAGGGTCTCTAGAGACCCGAGGTGTGTAAGTTTATTTTTCATGCGCAAAAGTATGTAAATATCTGATAAATAAATACATGCAATTGACCTTTATTCTCGAGGAGGCACTGTTTAATTGACAATAATGTCGTGCAGTTTCATGTTTCACTATTGCAGGCATAAAACCAAAGAATATCATCAGCAAAAATGTGACTGATTTGAATGGCTTTACTGCAGAGCAATTACTGTACGCAATAAAACATGAATGTCAGTGTTATTTGATGGTGGATGTGGTGAATAAGCTGCCAGCTGCCAATATTGATTTTGAAGTAATTGAAAACTAAAGCTTTGAGAATATGGTTGAGATCGCCAATATGAGCCTGACGGCGATCATAAAATCATCTGCTCAAATTGAATCCTTCTAAGCTTCAAAAGGTAACGAAATATGCGTTATTTTATGATTCTCTAATTGTTCTTAAAATATTAAGGGAGTTTTTTGCTATTGCAGAAGTTAGAGGTCCATCCGTGCTGGATATATGTAATAATGACTGGCCAAACATTCATGCATTTAAGGGTTAATGATAACGTCTCACACGTATAGCTAAATTAAATAAAACTATAAATAAAAACATGCTCATTTTCACAAAAATAAGATATTTCAAACATTTTGTGTAAACAACATTTATGCAGGATGTAACATACTCTCTATAAACTCTTTGACTGAGTTGTGCAAGTTAACTGCAGGCTCTTTGAGCCCTAAAAACATGAATCGTGTGAGAAGCTGTTGAGGAATGAGCTTACATTCATTACATCTCTACCTGTCTGGTGTCTACATGATAAAAGCATGTGCATACTGCCTATATGTGTGTGTCGGCTTCTCAGAAGGGTTTGTACAGAGGAAAGCAGTTGCATAATGTCCTGTAGTCACATTCAACATTCAACAAGACCTTCAGGTGGGTGTTCAGCACAGCCGCTTATATAACAGAGTGTGAGAAGAGAAGAGAAGAGAAGAGAAGAGAAGAGAAGAGAAGAGAAGAGAAGAGAAGAAGAGATGATAATAGATGAAAAGAGATCAGATGAGTGAGAAGAGATGCTGATAGGCTTGAAGAGATAAGAATAAATGAAAAAAATAGATTAGATGAGATGTGTAAGGTAGAGAAGAGACAATATATGTTAAATAATGACAGAATAATGATATAAATTATACACGCTGTAGGTATAGCTTAATTTCCTTTATTAATAAGGATTATGACTATGTCTTCCTGATTTCTTCTGAATTTTGTTTGCATTTTGTATATATAAAAAAATATTTTGGATATAAATTTATATATACTAAATTTATTGAAAATAAATATATTTAACATATAATTAAATATATAGTCATAATTTCTCCTGATATATTTTTGGCTTCTTTTTGTAAATTTACATAAAATTAATTTTTAAGATATATTTTCGACATTTTAAATAAAATAAAAAAACTAGAATTAGTAAAATATATACAAAACAGATATATTGGAAATTATTATGAGAAGATATTCCTGATTTCTCCTGGTATGTTTTTGGCCATTATTTATTTATTTATTTATTTATTTTTGTATATTTACATAAAATGTATTTGTACAATATATTTGGACATACATTATTGTGAAAATTGTATTTAAAGTACATAAATCACTGAAGATAATAATTATTAAAGATATATTATTATTATTATTATTATTATTATTATTATTATTATTATTATTATTATTATTATTATGAAAACATGTTCCTGAATTGAAAATTATTAGTATTTGCTAAATATATATATATAATTGGAAAATATTGAAATATTATATACAAAAATATATATATCCAAGATATATACATAAATATTAAGAAATATGTCAGGGGAAAATGTATTTATAATATTTTCTAAAATATAACTATTTTAAATGTTAGTAATGTATTTATTATTTGTTGATTATCAATTAGTAGTTTATTAATTTATTGAAAACATTTTATTTAAAAAAATATTTGTTTTTTCCTATGTGTATTTACATATTTTGACATATCCCTTTACTAATCCTAAATGTATTTTTAAAATAAGTTTCTGGCATTTTAATTTAAAATTACATACAAACAAACATAAATTCATAAATATATTCAAAATACATAAATATTATAAATATATTCTTGATTTTTCCTGATTTTTCTTTTTTTCTTTTTATATATATATATATATATATATAATACATATTTTTGCTGTACAGGAACTGATGGAGCCACTCAAATGATGAGAAATCATGGTTATAAAAAATTATAACAGAAGATGCACGAGATGAGAAGTGAAAAGAAAAGATGAGACATGACAGAGATGAGAACAAACAAGAAAATAAATCACACAAGACAAGATGAGAACAACAAATGAGACCAAATGAGGAGATGAACAAAGAAATGAGAAGAGTATACAATGCAATAACAGAAAAAGAAATAGTAACAGAAGATGCTGCAAAAGAATGACGAGGAAAACACAGCAAGTGTAACTAAGTGAAGAAAAGAGAGTCTTGGATGCAGATACAGGAGAGAGAAACAGACAGATGATGAGGGAAATGGAGATGATATAAAATGATGTTGCGTTGGCGAAGACAGCGGATAACTCTCTCTTGCTGTTATTCCAGCATATATTTAAAAAGACATCACCCACACACTCCACCTGCCTTCATCCTACACACACACACTCACACACACTCGCGTCTCGTACACATCCAGCACATCCATGCCGCAAATCCAACTGCAAATAAAGTTGCCTACACAGTTCAACTCAAGGCACATAAATTAGCATGCATTGTTATAGACAGCACATCGAGTGTATGTTTTTGTTCACTCACCGACTCTCTTCACAATGTTGAGATTGCGGCAGGAATTCTCCACTGCCATCTTCTGCGGACTGTCACCATTCCTCACCAGCCTGAAAGAGAAAAAACCCTAATAATCAGTGACTAGCAGAGATAAGAGAAAACGTGTGTGTGTGTGTGTGTGTGTGTGTGTGTGTGTGTGTGTGTATAACTATTTGTGTGTACCAAAATGAGAACATGTCAGCCCGCTCTCAAAACACCCTTTAGCTCTTTAAGTCCTACTTTTGTTTCTAAATGAGGGGAATATTGCTTCCTCACATTTTAATTTCCATTCAGCTTTATTACATTTGAACCCTGACAGACCTAAATAAGTCAAATCCATCAGCAGAGTCGTGTGAGTAGTATTTGAGTCACGCAGCACATGTGCCCACATGCAAGGACAAAAAGCGAACACACTGTACAAGCAAATGTGCAATGCATAAATACGCTATATACATACATGCAACTATGCATATAGAAAACATACTGCATGCATATATTTTTAAATGACATTTTAAGCAGTGACAGCAGTCACTATAAGTTTTTGCAGAATTATTCTACAGTTATTGACAGTTTTATGAGATGATTATATATATATATATATATATATATATATATATATATTCAGTTACATATATTTAAACATAAAAAGCAAATGCTGTTTATAAATGCACACATCTATGAAGTTCATTCAAGTTCCTTCACACACAAAAAAAGAAAAGTACACATGAACTTCTACTCTGTTCGTCTCTCTTACCGGAGTCGGATGTTGTCCGGGTCGGCGGTGGTGTGAATGTCATTGTCCTGCATGGTGCAGGCACTTGTCGTCCGTTCACTCAGCTCTTCCATTTCTTGTCTACGCGACCAATCTCCCGGCGTCGCCAACGGAGACCGAGAGCGAACTCCTCCCAGCACAGTAATCCCGTTGCTGGGCAACGAGATTCCAGAGTGAGAAGGTGGACTGATAAAGATACATAAATATTGTTAATATTTAAATAATGAGAGCTTTGAAGAAATTCACAGCCTTCCTGAAAAACCGAATCCCCACTCACAGATACGACGTCCTCTACAAACACACACGCACAGGAGTGAACCCGCATGTTGCTGACCACATGAACACAAACAGAAACACAGCCAAGCCCAAACACAAAGTCACCCACACTCCTTCAGTTCTCAACTCTAAACTCTTCCACCCACACACACGCAGACAGACAAACATCTCTCATCCTGAGAAAATCATACGATACAGCGTTGAATCATAAATCACACCACACAAACAGCACATCACTATTATAGATAGATAGATTGAAAGATTTACATTTAATTCTGAATATAATTAGAACATTTCAAATATAATCCTTTACACAGTCCACTGAAGTGTTGAAACATGCAGCATTATTCTGTGCAGTGTTCATTTTGACAGCACATTTAATTTAGTTTTAGTCATAGTCTTTTGACTAAAATGCCATTTAGTTTTAGTCATATTTTAGTCGACTAAATATCATAAGATTTTAGTCAACTAAATCTACAGGAAATTTAGTCAGCTAAAATGGAATGGGTTTAGTTACAGCGCAATACATTTATTAAGAATTTCTCTAAAATGTCCAAACTCATTATATAGGTTTGATATTAAGGTTTAATTATGATAAACACACAGTTTAACTGCAGTAAGGCACAACATGCCTTAATATTAAAATTAAATAAAACCCCTTCTCATAAAGAACATGGTCTTCTTTTCAGTGAAATCCCAATGGTTATATCGGCTAATTGTGCATTATTTATAATAACTTGTTTACCATATTCTTCATTCTTTCAAACAGACATGTTTACTTCTATAAATGCATTTAGATTCATCTTTAGGGCTACGTAAGTGATTCAGTCAAGAGCAGTTTTCTGTCTTTCTTTTGTTGCTTGATTAACATCAGAGACTCAGACAATAGCAACTAAATGTGGCCGCTATCCCTTTAAAACTGAATGCAATAGATGCAATGTACTGATACACTTTCTCTATATTGTTTATGTTCATTTAAGACGTAATCGGCTGTGTTTATGTGAATACTCATCAAAACAGACAATTCGAGATCATTTTGTGTGTATTTCTCAGTTCATGCAAGGTGAAAGAGTGTGAGATGTGTTTTCTGTGTGTATGCTTCGGTGTCTGTGTTCAGAAAACAAGACCGAATTGAGTTCTCTCTTGCGTCGTCAAATTTATCCATATGTCTGCACTTTTCCCACATGTTGACATTTCTGAACGTTTTATAAGATGTGCAGCAAGTGTATTTAAGCTTGTGTCCCGCCAGTTTGTACGCATCTAAGCTCCTACTACGCAACGTCTCGGTTACGAAGGTAACCCTCGTTCCCCGAAGGAGGGAACGGAGACGTTACGTCAATGACGTAATATTGGGGATCGGCAACGAGACCCTATCACCTCTGAGCTAAAGAGAAAAAGCCAATGAACATTGGCGAGTGGAATTTGCATGCCGCGCCACTCCCCCGGACATACGGGTATATAAGATGGCGGCGTGCATCCACTCATTCAGATTTGCTGAGGAGCCGAGCCGCAACCCGGCTTCAGCGCAGTCCAGGATTGTGGCAGGAGGACGTAACGTCTCCGTTCCCTCCTTCGGGGAACGAGGGTTACCTTCGTAACCGAGACGTTCCCCCTCAGTCGTTCTCTACGACGTTACGTCAATGACGTAATATTGGGGACCTCTGGAAAACGCCACAATCCTGAACTGCGTTACGCAGCCGAGACCCAATGCCGGCAGGCAAGCGTGTCGGAACAAAGGGCTCAATGCGTAACCGTCCCAACGCCCTGTAGACCACGTGGTGGCCCACCAGGGGTGCCAAGTTTTGAAGCAGCCGTTGGGGGGCGGAGCACAATGACGGTTAAGTCATGTGGAAGCTTTAGAAGTAAGTCTAATCTAGACTGGGGAAACACGGAAGGTTCCGTGGAGATACTGAGACATGATGCCACAACCGGAGGGGGGTGAAGGAGGCCCCGCTCCGGAGCACAGTATGGACTACTCCGTCTAGTCCAGTACTGCGGGGCATGGAGGACCCAGAGTTCAACCTTGGGAACAACTGGGAAAATAGCGCACGGATCCGAGAGGAGTGGCGCAGCAAGCCGACACCTGAGCCGTCCTCCCGCAAATTACCTGATGTTACCCAACACACGGGAGGACACTGGCTCAACGCGGAGGTTGTAGAACCGCGCAAAGGTATTGGGTGTCGCCCAGCCCGCAGCTCTACAGATGTCTGCTAGAGAGGCGCCGTGCGCCAGCGCATAGGAGGAGGCCACACTCCGGGTGGAGTGGGCTCTCACTCCCAGGGGGCACGGCTCACCTTGGGCTTCGTACGCCAAGGTGATGGCATCAGCTACCCAGTGGGCCAACCTCTGTTTGGAGACAGCATTCCCCTTCTGCTGTCCCCCGAAGCAGACAAAGAGCTGCTCGGAGCGTCTGAAGCTCCGGGTGCGGTCCACGTAGACGTGCAGGGCACGGACGGGACACAGCAACTCCAAGGCCGGGTCTGCCTCCTCCTGGGGCAGAGCTTGCAGGTTCACCACCTGATCTCGAAAGGGAGTGGTGGGAACCTTGGGCACGTAGCCGGGCCGGGGTCTCAGGATAACGTGAGAGTTACCTGGCCCGAACTCTAAGCACTCTTCGCTGACCGAAAATGCGTGTAGGTCCCCTACCCTCTTGATGGAGGCCAGCGCAGCCAGGAGCGAAGTCTTGAGCGTCAAGAACTTCAGCTCAACTGAACCGAGCGGCTCGAAGGGAGCTCTCCGAAGGCCCTGGAGGACCACGGAGAGATCCCAAGAGGGTACGAGGTGCGATCTAGGAGGGTTAATCCTTCTCGCACCTCTCAGGAACCTGACGATCAGGTGATGCTTCCCTAGGGATGAACCATCCACTGCATCGTGATATGCCGCAATCGCTGCGACATACACTTTCAAAGTGGAGGGGGACAGTCTCCGCTCCAACTTCTCTTGCAGGAAGGAAAGCACCACTCCGACCGAGCATTTCCGTGGGTCCTCTCGGCGAGAGGAACACCAGTCAACGAACAGACCCCACCTCAGGGCGTAGGCCTGCCTCGTAGAGGGGGCTCTAGCCTGAGTGATAGTGTCTATCACGGCCTGGGGAAGGCCAGTGAGGTCCTCCGTGTCCCGTCCAGAAGCCACACGTGTAGGTTCCATAGATCGGGACGCGGGTGCCAAATCGTGCCGTCCCCCTGAGAAAGAAGGTCCTTCCTCAGGGGAATCTTCCAGGGAGGGACTGTCGCGAGGAGCATGAGGTCGGCAAACCAGGTCCGGGTGGGCCAAAACGGCGCAACCAACAGGACCTGCTCCTCGTCCTCCCTGATCTTGCACAGGGTCTGTGCAAGGAGGCTCACTGGGGGAAAGGCGTACTTGCGGAGGCCCCGAGGCCAGCTGTGTGCCAGAGCGTCCCTGCCGAGGGGGGCCTGAGTCAGGGAGAAAAAGAGCTGGCAGTGGGAGGACTCTGGGGAAGCAAACAGGTCCACCTGAGCTTCCCCGAATCGACTCCAAATTAGCTGAACCGTCTGGGGGTGGAGTCGCCATTCTCCAGGAAGGGTGAGCTGTCGTGAGAGCACGTCGGCTGCACGATTCAGCTCTCCTGGAACGTGAACGGCCCGCAGCGATTTGAGCCGCGTCTGACTCCAAAGGAGGAGATGGCGGGCGAGTTGCGACAGACGACGGGAGCGCAGACCACCCTGATGGTTGATGTACGCTACGGTCGCTGTGTTGTCCGTACGGACAAGCACGTGCTTGTGGCGCAGCAGCGGAAGAAACCGCCGGAGCGCCAGAAACACGGCCAACAACTCGAGGCAATTGATATGCCACTGCAGTCGAGGTCCTGTCCAGGAGCCCGAGGCTGACTGCCCGTTGCACACAGCACCCCAGCCCGTCGTGGAGGCATCTGTGTTGACCACAACATGCCTGGACACCTGTCCTAGGGGCACTCCTGCCCGGAGGAAAACAGGGTCCGACCACGGGCTGAACAGGCGGCGACATTCCGGAGTAACGCCCACCCGGAATGTGCCGCGGTGCCATGACCATCTCGGGACTCGGTCGTGTAGCCAGCGCTGAAGCGGTCTCATATGAAGCAGCCCGAGCGGCGTAACTGCGGCTGCGGCTGTCATATGCCCCAGGAGCCTCTGAAAATCTTTGAGAGGGACCGCTGTCTTGTGCCTGAAAGCCTTCAGGGAGTTCAGCACTGACTGGACGCGCTCGTTGGTGAGGCGTGCTGTCATGGTGACCGAGTCCAGCTCCATACCGAGAAAAGAGATGCTCTGCACAGGGGAGAGCTTGCTCTTCTCCCAGTTGACCCGAAGCCCCAAGTGGCTGAGGTGCTGCAGCACCAGGTCCCTGTGTTCGCACAACACATCCCGCGAGTGAGCTAGGATCAGCCAGTCGTCGAGATAGTTGAGGATTCTGATGCCCTTCCGCCAAAGGGGGGACAGGGCACCCTCCGCGACTTTGGTAAAGACGCGGGGAGACAGGGACAGGCCAAATGGGAGGACTTTGTACTGATATGCCCGACCCTCGAAAGCAAACCGAAGAAACGGTCTGTGTCGAGGCAGAATCGAGACATGAAAGTACGCGTCCTTCAGGTCGATGGCTGCAAACCAATCCTGGTGTCGTACGCAAGACAGTATGCGTTTCGAGGTAAGCATCTTGAACGGTAGCCTGTGAAGGGACCGGTTCAACACTCGAAGATCCAGGATCGGTCGTAACCCACCCCCTTTCTTGGGCACGATGAAATAGGGACTGTAGAACCCTGATTTCATCTCGGCTGGAGGGACAGGCTCGATTGCGTCCTTCGCCAGGAGAACCGCAATCTCCGCCCGTAGAACAGAGGCATCTGTGTCCGAACGAACAGACGTGAAATGGATGCCTCTGAACTTGGGCGGTCGCCTCACGAACTGAATCGCGTAGCCGAGTCGTACCGTCCTGATCAACCACGGGGACGGACTGGGAAGCGCTAACCAGGCTCCCAGTCGACGTGCCAGTGGGATCAACGGAGCAGTAACTGACGTGCCGGGGGTGGGGCAGCCGGGGGGGGGAAAGGGAAGGGGGCTCATCCCAGAAAGCGGGGCGTTCTGGAGAAGAGCTGAGCTGCACGGGGCAGCGCTTACCTTCCCTGGATCCCGCGCTGGCGAATTCAGGCTCCGAGTCCGAGTCCGAGGAGGCAGTGCGTCGCTCAGGAACGAAACTCGGGGCACTAGGCCCAGAGGTGAAGAAAATTGCTCTTTTTGTGAAAATTTGGGTACCACTGACCCGGAGGTCAGTGGCAGCAGCGATGTTGTCTGGCCCCGGCCCTCCCCCGGGGCTGGGGGGACTGATGGTGACGTCCCCCGAAGAGCAATCTCCCTCATCTCCGGGCAGCCCGTGTCAGGGCCGCTTCGCAGACTTGCGGGTGGTTTTAGCGGGCCGCTGAGTCTCGGGCTGCGCCGCCTTCCTGCGACTGGCTCTACGCCCGGGCTGAGAGGTCTTGGGCTCAGCTGGTGGTGCAGGGGGCGGAGCAGGAGCCGCAGCCGCAGGGGGGCGCCCTCGGCGACGAGCAGCCTGAGGCCTGGCACCCGACGGCTTGGTGGCACTGCGCCGGGGCAGGATGTGGCTTATGGCCTCAGACTGCTTCTGGACCGCTGAGAACTGCTGGGCGAAGTCCTCAACGGTGTCGCCGAAGAGGCCGGCCTGGGAGACGGGTGCGTCGAGAAAGCGAGCTTTGTCGACGTCAGCCATCTGCGCCAGGTTCAGCCAGAGATGGCGCTCCTGGACTACCATTGTAGACATCACCTGACCGAGGGCCCGCGCCGTTACCTTCGTCGCCCGGAGGGCGAAGTCAGTAGCCGAGCGCAGTTCCTGCATCATCCTTCGGTCAGAACTACCCTCGTGCAGTTCTTTTAGTGCTTTGGCCTGATAGACCTGCAGGGTGGCCATCGCATGCAGGGCTGAGGCAGCCTGGCCCGCCGCATTATAAGCCCTCGCAGCAAGCGCTGACGAGAGCTTACAAGCTTTGGACGGGAGACGCGGACGGTCCCGCCAGGTGGCGGCGTTTTGCGGGCACAGGTGCACCGCAACCGCACGCTCCACCTGCGGGACATCCACGTACCCCCTGGCTGCCCCGCCATCGAGGGTAGTGAGAAGGGAGGAGCCCTGACGTGTACGAGCCGAATAGGGGGCTTTCCACGTCTTGGTGAGCTCCTCATGCACCTCGGGAAAGAAAGGCACTGGGGCGGAGCGAGGTGTGGCGACGTCGCTACTCGCGCCCAGATACCAATCGTCGAGCCGCGAGCGTTCGGGAGAAGGCGCTTTAGACACCTCCAACCCGATACTCGCGGCTGCCCGACGGAGCATGGCCGCCAGTTCTGCGTCCGCCTCCGACTGAGCAGCCGCCGCAGCGGGGGGCTGCCCAGTAGAAGCTTCCGCATCAGCAGGCGTAAGCCCCTCCTCTGATGCAGTGATGGACATCCTGTCATCCTCTGGAGCGCCAAAGGTAACACTAGGTCCAGCTGGTGGACGAGTGCTGAGCTTTGGCAACTCCACGGGGCCACGCTTTGAGGGACCGGACTTCCGCGGGGGCTGACCCGACGGAACGTTCGGCACTGTCACCCTCAGATCACCTTCACCTCTAACCAATGCAGCCGAGGAGCCGGGACGGCCCGCCGAACTGGAAGGGGTAGAGGATGAAGGGCGCCATCTCGCGAACGAGAGGCGCGATCGTAGCGTGGCCATGGACATGCGCTCACAATGAGTGCACGATCCATCCACAAACGCCGCCTCAGCGTGTTCTCGGCCCAGGCACGAGAGGCAGCGCTCGTGGCCGTCATTAGACGACAGAAAACCACCACATCCAGCAGCACACGGTCGGACAGACATCCCGGAAGATGCTATCGACGACCGTGTAAGAAAATTGCTCTTTTAGATCGGCGTGCCCCAGGGAAGGCACTTGAGCCAGGAGATCGCTGGTTGGCACAGATGCCGGCAGCGCCGGTAACACGATCGAGCAGGTAACTTGCAGGAAACAGGAGCAGGAACAGGAATGTTTCTTCTCCGTCTTCAACTTCTCTCACTCAGGAACAGCTCACAGGCGAGGCTCCGAAGCAGAAATCTGAATGAGTGGATGCACGCCGCCATCTTATATACCCGTATGTCCGGGGGAGTGGCGCGGCATGCAAATTCCACTCGCCAATGTTCATTGGCTTTTTCTCTTTAGCTCAGAGGTGATAGGGTCTCGTTGCCGATCCCCAATATTACGTCATTGACGTAACGTCGTAGAGAACGACTGAGGGGGAACAGATTTTTCTGAATGAATCTCTTTCCATACATTTTCGTCTCGTTTTTATTCATTGACGAAAATGGCAGTAGATTTGTGTAATAGTTTTTGTCATTCAAAAAGAATTTTAGTTCGTTATCATTTTGTTTTCATCTGTGAAAAAAATGTAATTGACGAAAATTATTTGTCAACGAAATAACACTGATTCTGTGTTGATGTCATTTCAACTGAAACAGGAAAACAGGGCAGGACATATCAAGCAGCCCCGCCCACTTTTTAAAATAGTCAATAGCATTTTGTTTATATATCAGAGCGCGCTGGGCATTGAGCTTACTAAAGCCGCATTTGACAGCCACAATCTCATCCATATCGCTATAAAATGTAGCATTTTGTATAGAGCTCAAAAGGGTCCGATATGTTTTGTGGTCTGTGCCGATTTGTGCATATAATCCATTACATGTTATTGTGTCTTTACATATGTATTCGCCCCGATGGTAAGCACATTTACACTGTCTGAATCGTTCCCCATCCCCAATATAGTTAGGGCCCTATGATTTCAGTCATAAAAACGGAATGTATTATTGACACGGAAGTTTGGAATAATAAATCAAAAGTATGTCATTAAATTAAATCAAATCGTGATATGAACTACTGTGTGTAAATATTAAGCCGTAAAAAAGCTACTGAAATTTGAATCCTGGATGTTCAGCTATCTCTGTGCTTATGAATGTTGCAGACTCGCGGTTTTGTTTACTATACATACAGACGCATGCGTGGCGCTCACGGTGATTTCAGCATCTGGTGACATAAATACACAAAACAACATCCAAACCTGCTCTGAGAGCCACTTAAGTAAAATTTATTGTTAGCTTCCAGCTGCAGATGTATCTAATCTAGCCACAACCAGCGTCAGGTATTCAACCCGTCAAAATAAAAGTTTGGTTCAACTTAAAGATTACAGAAATATATTTTTAATATTTAGAATGTACGTAATACTACTACTACTACTGCTGCTGCTGCTGAAAAATTAATAAAACTTTCTTTTTAAAAAACTTTCTTTTTTTTGTTATGCATCCAAATAATTAGTCATGCTAAAACCAGAATTTGTTAACAATAAAATACAATATTTCATAGGGCCCTAAAAATGTAATTTTTGCTAAACCTTTAATAAATTGCTGTTAAATTGTATAAGTTTTCATTATTTTAATTAATTAGACATGCTTTTTTTATTAATAAGATTTTGTTTAAACATTAAAAAGGACTCCAGAAAAATGTAAATGGAAAAAAAATAATTTGGAAAAAAATTAGTGCTGTCAAATGATTAATCGCATCCAAAATAAAAATTTGTTTACATACTATATGTCTGTGTACTGTGTATATTTATTATGTGTATATATAAAAACACTTTTCTACAGACGTGAATTTACTTTTCCCTAAGCCTAAGGCTTTTGGTATAAAAAGGCATTTGCCAAAAATTGAACTTTCTATATTTTAAAACAAACAAGCAAGCCCTGCCCAGCACAAGAAGTAACACAAAAGTAACATAACACATTACTTTTTATAAAAAAGTAACTAAGTAACATAATTAGTTACTTTTTTTAGGGAGTAACTCAATGTTGTAATGCATTACTTTTAAAAGTAACTTTCCCCAACATTGCTTACAGATAACCCTAAGGCTAACATATTAGTATTAGTATGATTGCAAAAACGTTCATAATAAAAGCCAAAAAAAATCGATTTTGATTTCATGGGGACTTTAAATAAACCTTAAATTCCCCATTAAATCAAAATGGAATTTTTGGGGCTTTTAGTATGAATGTTTTTGCAATCATACTAATAGCCACAAAACTTTTAGTATGGAAATTCGCATTTACGAGATATAAGCATTCAAAACTAAAAGACAAATAGTAACAATTTGATTTCATGGGGACTTTAAATACACCTTAAATTCCTCATGAAATCAAAATGGAAGTTTTTTATCTTTTAGTATGAATTGTTTAGGCTTAAGTTTACCTATAAGCTAGCATGCTCCAAAACAATGACAAAATTTGTATTTAGAAGATATAAGCAATTTCACACTTACAGTCCCTAACATCTGCCAACATGGCTCAACGATTTTGATGACAGAAGATGCTAATTCTGTGAACAAGTGACCTATTTATAGTGTAGGGGGTGGGAAGCCTCAGTGCATTTGATTGGACAGAAAGTTTAATGAAAAGCTGAAGTGCAGTGTGATGTCATAAAAACCACTGATCCACATTGGCAGAGACTGCAAGTTTTGAATGCTTATATGCACATTTTGTCATTGCTTTGGAGCACACTAGCTTACAGATAATCTTACATTTTCGTACTACAAGCCAAAAAAGTTCAATTTTGATTTTATGGGGACTTTAAATATAGGCTACCTTATTCCGCATGAAATCAAAATTGAACTTTTATGGCTTTTAGTATGAATGTTTGGCTTAAGTTTATCTATAAGCGAGTGTTTCAAAACAATGACAAAATTTTAATTTAGAAGACATAAACATTCAAAACTTACAGCCAATATGGCTGAACGATTTTAATGACAGAAGATTCTTATTTCTTATAAGCCAAAAAAGTTCAAATTTAATTTCATGGGGACTTTAAATATAGGCTACCTTAAATTCCCAAAATTGAAGTTTAATGGTCAAGTTTACCTATAAGCTAATCTTATCTATAAGCTAGTGTGTTTCAAAACAATGATAAAATTTGCATTTAGAAGATAAGCATTCAAATCTTACATTCTCTAACTTCCGCCAATATGGATCAACGATTTTGATGACTTCACCCTGCACTTCAGTTTCTTATCAAACGTATTATCCAATCAATGCTCTCTAGATTATGAAGCGTCCCGCTCCCTACAATATAAACAGACACTGAAGCTGCGGCTAAAATTGGTTGGTTGTTCACAGAGTTAGTATTTTCCTTATGATAAAAGGCCTGTAGTGCACTATGTAGGGGATAGGTAACCACCATTATAGCAAAACAAGTCTGGTTTCGCGTTTTGTAACTCTGGCCCGGAGGTAAATTTAATGCCATGTGACACTGTTTACAAGCTGTTTTATTGATGCCTGTCCGCAGTTGAAACACCGATTGAATACTTAAGATACAGTATATTCATTCATTAATACACCTTGTTATAACTTGTAGTAAAGAAGGAATAATCGTAAACATTTGCGCTCCACTCTGCCGATTAAACTGAGGCGCCAATATAGTGATCAGTCATGCCACTAAATGACATTTATTGTTCGTATTTCCTAATAAAACTGTCAGAATTCAAAAGATAATACTTGGTTTCTTATCTAAAGTAACAATATGTGACCCTGGACCACAAAACCAGTCTTAAGTGTCAATTTTTCGAAATTGAGATTTATACATCATCTGAAAGTTGAATAAATACACTTTCCATTGATGTTTGGTTTGTTAGGATAGGACAATTTTTGGCCGAGATATAACTATTTGAAAATCTGGAATCTGAGAGTGCAAAAACATCTAAATACTGAGAAAATTGCCTTTAAAGTTGTCCAGATGAAGTTCTTAGCAATGCATATTACTAATCAAAAATTAACTTTTTATATATTTAGTAGGATATTTACTAAATATCTTCATGGAACATGATCTTTACTTAATATCCTAATGATTTTTGGCATAAAAGTAAAATAGATCATTTTGACCCATACAATGTATTTTTGGCTATTGCCGCAAATATACCCATGCAACTTAAGACTGGTTTTGTCGTCCAGGGTCACATATGTAAAACTCAAAGTTCCGTACCAAACTGAAAGTGAGTACAGAAAATGTTCAGTACCATCACATCCATGCACCCAGATAGATAGATAGATAGATAGATATGTGTTTGTGTGCACTTACTGATGCATTCTGGGAGAGAGCGGAAGTCGAATCGCCGCAGAGGGGCTGAGTCTGTTGTAGGAGGCGGGGTCAACTGCTTGTTTAGGAGAGGAGGAGAGGCCTGATGGAGAGAATGGGAGTGGCTTAGATTATTGAAAAATAAAAGAACACAATAAAAGGGCTTGGACACATTTGAGTGGAATACAATACAGTTGAATTGACCTAAATCCATCTTGCATGACAGTCCCAGAGACGGGCTCAGTAACAGACTGCAAAAATGTTTTTATAAGAAGAAAAACACAAGTGCATATTAAATGGTATCCCAGACAAGTAAAACCAATTGTTTGGCTAAAAACTATTGAGATGATGAATCTGACCGCCAGAGAAAGGTCTTCATTACAGGCAAAACAACATACTGGTCATTCACTTGTTACCACACACATGAATACACACCGACAAATCAAACACACACACACTCGTGTATAAACACAGAGGACCCATTGTGAATGCTGGCTGTGCTGCCTGAAACTTTGTGGGCACAGGAATGTGTAACTGGGGCCTCAAATGGAACTTTCAGTAACTGTGTGTGTGGCTGCCGAGAAAGTCTGTTCAGTTTCCCCTCTGAATTTGTCTCCTCTGCAAATTCTGAACGCTAACGAACAAAGGATGCCTCCGAAATGCTTCATTACCTCCTTACACTGTTTCCCTTAGCTGCTCTCTTGACCAAGCGGCTTTCTGCCCGCCCGGTCTACACGAATAGCACACGGTCACATGCGGGTTGTGTGCTATATTTGTGTGCCAGGATCGTGAGTTAACTACAGTAGGTGTGATCAGGAAGATCGCACAGCATGTTTGTCAGACTCCTTAGATAAATATTGATTCGTGCGTCAATAAAACTCGTCACATGATAAAGTCGCCTAGGAATGCTAAACTTTAACTGCTATGAATTCCACTGCTGCTTTATAATATGCTCTGGCCTCTTACATTAGTTGTGAACATAATATGCAACTTTTAACAAAAAGTATTAAACCTCAAAATGTAACTGAATGCATCATTCAGACTTTGAGTCTGGCAAACAATAAAAAATGCAAAAAAAAAAAAAAAAGAAGAAGAAGAAGAAGAAAAGGAAAATAAATGGGGGACAAAAATCCCTCCATTAATTTTTTTCTTTTTGCATTTTTTCTTTCTTTATTTTTTTCTTATTTGAAGTCTAGCATTCATTTCACTGATATGAATATATCTATATCTATCTATATATATATATTTAAAATGTACATTCACTGCTGATTTCGTCATTAAAAAAAAAATATATATATATATATATATACTAAATTATTTTGCAATTTACTATAAAGCTTTTTCCAAATTAACCCAGTTGAGCATTTTTTTAAATTAATATATGTGACCCTGAAAGTTAAATTTGTAGCAATAGCCTTTGTATGGGTCAATTATTATCAATTATTAATATTATTATTATTTTTCTTTTATGCCAAAAATCATGTTCCATGAGATATTTAGTAAATTTGCCTACCATAAATATACTGAAACGAAAAGTTTGATTAGTAATATGCATTGCTAAAAACTTCATTTGGACGATTCTCTCTCTCTCTCTCTCTCTCTCTCTCTATATATATATATATATTTTTGTTTTGTTTTGTTTTTTTTGTTTTTTTTGCACCCTCAGATTCCAGATTTCAAATATTTGTATCTTGGTCAAATATTTCTCTATCCTAACAAACATCAATGGAACGCTTATTAATTCGGAAAGAGGTATAAATCTCAATTTCATTACCCTTATGACAGGTTTTGTGGTCCAGGGTCACATATGTAACAGACTGTTGTCTGGTGTCATGTGGATCTACTTCTTCATCCAGCAGATCCCAGTTCCTACATTTAGTCTATGAGAGAATGTACACTTGATCTGAGGTTTAAAACCACACCTGACTGACTAACCAACCTCACAGCTGTGAGTTCAAACTGAGGTCAGCTCAAAGGAGAACTCCTAAAATACAGATTAGGAAACAAGGACAGACTAGATCGGGGTCAATTTATCACACCGCAATGTGACACTAAAGTGATTTTATGGTCGCATTGTACATTGGTTAATAATTTGCTTTAAACCCAGTTTCCAATAGTGTCACCAGATCTGGAGCAGCAATCAACAGTGAATGGGGCTTTTCCCAGCGGGCACAGCAATTTGAGAGAAACCTGTAATGATGCATGCCGAGTTCAAAACGTGTGTGTGCTTTGCATTGTTTGAACAAATCAGCAAAACATATGGTACACTGACTACCTATAGTACATGCTATTGCTAGACCGAGAAGTCTAGACTGCGTGAAAAAAAAACTTTCAATTATGCAGTTATGCAACTTTCAATACTTCAGGTGTGATGCATTACTGCCCTTTTATATAATGCATAGTCATATTTTATATAATATACACAACCAGTCAGTTGTTGTTATGACTATTTTCCACATTTTAGAATAATGACAGTTTTCAAAACTATGAAATTATACAAATGTAATAATGTTATTACTATAAATTCAAAACTATCTGTTATTCTTTTATCTTCTAGAACATTCTGGACATTTAATAAGCATTCACTGGACATGCGGGGTCATACAAAAAAATAAAAATAAAATAAAATAAACTATATTTGTCTATAAAACTTGTATCATTAAGGTCAAATGTAAAAAAAATGCTATATAAAAATTATTTTTTATATATTTTATTGTTGTGGACTTACCATATTAATAAACAACAACAATGTAGGTCTTTTAATTATTAACCTTTTTTCCCAAAGAGACTTGTTTCCTGGTCCACGTATGTAAGAGAAACAATTCCGCATAGACTTTGTACAGTAAGATTGGGGGATTACCGTACAGACTGTGTGCATTGCACTTTTGCTAACTTATGAGGCATTACAAAACAAACACATTCACTTTTACCATTAGCAGTGGAGTAAATCCTTTGACATCCAAAGACACATTCTCACACACACCCTCTGCCTCTTCATATTCACACCAAACAGTCAGTGAATAAAGAAGACGTGACAAATTCCAGAACAGCAAATATTCACACAATACACTCACAAACACACATGACAGTCACAGACAACTGCAAAAATCAAACACCGCCAGAGAGGAGCGCATGACTTGCACTAAAAGATACAGATTTGCAGTGTCTCAAGCGTGATGAACACACAATAATCAGTGGAATTTGCATCTACAGCGTCATATAAACATAAACAATCATTTATCGAGTTTAGAGGCTTAAGAAAACGGCTGTGTATCGCTAAATAATAATAAAACAAGTCTTTTCCACATCACATATTGCATTTGCCCTACATAGTATTCAAGATTCAGAAACATTCAGCTCCACTGTAATCCATTTCTTGGAGAAAATCTCACGAGTCGCTTCTTTTTAGTTCATCGAAAACATTTCACAATCAGGGTCCGATTCACAGAAGGAAAAAAAACATACCCACGACTACATTACCCAGATTCATAAGAGTATGAACTCTTATGAACTGTTTTTTTTAGCGCATTTAAACCATATTGCGCAACCTTGAGTGACTCTTATGAGCCGGATCTTTTTAGTTCATCAAAAACATGCGCAATCAGTATCCAATTTATGAACAGATGATCAATTAATGTAGTTGGATTTGTAAATACGAACTCTTATTAACTTTTTTTGGTACATTTAAAACTTACGTTGCAATCACAAGTGACTCCTATGAGCTGAATCTTTTATTGAATCATTTACTGTAGACTAAGGGTGTAGGTTTGATTTTGGTGTAATGGCAGACAACACAATATAATTGTTTGATTGATGATTGCTCTGAAGTCCTGATCTGAATCAAATGATTCGTGAACCCGCACCAAAATTCTGTTCTAAATGAAACAAGATTCAAAAACCTGCTCCAAATTTCCGATTTGAATCAAAAGATTTGCAATCCACGCTCCATAGTCCCGATCTAAATAATGATTCACGACATGTGAAGTCCCGAACAATAAGTTGTTTTAGAGCAGGTTTGTGACCAAAGTCGCATCTAAATTAAAAGATTTGTGATCCGTTCTGAATCATAAGTTTTATGAACCAGCTCCAAAGTTCCAACCTAAATGAAATGATTCGCAATCCACGCTTCGTAGTCCCGATCTGAATAATGATTCACAACATGCAGAACCTCGATTAATAATTTGACTTAGATTGGGACTTTAGAGCGGGTTTGTGAATCATGAATCATTCAATTTGCAAAATGATTCACAAACCCACTCCAAAGTTCCGATCTGAATCAAAAGATTCATGAATCCTCTCTGAAGTTTCAAACTAAATCAAATGATTTGTGAATCGGGACCAAAGTCTCGATTTGAATCAGATGATTCGCGAACCTGCCCCAAAGTATCATTCTAAATCAAAAGATTCATGATTCATGAATCCTCTCTGAAGTTCAGATCTAAATCAAATGATGCCATAATGGCTGACAACAGACATTGAATTGTTTAATCAAAATTATTGCTCTGAAGTCCCAATCTGAATCAAATGATTTGTGAGTCTGCACTAAAAACCCAACTGAATCAAATGATTCACGATTTGCTCTTCGAAAATTCTGATCTGAATCAAAAGATTCAATAATCCTCTCTGAAGTTTCAAACTAAATTAAATGATTTGTGAATCGGTACCAAAGTCCCGATTTGAATCAAATGATTCGCGAACCTGCTCCAAAGTATCATTCTAAATCAAAAGATTCATGAATCCTCTCCGAAGTTCAGATTTAAATCAAATGATGCCATAATGGCTGACAACAGGCATTTAATTGTTTAATCAAAATTATTGCTCTGAAGTCCCAATCTGACTCAAATGATTTGTGAGTCTGCACTAAAAACCCAACTGAATCAAATGATTCACGATTTGCTCTTCGAAAATTCTGATCTGAATCTAAAGATTCAAGAATCCTCTCTGAAGTTTCAAACTAAATCAAATGATTTGTGAATCGGTACCAAAGTCCCGATTTGAATTAAATGATTCACGAACATGCTCCAAAGTATCGTTCTAAATCAAAAGATTCATGAATCCTCTCCGAAGTTCAGATCTAAATCAAATGATGCCATAATGGCTGACAACAGGCATTTAATTGTTTAATCAAAATTATTGCTCTGAAGTCCCAATCTGAATCAAATGATTTGCGATACACGCTCTGAAGTCCAGATCTGAATTAAATGATACAGGAGTCTGCACTAAAACCCCATCTGAATCAAATGATTCACGATTTGCGCTTCGAAATTCCAATCTGAATCAAAAGATTCAGGAATCCTCTTTGAAGTTTCAAACTAATTCAAATGATTTGTGAACCTGCTCCAAAGTCTCATCTAAATCAAAAAATTCATGAACCTGCTCTGAAGTTCGATCTGAATCAAAAGGTTTGCAAATCCACTCCGAAGTTCTGATCTAAATCAAATAATTCACGATCTGAATAATGATAATGATCTGAATAATGGAAACTAATTCACTTAAAACAAAGTCTGCATATAATGTTATGAGAAGCTTTCAAAACTTTTTCGTCTTTAGTGTTTTAATAAAGCAGAACGCTAATAATAGCATCATGGCAAAGAATTTAGCGCTGACATTTCCTTTAGATAGCCTAATTAAAAATCAATTTTGATCTTTCATCAGACAGTTTGACAAAAGAAAGTAGGTGTGCTCAATGATGGCTTTAAGCAAATATGCAAATACAGAATTCATTTGGTCAGCCACTTAAAACAGCTTTCTCTGGAAAAACAGGTGAGGCACCACGCATAATGCAATCATTAACCTTGTCACAAAAAAAAAGAAAAAGATGCTGATATGCATAATGTAAGTACGCAGCAATTGCCCACCTCATGCCAAAGACTTCACACAGCGTTGGGTTTAATGTGTTAATGGGTGATGAAGAAACCAGTATATGGAGGTCTGTACACCAAGGATGTTTACTGGAGGCCAAACTCAAAATGAAATATCATGCTGTGTTGTTTTGCTGGTTAGCTTTAGCAGCAAAAATAGATGGTTTGCACTTACATCATGGTTTGGTCAGTTACCCAGATGTGCTGCCATACTGAAAATACTCGGATGTAAACATCATTGACTGCACAGTTAACACTCACTACTGAATACATTGTTCTGAATTGTGGAAGCTGCTAAATCGTATAGAGAAGGACTTAGTAAGCAGGAAAGGGTGCAATATTTTGATAAACTGAAGTATTAAATGAGATATTAGCCTAATATTTGACCAGAAATGAGAACAAACATGAATGTTGTCAAGATTCTTGCCCTGGAAATACTGGATAAGTTTATCCAACCACAATTTTGTTACTCAGTTTTTTGCACTCTTCTCCTTTGTTTTATTTGTTATATTTGTTATAACTTTTGGCAGTCTATAGTACTCCAAATGTTTTTCCTGGTCCGATTAGTACAGCCCAAAACTTGATAAACTTGACAATAATTAACCATTTTCAGCAGCAATAATCAGCAAAATATGCGAGTTTCATTAAGTTCAGTGGCATTTTAAAATATTTTACAATATGGCAGATTGAGGATGCTTCTGAAAACCCTCTATTAAAAACAATGAGCAAAGCTTCACTGACTTTATATATAGGCTCTATTATGTATATTGTTATGCTTTTGTCATTTTTAGCAGTACTTATGTGTACCTGGACCACAGCACCATTCATAAGGGTCAATTTTTCGAAATTGAGATGTATATATCATCTGAAAGCTGAATAAATAAGCTTTCCATTGATGTATGGTTTGTTATAATAGGACAATATATGTGACCCTGAACCACAAAACAAGTCTTAAGTAGCATTGGTATATTTGTAGCAACGGCCAAAAATACATTGTATAGGTCAAAATAATCAATTTTTCTTTTAGGATATTAAGTAAAGATCATGTTCCATGAAGATATTTTGTTAATTTCCCACCGTAAATATATCAAAACTTAATTTTTTATTAGTAATATGCATTGCTAAGACCTTAATGTTGACCATTTTAAAGGTTATTTTCTCAAAATTTAGATTTTCAATTGTTAAAAACCCTCTATTGACTGCCATTCAAAAGCACCCATGTATTCAGTAGACTTGCTGTCTAATACTGTAATGTAATCAAAAATGGTCTCAGAAACTGAATACCCAAGAAGCAAAGTCAGTCTCTTCCAAGCTGTGTACTTTCAGGGCTTTGTGTTCTTGGACTTTAATTTTGACACCTATTGATGTGGAGGTATCACCAAAAAGCAGTTGAAGCAGAACCTAATACTCATACATACTGTATGTGTCATCCATTGATTCCGCAACCAAAAGCGTCCGATAATGAGATGGCTACCAAGATAAAGTGAACAATAATCATGTGAGCTCAATATGGCGGCCACCATAAATGAGTTTATATAGGCCACTAAAATGACTCATCGAACACATCATCCTGAACACTTTTTCAACATTACTACTAGTTTAGCTCAGAGGTCTTCAACCCTGCTCCTGGGGACCCACTTGCCTGGAAAGTTTATTTGCAACCGGCTTCAGCACACCTGCCTGCAATTTTCAAGCTGTCTTGAGGAGCTTGATTGCCCGCTTGAGGTGTGTTTGATTAGGGTTGTAGCTAAACTCTTCAGGATAGTGGGGTTGAAGACCTCTGGTTTAGCTTAAAAACTTAAGTAGCATGGGTATATGTGTAGCAGTAGCCAAAAATATCATTAGGATATTAAGTAAAGATCTCCAAGAAGATATTTTGTAAATGTCCTACTCTAAAAACGGATTAGTAAACTGATCAGTAATATGCACTGCTAAAGACTTAATTTGGACAATATTCTCTCAATATTTAGATTTTTTTTTGCACCCTCAGATTCCAGATTTTGAAAAAGTTGTATCTCAGCTACATATTGTCCTATCATAACAAACTGATAAGAAAAACTGAACTTTATGACTGGTTTTGTGCAACGATCCAACTATGTGCTAAAATCTAAAACAACAGAGATCAAGGAAGATTCATTGTGACATTTTTTGAGGTGAGCTGCTGAAAGGGATGTCAGTTTTATTGTTTACAGGTTTAAGTCGGACTGTCATAACAATAATAGAGCGGGTCTTTCAAATGCTTTCAGGAGGAACATCACAGTGTCCAACAGAGCTTAAAGTCAACAAATTGTGTCTTTTCATCATTCAGATTCTTCACAATGGTCAATTCGGTCTCAGTAATGCGAATAAAACACACACATGCTCATAAAAACACACACACATGTAATTCTCAGAACAATTAAAAACAAACAGTGAACAATTAAACCAGTATCTCAAGTTTCGACTGCTCCGCAATATACCGCAGGGCAAAAATCAAGTGCTTTCATTTGCTCAGAAAATCTCCAGGACTAGTACTGGTTTGCCAAGTCATAATTAAATGTACAAGCCATTTAAATACACTAAATGTTTTTTTTAGCCCCGACTGGGAGCAAGACTTGTTTGACAGTCAGATCTATCACTGCTGTCACTCATCAGTGGCATCAAATTCAAAAGAACCTAGTGTCAAACTCAGCAAGTATGATATGAAGCAGTACTTTAGTTGTGATGCTAGTAAAACTGCTTTGATTTCAGTTGTGGTTTCACCTAAAGAGGTTTCTTTTTGCAGTAATGCCATTGAAGAACCATCTGTGAAGTACATTTTAATAATCTAAAAAACCTTGAATGGAAAGGTCACTGCATGTTAGAGGTTTTTTGTGCAATCTTTATAGTTGCCAGTAAAGAGTGTTGCACAGTAAAGGTCAAACAAGTAAAATGAAAACTTCTAATTCAGTGGAGCCAGTCCATACAAACCATAGTAAACTGTTTAAAACATACAGGGAACAATAGTGTACTCTATTTAGACCCACTACGTTTGCTAGGTAACGCTAATACGGCAAACATATCAGTTTCAGGAGCACACATTGTGTCTCAGAAAAAGCTGGTACTCAAACAATGGGCAAAGTTTCACTGACTTTATATAGATATTATGAATATTGTTATGCTTTTGTCATTTTTAGCAGTACATGTGACCCTGGACCACAAAACCCGTCATAAGTGTCAATTTTTCAAAATTGAGACGTATACATCATCTGAAAGCTGAATAAATAAGCTTTCCATTGATGTATGCTTTGTTATGATAGAACAATATGTGTGACCCTGGGCCACAAAACCAGTTTTAAGTAGGGGGTATATTTATAGAAATAGCCAAAAATACATTGTATAGGTCAAAATTATTGATTTTTCTTTTAGGGTATTAAGTAAAGATCTTAAGTAAGTATCTTCCATAAAGATATTTTGTAAATTTCCCACCATAAATAAATCAAAACTTTTTGATTAGTAATATGCATTGCTAAGACCTTCATTTGGACAACTTTAAAGGCGATTTTCTCAATATTTTGAATTTTTTCGCACCCCCAGATTTTCAGTTGTTGTATCTTGGCCAAATATTGTCCTATCCTAACAAACCATACATCAGTTGAATACTTTTTTATTCAGATGCAGATCAGGTTTTAAGGTTTAGACTTTTTTAAAAAGATATATCATAAAAGTTTTTCTAAGTCTGCATAAATCTAAAAAACCGTAGTGAAGTTTATGCTTTATAAAATAATAAAAACAATACGAAACAACACTGAAAGCACAAAAAGTCAGTTAGATAGTCAATTTAATCTGTTTTAAATTAAATTGTAAATTTTAATAAATTTGCTATGTGTTTTTGTCATTTTTATCATTTTTGTTTAGATTTAACATTTGTAATATTAAATATATTTTTAAATGCTATTTATTTTAGATATATCTTAATAGATTAAAATGTTATTTTAGTTAAATGATTATTTAGTTAAAATGAACATTTCTCATTTTTAATTAATGCGTTTTAAATTTTTTATATAATATTTGGTATTTTTTTATTTATTTTAATTAATGATTTCACTCATTGGTTAAAAAGCTACTTATGGTTAAAAAAAGTAAACATTCGTAAAACAAAATAAGCACAATTTTTATACTTTTAAAAAGAATATTTAATTTTATCACCTTTCAGATGATGTATACATCTCAATTAAAAAAAAAAAAAAAAGACCCTTATGAATGGTTTTGTGGTCCAGGGTCACATTTGGCAGAGATACTGTTTGAAAATCTGAAATTTGAGGGTGCAAAAAACAAATATTGAGAAAATCGCCTTTAAAGTTGTCCAAATGAAGTTCTTAGCGATGCATATTACTAATCAAAAATTAAGTTTTGATCTATTCACGGTTGGAAATGTACAAAATATCTTCATGGAACATGATCTTAATATCCTGTTTTTTAGCATAAAAGAAAAATCATTTTGACCCATGCAATGTATTTTTGGCTATTGCTGCAAATACACCCCAGCGACTTATGACACATATGAGGTTTTCTAGAGTTAAAATAATAATAATATATACAAATAAAGAATTTAATTCTCACTTTCTTGCTGTTCTGAGGACGAAGACAACTTTTTCTTTCGCATTGAGCGGTAAAACCGTGAATTCCTTCGTATTGGAGCTCTACTGGACAGCGTCTCATCTTCGTCATCGTCATCCTCGCTGGGCAGATGGGTCACTGGGGTCTGAGGTTTGGTTTGGACCTCTTGATGTTTATGTCCCCACTTCATTCGGAACAGGGCTGTCATCGCCATCAGCTATCAGTAACGAGATCCAGCCGTTCACAGAATAATCCCCATCTGACAAGCGCAGCAGGAATTCCCATCCAGACCGAATACGAAAGTTCGAAGCTCCCAAACACACAATCCCACCAGAGTCACAGAGAAGTTATGTGGCTGTTCTTGACAATCAACTCTCTCATTCTTCCTTCGCCTCTTTCTTTTTCCTCTGCCTGAGGGCCAGGCGTGTTGTTACTGACAAGTCTGAAGTCTGTCTTTCTCTCTGCCAGTCCTCGTGTCTCGCAAACCTGTCCTTTGGCCCTCGGTGTCAAAGTTCTCCCTCCTCCCTCTCATTCATTCTCGCCGGGCCGGCCTCCCCGTCCGTCTCTCCCGCCCTCTTTTCCTTCTCTGTTTCGCTTGCCTTACCCTGTTCTCCCCCTGAGCGCATAACTTTCAGCCCCACGTGTGTCTCAAACAGGTAGAGTCAGTCGTCTAAAACAGCAGATCTTGTATTTTTAGCTGTCACTTTGGTAATAATGACGTAGACACCTCACCCAAGATGTCTCACCAAACAACACAACTATGAATTCTCCCACACTTCTTTACAAAGGCTGCAATGTCAACAAAGATTACTGGAGTATGCTTTACAAGAAATTACTATTTCAGTATTTCCACATTTAATGCAGTGTTTTGTTTGCTGTTTCTTTGAAATGTTGGTGATTTTTTTTCCCTCAGTGTTTGTGCATCAGTCTTGTTTTATGTTTTGTCATTTGTCATTTTGAGTAAAATTTAGTATTTTTGAAAAGAATATTTACTTTTATCTTTAAAGTTTTTCTAATATTATGCATAAATCCAAAAAAAATCTTAGTGAAGTTTATGCTTTAAAAAAGAATAAAAACAATACAAAATAACACTAAAAACACTAAAAACCTTTAGTCAATTTTTTTTTGTCAATTTAATCCGTTTTCTATTTTATTTTTAATTTTAGTAATTTTGTAATTTGTAATATTAAATATATATTTTAAATGCAATTTTTTTATATGTCTTAGACTTAATAGATTTAAATTTCATTTTTAGTTAAAAAATGTAGTTAAAATGAACATTTCTCATTTTCATTAATTTTTTAAAAGTTTTTATCTAATGTTTGTATTTTACTTTATTTTAATTCATTATTTCAAAGTGATATTTAATAGTTTTTGTTTCAAAATAACAACAAATTCTTTGTAACACTGTTTTTTTTAATAACATTTAATTTTATCTTCATTTATTTTAATATATTTTGAAGTTTATTTTGCTTTGAAAATAAGTTTTTCTAATGTTATGCATAAATCTAAAATAAATTTGTGAAGTTTATGCTTAAAAGAACAATACAAAAACAACATTAAAAACACAAATCTTTTAGTCAAAATTCTTAGTCAATTGAATCATTTTTTCATTTTATTTTTAGTTTTAGTAAGTTTGTTACGTGTTTTTGTCATTTGTAATGTTAAATATATATTGTTAATGTTGTTATTTTTTAATTATTTCTGAGATTTAATAGATTTTTAGTTTTAGTTTTCATTCATGCTTTTTTAAGTTTTTATCAAATATTTGTATTTTATTGTATTTTAATAACCCATGTTATTTTAGTATAATTCATATACTATTATAGTATTAATATTTTAATTTTTACATCAGTTTTCAAATTTATTTTAAGTTTTGGTCATTTTGTTATGTGTTAACATTTTTTAAATGAAATATAATTTCAAATATTGTTATTTAGTCAACCTATGTTATTTATTATAATTGATATAATATTACAGCATTAATATATATATATTTTTTAATCATTTTCAATTTTATTTTAAGTTTTAGTAATTTTGTTATGTGCTTTTATCCTTCTTATCAGTTTTTTGTAAATAGTTAACATTTTTAAATATATATATATATATATATATATTAATGTTGTTATTTTTAAAATATTTTTTAGATTTCATTGATTTTTATTTAATTTTTTGTTCAAAGGTGTAGCATGAAAAATAAAAGATTTCATTGAAAATTTTTATTTTATTTTAATTAGTGATTAATGTTTTTTATGCTATGTCAAAATGCTAAATCATTTTTAAAATGAAATATATTTTTAAGTATCGTTATTTATTTTATTTCATTTATTTTATTCATCTTTAGTTAAAAAAATGTAGTTAAACCTTTAATTCTTTTTTTAAAGTTTTCTTCTAATATTTGCATTTTATTTTGTTTTAATTCATTATTTTAAACTTATTTTTAATAGTTTTCGTTTCAGTCAAAAATAACAACACATTCTTTGTAACACCCTGTTCTCTACAGTCAGCTGATTACTCAGGGTTAAAAAGTTCTCTCTCTCTCCTGCTTGGCCAAAAGCTCTCTGTCTAATCCCACTGTGCTCTTGCTGATTAACACACACTGACAAGCACACAAAAGCAAGGGACACACACACAAATCAGAATGGCCATGTAACCACAAACATTTACCAAAAAATAATCCACAAATTTCCACTGAAGCACAAACATCAGGCACACACATGGAACAACATGCATCAATAAGTAAATTAGGCAAATCTGAGTCAGACCATTTCTATCACAAAAACAAGAGAGAAACGCCTCTTACCATTACCTTTTTCAAGCCAAGGATCAGTATAACATTACAAAGAGAAAGAGCATGCATACCTGAGAGAAAAATAAGGATTATGGGACGTCTTTGTGTGTCTAATCTAACCATACTTTGCCGGATAATGTAAGTTAAATAAATCTTAAGTATAAGTCTTCTCTTAGCAGAACAATTTGGATTTGAGTTTGCATTTTGCCATATATTTTAGATCTAGTATGTGTGTGTGTGTGTGTGTGTGTGTGTGTGTCAGGGGTATTCAGAGATAGTGGGTGTATAAACAAAGCCTGCTGTCAGTATTGAGTTTTGGGATGGAATGTGGATTCATCGAATCCTCGGAATCCTGCAGTTACGCAATGCCAGTGGAAAGAGCGCTGCGTCAATGTGAAGGGCGCACCTCGCTCTTATAAACGTAACCTATGAAGAACAGGTGTGCCGCAGTCCCATAGGCTGCATGTAAAAGACTGCCCAGCCTTGTCTAAATGATCATCAGCAGTGCGATCAAGGTCCATGTGGCGTGTTGATAACAGTTTTACCTCTATAATAGAGCCTACGTATTCATTAACTGTGTGAACAAATATTGTTTGTGCTGTTGCTCAATATATATTATATATAATATATATGTTAGCATTAATACTTTAGGGAAGCAAAGTTTCTTAAAAATAAAGGTGCTTTAAAAGGTTCTTCAAGTGATGCCATATTTTTGGCCGATCAAGAGACTAAACCATCTCTTTCTTACTTTTTATAATCTGAAGAACCTCCTTTTATCACAAAGAACCTTTTTTGAAACCGATGTTAAAGGTTCTCTGTGGAACCATTTAGACAAAAAAAGTTTCTTCTATGGCATCGTGAAGCAGCTTTATTTTTAAGAGCGTACAATCAGAGGAAACAATGGTGTTTCAATTTAAAGAGCAGGTCATGTGGGTTTCGAAAAATAAGTTTTTTGCAGTTTGTAACATAACTATCCTTCAGTGTAAAGAGTCTGCAAAGTTGTTCATCAAAAAAAAATGCATGATAGATAAAGATATTGTCTATCAAAAGAAAGAGTCGACTGTAGCGCTTTAACGAGTCATCATACAGTTGAGATCAAAAGTTTTCACCCCCTTTCCGAATCTGCAAAATAAGAGGGGTCATACAAAGTGCATGTTTCTATACTACTGACCTGAATAAGATATTTCACATAAAAGGAGTTTAAATACTAGCTTGATTCCTAATACTGCGTTGCTACCTGAATTATTCACAACTGTGTTTTTTGTTTAGTGATAGTTGTTCATGAGTCCCTTGTTCATCCTGAACAGTTAAACTGCTTGCTGTTCTTCAGAAAATATCCAAATCCAAAAATTCATCTTTTCACACTGAGGACAACTGAGGGGCTCATATGCAACTACTACAGAAGGTTAAAATGCTCACTGATGCTCCAGAAGAAAAAACAAACATGCATTAAAAGCCAGGGGGTGAGTTTTTTTTATTTGAAGATCAGTTATTTTGTCTTCTGGGAAATCTTCTGTAGCCTCTGAAGGGCAGTACTAAATGAAAATATATGACATTTAGGCAAAATAAGAAAAATGCACACATCTCCATTTGGTTTAAAAGTTTTCACCCCCCAGCTCTTAATGCATCGTTTTTCCTTCTGGATCATCAGTGAGCATTTGAACCTTCTGTAATAGCTGCATATGAGTCCCTCAGTTGTGAAAAGGTGGATCTCAAAATCATACAGTCATTGCAAGTCCCAGACTAAAATGCATGTTTGTGCTGTCTGAACTAAAAATATCTTGCTCTGACATATCTTGAAATATGTCAGTGCCATTGTTTTGTCTCAAGATGCACACCTGTAATGTTATCTCCCAAAGCATTTTTATAAAATCTGCTTAAAAACCTAAGGCCTAGTCCTGGCGTAAGATAAGCACTGTCTGTGAAACTGGGCCTATATCACGCAATTGCGACTTTATTTCTCAGAATTCTGACTTTTTGTCGCAATTGCAAGTTTATATCTTGCAATTCTGACTTTATAACTCACAGTTGTGAGTTTATCCCCTGGTTTTACAGACAATGCTTAAGGCTAGTCCCAGATAAAATGCATGTTTGAGCTGTGTGAACTAAAAATATCTTGCTCTGACATATCTTAAAATATGTCAGTGCCATTGTTCTGTCTCAAGATGCACACCTGTAACATTATCTTCCAAAACATTTTTAAAAAAGCTGCTTAACCCTTTAGCTATCACTCCCATTTTTGAACAGAGACGTGAAAATGCAGTATTCAAGCTTAATTTTTTTATAAATATCATGAACGAAAACATTTTGTAATACGATTTTGATGTACATTTTCCATGATAATGCAATGTCTGATTTCAAAATGGTTTTCAAAGGATGAATTTTGAGATTTTAAGATTTCATGTGATATATATTTTTTTATTATTTCTAAAGCGTAATAGGAATTAAAAAGCCAACGTCTTTATGACAAAGGTCAGAAGTCCTATTATGAAGTAGATTTTCGAGGTTCACTCTTGACATAAATTAATCTATTACTTTTCCTACATAATTTGTAACACAAAAAAATTGTAAAATATCTATTTAGGAGACCTTTCCAATGATATATAGTCTGTCACGATTAAATTAGAATTTATTTGTAAAATGGTGATGTAAACCTAGGCATCCCACTGAGGGGACAGGTGACAATTAAGGGGTTAAATATCACTGTTAAATAAGCACTGTCTGTGAAACCAGGCCTATATGATGCAATTGCAACTTTATTTCTTAGAATTGTGAGATCTAAAGTCAGATACACTGCTGTGAGATTCTGACTTTATAACTCGCATTTGCAAGATTATATCTAGCAATTCTAAGAAAAAAAAGTCAGAATTATAAGACAAAAAGTTGCAATAAGCTTTTTATTATTCAGTGGCAGAAAAAGGCTTACACAGGACTCCGACACAGTATTAGCACACTTTAAAGTGCTTTAAAGTATTCCTGTTACACCAGCTGAAGAGCAGCTTAAGCAAGGCTGTGAGAACAGTTGCTAACCCACACAGGCTGTTTTCTTCGGCCTTTCAGTGGTTTTATGAGTCAATAACAGCGGAACTTGAGGTTTGTCGTCATCTAGTGGTGAGGTTTGGTTCTTCCCTTTGCAGGTGGACCCTACTGTAGGCCACTTACTGTAAATGTCGCGCGTGAGAAAAAAAGGTGAACGTTGCGTATTAAAAGGAAGTCAAATGGTAATTTGGCTTTTAGGTGACATTTCACACACGTTCGGTCTTTATCTACTCGCTTCATCTCATCTGACAAAAATATGTTTAAGAGCGTTTGCTAATGCTTCATTAAGGCATTTCTAAATAAACATTCCAAATGCCCATTTGGGGGGGGGTTACATGAACGTCCAACTAAAGATTCTGAGAACTTTGAACAAACGTTCTATTACTGTAAGAACGTGTGTTCAGAACTTATGACAGAACATTAGCCAATATTCCGAGAACGTTCTTATTAGCAAAGATGGAAAACCCGTGGGGTACCGCAGATCTGAGGGGCCCGTTACGTCATACACAAGCGTTACAGTCGGAACAATACGTGTACAGGTTTCATAAACTGATAGAGAGTGTTGTTGTGGCCAATTTGTATAGCTACATCTGTCATTGTTTATAATTTTTTTTCTGTGCCTCACCATACCTGTTTAACGGCTAAACAAGTGAACACAAACCCACGCTAAAGTATACGCATTTATCATATTTATCAAATGTTTGATACTTTTAACTTATGAGCTTCATAGCTAATGGTTTTTTTGTTTATTGTTTTGCTAAAAAAAAAAAAAAAAAAAAAAAAAAAAAAAAAAAAAAAAAAAAACATACATGCCGCATAACCTGTCACAAAATGAGTCAACGCAGTTTTGTGTGTTTAAAGTGTAATTATTTGGCTTCTCGTTTGACTAAACCCACAAACAAACTCGGCTCGCTGCAGAAGCTGACTCTATAGCCTAGTTTCTCTTTTGCCAGATTACCCTCACCAGTTTCTGTCTGACTGAGTTCAGTTTGTCTGCAGCGGAAACACGAGAAACAGAACCCACTCGACCAACAGACAGCGGCACGCGATGCTTCAGCGACAGTTTTCACAACTCATCTCCCGTGAGGACTTACAACTCAAGTGTGGATAACGGTAGACGACAGCGAAGAATAATCATTTACTGTCCGTGGGAATGAACTCCAGCACATCATGTGAGTAACCCGCGTCTCTGTTCATTATACACTTACTATAGTAACCGCAGTTTCCGTCTAAATGCAACTATATCTATACCATCGTGATAAAGACATACAATATACATTCAAGATCCAAGTCTTTCGGATATATGTATTAAACAAGTATCTAGATATAACGTTGTAAATACATTGCAAATGTGTACTACATGGGCAAGTTGCATAAAAGGTTTAGACTAGTCTTAAAAAGTTAGTCAGCTATTTTTTCTTTAAGACTGGTCATAAGTTTTTTTTTTTTTTTTATTCAGTTACAGAAAAATGTAGATTAGTCAAGGTTGTATCCAAAAAATAAGACTTATTACCCTTTGGTTAACTGATAGTTGGTCAAACTAGTACTTAAGACACTGTCTTAACATAGAGGCAAAGTTTATGCAACTGACCCCTGATGTGTATCGTTGATTTTCAGTTCAGCTTAATTCAGTTCCAAAAATATTGATTCAAAATGCTGTCATTGTAACAATCTAACTTGTCATCATTTCTGTAGTTTCCACTTAATGCTTGAGTTTTCTTCTTTTCTTAAGAGTTTCACGTTTATTTTCTTCATAACGTAGGCTACATACGTTCAAAGATCAAATAAATTAGGCAGCTGTTAAAATGCTCAATTTTTAGTGTGGTAGGCTAACTATAGAACAAACGAAGAAAAAAACAGACAAAAAAAACAAAAAGGAAAACCCCTGGGTGCCCACATTTCCATTTGCTGCCTTCAACCGTTATATCATCTGAGTATTTCCAGTGATTGGTGTTCAATCTCAAGTCATCACCTTATAGATTTAACCTACTTTGGGGTATATTTAACCACATGTTCGGATAGAAAAGCTGCACTCATAATCTATAAATCTATTTGAACCGTTCGTAATGAGAAGTTTAAATGTGCATTTAGCAGATGCTTTTATCCAAAGCGACTTACAAGTGAGGACAATGGAAGCAATCCAAATCAACAAAAGAGCAATGCTCTGACAAGTCTCAGATTAGCTTAGTGCAGTACATAGCAAGTTTTTTTTAAATGATATAGTAAATAAAAAGAAAAACAGATAGAATAGAAAAAGAATAGAGCAAGATAGTTTTTTTTTTTGACAAAAGAATAGTATTTTTTTTTTAGAAAAGAAAAAGAAAGTTAAAAAAGATGGATGACAAAATAACATACAACCTGAACATGTTTTTGATAAGTACTAAAGTAATTTAGTAGGCTATTTAATATTTTATACACGGATGTGGTAAGTTCCAGTCAACGGTTATTTGCATGTAGATTTTCATATATTGTTTGTTTAAGATGACACACAGGATATGAGTCTCTTTTCCACAAGCCAGAATTGGAACTTAAAGACCTGTTCACAAAAAGAAAGATCACTATAGTTAGCTTTCACACCAAGGCATGATGAATTTCTCTTTATTATAAGCATGCACTGCTTATGTTCTTCATCTGCCACTTTAAATACTACGTAGTCTGTGCTGTTATACTTAGATGTTATTGTTATCTGTGTATTTACACAGGCAATCACAAAACTGCATGTACACATTTAAAAAATGATTATCCAGGAGAGACGATGCAGGAAAAATAGAAACAATGGGTTTAGTCTAGAAGTAAAAGCATTTTGGCTCATGAACACACACACACATTTTTTAAGTGATATCAGCTTGATAAATGTGCTAAAATGTAAGCAACACATTTCAGGCAGGATGTGTTTTTACTGTGTAGCTTGACAAACCTCAAACCTTAACCATATATCGATAAATATAGTGTGGACGATCCTGAGATGTTGGTCAGGCAACAGCAGTTTCGGCAAACCTGAGTAAACTAGAATTATGATGTCACTAGTGTACATACTAGTGTATACTCTGTTCTTTATGTCAACCAAAAAACTGGTTTCTGATTTCTTTAACATATCTAAATATTTAAGGCAGACACTTGTGTTTCAGCATTTAATGAAGTCAAACCCAAAGATGTTTGCTTATCATTAGAACAGTCACCATATGTTGAAATATAAAACATTATCCAACAGCCATCTTTGTTTATGAAAGCATTACAATGGTGACTGGTTTGTAATGAGTACAATGTGGGCCTATAATTAATTCATAAAGCCTGCTAGTCTGCAATACAGTCATAGATCTTTTTTGTTTTGGAAGAATGTGAAGCTTAATATAAAAAAGCGTAATTTTATTCATTAACTTCTAGTTTAAAACATTACTTGAACTGTAAAGTTGAAACCATGTGTAATCGTTTACAATTTTAGCGTTGAGAAGATTTCAAAGAATGCTTCGTCCTGAATTTGCCTATTTATACTACTCATTTGTGAAGGAAAAAGTACACACTTTGAGTGTTTAGCAGACGAGTAAGCAAGCATTGGGACATACTATCAAATCATGCAGCTGCATCTTACGTGCATTGCATGCATCCTTTTTCTCTGTAAACAAGCTAGCCAGTCATCTTGTCACAGTTAACATCCTCCACATTTAATTTATTTTAACTTTCTACCGTATCAGAGAGAATAGAAGTAGCGCGTTGATATGTGCGTCTTTCATGCAGAACTCATGCTCATATTTTTTGGATAATAGTGCATTTGAATGGCTGAATGGGTGATTTTAAAAAGCTGTACATTGTTGTTGCACAATAAATATAACACAGATAACAAAACAAAAAAATTACCAGGTTATGTTGATAAGTAAGTCACAACCCTTTATCTAAACCTCTTTTAACTATTGCTTGTGCAGGTATACCATGTTTGTAGTTTTTTAACACTTTTTAGTAGTTCTGAAGCAAATCCTTCTCCAAAGCGCAATAGGTTATGGGCAATATTAGCCGTTGGAGTGTGCACAGATCCACATTTTAAAAATCTACTGGAAATAATAGACATTTGGCATACACTTTTTAGTATTGGAACACACTTATTATAATGTAGCGTACTATTTATGATGGATAGTATGCACACTGGGATGCAGGGTAAGTCATAGAAGTCATAAGCCTTTTGGGTTCCAAAAAGGAAGCTTTTTTGTTAGTGTGAAGAATGTTGTAAGGTTGGTAATATTACAAAAGTAAAGCATAAAGAACCTTTGCAAACCTTTTCGCACGTCACACCTTTTCCAAGTTAAAAACTTGCGGGTCTATTAATAATGAAGACATGTTTCAACAGGCTACTTTCAATTAAACGCCCAACAGAAATACTTTTCACTTGAAGTTAACTCACCTGTTGAGAAACAAAATGTTTGTTGTATCAACCGAAACACAAATATTTCATCAAATGCCTCCATCTTGGATTAAGGCAACCCTATTTGGGTTATTTTGGCAAACAAACGGGAAGGGATGGGTTATTTTAACCTAGCTGGTTGAGTTAAATCTTTGACCCAACATGCTGGGTTGTTTTATTTAACTTAACTATTGGTTAAAAATTACTAGATTGCTTGTTAAAAACAAGCCCGGTTTGAAAATAATAATAATAATAATAAAACGCACAGAGAATTAACTCAAATATTGATTGAAAATTACTATTGCTGGTTTAAGCCTTTAACTCTCACTCCCATTTTTGAACATGACGCGAAAATGCAGTATTCAAACTTAGTTTTTTTTATAATTCATGGACGAAAACATTTTGTAATATGATTTTGATTTACATTTTCCATGGTAATTCAAAGTCTGATTTTAAAATGGTTTTCAAAAGATTTTAAGATTTCAAGTGATATATAATGTCTTGTGATTTCTAAAGCATGAGAGGGAAAAAGACAATGAAGAAAGTCTTTTTGCGACAAAGGTCAGAACTCCTGTTGTGTAGTAGATTTCTGAGGGGCACTCTTGTCATTAATTAATCTATTACTTTTCCTACATAAGAGTCTTAGACCTTTCCAACGATATAAAGTCTGTCATAATTAAATTAAGATTTACTTGTAAAATGGTGAAGTAAACTGTGCGTCCCACAGAGGGGACGGGTGACAATTAAGGGGTTAAAATGAATCAAAAATAGGTTGGAAATTAAAAAGCAGACATAGAATTACTAGAAGCAACAGTGATAATCAAAAGGTGAACATTTATTAATAAGTAAAAACAAAAATATAAAAGGCAAATTGAATTATACTGCATAGTTTTGCAAACTTGTTTAACAAGCATTTAAAAAATACAAATATAACGTTTCACTTCAAGTGTACTAAACTGCTCTCTGTTGTCCTTTTTAACCGTAATAGTGCCAAATAGTGTCGCTGAAATCTGAGCTGGTGATGGGACGCTGTTCGGTGGGAAAACTGCGAACCTCAGACTGCTGCCTCAGTTTCACATACAGCTGAAAAATGCTGTGACTCACTTCATAACCTGCCCATAAACAAACAGTACATAGTTGAGAAAATATTTTATCATCTGAATTACAGTCAGTGTTATAACAAGTAAAATAAGTTATGAAAGGCAAGGTGTTTTCATCATGCGAAACAACCATTTAGCTGACTGACATCTTGTCCTTGTATGTTGCGTTGCGTAAAATAAAATAATTTACAGCAGAGTAAAAGCTTTATAGATTAAATAAAACAGATACAAACTTTTAATCCACTGAAGAAGTCCAACAAATCGGTGGTGATGAGGACTCACTCTCTCCTGAAGGGTATGCTTTCTAAATGTAAAGGACCTTCCACAGTTCGAAATTCTTGTCAGAAATGTTCGCACGTTGAAAAATAAATATGACCTCAACTCACATTGTGTCAATCATGTTTACACACTGCCTCCAAAACTTACGTCCATCATAAAAAAAAAATCTGTTCAGGTTTAATTTTCTGTTTTCGCATCCATAACAAGTATTTTGAAAGGTGTTTTGACAAGTCAGAGCCACTGTGACAATCTGTGCATGGCGAATTTTGACAACTATTTGTTTGCATCTAGTGTTTTACCCACAGATGGCTAAGTGATTCGTGTGCAAATTAGTTTGTTTTACTTGTTTTTTTCCAAGTGTTTTTCCAGTGTTGTGGTGAAAGCAGGTAGTAGCGGTTGAATCGGGAGCACTTCCATGGTGTTGTCACTGGTTTCACCCACTGGGTTCATGTGCTTAATTTCCCCCTGCCTGTAACTGAATGACGATTAGGGTGTAGTAAGTTAGATAGATTATTTATTTGGAAAAGGTAGATAGGGTGAAAATTCAGAGTATTTGATTGCACAATTAGTTGCCTGCAGTCTGTGAAGTGTTTATGGCTGATGTGGAAAAGTTTACGAAATCGCCTTCACATGAATCATTAAATAAATGCACAGAGTCTTAATCACAGTCTTAGAAATTTAAATTAGTGATAAGAGATTGAAAGAAAGTACTATTAAGCTAGATTTGGAAAATAAGTTGATAAAAAAAGCAGTTTTACCAACTGAAATGGACCAAACTCAAGACGTGCAGGCACAAAACTTATGTGCTTCACAGTCTGTCTTAACTTTTGACCAACAAAAAGGATTCTGCAAATAGATTCTGAGAAAATGAAACAACAATCTGAACAAGGTAAGCTTGAGTTAGAGAAGGAAAAATAGAGCCAAAACTTAAACTGGTATAGGAAAGTACGCTGAATACAGATAGTTCAGTGGAATCAGGTGTTTGTGGAAGTTTTCCACTTCATCAAAATGTAAAACTTGTTCCTAAATTCAATGAACATGCTCCAGATGTCTTTTTTTCTCTCCTCTTCAGCGTTAAACTGTAATTCATCAACTGGCTGCTAGAGACTGGCTCCAAAAGGGAGTCAATCCCATGGAGGACTCCCCATGTTAAAATGCCCAACATTACAGCAGAAAAAACTTGTTTACAGCCTGGTACAAAAAGTGGTTTTGGTCTATATAGCTAATTTTGCCCTTCATGTCAACTGTAAGGGGGGGTGGACTTTTTTTGAGCCTTGAAGTACTGAAATTAAGGGCGTAGCCACTTGATTGACAGGTGGATTGTCACTGCGGTCACCACTGTTGCACCAGGTGGGCGTGGTTTCAGCAACCAGCTCCACCCACGTCCCGCCCCTTTGTCCATTTTCAATTATCCGGGGATGACGCGATGCCAAGATGGCGACGGCTGACTCCCGCCCACTATGAGCTTCTAAAGGCGCAAGCCATTGAAATGAATGGGTTTCATAGCGCAGCGCAGGGCTTTACACATTTGGTGTGAAAGCCGCTTAACGCAGAATATCACAGAATTTGTCCAAGTTTGGATGAATAAATCAAAAGTAGCATAGGTCATTACACTTAAATCGCAAACTGGACTAGTATTAGTAAATATTAAGCTGCAAAAAATACCATTTAAATATGAATCCTGTGTGATTTCTGTATGCATGAATAGCACAGAGGCCCTGTTTCATTTAATACACACATACTGTGAGCACATGACGCTCGCAGTGTTTTCTACGTCGCTGTCTTGCTACATGAGGACATTAAATACATGAACAACAGTCAGTGTCTACTCTAATGACAAATAATTACCCAAAACAGCGGAAATACAAGACGGAAATACAGAGAAAGATCTTACATGCATGATATTGAGCATGCATGAAATTGAGTTTTTTTGGCAATCTTTCCATCTCTTAACACCGAATGTGCTCTAAGATGGTCAGTGGTGGACAAAGTACACAAATCAAGTACTTGAGTAAAAGTAAAGATACGTATAATAAAATATTACTCCAGTAAAAGTAAAAGTACTCCTTTTTCAAAGTACAAAAGTACTGATAGATAGATTCATTTTGCAATTTTATATAGGCTACTTAATTAAATTTTATATTATCATATATATTTTATAATCCTACTACTCAAAATAGCTGTGAATTTCACAAAACCACTATATGGAGTCAAGATATATTTTTGTTGTTGATATGGACTACGTTGATGAGAGTGTGAAACTTGCACTGCGATTTACCTGAGAAAACAGATTTGACCATCTCATTTTCACCAGTAAGAAAAAAAAGTGTTTTAAAGCTAGTTGTTCTGCAGAATGTCACAAAGAATCAGTTTGTTCATGAATCAGACACTGCTTATTCGTCTCGGAGTCAGAGAACGTGATCGATTATAAGGAGTAACGATATGTTTTAAGAAATGTAGTGAAGTAAAAAGTATGATCCTATGCTTTGGAATGTAGTGAATTAAAAGTAAAAGTTAGTCAAAATTAAACTACTCCAGTAAAGTACAGATACTTGAAAAATGTACTTAAGTACAGTAATGAAGTAAAACTACTTTGTTACTGACCACCACTGAAGATGGTTAGATACATGATGGGCTAATGTAGAAGCAAATAACTTCCAAAAATAACCCCCTTTGTATTGCATGGCATATTGTATATGTTCAGGGATGACAGATTGACATGCTATTGACTGGATGTAACTTTTGATACTTTGTGGTGAAAGTGGCTCTCCTATTGACTTTGTCCTGCGGCTCTCGTGACAAAAAATAGTGAGGACCACTGGGCTATGATCTAAAACAAACTGTGTTATTGTTGCAGTGTGTGTTAGTTGGTAAGGCACAATTAGCTTTTTCTGCTTTAACTACTGATGAGTGTAAAGATACTGCTAAATCGGCAGTGTATGAGTGTGTGCCAGAAACATATCGACAACGATTTAAGTCTCGTAAAATGTTTCCAGGCCAAACCCATTTGGAGTTTGTGCGGGATTTAAGACGACATGTTGCACATTTGTGTGCATCCCTTGATGTTGAAACATTTGTTGATTTACTTGAGTTGATTATAATTGAAGAGTTTAAAATCTCTGTTTCTGAGCAAATTATGACATATGTTAATGAACACAAATTTCAGTCTCCTGAAGAGGCTGCGTTGTTGGCTGTCTGATAACTTTGTGCTTACTCACAGGAGTACTGCTGCTGCTTGGCAGACACAAGGAGGAAATTAAAATTAGTGTAGCTCGTATTACAAATGCCACTTCACAGTCTGGTCACATTTTTTCAAACAAATTTTGTTTCGAGTAAATTTTATTTGAAAAACGGAATGCATTACTTTTTTTTTAAACTAAGTAACATAATTAGTTACTTTTTAGGGAGTGACACAATATTGTAGGGATGCACCGAAATGTAAATTCTTGGCCGAAGCCGAAACTGAACAAAATGAAACACTGGGCTGAAGGGTGATTACCGAATACGTTTTTTCAGGTGGTTCCCCCACCATGTATTTTGCCAATTTTTTCACCATTGCATAAAATTAAAAAGCCAAAATGTGCTTTTTAAAGTTTTGTCTTGCTTTTCAAAAAAAAAAAAAAAAAAAATTGCAAAACAACAATTTAAAAATATTTACCTAACACTGAACATTTTTAACACTCTGGTAGATATTATAGCCTACCAACAAATTTTAACAATTTAACTTAAAATAAATAAGTTAGTAAAATAGTATTCTTTGGTCATTTTTAAGACCCCTTTCTTGAATCAGGGATGTGTTTTTTAATGTGCAAATTATGAGCAGAAGAGACCTCTTTTAAAACATTAGAACATATCACAGATCCCAATTTGAACACTATGTGTGAATGTTGTAATACATGTAATAATAGAGCTGTTGCAATTATTGTTAGGGGCCAAGAACCAAAGGTGCAATGGCACCTATTGAAACCGTTGGCGTTCCTATTATTATTATTATTCTTCTTCCGCCATTGAGTCCATGGCAGCCCATAGAACTGATTGTGGGAAAGTTGTTTTGATTTTGACAAACTCAACATTAACTGTAGCAAATTTGGAGTCTTTAACTCAAACTCTCTAGCGCCACCAGTTGTCCAAAATTTTTGAATCATAAGACACAGAAGCAAAATTATTTTTTTCTCTGAATCCTTGGCTCATGGACACCGTAATTCCAAAATCGTAAGGTTTTTTTTTTTTTTTTTTTTTTTAATAGTTCGTAAAACCTAGACAGTTTGCCTGATTTTTACCAAAATTGCTTCACATCATCTTCAGACCATGCTGGCAAAAAGTTATTGAATTCAAGTTGATTCGTTTTCGAATAATGTGTGAATGAATTCTATGAAAAGTGCACAAAAATGGATGTAAGGCTATATCTCCGCAAAGGTTTGGCATATTCAGTGTGTGTTATTACAAGCATGACCTGAGACTACTTGCAGTGTTTCGGCACAGTGCCACCTAATGGTGAGGAAATACGAAAAATGGCTATTTTAGCTTATAACTTCTGAATGGTTTGGCCAAAAATCACAACTGGTCTTTAGATTCGGTGCATCATGCTGAGTCGAATGATATCCAATTTTCCCATCAGCCATTTTGTGCGTCACGCATTGCCGTATTGTTACAAAACTCGGTATGGGTCATCAGCATGATGCCCTCAAGGAGCCTGAGAAGTTTTGAGCCAGCGCCACCTATTGGTAAAATCAAATATTTACTTTGTTAGACTCCTGAATCCTTGCCGAGACCAGCGATGCCAAAAATTCCAGGTTTTCCCTTACGGTTTGTGCAATGTCGCATTTTAGCGCTTAAAAAACATTTGCCAATATCTTAGAAACCGTTTCTCAGATTGACTCGAAACCACCGTAGGAAATTCGGAAACATAGCATGCCGGCTACACACTTACGCCCAATTGCCAAAATCTTGATAGTAGGTGTCATGAAAATGCAAACAAAGTCAGCAGTCGGACATTTTTTCTCTTCTCATATATAAAAATGCTTATAACTCCAAAACAAAATGAGATATTTTCACCAAATTTGACACACATACAAAACGTGGTGGGATTATGCCTCTTGGTGGCGCTATAATTGAACAAAACATGAAATTGCCATTGACTACAACAGAGTATTATGATACAAAATGCTACATTCTTACAAATGCATTGGTGTAACATTACGAAACTTTGTATGTACCATGGAGACCATGACCTGAAAGTACTCAAAAAGTTGACACAGTGCCACCTTGTGGTCAAAGGTTGTAATGAAATGTCAAATAAATGCTAATGGCTTTCTGTGAATTTTGCCTATTGCCAAACTTTGTGTGTGCCATTGTCAACTCACACAGCACATACCACATGGATTTGATAACAACGCTACCTATTGGTCAAACGTGATAAGCCAATAAATCATATTACTACAGGTTATATTTATGGTTTTTCAGTCATTTTGTCTAAAATCATCCTAAAATGGCTTTAACTACTCATTGCTGCAGTTGGTCTCATGCTTCCCTTGCCTTGTGCTTGGCCCCATAATTTTTGCGAAATTGCCTTAAACCATTAGCCATCAACCATCGAAGACATGCAATGCGATGTTAAAAAGTCTTTCGCTGTTGGTGCTTGTAATGATGTTTGCGTCTTTCTCAGACAGTTTTAAATGCTTCCACACTAAGGCCATGTTTGCTACATTAGTGCTCACCTCCATTTGATCGTGTCACGTTGTTCGGTATAATTTACTTTTCTTTTCATCTTTTCGCTTATTCGGACTAAAATAAAATATGTTCCGATGTCCATTCATGTTTACTTTGTGCTTTAAGTATATAATAAACAACGATCATGTGTCAGTTGATCTAATAAGACAATACAGTAGGATGACCATACTTTCACTGGACATGTCTTCTTTTTGGAAAAAAATGTGTCCAGTCGGGATTCCTAAAGCCTCGTTCAGACTATCAGCCCAAATCCGATTTTGTGCATATCCGGATGGAATCTGATTTGAATAACTGACTGTCCACACTGTGTGTCACAACTGTTTATATCCGACTTGTGTGTCTTTCCTTTAGCAGAATATGCATTGGTTTCTATGGCAATGCCGTTGCATTGTTATGTCAACGCTAAAAACAGCAATACAGACATAGCCGTGTTGTGGTCACACTTGATTAAATAATATTTTGTTGCCGTCGTGTTGGATTATATTTCGTCTTCTGAGGCAGAGATATAAATGCAGGAAGCGGAATGTGCAACTTTACTCTGTGCTGCCGTCTCTGTTGGTTTAAAACTCAAAGAGGTGCTTATACTAGCCATATTGTCTTTTCCCAGTTGACTTACAGTTTGCAACAACACAAGCATGTTTCTGCAAACATGTTTATTATGCTTTCCATAAAAACGTCTGGTGTTTATGTTTTACGTGGCGTGAAAACATGAAAAGCTACGCTAAATCCGATCAGAGCGTTCGGACTTAAGACGGATTCCTAGGAATGCAATTTGAATCGGATTTGAAACCACATATGAATGTAGCTCAAAATGTATTTGCAAAATTCAGATTTCATGTAGTTTGTTGCCCTTCAGACTACCTAAATATGATCAGATTTCAGTTGGATTTGCATAAAAATCGGATTTAGGATGACAGTCTGAACAGGGCTTAAGTGCTCCTTCCTTTAACAGAATGCACGTTGGTTTCTATGGCAATGCCGATGCTCAGAAAAGAGCAAGGCAGTTTGCAATGCAGACTTGATTACATTAATAATATTTAATTACCGTTGCGTTGTCTTCTGAGGCAGCGCTATAAATGCAGGAAGCTGAATGTGTGACTTTACTTTGTGCTGCCATCTCTGCTGGTTTCAAAACTCAAAGAGGTGCGTATATTAGCTGTATTGTCTTTTCCCGGTTGACTTACAGTTTGCAACAACACAAACATGTTTCTGCAAACATGTTTATTATGTTTTAAACAAAAATGTCTGACATGTTTATGTTTTATGTGGCATGAAAACGTGAAAAAGCTATGCCAAATTCGATCTGACGGTTCAGACTGAGACGCATTTCCACGGATTTGCACAAATTGTATTTCATGTAGTTCGCTTTTAAGGGTGTGTTCACACTTGTCATGTTTGGTTCGATTAAAACAAACCCAGGTGCGATTGCTCTGTTAGTGCGGTTAGTTTGAGTAAGTGTGAACCCTGGTGCGCACCAAACAAGCGGACTGAGACCGCTAAAAAGATGGGTCTCGGTCCGCTTCCAAACAATCTCTGGTGTGGTTTGAGTGAAATATGAACGCAACACGGACCAAATACTTCTAAACAAACCAAAAACAGGAAGTAAAGACAAGATGCAATGCTATGCTATTTCACGAAGGGAACAAGTGGTGTATCCAAAACAAAATGAGCAGAAGGCAAACATAGAGCAACGAGGAGGTAAAGTGCCTTGCATGAACTCTTTGTGAGTTCGTAGGTGGTGAAAATAAAAGTATATTAAAAAAAAAAAAAAGACTAGGTATTGTTTATTCCAAACAATACCTATTCATATCAAAAATACTTTTTTTGCCCATTTAAATAAGATAATTTCATCTTATCTCTGGAACAAGAAACCACCCAGAATACGTTTATGTTTCTTGCAAAATCATAAAGAACAGGGGGGGATGGCCCTTCCAAATTTTAAATTTTATTATTGGGCCTGTAACTTAAGAGCTATGACTTACTGGCAAAGTTTATATCATATAAAACAAATGCCAGATTGGGTTCAGATAGAATCTTCAGCCTGCCTCCCTTCTTCACTTTCAGCATTTTTATTTTCACCTTTACCGATGAGTATACACTCCCATTCATTACATCCAATGGTAAGGAACTCTATTCAGATTTGGGCCCAAATTCGCAAGTATTTTTGGATGGCAGAGGGGTTCTGTATCTGCTCCAGTTGCTAGAAATCATAATTTCTCTCACCCTCTGAATGATAAGGCTTTCTTAATATGGCAGGAAAAGGGAATCTTAACATTGTTACTTACTTTTTGACCCTTTTTCTTGGGAAAAAATGTATGTATTATGTGTACACAATGTCGAAGCACAATGTTTGTATGTTTGTTGTGTTGATAAAAAATTAAAATCAATAAAAAAATTAAAAAAAAAAAAAAAAAAAGTATATGCATGCAACAATGAACGTGCTTAGTCCACCAGACAGCACTGCATGTATTCGACTTAAAGCAGCAATCATCAGACCGATCAGTGAATGAGTACTTTGATGTCATACACCCGCAGCACCACTTTAAGTCGAACACACCTTCTCTTTTTGTTCGGAGTGTTCAGTGAGGTCAGTCACGAAATATACATCATTCAACCCGACCAGTCAGGTCTTGAACGTATCACTATGACTTTAGGTTCAGTATCGTTAGGTTTGTTGTCAAAAATGCCAGTGTGAACGCTAAGCGGACCAGGACCTAATGTATCATTTTCCTTTTTGGTCCGGACCAAATGATCCGAACTACAGGTGTGAACACACCCTAAATCACACCCTAAATTTGCTTTCTACAGTCACCATTTGTGTGCGTTTTTGTATTAAAGCCTTGCACTGGACTGTTTTCTCAAGCCTGCTCCCGCAAACATTCTAATCTTGAATATAATTTCTGTGCATCACAGAGTTTCTATCAGTATGCGGCATGTACTTAAATTCACTTTGGATGCAGCTTGTGTTGGATGTAGTTGCCAAATCCAAATTTTCCATGATATTGGGCTGATTTTAAACTGTTGCGGCGGGTTGATTTTCTGCCGTGGCTTAAAGGTTTGAAATATTGCATAAATTTAATTTGACTGAAATGCTTGTATTGAAACATTTTGCATTCTACCTATGATAAAACTGTTGTGAATGAATTTTTTGTGAAGGATGGCCACTGTGGTAGAAAGCCTTTTAGCTGTGTTTATGGTCAATCTGCGTAAGAATGACTGTAAAATATGTAGGACTCCCACCAACCACCCTCTTACGTCCTCTTTTTTAAAAAACTAAAATATGGTCACCCTACAATACAGTAATCTCTCACAACACATTAAAGAGACACAAAACGGTATTTATTGTTTGAATTTCTTTAAAAAATTAAAAAAAAATTTTGTTTGTTTTATACCAGAAGTAATCTGTATGGTCTGTCTGCAATATGTCAGTTTCCTCTTTGTTCCGCAGTGTATTTTTCACTGTGTGAGAACATGATGTGCAGTGTGAGAGTGACATCGTATGTCAGACACAGCAACATTAACTAAGGCGCGTGGGTTTTTGCGAAGGGTCAGCTGAGAATGTAAGGCGACAAGCCTTAATATGCCTGTTCATAGTGCTTTTTAGGTCGGGTAGAATCTCCAATCTCTGACCCAGCTCGTTTGCTAGCTTCCATGGTGGCAAATACACTTTGTTTTCCTCTAACTGGCAACCCGGGGTGTTGAAACACTCTTGGCAGTGGGTACAATCACACAGACCAAAACAATTACAGACATTCCGACACAGAACACACATTTCCAGGTAGAACAACTAGCTGCAGCGTTATTTTTACATTTACAGTTGTGCTCAAAAGTTTACATCCCCCTTGCAGAATCTGCAAAATGCTAATTCTTTTAGCAAAATAAGAGGGATCATACAAAATGCATGTTATTTTTTATTTAGTACTGACCTGAATAAGATATTTTACACAAAAGACATTTACATATAGTCCACAAGAGAAAACAATAGTTGAATTTATAAAAATGACCCTGTTCAAAAGTTTACATCCCCTTGATTCTTAATACTGTGTTGTTACCTGAATGACCCACAGCTGTGTTTTTTGTTTAGTGATAGTTGTTCATGAGTCTCTTGTTTGTCCTGAACAGTTAAACTGTCTGCTGTTCAACTGTCTGCTCCCACAAATTCTTTGGTTTTCCAGCATTTTTGTGTATTTGAACCCTTTCCAGCAATGACTGTATGATTTTGAGATCCATCTTTTCACACTGAAGACAACTGAGGGACTCATATGCAACTATTACAGAAGGTTCAAACACTCACTGATGCTCCACAAGAAAAAAACATTAATTAAGAGCATTCATTTTTAAGGGGTGAAAACTTTTGAACAGAATGGAAATGTGTGCATTTTACTAATTTTGCCTAAATATAATATTTTTTCATTTTGCACTGCCCTTCAGAAGCTACAGAAGATAACTTGCATCTTTCCAAGAAGACAGAATTAGTTAAATTTAACATGATCTTCAAATTTCAAAATTTTATGTAAAATATCTTATTCAGGTCAGTACTAAATAAACAAAATACCATGCATTTTGTATGAATCCTCTTATTTTGCTAAAAGAATGAACATTTTGCAGATTCTGCAAGGGGTATGTAAACTTTTGAGCACAACTGTACATTTACATTTAGTTATTAACAGACACTTTTATCCAAAGCGACTTACAAATGAGGACAATGGAAGCAATCCAAATCAACAAAAGAGCAATGCTCTGACAAGTGCTATGACAAGTCTCAGATTAGCTTAGTGCAGTATATGTTTTTATTAGGGCTGCCCTCGACTAAGGATTTTTCTGGTCGACTAGTAGTCGTTCATTTTAAGCATTAGTTGACTAATCGTACATTTATTAATAAAACATTTAAATCATTATAATGAGCCTTTAATTGCCTACATATCCTAATAAGTGCTCAAGCACGCATAAAGCTTGCCACAGCGCACCGCAGAAGTTATGATTATAAATGTGTCAGGGAAAAACAATAAGTATGTTATAAAAATGTTTTACTTTTACCTGTATGCCCAAAAATGAAGGAGTAAGCTATTCTAAGAGCAAATTACCGCACCGACGCATCCATCTGTCCTGCAGTAAGCGCACGTCTGTTCAGCTTCCACACAGACAGCGCACATTTCTCTAGGTCAGTGGTTTTCAAACTGTATTAACATATGTATATATAGCCTAATTCGCGCGCATTGGGATAGTCGCTCTCTGAAGGCGGGATATTAAAATTGCTTTTGAATGCGTGCGCGCGTTTTGCTTTCGGTTTCGTTTTAACGGTTGCGTGAAACCCTCCGCAGAGGGAAAGAAAGAAAGTTAGTTTTTTGTTTTTAGAAAAGATAGATGACAAAAAAATAATAGAACAGAGAGTGCTAGATTTAGAGGGTCAAATAAAGACAGAAAAGATGTGTTTTTAGCTGATTCTTGAAAATGACTAAGGACTCAGCTGTTCGGATTGAATTGGGTAGGATATTCCACCAAGAGGGAACATTGAAGGAAAAAGTTAGTGAAAGTGATTTTGTGCCATTGACTTGCAGAACGTAAGCTTCTAGAGGCACATAAGTCTGAAGTAGTGAATTCAGGTAAGGGGGTGCAGAGCCAGTGGTGGTTTTGTAAGCAGTCATTAATGCCTTGAATTTAATGTGAGCAGCCATTGGTAGCCAGTGCAATTGATGCAGAGAGGTGTGACGTGTGTTCTTTTCGGCTCGTTGAAAACGAATCTTGCAGCCGGATTCTGGATCAATTGTAAAGGTTTGATTGAACTGGCTGGAAGACCTGCCAAGAGAGCATTGCAATAGTCCAGCCTTAGCCACTAGTTTACACTAGTTTCACAACATGGGTTGATTTTCAGTCACCTAAAAATAACCTTTTCTCCGGTAATGACTGAATACAAAGCAGCGCAGAAACGTGCAGCGCTCAAGTTATTTGTTTATTATGAAATGCAGTAACTATAGCAACCACAATGCCATATATTGTCAGAAACTACCGTGAAACACAGTATAAACACTAAGGTAAGGATGACAGTTAAGACGTTTGTTGCAACGCTGCTAAAGAAATCCCTTGTCTCAGGGATTTTTTCCCCTCAGGGATTCCCCTAAAATTACTTAAGCCCTTTCATGCAACCGGGCCCTGATTTTCCTCATGTTGAATAAAGCAAATCTTTAGCAATGTGGTCTGAGAAAGTTAGCTATAATATTATATGTTAACTATATGCTTTAGTACAGTCAAAAAACTCCATATAGCATTTTTTAACTCAAATATTTCTTCAAAGTCACCTCTTTCTTTCTCTCTCCCGAACAGACAGCTGTGATTGGTTGTGTTGGGTCCAGAGGTGCGTATATGTACCCATTCTGGTTTTTGGTTTCCCTCTGATCCTGGCTGCTCTGTGGCAGCTCCTCTTCCGTGTTAAACGCTGGAGCGAATCCATGGTTTACCTCATCAACCTGATCATCAACGACAGCCTGCTAATGCTGTCCCTGCCCTTTAAAATACATGCCTACAACAAGAACTGGACTCTGGGCCCAACGTTCTGCTCCCTGCTGGAGAGCCTGCTCTATGTCAACATCTACGGGAGCATCATGCTGAGCGTGTGCATCGCGGTCGACCGATACGTCGCTCTGCAGTTTCCGTTCGCTGCGCGGCGTTTGCGATCTACACGCAAGGCATGGATCGTGTGTCTAATCGTATGGATGATGGTCTTTGGATGCAGCTTCCCCATTTATGGACTTCATGAAAATTCACAAACAAACGAAACTGCTTACTGCTTCCAGACCTTCTCCAACTCAACTTGGAAGAAAAGTTGGATTCTGGTGTGTATGGAGACAGTGTTTTGTAGCAGCGCCATAGTGATGGTTTTCTGTTCAGTGCGTGTGGTGCAAATCCTGCACAATCTGAGGGAGCGCAACCCTGGAGATTCGAAACTGCGCAACAACAAGAGCATGAAGATCGTTCTCAGCAACCTGGTGGTCTTCCTCACATGCTTCATTCCTTACCACATAGCGGCACTCATATACTTCCATGCCAAGACGCATGAATGGTGTCCAAACACCATCAAACATCTGCGCTACTTCGTTCACATGAGCATATGTATTAGCAACGTGAACATCTTGGCAGATGGTGCATGCTACTATTTCATCCTTAAAGAGAATCTGGAGTCCGCACAGAAAGAGAGGAGAATGGCTATACGCGTCAGAGAGACACGCATACGAGGGTCAAAGACTCTGACGTTTGAAGAAGTGCATAACTGTACGACCAAATCCACTAAAAGTATGGAAATATGTGTGGATACTGGTTTTACATAAAGATGCACACCAAAACTCATGGAGACCAAATGCTATAGGATGATTAATCCTACAGGAACACAGCAAAGGAAGACAGAAGACAGTAAGACATCCTCGTATAGATGAGTATAGGTGGATGGGAAGTATATACACTTGTAACAAATTTTAGTGCCATTTTTTTTTTTTAATCACATAACACAAAGTTAATGGTTTAAAGTTTATATGAGCCATGATATGAACATATGTTTACTTAGGTGGGAAGTGTCCAGATTAGATTTTTTCCCCAAAAAATCAAAAGAGAAAAAGAAAGAAAGAAAGTATATTTTTATATTTAATTGTATTACATTGTGACATTGTTTTAACCATTTAACTGTCACCTACGTGCCTACGTTTACTTCACCATATTTCAAATAAATCCTAATCTAATCATGACAAACTATATATCGTTGGAAAGGTCTAAGACTTCTAAATTGATATTTTACCACCGTTTTGTGTTACAAATTATGTAGGAAAAGTAATAGATTAATTTATGACAAGAGTGCACCTCAAAAAATTTACATCATAACAGGGGTTCAGACCTCTTTCTTTGTTGCCTTTTTTTCTATCACACTTTAGAAATCATAAGAAATTATATATCACTTGAAGACTTAAAATTTCAAAATTCATCCTTTGGAAACCATTTTAAAATCAGACATTGCATTATCATGGAAATTGTACATAAAAATCATATTACAAAATGTTTTTGTTCATGAATTATACAAAAATTACATTTGGATAGTGCATTTTCATGTCTATGTTCACAATAGAGAGTGACAGTTAAAGGGTTAAGACAATTAAGCTAATTTTATCTTCTTAATTAATTATCTTCTTATCTTCTTAAATGATGAATTTCATCACTGTAATACATGTCATTCATCTGTATTACTGTAAAAATACTATTTGTAAATTAAAATCAGTACATTTTTAATAAAGGCAGTAAAACAGAATATATAAATACGTTCTCATTACTGTAATGCAAAAATCTCGTTTTTATTACTGTAATGTTAAAGTTACTAAAAATAATAGAATAGAATAATATAATAATAAGAGAAGACAAAAAAGGTATTTACAGTTGAAGTCAAAAGTTTTCATACACCTTGCGGAATCTGCATTATGTGGTAAATAATTTACTAAAATAAAAGGGATCATACAAAATGCATGTTTTTCTTTTTATTTAGTACCTGAATAAGATATTTCAGATAAAAGATGTTTATATAGTCCACAAGAGAAAATAATAGTTGATTTTAAAAAAAATGACCCGCTTGATTCTTACTACTGTGTTGTTACCTGAATGATCCGCAGCTGTTTTTGTTTGTTTGTTTGTTTGTTTTTAGCTGAGTGATAGGTTTTCATGAGTCCCTTGTTTGTCCTGAATGATTAAACTGCCAGCTGTTCTTAAGAAAATCCTTCAGGTCCCACAAATTCAGCATTTGTGTGTATTTGAACCCTTTCCAACAATGACTGTATGTTTTTGGGATCTATCTTTTCACACTGAGGACAACTGAGAGACTATTACAGAAGGTTCAAACGCTCACTGATGTTTCAGAAGGAAAAACGATGCATGAAGAGCCGGGGGTGAAAACTTTTGAACAGAATGAAGATGTGCACTTTTTTTTATTTTATTTTGCCTAAATATCATATTTTTTCATCTAGTTCTGCCCTTCAGAAGCTACGGAAGTTACTTACATGTTTCCCAGAAGACAAAATCAGTTAAATTTACCCTTATTTTCAAATTCAAAAAGTTAATGCATCGAGTTTCCTTCTGAAGCATCAGTGAGCATTTGAACCTTCTGTAATAGTTGCATATGAGTCCCTCAGTTGTCCTCAGTGTGAAAAGATGGATCTCAAAATCATACAGCCATTGTTGGAAAGGGTTCAAATACACACACACAAAAAAAAATTATAATAATTGTGGGACCTGATGGATTTTTCTGAAGAACAGCAGGCAGTTTAACTGTTCAGGACAAACAAGGGACTCATGAACAACTATCACTAAACAAAAACAAAAAACACAGCTGTGGATCATTCAGGTAACAACAGTATTAAGAATCAAATGTATGTAAACACTTGAACGGGTCATTTTTATAAATTCAACTATTATTTTCTCTTCTGGACTATATTTAAATGTCTTTTATGTGAAATAACTTATTCAGGTCAGTACTAAATAAAAAAGAACATGCACTTTGTATGATCCCTCTTATTTTGCTAAAAAAAAGATTCTGCAAGGTGTAAGTAAACTTTTGACTTCAACTGTATGTTGATTTTTACTGCCGTTAATTTATTAAAAATGAATTAACAGATGAATAAAAATTGTATTGAGAATCATCATTTAAAAAGAATTAACATAAGACTAAATGAGCTTAACAGTCCTAAAAAAATTGACATTATTTGTTAAAAATCAAAAATTGATTTTATTTGTGTAAAATATTCCATTCTGATTTAATCAAAGACAATATTTTGAAACCGTCCTTGGTGTTAGGAATGTCAATGTTTTCATGATTTGTTTGGTCCCAATTTTCCTTATTCCTCTGCTTACCAGCAGAGGACGCACTTTCACTTTTTTAACGTGGTAAAGCCTATCAGCCAGCAGGAGGTTTATAGGTCACATGAAGTGAGTTCAGTGAGTGTTCGTGTTAAAAGAAATGATTAACTTCAACGCTATCCTTCTGTCATAGAATAAAGTTTAAGTTGATGTCAAAGGTTCCTGTTCTGAAGTAGATGCATCTGTGAGAGAAATGTGGATTGAAATGTGTTACGAAAGAGTAAAGGTTAAATGCAATTGATGGGGAGTGTCTTCTTTTATTGCAGGGAAGTGTTACAAAATGCTACATTTCTATTTTTCAATGTCAAATGAATGTCGTAACCCTGACTGAAAGTGTTTTGTTTTTGCACCATATAAATGTCACTCTGCTTATATATGTTTAGATAATGCTGCTTTAATGCAGATGAGTCATTTTATAAAAGATTAGATTGACTCTGATTATCTTTTATAAAGTAAGTGTATTTTTTGAGGTTCTTCATGAAGCACTTGCAGGTACACCTGATGCCCTGTTGTTTCTATCTCCCTTTGCCTTTGTGATATTCATGTTATTTATTGCAATAAATAAGACTTTTTGTATTTGTGTGTACCATTTGAGACATATTCATTTCAGCTTTCGCATGACAATTGCCAGTGCTGCTATATCAATCAATGTGTAAAATATAAACTACAAGAATATTTTTATCTGTGGTAACGTGTTCAAGCGTACTTAGAGGTCACACGCGTTCTCAGTAAGACTCTCAGTCCAAAATGTTTTCCCAGAGCAGTAGATTTTTATGAATACAAAACCACAACGACATGCATTGTCTTAAAGTTGGTGCATGTTGTCAGAACTGTTGACAGAATTGTATATAATAATCTACAGCTTATTAACCAATCATATATTTATGGCTATATTTACAATATATGTTGTCTAAAATGGTTTGACATTAGGCTGTAGAAAGATGTCAAGTATGCACTTAGTATACATGTGACATAACTGCTTTATTTAAATGTGAAAGAGAAATTACTGTAACTCTTACTGTTCTTATTCTTACTGTTATTTTTTCTCACATAACACTTAAAGATTGGTGTGAAATTTGTGTTTACGTAACGTACACCTTATTTCATAATGAAAATGAGTTGTCCAGGTCTCATTTTACATACATATATAAATACAAAATTATCTTTGTTTGTTTTTTCAAGTCAATTAAGGTACTTTTATCCCCCAAGTCTCTAAAATAAAGCTTCTTTCTCATTACTGTAACATTAAAAATGATTTAAAATAATTACAAAATGAATTAGCATTTTTTGTACGGCCTTAAATGTGATTAAAAATGAGAAGATTTAAATTTAAACTACATATAAAACAGTACAACAAAAACTACATGTATTAGTCATTATTTAAGAATAATAAAATAAAAAACAGATGCATTTGTAAAGTTGATTTAAGTGCAGCTAAACGATTAATCACGATTAATCGCATTCAAAATAAAAGTTTTTGTTACATAATATATGTGTGTGTGTACTGCACATATATATTTAGGGAAAAATATAGGTTGTATGTGTGTGTGTGTGTGTGTGTGTGTGTATTATAGGGCTGTCAAACAATTAATCGTGATTATTCGCATCCAAAATAAAAGTTTATGTTTACATACTATATGTGTATTTACTTTGTATATGTATTATGTACATATAAATACACACACATTCATGTACATATTAAAACAAAATATGTATATGTATATATATTTATACCTGTATACAATTTAGATAATAAATATAAATATTTTAGATATAAATCTAAAATCCTTAATATATACATGCATGTGTGTGTATTTATATATACATAATAAATATACACAGTACACATATATATTATGTAAACATAAACTTTAATTTTTTAATAAAAAACATGCATTTGTAAAGTTGAATTAAGTGTCACTAACTGACTACACTAACTACAATTTGTTAACCACTATATTTATAGTTTTATTTACAATATTTGTTGTCTAAAATGTCACCTTATCGCTGCATTATTCTTTTACTGTTGACATTTTTCATCAAGCATATACGTGTTTAATTGTATGTTTTCATGTAACAGCTTAGCCATAGCGTGACCAACATGTCCCCAAAAGGTCAAACTGAGGTTAGAGAACTGTACAATTTTTTTTTTTTCTGCATACTGAGAGTGGAATTTTTTAGTAGGCTAGTCTATCAAATTTGACATTAAAAATCAACCTAGTGTGAGAAATAGTACAAGCCGAAGAGGCGGAGAAACCCCTTTACCTTAGTCTACACCCTTCCTCTATAGTCGTTTCATTGCTTTCTGGGTTCCCTCAAAACCACGTTAAAATCCACCCAGAGGTCAATTCAAATTGAAGACAGCTTTGAGCCAGCCTTTCAGATTTCGTAAGCCGTTCTTCTCTAAAACATGAACGCGTCTACAAACTTTGCTAACTCGTGCGTAACTGATCCTGAATCATTGAACCGGTACCTGGCCTCAGCCGTGGTGTATGGACTGGTCCTGGCCGTGGGTCTACCGCTCAACTCGCTGTCCCTGTGGATCCTGTTGCGAAGTCACGGGTGGCGGTCACCGTGCGCCGTGCTCATGGTGAACCTCGCTGTCTCCGACCTGCTCCTTGCGCTCTCCCTGCCGCTGCGCGTCTACTATTACGCAACGCTCCATTGGCCGTTTGGACCGATCACTTGCACCGCTGCCATCATGCTGTTTCGCATCAACATCAGGACGAGCTCTATCTTTATTACTTTGATCAGCGTGGACCGGCTGATCGCCCTGGTCTTCCCTCTGCGCTCCCGGTCTCTGAGAACCTCCGCTTGTGCCATCAAGTGCTGCGCGGTCGTTTGGATCCTTATCATCAGCCTTTGCATCCCAGAGATTATAAAACTCCACGGCGCCCTGAAAATGTGTTCCAAAATACCGTGCTTTGAGATGCAGTCCGGAAACTCGCGAGCTGTTCCGATCTCACAGGCGGTATTTTTATTAATACTCCTGCTGGTCAATATCGTTTCCACGGTCGTGGTCATAATCGTACTGAGGAAGCGTCCCAGCGCTGGGTCGTCCAAGGTGAATAACAAAATGAACGTGATACTGATTTTTGTAGTCAACATGTTGGTGTTTACGATATTTTTCCTGCCGTTTACATTACAACTCTTGATGTACAATGAAAACAACGGTCAGGTTATACGAGTGCTCATCTGCCTGGCGAGTGTGAACTGCTGTCTGGATCCGCTCATCTACTACTTCTCTCTGGATTCGTTCTGGCAGGACAGCGGTAAAAGACAAACGGATGCAGGCACTTATTCCCTCAGCAGGTCGATGGAAAGGTCTTGTAGCCGAGAACAGTTAGGATAAACAATAATACGGAGCCCTCAATGGGACATGGCGATGGATACAAAGTGAGATGGAAGAAAAACATACAGTGAATTCAGGTAAACTGGGACACTTTTTGACTCTGAGGCACTGAATCTTCACTAAGGTTTTTCTTCAGACGGTATAGCCATTGTTTGCATTACAAAATCAAACAGTTTCTCGATTGAAAGCAAGCGTTTTGTGGTGAGAACGCAGCGTCTCTCGGGTCGGATGAAGGCAATACTGTTTTGTCCCTGCAGTTGCCTTAGAAATCGAGCAAGATTTGAAGTATTTGGACACAAGCCAGTGTTCAAAAGTCTCTGGACACTTTATGGGTATTAAACGTAAGTGGAACATGTTTAATGTGATAAAGTGCTGTGGTTAATCTTCCAGAACTCCCACTAAAAATTATCCTGAACAGATGAAAGGGTAAAGTTGGTTGGGTATTTTGTTTTAATGTCTAATTTAAATCTCACAATTTCACTGTAGGCTTTTGGACTTGTTTGGTATACAAGTCATATATTGTGATTGAACATATGTGACCATGGAGCACAAAACCAGCCATAAGGGTCATTTTTAATATAAATAAGCTTTGCATTGATGTATGGTTTGTTGTGATGACAATATTTGGCTGAGATGAGGAATCTGAGGGTGAAAAAATGTAAATATTGAGAAAATCGCCTTTAAAGCTGTCCAAATGAAGTTCTTAGTGATGCATATTACTAATCAAAAACGTACAGTATGAAATTTACAAAATATTTTAATGGAACATGATCTTAATATCCTAATGATTTTTTGCATAGAAGAAAATGTGTTCATTCTGACCCATACAGTATTTTTGGCTATTGCTACAAATATACCTGTGTGACTTCCAACTGGTTTTGTGGTCCAGGGTCACATTTTAATTACTATTATTGAAGGTGTAAAGATTTTCTTTATATCTAAAAATTACATTCTTGTTGATAATGTTTAATGCTTATGATAATATTTATTTTATGATGATGGCTGGTAAACCACACTGAAGCTATGCAGTGTTGGGGAAAGTTACTTAAAGTAATGCATTACAATATTTCTTTACTCCCTACTTAGTTACTTATTATTGAAAGTAATGCGTTACATTACTTTTGCGTTACTTTTCCAAATGTAAAAGCCCTTTCACATCAAAATGAAATGAAGTGAATAAGCCTAAGGAAAATTAAATCCATGCCTGTACAGTAGAACTGTAGGAAAAGAAAGTTCAATACTCTTCAACAATGAGGGAAAAAGAGCACAAAAGTTAGTTAATATAAAGTTTTGCTTATTAGTACACTGCAAAAATGCTTACTTAGATTTTCTGTCTTGTTTCCAGCCAAAATATCTAAAAAATCTTACATCAAGAAGGATTTTCTAGACAAGCAAAAATTATTGTTTTGTTTTTTTTCTGAAAACAAGTCAAAATTAAGTGTGTTTTTGCTTGAAACAAGCAAAATAATCTCCCAGTGGGGTAAGCAAAATAATCTTGTTTTCTGTTTGAAATAAGATTTTTTTTTGCTCACCCCATTGGCAGATTTCTTTGCTTGTTCTAAGCAAAAACTCACTTAATTTTGATTTTTTTTTTTTTTTTTTTCTGAAAACAAGAAAGTAATTATTTACTAGAATTGTATATATATATATATATTGCCTGGAAACGAGACAAAAAATGTAAGTAGGAAAAGTATTTTATACGGTTGAATTGGCCAACAAAGGTCAGCAGCAAAGTCACTGGTTAATAAAATGGGATTTTTTGAAAAAGTAACTCAGCTATTTTCTTGGAAATGAAAAAAGTAATGCATTACGTTACTAGTTACTTGAAAAAAGTAATATTATTAAATAGCTTGCATTACTTGTAATGCGTTACCCCCAACACTGAAGCTATGCTTTTTCACTTCCTGTTATCAAAGTTCGACAACATCAGCTCTCTTTCAATGCGTCCTTAAAAACAAAATGTATTGTCCTACGAATACTTCAGAGGAACTTCTATGTGCATTTGTCATCAGAGCATGTCAATCACAACCACAGACATATAAATGGTTCCATCTAAATTAGTAAACATAAATGTTTTTGAGGATGCTGATGATCACACTGTGCTAAACTATGATAAAGGAATGTTGGCTTCATACAACATGAGGATTTTTTGGATGAAAACTAACATTCATTTTTTGTCATCATCATTGCTATAGATGTTTACAGTTGAGGTGCTGTCTTTGTATAAAACAGTTACAGTTATATGGTTGCAGTGGTTTTTACGGTGTGTGTCAGAGGCCAGAAATCTGCTTATTTTGTATAGATGATAGAGATGATTTTAAAGCACTTTTTTTGGTTCTGTCATCAAAAACTGACTACTTGACCACAAAAGGGTTTTTAATAACACGAAACCAGGAAATCAGTGATTTCTCAATAAGGTGTCTTTTTATCATGTGTGCTAAATGTTTACGCATTAGCTATTTTTTTATGCATTATATTAAAAAAGTTTGTATTAATACCCGTGGTTTACGTTTCAACATTTATGGTTAATACAATTTTAATCTGCCTGCCTTGCAGGTGTCTTATTTTCATGTTGAGTCACGCTTCCTTCCCCCCGACTTCTTGTGTACTATGTTACTAAAACTGTTACAAAATACAATACAAATTTGAACATGCCTGCAAATAAAAAGCAGCGGTGAAGATTCGGTCTAGCTGCCACAACCCTAATAATCTTATCAAATTTTGGTAAACGATGTTTAGAAGTCTCAAGCATGACTTAGCTGTTAAGAATTTCTTCTATAAACTGAGCTTTCATTTTGTAAACTCAGAACATGAAACAGCAGGATTAGAACTATGTTGTGTTTGGAAGTGGTCCTTTGCGTTTGGTAGCATATTTCATCGGCTATAATATACCTTTAAAGAATCTTTACAAGGTTGGAAAAGGTCAAAGGATCTTCAGAAAGAAAGAAAATATCTTCAGAATGGAATAGTGGATCTAGAAATGTATTCAGGCCATCCGAAATGTAGATGAGATTTGGAGGAATTCTGCAGTGAATGGGTGCCGTCAGAATGAGAGTCTAAACAGCTGATAAAAACATCACAATAATCCAAGAGTTGTACCACTCCAGTCCATTTTCTCTAAAATTCATCTACATGTTGGATGGCCTGAGGGTGAATAAAGTTTCAGCAGATTTTCTAGTTATTAGTTATTTTGCTCTTTGCATTTTTATCAGTATGTGATTTTTACTTAGAATAAAAGCTATTTTAAAGAAATAGTTATAACAGTTATTATTTACTCATCTTCACCTTATTCCATACCTAAAAAATTCTGCACAAAGCTCTTTTTCACACAATTTATGGTTTATAAAATTTGTAGTGACCAATGTCTATTAAGCTCCAAAAAATTATCCAATTTGTCATGGGTGTAGGTTTGATTTTGCCGTTAGTGGGGACATAACGGCAGACAACCAATATTTAATTGTTTGATTAAAACTATTGCTCCAAAGTCCATATCTGAATGATTTGCGATACGCAACTCCAAAATCCCGATCTGAATCAAATGATTTGCGATCCATGCCCAGAAATTCCATTCTAAATCAAAAGATTCTCAAACCCACTCCGAAGCTCCGATATGAATCAAATGATTTGTGAACCTGCACCAAAGTCCCATCTGAATCAAAAGATTCACGAAACCGCTCCTAAGTCTTGATCTGAATAATGATTCAAAACATGCAAAGTCACAATCAATAATGTGATTTAGATTGGGACTTCAGAGCAAGTTTGAGAATTGCAAATCATTTAATTTGCTAAATGATTCATGAACCCGCTCTATTGTTCTGATCTGAATCAAAAGATGTACAAATCCTCTCTGAAGTTCTGATCCAAATCAAATGATTCACAAACCCACACCAAAGTGCCATCTGAATCAAATGATTTGCGAACCTGCACCAAAGTCCCATCTGAATCCAATTCGACTCTAAATCAAGATTCTCAAAATCACTCCGAAGTTCCAATCTAAATCAAATGATTCACAAAATTGCTCCTAAGTCCTGATCTGAATAATGATTCGCAAAACGTGAAGTCACGATCAATAATTTGATTTAGATTGAGACTTCAGCGAATTCTGTGAATCATTTTATTTGTGAAATGACTCATGAACCCACTCAGATGTTCCAATCTGAATCAAAAGATTTATGAATCCTCTTCAAAGTTCCCGATCTAAATCAAATGATTCACAATAAGCGTTTTGAAGTCCTGATCTGAATCAAATTCACACATTCACGAAACACAATTTGATTGGAGCACTTCGAAATAGTGAATCATTTTGCGACGCATTTACAGTGTATCATCTTGCGTGTTTACTGCTTTAGTGGAAACCATTAATATGACGAGCTGCACCTCAAAATGCATGTTGGATGGAATGTGATATTGTAGGCACTGGATATTGGTAGGAAACATTTCAATTCGACACCCTTACAATTTGTGAACTAAGTTCTTTTATGACTACCCACTCACTGACTCCCACTCACAATTTCACACTTGCACTGTTTATCAAGTTCTTTAGAAGGAAAGTTAACAGTGAATATATTTTCAGTTTGCGCATCACACAAAGCCATCGCATGACTTTAAAAGACTTTTTTTTTTTTTTTTGTCATTTTTGGATCTCATTTGACATCATTGTCCCACAGAAGAAAGCCATATGTGTTTAAAAATGTTCATTTTTGATTTACTGCTGTTTGATTGAACTATTCCTGAACTAATTTGCTGCCACACACCCATCTAGAAATGACTATGATGATTATCTACCCTGAAACCTCACTGAGCTGAGAGGGGAAGGGAGAGTCTATCTAACACAAGGGCGCAAGATGATGCAAGATATCTACATGCATTCAAATAACGGTTCATGCTTTCGTTTCCCTTTTCTTACAGTTTCATAGAGTACAGGAGGTCTGATTCCACAGGTATCCCTCTGGGCTATGCAGAATTTTCCCTTTTGATTTAACACTAAAATGAGCATCGACGTGTGTTCTGTTGGTTGTTTGTCACCAGGATATCAGGTGAACCTGCTGAGGGTGTAAAACAAGCAGTTCCGCAACATAAACAACAAAAACAATAACAACAACACAGGGTTTGCCTATGCTGTCAACATTTCTTAAGAGAAATGACAAAAAAGCTAGGTCTTGTTGGTTTATTTACATGTTTGCTTCACCCAACTAAACAAGGTTTTTAACTTCAACACACACATAAACACGAAGAGCTTTTGAGATTGTATACATTAGTCCAGGGCATGAATCTGGCCTAAGGCTTCGCTCATATGATAAGAAAATACTCAAAACAATACATGTGTTGTCTTGAAGAGCATGCAGACAGAGAAGAAGAAAAGAATAGAGGAAGTGGCACAGGAAGTGTGTAGTAGAACACTAAAGAGACATACTGGATATCGAGATACGTAGTAAACTAACACGTGTGATAAATGTAATGATGGCCGCGGCACTAGAATCAGTTCGGATATCCATGAATAGTGATGCACCGAAAAAGCAAATGTGTTCAGCAAAATAGCCTCATGGCCTCTGCACAAGCAAACTCTCTATAATAATGTGCTTTTAACCAAAACAAGAGATTACAGTGTACATTCAAGTGATGCTTTCTGATATTTTTGGGCCTGCTTTTGCATGATTTTTAGAGTAGATTTGGCCACATTTCCGGTGCATCTCTATCCAAGAATAGATCTAAAAACACACAAATATATAAGAGAGCAAAGAGCAGTTTGATGGAGCACAAACAGCCAGTTACACACAGGTACGAGCATGCAGGCATTGTGCAGCTTAATGCCCATGTAATCTTCTCGTTTTAAGACTTCTGATGCTACTGTTACATTTTTAAATGCATTTGAAAATGCTCATTATTGCAAATATGCAGAAACGAACTGTTCAGACACCTTCAAGGGAACGTTTGTGATGAATTACTAGGTACAGAAAGAGAGAAGTACAAAAAGAGAGCGGGATATGAGGTGTGAAGACATGAAGAATCAGAGGTAAAGAGTGTGATTTTCAAAGGGGTGTGGCTACCGAGACCAAAGGGGGTGATCTCATCAGAAGTAGGCGGGGCAAAGAGACAAACAGCCTATGGAGTCTCACAAATCACTGTCTCCACCACGAACGTGTTCTCAAAGTGACGGATTCGGTGACAGTTCTGCGCATCGCGCTTGGTGATACCTAACAGGAAAAAAAACAAAAATAATGTGAACAAAACAGTCAGAAATTACCAGGGTTATTATAGTTAACTGAAACAAAAATTATATCATTAAAAAAATATATAATTATTATATATATATTAAGAAATATTACTGCAATTTAAATTAACAGTTTTCTATTTAAATATACTTCAAAATAAAATGTATTTTTGTGATGCAAAGCTGAATTTTCATCAGCCATTACTCTAGTGATACTTTTCAGGATTCTTTAATGAATAAAAAGTTTAAAAGAACAGCATTTATCCCAAATAGAAGTCTTTTTTCTAACAATATACGTCTTTACTATAACTTTTTATCAATTTAACACATCCTTGCTGAATTACAGTATTAATTTCTTTCAAAGAAAGAAAGAAACAAACAAATTACTGACCCCAAACTATCTATTTTAAATAAATGCTGTTCTTCTTAACATTTTATTCATCAAAGAATCCTGAAAAAAGTATCACAGGTTCCCAAAAAATATTAAGCAGCAAAACTATTTCCAACATTGATAGTAAATCAGCATATTAGAAAGATTACTGAAGGATCATACGACACTGAAAACTTGAGTAATGATGCTGAAAATTCAGCTTTGCATCACAGGGATAAATAATATTTGAAAGTATATTAAAATAGAAAACCACTATTTTAAATTGCAATAATAATTTACAATATTACAGTTTTTTCTGTATTTTTAATCAAATAAATGCAAGAGAAAAGACTTAAAAAAAATTACAAATCTTACTGATCCCAAACTTTTGAACAATAGTGTATATAAAAATGACAAAAACACACCAGAAAACAACAAAATCTTTAACTAAAAGGAAATAATCACCTGTAAATCACTTGCATTAGAAAAATATATTTTTATATAAACTACTACACACACAACACAAAGTGTTGAAACAATTTTTCAAGAAATTGCTAGGAAATTTCACAAATAATTATAACAAATGGTATTTTTTAAATTAAAATTGTTTTAAAGTAAAAATTAAAATGTATTTAAATTTTTAAATGAAATAGTATTTTCTTGCAAAACATGCTTCAACAATAGTTTTTTTTTTTTTTTACAAATTTGAAAAATCATGGATTACTAAAAAGTGTACAAGAACCATAAAATACACAATATAACCATAAAATATGGGCTTTAGAATTATATAAAACAAAAATAATTTATAAAATAAACAAATGAATAATCACGGATGATAATTTCATGGCCTGCTTGCATGAAATCATCCCAGTTTCCCCAAAGTTTGTGGTTGTCATGGATATTATCATATTATATTCTCAAAAAAAAAGATCTTCAGGAACCAGGGATGAGTAGATGACTTAATACAGGAAGCCATTCTGTGGGTGTTACTTAATTGTTGTGCTAATAAGCTGTAATGAGCTATTAAACATGATGTCAATCAGATTTGTGTGACAGCTGTGAAGACAAACAGGAGCACAGTTTCCTCCCACCAAGAAGATGAAGAATTAATTTTGCCGTATTGCCGAAACTCGTAGCTCAATGTTGGGCAATTTATTATTGAGATGAAAAATGCAATTTCAGTTGCATGATGTTATGCTCTCTATAGGAAACAGCCATTGACTGATACATATTAGTTGACAAAAATATGACATTTAGTCATTTAGCACTTACGACGGCGTGAGGTGCGGCGACGGAGCCTGTACGTATCTTTACCGTTACACAGACGGTAAATAAAGCGGCCGAGCTGATGCATATTATTAACACGGCCAGCCACGACCATCTCTTCCTGAACAATGTAAGTCTGGGGGAGGTAAGTCCCTTTCTATAAAAAGACAGAAAGGCAACATCATCAAACAGATAGATATAGTTTACATTTCAACTGCATTTCTATATAAACAACACAATTACCTTGACATTGATGAGAAGTTCCCAGAGGTTCCGTGGTGGCATGACCACAGTGGTGTTGAGCTCGATCACATAACACTTATCTAAGGCAATGTCATGGTAAGCAGTCAGACCCTAAAAACCCAAACACAACACATGAAAACATATTCTGTGAGTGTGAGTGATTGCGTATTAGTATATAGAATGTGAACTAAAAGTGTTACCCTGTTGAAGTCATGAATGATATCAGCAGGGTCTGTGTTGCTGAAGTCAGGCACAGGTATGCTGATTTGCTCGTAGTTTTCCTTCAGGTAGATACCAACGTTCTCCTCCAGCTCGTGAGATCCTCGGAGCGGAGCAGCCACAGAGTCCTCGTACACGACACGGCAGTGGAACCGACTCTGATCCGGAACCTGAATAACCATCATGTAAAATAAATGTTTTTAAATATTGTTTTTATGTTGCCATCTCCTAAATCATCTCCAAAAGCCCTGACTGACAGGATAACCGCAACTATTCTATCAAATAGCGCTAGGAAAAAACTAAGATTTTCATATTATTGTATTCGCGCGCTCAGTCTTTTACTCAAGCGTGCCGCACGTGTCACGAAAAACATTTTAGCCACACAAACCTCTATCTCTCTATGTCAACAAATGGGACGTGAGCCAAACTAAAAAATGAAACTAGTCATCAGAATCACCCACAGACTCTGGCTCCAAATGAATCACTACTGCACAGAATCATGTTTCAAAATGAATGATTACTGCGCAGATTAGGGTTCCAATAAATAACTGCTCTGCAGATTCAGGCTCCAAATGAATCAGTACTGCACAGTAGGGATGCAACAATACCATTTTTTCAGAACGGATCTGATCCGATACAAAAAGTTCAGAGTATCTGCCAATACCGATCCAATCCTATATCAGCATAGCTTTTTTTTTAATCAGTGTTGAATTTCTATACTTCTTTGTGTTGACCTGATCGTCACTCTTTGTGTGTTAAACACAATCTATCACATATAGACAACGTCATTTTAATGAAAAAATGTATTATAAACTAGGTTAATGGATAATTTAGCAGCAAAAGATACTTACGAATAAAAGTAAATAAGTGTACGACTAAATTTGGTAAACTGTTACTGTTTGTATTGTTGTAAACTACATTCATGAAAAAACAAGTAAATACATTTATATACAAGTATATGCTATAAAATTAAAAGACATTTGTTTTAAATGTCTAGCACAGTAATGAAGGCATCAACAAATGATAGATAGGAAAGAACAAGAAGGATTATTAATAACCTTTCATTGCGCAGAAAAGTATTATAATACTAAAGGCTCCAATACAGAGCGCCATAAAGCGGTTGTGCGCATCCCATACGCAGAATAATGCGCTTGAAGCAACACGGTGCGCAGGCTGCGCAGTCCTCCGCATTAGAAAAGTTCAAAGATACAAAGGGAAGCGATATTGAAGCATAGTGTAATAAATCTGTGCGTTAGTCTATTGAGCCTTTTCTTTTAACAGTTTTAAACCTCAGTTACTGTGCGCTCTTTCATGGGAGTTTCATTGTTTTGACTGTAGTAACCGAACACAACATGTAGTTTGATTGCTGAATGGAGGCTGACAGACAGCTGCAGCGGAGAGAAGAGTTTACGTGAACTTGAATTTAATGACTCACGACGGTTTCATCGAACACACGCGCGTTGCCATGGTCACGCGTCTGGCCCTAAGTTGACTTCCGGTCTGTCCTCCGCAAACAATAAAAACAACAGCAAAGTCCGTCTAGAGTAGATTATTTATAATAATTAGCTAAAATAAATAAGTAAATTAGCTGGCAATTTGTAACTATGTCTAATCAGTATTATTTTGGGCTACCATTAGAAGAAGAAAAAAACATTATTTGTCCAAACTTACATGCGACAAAGTTGCATTACCAGACCCGTTCAACAAAAGGTTGAGGCAAGAATGCTTTTCTACACGCCTGTCTGCTTTACCGGACATCTGTCAGGTACACATATTTGAATACCTAGTGGAGAAGGAATGTGTATATACACGGGAGGCGTTTAAGGCATATCGCAGCTTGGATGCCTGTAACTATTTTCATTCTGGAAAAGTTAAATGCATACTAACCTACTAATGGAAATACCCGTGTTGTTTACGGTGAAATCGAGGCGGGTCAGGTGCTTTTAAAGAGTTACTCTGCGTGGATCATTGCTAGGAAATCCGGCGAAGTCCAGAGTGGGCATTGTACATGCATGGCAGGGTAAGTACGGCTGGCTAACTAATTTCCATTCGTGTAGGTTAGTATGCATTTAACTTTCCCAGAATGAAAATAGTTATACGCATCCAAGCTGCGATATGCCTTAAACGCCTCCCGTGTATATACACATTCCTTCTCCACTAGGTATTCAAACATGTGTACCTGACAGATTTCCGGTAAAGCAGACAGGCGTGTAGAAACGCATTCTTGCCTCAACCTTTTGTTGAACGGGTCTGGTTGTGCAACTTTGTCGCATATAAGTTTGGCCAAATAACGTTTTTTTCTTCTAATGGTAGCCCAAAATAATACTGACTAGGTAAAGTTACAACTTGCCAGCTAATTTGCTTATTTAATTTCGCTAATTATTATAAATAATCTACTCTAGACGGACTTTGCTGTTGTTTTTATTGTTTGCGGAGGACAGACCGGAAGTCAACTTAGGGCCAGACGCGTGACCATGGCAACGCGCGTGTGTTCGATGAAACCGTTTATACTTCACATTAAACTATGGAACAGCTGCAGAACACTTGAAATATAGTGCACAAGAACTTTGTGGTGCTTTATAATGTTTTTGTGCCTTTCCTAGGGCTCAACAATAACAAAATAGTATACGCACAATATCGAATTTGGATCGGTCTTGTCTGACCGATCCCCCGATCCGGCGGAAAATGCCAGGATCGGAGCTGATTCCGATGCTGAGTATCGGATCGATGCATCCCTACTGCACAGATTCAGGAACCAAATGAATCAGTACTGTGCAGACTCTGGTTGCAAATGAATCACTACTGCGCAGACTCGGGATCCAAATGAATCGCTACTGCGCAGACTCAGGCTCCTAAATTAATCACTCCTGTGCAGACGCTGACTCCAAATGATGTTAAAATGACACTAGCCATACTGGGATGTTTTGGGTTCACTTTTCTATAGATTACACTGTTACACCAGTAGGTGGCGACAAATTTTGCCTTTTAAAAGTGAGTTACTGCGTTACCATTTGTTTAATCGATTTGCTAAAAATACTGATTCACTCAGGAATCAAAAACGTCTTTATGAACGAGTCATTGAATCATTCACTCAAACAATTCGACAACAAAGCAGTGAGACATTGACATTTAAGGTTTTCTGAGAGAAAAATAGGAAAACAGAACTAACAGAAGCATCCTCTTAGCTAATACTATAATAATTGTGAGTTTTATGCCACTCATATAATGGTACCTGAGGAATGATGTAGTAGCGGTAGATATAAATTGAAGCATATATCAAACTGCAGGTGAAGACAATCAGTGCAGTTGTCAGACAGCAAAGTCCACTCAGAGAGGAGCGTTTCCGTCCGACAGGCAAGACCAGCTCCTCCTCCACCTACAAAGACACACAAACACACGTTTATAAAATATTGAGGATGTTTTTGAAATTTAATTTCCCCTAAATAAAGGATATTATATTTATCACAATCCAATTTTGAATGAAGACGTTATTTAGCCCTTTTATGAAGTTGCTTTCATCATGAGTGCCTCCCACAGGCCTCCGCAACCACAAAGTAGGTCATTTCAGGTTGTACTATCTCTGCAGGGACATTTGGTCCTTACCAAGAAGGCAAAGCTTACACACACACACACAAGGCAGTAATGAATTCATCATGTCCTCAATATACCATGCCGCTTTCAGTACGATCACCCACACACTGGGAGACGTGCTACAATCGGCACTACATTCACTTGTATCCCGTGCAGCCAAGAATGGATTATTCAGTGCTCTCGTACTACAGTGGAAAATTATTAGATGCGAGATGCCGATAGGCAATGACTAATAACGCCCCCAGTCTTGCAACCCATCTGCCAACTGCACGGCACATGGCCTGATCTGGCCCCATTCGTTACTCATGATGGAGACTTCCTTTTGTTGTGGTTATTGTCAGCGTGCAAATTATTATACAGTGACCTTCGGGGAGGGGTTATTGTGTTTTTTTGGATGTTTTAAATAGGGCTATCAAATCAATAATAATTATTTAAATTTAATTAATGAAATATTAAGTTATTATTTAAGATAATGTTACATTGGAAAAGCACTGAATTATCATGACAAAAAAGTAGCTTTATAAATAAATATTTTAATTAAACACACAAAAATACAAAAAGAAATACTCTACATGTAAAACTAGTCATTATTTATTCAATCCAATAGTTCAAATGGCTAATTCATTCTTATATTTATTATAATATATTATATTTTGAATGGTTCACTAAATCTCACTCGATTAGTTTAAAAATGTGGATTCTATTCATTCAGTAAAACACAGCAGTATGTTAATCAGGGACACACAACAGTTCTCCTTGGGCTTTATTTTCATGGGTGAAATTATTGACAATAAAATGTAATTATTTGCAACTTAACCTTATCTTAATTTTTAAGTAAAAACTTTTATGTAACCTATTTTTTTTTTTTAATCAGCCATCAGCTTATTTATGTTGATTCGGAATAAAACACGCAGTGTTTGTCATAGGAACGCATTCAACTTTAGCAGCTTTCATCTGACTGACAGAACCGTGCTGTTTTTCAGTGTTTCTGTTAATGTTATGGTTATTTTAGCACATAGTTTATTTCGTAAAGTCAGTTCAACAGCATTAAGTTGAAGTGGGTAAAAAAAGTTTCTTGACTGAATCTTGAGTTCTTGTGCAACCCAATATTCTTCAACCACTCAGGTCATGTCAGTACACTTTTCAGGGGCTGCCAAAAATAAATTTTAAAATCAGTCAGAGCTATAGAAATGCATCTCAATATTTACAAGTAAATCTCCATATTATGCATATAGGCTACTTTCTGTCTGACCCCCCTTACATCTAGGCATTTTTACATTAAAGAAAAGCATCACTTATTAAAAGTGAAGTGTGTTTTTCTCGTCATTTTGTGTTTTTCAGTGCTGGATACTCAGCTCCCATGGCCTTATTGAATAGCAAATTGTCTTTTGAATGTTTGTGCAGTCTCAGAACGTACTTTTGAATGTTCTCTGAATGTACTAGTGAGTATTAACCTTTACAAAATGTTTGACAAATGTCTTTTTTTAAGAAAAAAACATCCCACAAACAGTGTATAAATAATGTTTCAGTGCTAAAATGTTGAGAATGACCAGATAACTCAGCCGTTAAACCAGATAAGAGCCTTTCCGGAACAAAGGTCTTAGAATATCCCCTGCTGTTTGATGAATACTGCATACTCATAGCCATTTGACGTGTTTTTTGCATATTGTATAGTAGGGAAATATGCATATTATCAGAAAGGGAATGATTAGACATGCTAGTGGCCGACAAATCACTCACTTTACCTTGTTGTTTTCATCATTCGGAGGTCATTTGTTCCCTAAAGACAGCAAAGCCCACGCATACACAATGATATTAAACAGCTAAAGCTCACGGAAGTCATTTCTCCTCACCGTAGCCATCTGCCATTTTGTCTCTGTTGGATTTGTGTCTATGTGTGTGTGCTGCTTAGACACATAAACCTGTGCTGCACTATGTCAAATTCTGTCATTCTGTCATCATAAGCTCTTAAGAATAAAGGCCTTAAGCTTTGATAATCAATAACAACTGACACATTTATTACAATTAATGTTTTTAAAATTGAGGGCAAGATGTTTAAAGCTATTTTTATATTAGTTTTTTTTACCCCAGAGGATCAATTTTATTAAAACATCCTAATAATGCACACATTTTGAGCAAAATAAGGAAATATTGTGAACATTGTATGGCTGAGATAGCCTAAAGATGATGCATGTTGTATGATGTGATGTTATTGGTGCAGGTGCTGCAGCACCCATGTCCTCTCGTTATGAAACCAAAGGGCAACAATATTTTCAATACCATAGCTACAAATACATAAACACATGGGAGTATTATCAAAATATCATAATCAGGCCATCAACTGACGTGATTAATGGTTTACCATGGATATTATTTTCTTTCCGGCTTTTTGGTTCGTTTCGACCGCTATTTTCCGTGACAATTCAAATGATGCACACAAAAAACGAAACTTACGTGCGGATGCGGTATGAATATTTGAGTTTTATCTCCGTCACCATCCTCTTTCTCCGCTTTTTGTCCCGCAATGGGCTGAAAGCTGATCTTCACCATGATAAAGAGGGGAAAACGCTGTTTTTAGCGTGAACGCAGATCCTTGTTATACCCCCTGACTTTCCGATTTTCAATATTTGCCGTTTGTTATAATGGACCGGAAGAATCTATTATTTATTTATATATGTATATTTAAAAATCGTTCTTAAAGTCACAGTGCCAGCGACTCTGGTGATGATGCGCGCGACCCAGAACGAGCAGGCGCGCACACGTTTTGTATACATCATATGTGTACGAATATCGTATATTATAAAGAAGATAAATAGATATATACTTATTGGCAATACTATAGTACTTTAATATATGACATATTAAAAATGGCTAGTAAGTTATGACGATGCAGTCAGTCTATCTGTAACGTTACACATATGGGCCATTGTACCAAAAACACATTTAAACAGCATTTAAATATTCAATTTTTATATGTTTACCAAGATCCTTCTATTAACTATGAAAACCCACAATAATACAATAATATGCAAAATATCAGTAAGCTTAAAATAAATATTTTTTATTGTCGTTTTTAAAAAGTATCTTTTTAAAAAGGTTTTCAGTATAGTTCAATATATATATATATATATATATATATATATATATATAAATATATATATAATGAAACTTTATGTAAAAGTCAAAAACAAAAAAGTGTGTCCCATCGTTTTGAGGTAAATGTGTTCAAAAGCATTAAAAATCCGTCATTTCAAGGAAGCACTTTTTTGGGAGTTATTCCTTAACATTTGTGTGTGTGTACCACTGTTCAGAACTGTGCTAGCTAACCATGTGCTGCTTAGCATCTTTGAGCTACCACTGGTCACTACTACTGATCATTATATATAGATCAGTGGCCACTACCCAGATAGCACACAATGTCTGTTAAAAATCTCTTGATCTGGAAAGCATCTGCTGTGTACAAACGTCTGGCAGACATCTGTAAGATGTCAGTTTTACATGCATACTAAATCATAAACATCTTAAAGACATCTAATAGACGTATTGCAGATGAGCAAACTACGTTTTGCAGATGTAAATGCAGACATCAAATAGATATCTCTGAGATGTACGTGTGCTATCAGGGAACTGAAACATTTGGTGTGGTTTTGGAAGTGACGTCATTGATTTTTTGGGGTGTTATTCCATGAATTTGTCACTACCGAAACAGCTACGACTAAAACATGTCACCATAACATCAAGGGAACAAGAAATGAGCAAAATTTTAGTACAGTTATGAAAACTTTTAGTATTTTAGCATGTTTCTGTAATGTGATGTATTTGCTACCAAAGCATTACGACAGTATACTTTGTTTTTTACAAAACATCTGATGTTTTGGTACTGACAAGTACCAAAACATCAGATGTTTTGTAAAAAACAAAGTATACTGAATTATCAACTAAGATGTTATGATAGTTTTTGTTAAGAGTCCTTAACTTTGAAATCAGTATGATCAACTTTCACATTTTACAAAAAAAGAAATATAGTTAAAAATGTAATTATTATTTTTACCTCAGTTTTTTTTTTATAAAATAGCAAAAAAATATGGTATCACTTTAGAATAATGGTCCATTAGTTAACTACATTAGTTCAAATGAACTAAGAATGAACAATACTTCTACAGCATTTATTAATGTTAGTTCATGTTAATTTTAACATAATGCATAATTAAAATCAGAAGTTCTGCTTGATAATATTAGTTATTGCAATGTGAACTAACATGAACTAACAATGAACAACTGTATTTTCATTAACTAACATGAATGAATAATGAACAAAAAATTACAGTATTTATTAATCTTCATTAATGTTAACTAATTGACCATAGTGTTACCAAAAATATATATATTTACAATGCAGATGTAAGCAAAAACTTTCCGAAAAGACAATACTGGATAAACTGCACAATTACTAGAAATGTGTACCTTGGATATTATACAACTTGCATACATACAATTTGGACCAATTCAAGTAGAATGGCCCATATAAAAGGTGCCGTAATGTTATAATATAATGGCATTACCTTGTTACAAGATCCAAAAATGGTCGTACCATAGTATTTCACTGAATGAACACTACTAATCAAAGAAAAAAAGACAGCAGAAACATCATCATCATCATCATTTTATTCCAAACTTTATTTCCAACTGTTAGTCTGGCTACTGATTGACATTTCAGATGAAACTCCATCGCTTCTGTGCCCAAGTCTTATTACTCGGGCCAGATCTACATAGGTTAGATTGGACTGTTTAACTGAACAGACAGCAGGCCAAGAGGTTTCCGAGGTCGTCCGTTAGGCGTCCATGCTTAATCTAAAGCTGCAAAATAGAAACATGCACTGATATGCAAGATAAGTTTGCTAATTCTCAGAATTCTTAATGCTCTGGGCCATTATGATGTCAGGCATACAAGATGACTGTGATTGGCTGTTGTTACATGTGCCAACCAATGAAAGTTCAGTCAGATTATGGTGAGTTGTCCGTCACCACATTAACGGTATAATGCTCTGACTGAAACATGAAAAAGTACATCTTTAAGCTACGTAAGGTTTCACTAAAATAAAATACTGTTATAGACATGTCAATCCCTGTTATTCTGACCAGTCTTGTAAACATTCAGCAGAACGTGTTTTATGGGAGTCCGCGTAAAGTTCTGCATTGAAAATGAGTAACAGTTACCGTTATGAATAACACCTGCTTTCGCTTAGAGGAGAAATGAGGGGTTTTATGGTAGATAGTTGTGGCTGTTTTGTGAGTAAAAGCAGTAATGTTAACCATACTTCAAAAATGATCAACCAAACCTCCAAATCACTTTCAGTTTTATGTGGTTTTTATAGTATTAAATGACAACGCCCATCAAGCACTGATGGAGATGAAGAGATGCAGTATATAAGCTGGTGCATTGTCAAATCACGCAAAAGCTGTAAGAACTTGACCAGGTCACATTTCATCCCAAATTCAAAAGAAAGACAAATGTAATTATAGTTTGAGTATAGTTATATAACAGAAGACAAAAGTCTGTTTACAAGTATATATTACAGTAAAAAAGTTTATATAAATATAATTAAATGTATAATTATTAGGGCTGTCAACTGATTAATCGCAATTAAATCGCATCCAAAATAAGAGTTTACATACTATATGTGTGTTTACCTTGTATATTTATTATGTATATATAAATACACACACATACATGTATATATTAAAACAAAATATTTATATGTATATACATTTATACCTGTATACAATTTAGATTCTAAAAAAAATTTGATATAAATCTAAAATATTTTTCCTTAATATATACACATGCATGTGTGTGTGTATTTATATATACATAAATATACACAGTACACAAACATGTAGTATGTAAACAAACTTTTATTTTGGATGCGATTAATCGCGATTAATCTTGACAGCACTAATAATTATATTTAAATAATTGTATTTATTTAATAAAAATCATATACCGTATTTATTACTACTTATACAGACCTTTGACCCATTTAAATAAAAGTAATAAAAATAAAGTCATTTTTTAAAGTAAAAAAAAAAAAAAAACTATTACAGTAATGAAAATGCAATGAGATTTTGGAAGAGGAATGACCCAAAAATATACTTTTCCTTTTGATTTTAAGGTGAAATGTGACCTAGACATTTTTTTGTGTGAGATTTTACCCATGAAATCATCCAATTGTCCAAACAAGTGACAACATATAAACTACCTAAAAGGTATGAGTAGTGGGGTTAGTTAAACTGAAAACTACTAGAAGTCAAAAAACCAGAGCCTTAAGGTCACAATCACTGAAAGCAGACGTGTTAACTTTCCATTACACCCACTTGACAACGCAGTGACTAATGATGAGAGAAGAATGGCAGAGTAAATCAGGGTCAACTTCACAGCCACAAGTCTAACAAATCACAAAAACCCTCCTCAGTCAACACATTTACTCATTTCGGTCTTTGAAAATGAATCTGAATGCGACCATAAAAATGAAAGCGCCTATGTACAAGTTCACCCCCCCAGCATATGTAACCTAAAAATGTGCAAAACATGATTTATGCGTCACATTCGCAGCTTTTGCGTAACTCACGTAAAACCGGTCGACGATGAGCAAATGAGCTGACAGGAGTGAGTTTTTGAATGTTAAGTGCTTTTTGCATGTCAAATTTCCTTGAATTCATTAATATCCAATTAGCATCAAGAGTGTATGTTTGTGTATGAGGTAACCCTCCTCCTTTATGTGCAAAAAAGCAGCAGCATCTACATCCGTGTTTTCTGTTCATTTTTGAAACATGAGAATAAACACATTGTAGGGGGAGAGGTTGAATGTCCAGCGAAGCAAGACTACTTTTCACCCCCGCCGTCATATTTCTCGCCCAACGGCATTTGCATTTAACGGTTCCTGCGAAACACAAAAACATGCCCAGTGCTGTGGCCACTCAACGTCCCAGAGAGCCAAAACATCGTCCAGACGCTGTCTAAAACACTGTCTAGACGTCCTCTATGCGTTTGTGTACATTCTTGATCCTTCTTAGGCGTCCTGCGGGGTTGCCCTCTTGAGGTCTCGGATCTGTTTGATTAGGTAGGTCTTCTCGTCGCTGAACTGCTCGTCCTCGGTGCGGTCGTTCTGGAACTTGCTGAGGAACTCGATGAGTTTGGTCTGGTTCTTCAGCAGGATGTCGAGGATGGGCTGGGTCTTGTTCGGGTTGGCCACAAACACCTGAATGCATGGAGAAAGCTTGAGATTAGGACTGCTCGATTATAGCAAAAATCATAATCACGATTATTTTGGTCAATAGGGTAATCACGATTATTTTACACGATTATGAGTTGGTCCAGAACTTTAAATGATTGATTAGAGCCCTGCATTTCAGTCTGTTTTTTTACGCTCCTAAGGCCGGGCTTTAGCCAATTTTCACATTATAGTTTAGACGCTTTCACTTTCGAAATCGCTCGGACGGCGTTTATCGTCTCATCCAGCAGCAGTGCCTTCACTGAAGCTTCGCGTTCAAGCAATAGGCTGACACTTGGCAAAAAACACCGGCAAAAATAAATAATGAATGTGTCAGGGGGAAATATTAAGGAATGATTTATGAATAAAGTGTATTCCTAGTCAGTGTCGCAAAGATCCTGACTCGCGATCTCCTCTTTGACGTGCCTTTAGAGCGAAATGCATCTTTACGGATCACATAATGAAAGAGTTTGTTTTCCATTTGTTTTATTTCGTTAAGTAATAATTTAAAGCTTTCTATATATGCATTTATCATGTCTGTAAGGCATGTACTTGCAAGGTTTTTTGTTTTGATGGATAATTTAAAATTGATCTCGCTGACGCCTCCATGTCCTGCAAAGCAGCTTTAGCTTCCACTCTCCGCACAAACAATTGGATATGCACATAATAACGCACATTTATCTAGGTTTAACGTTTAAACCAACATTGTTTTTACTTGAACTGTTTTAAATAGATTTTATTTTAGTCAAGTCGTGATGATATGAGAAGGCAAACTGATTACTTTTTGGCCACTGGCCACTGTTTGTACCTTTAACAAACAAAAAAAATCCTCCAAACAATTTTCCAAATTAACTTAATCTAATCACTTTGCCATTACATACAAACTGAACTATTTTAATAGCTGAAACAATAGCTAAACAGACTTTACTTGTCTGTGTTCTGTTACATCTCTGAACGCATACACAGAACAGCGTGCTTTTAAAAAAAACAACATCATAAACATTAATAAATCACACGTCCCATTTTATGCAAGTCACGTTACATGATTTTACTGATTTGCATGTAAAACTGGGCTTTTATGGAGGAGCAAATGCACACCAAAGGGGCGGAATCATGAACAATAATCGTTTTATCTCAATTATTGTATTTTCATAATTGTTTGAAGATGTATTCGACATTGAATTTTGATTAATCACACAGCCCTACTTGAGATATGTTTTGGGCTGGCTTACTGGTGAGGTTTCGGAGTGGGATGGGGTTCAATTTATACCTTAAATACATGAAAGGCCTCGAACTGGATGTTGCGGCTCTTGTCTCTCAGTAGGTTCATCATAAGTTTGAGGTTCTCTGGTTTGCTTATGTACTTTGTCATTATAGTGAAGTTGTGCCTGTCCAAAAGCAGCTCTCCCAAAAGCTGAGGGGAAGAGGAAAGACATAAAACATGATAAGCATCTAAAAATAAAGATATAGTGGCTACAGGAAACATACAATTGAGTTACACAAACAGATATACACTACCATTTCAAGTTAGGAATTAGACTTTTTAAATAGGAAGCATTAAAGATGCATTAAAGGTAACAAAAGTGACATTAAAAACATTTATAAATGTTACAAAAGATGAACAAATATTTACTATAATGATGAATGAAGAATGAGCAAAAACTAGCATATCAGAATGATTTCTAAAGGATCATGTGACACTGAAGATGCTGAAAGGTGAATGCTGAAAATTTAGTTTCAATCACAGGAATAAATTACATTTTAAAATGTATTCAAATAGAAAGCATTTATTTTAAATAGTAAAACCATTTTACTGTTTTACTGTATTTTTATCAAATAATTGCAGCCTTGGAGATGCTTCTTTCAAGAAACTTCAAAAAAATCTTAGTAATCCCAATCTTTTGAAGTGTCCTTGAAATAAGTACAACCAACCACAACACACAACATTCAAATTAAGCCGTTTCTTACCTTTAGCGACTGCCTCTTAGTCACATAGTTTTCTGAGTGAAGAAGTTTCTCATATTCACTAAAGAACTGAAGACCAAAAGCAGAAAAAATGGAAAGGATACACTGTAAATACAAAACTGATTGGCTTTTTCTCATACAGCAGACTCAGAAAGTATTCTAAGACACATTTGTATTAGATACAATGTCATACCAAGTGGCATTCATTTATTAAAGACAGCTCTTTCCAAGCAAAACACTTTGCAAGAAGTAGTTTGTTTGATTTTAAACGTCAAGAACAATATATACACTTTCAGTCAAAAGATTTTTTTAATGTTTTTTTTTAAAGAAGTCTCTTCTGCTCAGCAAGCCTGCATTTATCTGATCCAAAGTACAGCAAAACAGTACAATTTTGAAATATTTTTAGTATTTAAAATAACTGTTTTCTATTTAAATACATTTTAAAATGTAATTTGTTCCTGTAATTTCAAAGCTGATTTTTAGTATCATTACTTGTGTCACATGATAAGGAATTATATAAATTAATACATCTATTTAGCAAGGATGCTTTAAATTGATCAAAAGTGATGATAAAGACATTTATAATTTACATTTAGGCATTTGGCAGACGCTTTTGTCCAAAGCGACATACAGTTGGGAGAACATAGAGCGATTCTTCTTAAGGAGACAAACAGACACAGGCAGTGCTATAATACCAGATTTCAAGTGGTGCTTCAGACAAGTACAAGCTAGAAAGGGAAGGAATAAAGAGATTAATTTTTTTTTTTTTTTTTTTTTTATGGTAACAGCAAATAGAGTTGAAAGAGATGAGTTTTAAGCTGTCGCTTGAAGCTTGTCAGGGAATCAGCATTCCGGATAGGGGTAGGAAGATCGTTCCACCAGCCAGGAACAGTAAAAGAGAATGTTCTGGATAGTGATTTAGCACCTCTCTGTGATGGTACCACAAGGCGTCGCTCACTAGCAGATCTCAGAGTTCTGGAGGGGGTGTAGATTTGCAATAGCGAGTGCAGATAAGCAGGTGCAGTAGCTGTGGTTGTCCTATATGCAAGCATCAGAGTCTTGAACTTGATACGAGCCGCAATTGGCCGGTGCAGTTGCAGGTGCAGTAGCTGTGGTTGTCCTATATGCAAGCATCAGAGTCTTGAACTTAATACGAGCCGCAATGTCACAAAAGATTTCTATTTCAGATAAATGCTCTTTTTCTGAACTTTCTATTCTTCAAAGAAACCTGAACGAAATATACTCAGCTGTTTTCAACATAATAATAAATGTTTTGTTGAACAGCAAATCAGAATATTAGAATGATTTCTGAAGGATCATGTGACTGGAGTAATGATGCTGAAAATCCAGCTTTGAAATCACAGGAATAAATAACATTTTAAAATATAATCCAATAGAAAACAGTTACTTTAGATAAGAAAAAATATTTCAAAATTGTACTGTTTCTGCTGTGAGCAGAAGAGACTTCTTTAAAAAATCTTGCAAATCTTGCTGTCCAAAAACTTTTGACTGGTATTGTGGATATACTCCAAAGCTATTCGGATATACAGTTGCCAAATGTTACTGAAAGCTGTCACAGTTATTCTTAACTGACTTCATACATCTATTAAAATCAATTTTATAGCAGTTAATTAAAAGTCACTGTGCTAATATGATGACAAAGTTAGTTGCTTTAGAAAAGCTCTGGTAGTATTTCTTGGTATGTTTTAATCTAATCTATGAACGTTTTTCACATTTCTACGTTTCTCAGCAGCAGAAGTCATATAGTAGTTGGGTTAACTTTGAGAGCAGTGAATGGGAGATTTGCTCAAATAGCAAAAGAAAAACTCCACCATAGTGTTTTCCCTCTTTCAGAAAGAGGAAGAAAATTGAGAAAGAATAATAACAGCAATCAGAAGAGAGAACAATGTCAAATTTATATCTTTCCCATAAACGCTGCATTTGAAACACCCTTGCATTAGCGTCAATTTGTTTTTTGTAATTTCAAGCATAGGTGATATCACGTCATAAATGTTCATAGATGTTTTTAAAAATCAAAATATTAAAAACTTTGCGGATGACCGTTGAAAGGCGTCATCACAGTCCTGTGAAAAGGGTCCATTAAGACATTTTTAAAGTCAGACATAAGAGGCCCACTTAAAATTTAAATGACTTCAAATTGTACTGACTTTCACTTTACAAACAGCTCTGAGAAGAACCCGCTGCAGAATGATTGACAGATTCAATCAGATCCAAAAACAACAGACAATGTCAGGAAAGCCTGTGACTCACTCTGTCATAGTGCTGCTCCAGAAACTCAGCGCTGAGCAGTTTGTGTCTCGTCAGCAAATCCTGGAAGAAAACCAAACAAATGGAATTCATCAGACATAATAATTAAACAGTGCATCTGAAGATGAAACAATCAAAGATGCCACCCAGACAAAACAAACAGCCAAGGCTTGTAGGTTTACAAATACACTAACTTTGAAAGTGGCAAATGCATCCGAGGCAATGTCGAAGGTGGACATCTCCACGTATCTGAAGAAATCGTAGAACTGCTCCGAGCAGAGGGTGATCTTGGCCAGCGGCTCGTGCCGTATGCATTCTCTCAGCATGATACCACAGTTCAGAGCGATGTCTGGAGACTCGTAACTACAAAAAAATAGACAGGAACTCAATACCAGAAACACTTTCCCAAAATGTACACCTGCTCATGTTTGGCTTTCTTTCGTAGACTGAAAAGGAGATGCTAATGTCACGCTGTTTGGTTCTTTTTCGAGCTCAGTTCGTTGTCAAGCTCCAAGAATGACAAAAAGTCATATGGCCTACTTCACCCTTGGTCACCACAGGGCTCCAGACAAAAAAAACTGAGTAATGAGCCATTGGCTCCTACAAGAAACAAACTTGGGTGACAAATGTTTTTTTTTATTTTTTTTTTTTAGGTGCCACAGAAATAACATGTTTTTTTAACAATGATATTTCAGTCATGGTGTCGTGTGTTTATGTCTCATCTTTATCAGAATTTTAATCCATCTTAGGTGTCCTGGGAAATAAGTTTCACTTAAAGTGGGAACTAAACATCCTTTCCAACTTGACAACTATATACAGTCACAAAGAATTGTTTATTACACAGAATCTGTGGCAATATCATGGACCGTAAGCATCACTTAGCCACTGAGTTTAGTTTGGGTTCCTTCTCAAAGCACATATAAATAATGTCATAGGTCTTTCACACATCCAGTCGGTTTTTCTTTATTAGTAAAATGCAATTTTATAGGAAGTGCTGAATTTCATCTTTAGCATCTTGCATTCTCTTATCATTTAACAGGTTAAATAAAAATATTAATATGCAATAGCGCATAAATATAGCAAAATGCTCCTCTTCAGTTATTTTTTCTAGATGACTGATGAGCTTATGGATGCAGAAAGGTTATTCTGAGTTATTGTTACGATGTTTACAAGCTTTACACGGTTTCCGCAGTTTGAAACACTGAATGAGTGATTACAGATATTTCAGTAGCTGTCCTGTAGGCCATCTTATAAAATAGCCTACTTTTTGGTGTCCATTAATGTCAATTTCGTATAGTAGTGAATATAATGGGTTCGCTTGAATCGATTGAATAAATGACAACGACTCAGACTCTCTGCCTTTTAGTCTCTCATTGTCATTCTATTTTTTTTTTTTATCATTTTCGTATTTCTGTGTCCTAAATTTTATATTTGAAACATTAATCTCATAATATTATTTATGCAATTTGTAAGTGCAGTGTAAATGCATGCAGGAGCTCCTTGAAAATATGTAGGCTATAGAACCCTGAGTGTTTAATAATACTTGTTATTTAAAAAAAAAAAAAAAAAACTAAGCCACTTAACCGATTTAACTTTGAATCATTTTATTTGAAGGAAGTCTTCAAATAGCCACTCACCCTAGAACCGCCCCTGCTGTACAGTCTGAAACAACATTATGGTGATAACAAAACTGACATTTTGACAGGGAACTACCAAAATATTCACATACGAGTTACAGTTAAAGCTGACTCATAAGGTTATCTTGGGAGTAAACACGAATATGGGATCAGATAACTCATATTCGTCACCAAACCCATTTCCTGGTTCAGATTTGATCTAAACACCTGCCTCTATATCGGAAAAGCAGATTGAACTAGTCTGACAAGTGCAGAATTTCAGGTTATATTTTACGCTGGTGAATGAAAATCAAATAAATGTCTTCAGAATGTGTTTGTGTGCATGCCTCACCCTTTAAGTAGCATGAAGAGTATATTTTGTTGAGTGCACAGGTATTCAACCGTAGGCGTCCGTGTGCCGATCTGACGTCTCAGAATGTTGTTAAAGATCTGTGCCACGTCTTTCTTGCCCTAAACACAGATAACATGTAGAATAGTTACTGAAAAGCTCAACTAATTAAAGTACAAGCATGCATTTCACAAATGGGAATCTGAGAGATGAAATGAACATGTAAAAGGGTTTACAACTGGTATTATAACTATCTCAGCTGATCCGATCACAAGTGGCTAGTCAAGACAGAATGGCATTGACATCTGGTTAACTGACAATATCTCAGTTGTATAATAAGTAGCTATGTTTGAATAGATTGCATTAAGGGGAGCATCCCTTTTGAGGATACATCACGGAAGATGTGTGTAATGTATGGATTTTTTTTCCCTCAACTGAATGGTTGTTTCTTATCTATTAAAAAATTTGAAGTAGTTAAATTATGCAGCTAGGGAAACCACTAGGGGGCCTCAGCACAGTTGGCTTAAAATTATTTAAAATAAAAAAGCAAAAAATGTAAGCTCCAGTTTTTTTTTTTTTTTTTGTCTATCTAAAAACCTGAATATGAGAGTATTTTAACATTTTGTGATATTTAGATCTGGAAAAGTCATGCAAAATATTGAGTATGAATATTCAAAAAGAAAGCAAGAAATTGTTTGTAACGACTATATTTTTTTTAGTTATGCAAAGCTCTAAAATTGTATCAGATAGAAATGGCTATAAAAAAAAAATAATGACTAAAAACTAGTACTGTAAACGCATTTATTGGTAATAAAAAAAATGCAAACCTATTCAAATGTTGAAACTTCTGTAATTACAGAATTGTATTATAGTAACTACTTATATTTTAATTAAGCATTATTATTATCATTATAATACAATGTAAAAGATTTACTAGGGCTGCCCTTGACTAAAGATTTTTTTCTGGTGGACTAGTAGTCATTCATTTTAAGCATTAGTCAACTAGATGTATTATTGTAATTTGTATGACCATAAATGACGGAGTATTTTAAGAGCAAGTGACCGCACCAGTGTCTCCATCTGTAATGCAGTAAGCACACTACTATATTGAGCTTTCACACTCCACACAGACACTTGAAACACACACATTTTTCTAGGTTAACATTAAATTAAGCGGCCATGTAAAGATGCCACTTCATGCATTCTTTAGATCAAAAGCCATATTTGAGGTTGATGAATGACAGGTGAGCTATATTACCACACAGAACAGCTGTTAGACTGTCTGCCACTGTCTGTGAGACTTCGCCACTTCCTGTGGAATTTTTTTTTTTTCAGACCAACTGTACGTTCACACCACCGCTGGCGAGAGGGAGAGCGCAACTTTATCCTGTAAACTTTGGTTCCAACTGCACTAGTTTCCAAGCATTTTCATGCCAGAAAATGTTTTTCAAATTTGTTTTTCAGCGGGAATACAATTAATTTGATCAAAACGACAGACTTGACCAATTGACCTATCGGTAAGCCCCCCCCCCCCTTAGTTACTGTTGCTGCCTCGGACAAACAGAGTTTCCCACTTACAATGATCAGCTGTCAGTGTGAAAACCTTGTCCGAAGATGTTTTTGATAAATTTTGAAGACAGAAGGACCACCTTTTGTCGAGGAACATTCAAGTAGGGCTTTAATATGCCATGGAGAGACATATAAATGATTTTAAAATAAACATGGCATGTAACATGATTAATTTGAAATCGAGGGTTTACAGATCGCAATGCAAACGGGAGAAATCTCATCCAACATCCAAGATCAAAACTGTTCATGTACCGCAGTGTAAGATTAATTATTTTACATTTAACCAGTTTAATATGGAGAGACACTGAAATATAGACCTTCGTTTATGTGTTTTTGACCTACACTGGACATGACGTGAGAAGTAGTTAGCTGAGGTTTGTACGTAAACATGGACCCACTAACTTTAACTCTAGCTAGTTTTAAGTACCCTAGCAACCACATAGCAACACCCTAGCAGCCATCCCAGGTACCCTAGCATCCACCCTGAGTACCCTTGCAACCACATAGCAACACCCTAACAACCACCCGGGTACCCTAGCAACTGCATAGCAACACCCTAGCAACCACCCCAGGTACCCTAGCAACTGCATAGCAACACCCTAGCAAACTCTTTGGGTACCCTAGCAACTACACAGCAACACCCTAGCAACCACCCCAGGTACCCTAGCAACTGCATAGCAACACCCTAGCAACCTCTTTGGGTACCCTAGCAACACCCTAGCAACCACCCCAGCAAACTCTTTGGGTACCCTAGCAACTACACAGCAACACCCTAGCAACCACCCCAGGTACCCTAGCAACTGCATAGCAACACCCTAGCAACCTCTTTGGGTACCCTAGCAACACCCTAGCAACCACCCCAGGTACTCTAGCAATTGCACAGCAACTCCCTAGCAACCACCCCAAGTACCTTATCAACTGCATAGCAACACCTTAGCAACCACCCTAGGTAACCTAGCAACCACAAAACAACACCCTAGCAGCCACCCCAGGTACCCTAGTAACCAACAGCCCTAACAACTATCCTGAGTACCATAGCAACTACATAGCAACACTCTAGCAACCACTCAGAGTACCTTAGCAACCACATAGAAACACCCTAGCACTCTGAGAATCTTAGCATCTATTTACATTTCCATTTAGCAAGGTTTTTTAATTAAATAGTAAACAATAGTAAACAAAAAGAAAACGGAAAGAGAAAGCTAGTGTTTTTTGTTAATTGTATAATAAATAAAAAAGAAAAGATATATAAAAGAGATATCTATCGATCTAATTTAAAACTACTTTAAACTTAAAACTATTTCAGAATGAAAACCATCAAACTTAAAACTTTTCAAGATTTTAAACTTTTTAAAAGTTTTCAAAGTTTTCTGTCTATCTATCTATCTATCTGACTGTACTGCATTCAAAACATTCACGCTTTAAGCTTTAAACCTACTTTAAACTTAAAACTATTTCAGACTGAAAACCATCCACCTTTTAAAAACTTTTCCAAACTTTCTGGTCAGGCTTTCTCAAGCCAACCTAAAGTTTGTCTTGACAAGCTTTATCTAGTTTAAATTGCCACTCTTAGAGTCTGTAAATAAAAAGAAAATGGCTTTGTCATTACAGCATCAGACCAAGAAAGGTTAAGATCTGTTGTTCGGGATTCATGGGGTACTTTACTCTACAAAAGTGTCCCAGTCTGACCACCTCCACATCTCAATTGGATTAATTTCTGATTATGCGTAGGTCATTTTGACAAATCTTTTGAATAAAAGTGTTTGCTAAATGAATAAGTGTAAATCTTTTAATGTAAAAATTTTAAAAGAACAGCATTTGAGACCTGCTCAGTGGATTTTGAATAAACTTTGTAACATTTCGTGTCTTCTTAGGCCTAGTCTATTAATCTCTAAAGTCTATAAAACCACCTCAAAGTCGATGAGCTGCAGATCTGCGACGAGGGTGCTGAGCAGGCCACTGTTGTAGAGCTCCTGAGCGAGCTGAGCCACGGCTTCTGTCTGCGGCTCCTTCTCATTCGTGCCGTAGAGAATCTCCTTCATGGCCAGCAGAGATTTGGACACCTCTTCAGAGGCCTGCGGACACACAGCCCTCTCATTAATGGCATTTTAATATTGCGTATTTCTTTAAAACACTGCATGTGTCTTTAGTACCTTCTCAGCCTTCTTGTCTGAAATGTCCTGCTTCTCCAGAATGGTCATGTTGTCCCTTAGATTCTTCACAATGTCCGCTGGACACTTGTGAGACTTACCGAAAGGGAATGGCATGGCAACACGTTACCGGGGCAACCAGGTAGCAGAGAGCCCACCTCTGAAAGATAGAATGTCAAACAAAATAATAAATAATAGAATGTATAACCAACTTAGAATCAACAAAGGAGAATGTAACTCTTAGAGTCACAGAAAGCAAGAATGAACAAGGAAAATAACTAAAAGAATGAACAAATGGAAGAAAAAGTGAAAGAACAAAACCATAAACAAAGAATGAACACACAAAGAAAAAAGATGCAAAAAACAAAAAACATACAAAAGAATGAAGAGAAGAAATAACCAACACATGAATGAACTAAGGAACAAAGAATGAAAGCTCGAACAAATTAAATAATGAACCGATTTATTAACTAAAGAATGAACATGAAACGCTGAACGAACAACTGGAAAATCATATAAAACAAACTAATGAAATCATTAACAGATGAAAGAATAAACAAACAAAAGAATAAACAAATTAAATGAAGAATAGATGAAGAAACTAAAGAACAAACATGGAAAAACAACCAGAAAATCAAATGAAGAAAAGAACAAACTGGAAATATAAATGAAAAAAATAAATCCTGAACATGAAACACTGAATGGACAACTGGAAAAATCAAGGCAAAAATGAACAAATTAAATAATAATAGGATGAATAAAATAAAGAATGAACAAACATGCATTTACTGCACACATTATATCAGTTCTCACTTTCTCTGGGATTCAAACCCATCACCTCGTGGTTGCAAGTGCCATGCTCTATACTGTTTGAATAGTGAAAGGCAAATGAAATAATGAACAGATGAATGTAAGTCAAAGGAAAATCAATGGATTTTCTAGACAAGTAAACATTATTGTCTTGTTTTTTCTGAAAACAAGTCAAAATTAAGTGTGAAACAAGCAAAATAATCTCCCAATGGGGTAAGCAAAGTTCTCTTTTTTTCTGTTGGAGATATATATATATATATATTTTTTTTTTTTTTTTTTTTTTTTTTTTTTTGCTTACCCCATTAGCAGATTAATTTGCTTGTTCTAAGCAAAAACTCACTTAATTTTTACTTGTTTTTTTCTGAAAATGACTCCTTCTTGATTAAGAATTAATACTTAAGAATTAGTAGATATTTTGTATGGAAACAAGACAAAAAATTTAAGTAAAAAAAGTATTTTTGCAGTGTACGGTTGAACTGGATCAACAAAGTTCGGCAGCAAAGTCACTGGTTAATAAAATGGGATTAAATACATAAATATTTTATATGTGTGCGTGTGTGTGTGTGTGTGTGTGTGTGTGTGTGTGTGTTTTATCTAGCCTTTATATTTTCTTAAAAATATATAAATATATTATTTTTGTCAAAAAAAAAAAAACACCATCTTGCTCTATTTTTTTTTTCTATTCTATCTGTTTTCTTTTTATTTATTATATCATTTTTAAAAAACTTGCTACGTATACTGCACTAAACTAATAGCACTTGTGAGAGCATTGCTCTTTTGTTGATTTGGATTGCTTCCATAGTCCTCATTTGTAAGTCGCTTTGGATAAAAGCTTCTGCTAAATAACTAAATGTAAATGTATTTACTTGTTTAATTAATGTATTTTACAACAATACAAAGAGCAGTGTGTAATATTTTTGCAGATTTAGTCATACACTTATTTGTAAATAATGTTTCACTATATTTTATAAAATTATTGTGCATTATTGTGATTTGTGAAAAGCATCTTTTGCTGAATTATCCACTAGTTTATAATAGTATTTTTGTCATAAATTATGATTATATATATTTCTTCATTAAAATGAAGTTGTCTATATGTAATAGATTTTGGTTAACACAAAAGAGTGACGATCAGGCCAACACACTGAAGTATAGAAATTCGACATTGGAAAAAAAAAAAAAAACTACGCCGATATCAGATTGTATCGATATCGGCATATACTCTGAATTTTCGTATTGGATCGGTTCTGAAAAAATGTTATCGTTGCATGCATCCCTAATTCATATTCAAGTTCATGATCAATCCATGCAGCATCAACCACAACCTACATGTAAAACAGATCAGGAAACACTTGTACACTTTGTAGCAGTCATGAGACACTAGTTGGATGACTGTAAAGTGCAGGTTCACACTTACTGTTCCAAAAAAAACCCACGTCTCGAAAAGCACAAATTCTAAGGTGAGATCTGTGAAGCCGGCAATGCAAACAGGAAATGTGCAGCAAAAACCTCTTCAATAAAACGGCGGCTTCCTCCATAAAGATCACATCAGTAAAACTCACGCATGCTTTATATGAAATGAAACTCAATACACTGACCTGAATACAAGTCATTCATAAATTCAATTCCTTTACTATTATTAATGGCGCACATGCTTTGAATACTGCAGCTCGTGGGATCCGTGCGTCACAGGACCATACGTCCAGCCGCTTAATCTCCATGCAGCTTGTGCAAGTTAGCCAAATCCTTGACCTGGTGACCACACTCGCCATGTCTGCCACAACACAAAACTGCACTTGCACATGATCAATTGCAGGATGTCTGAACAGCCATGTTATGCAAACACCAATTGCTGTTAATGCTCATTATGTTAATATGTGCACTGCCAGTAATAACAGTTGCAAACTGTCTGAAATTAATAATAATGCACTAACTCATATGCAGGGGAGACCAGGGCTAGTTGTCACATGCCACAAGGGTTACATCACAGTATCTAGCTGAGGTTTTTTTTACAGTGATTTTTTTTCATTATTGGGTTTCATATGTTGAAATTCTATACAATTTATCGACTACAGTTTCTGATAGTCTAATATTTATTATTAATCAATCAATAAATCTGTTTGATAAAGACCACTTATTATAGTTTTACTATTGAACAAACCTTGGAAACTGATAACAAAACTAGCAAAAACCGCAAAAGTGACTTCTTATATATTCGCACTACCGTTTTTTTTTTTTTAAATAATTCTCTTTTGCTTATTGCTGCATTTATTTAATCTAAAATGAAATGTTTTTACTATTTAAAATATCTGCTTTCTATTTGAATACATTTTAAAATGTAGTTTATTCCTGTGATCAAAGCCACATTTTCAGCATCATTACTCCAGTCTTCAGCGTCACACGATCCTTCAGAAATCATTCTAATATTCTGATATTAATATTAATATTTAAAACAGTTGACTACATTGTTCAGGATTATTTGGTGAATAGAAAGATCCAAATATCAGCAGTTATTTGAAATTAAAAGCTTTTGTAATATTATACACTATGCCATTCAAAAGCTTGGAGTCAGTATATTAAAAAGAAAAAAATATTAATAATTTTATAAGCTTTTTTTGAGCAGCAAATCCTAATATGAGAATGATTTCTGAATGATAATGTGACTGAAGTCATGATGCTAAAAATTCAGCTTTGAAATCACATGAATAAATAACAGTTTAAAATGTATTAAAATAGAAAACTGACATTTTAAATAGTTAAAATATTTCAAAATTATACTGTTTTTGCTGTACTTTGGATCAAATGCAGTCAGGCGTGGTGAGCAGAAGAGATTTCTTTAAAAAAATAAATAGTGTTCAAAAACTTTTGACTGGTATATGGGAAACTTTTTTCAAAGGAAAACGACAAAATACAAAGTCTTATATATTTTAATATACAACTTATCCCCTTAGTATGATTCAGTCATATTCTGTGAAATAACATTTTATTTAATAATATTTTTAATTTAACAATATTAATATTTTAAATGTAATTTGTACAATTAATATTAATAATATTTTTGTATAAATATTACTTTTAAATGTTTAATATTATTTACTGGAAAATAGTAACAACAAGGAATTTTCAGCTGATTCCAGTAATCTGAAAATGATAGTTCAGTGACATTTTAGCATCTAGAAAAAGGTTCAGAATAACTAATAAAAATGCATACTTGTGTCCTAACTGGAAGTCTTTCTATTTAATTCAATTCAATGCACTACAAATTCAAGTTATACATTATATCAATATTATATAGCTCTGGACACGTTCAATATCAACACACAGTGGATACAGCATCAAGATCTACGCCAGTCAGCCCAAGTTGTGAAACTTATCCACCTGCAATCAGTCTAAATGTGAAACAAAACTTTGCACATCAATCTGAGTGGCAGAGGAGCTTTACTTCGGCTGCGTCTCAAATCTCAGTCATATGTCTACCTAGAATCATTCTATAAAGATGATTTTCAGATTTAGACATGTCTATAATGGGCATAAAATGCATCTTGGCTAGGCTGCTCTATTGGTTTAAGACACAGCCCAGCACTTTTGCGCAACCAGAGGCCCAGTGTGATGGACACAGAGAAGTCAGGCCTCCAGACACTTTTTTTGTTCACCTTAAATTAACGCTCTACAGACCACAAAAGATACGAAGCCCCTTTCCTCCATCAGTATCTCTCCAGAATCAGACCATGAGCAAAAATGCATTTGTGGTTTTTACAATTTGATGGCTGTGATAGGCCTCTATCTGCATGCACTTTACATTTAACCACACAAAAGCAACCAACAAAAGAGAAGTTAACAACATCACACCTTGTTTGGGTCTCCTTCGGCCTTTTTCTAGAGAACAGCGGTGTAAGTCCTAGAATGCGATGTTTGGGGGTGTTGTTTCTTACCCTGTTTTATGCGGACAACCGTGTGTGTTTGTGTATGAATGTGTGTTTGTGTGTGTGTGTATTCAGGCTGCAAGAACAGCGGCGAGGACTTCCGCAAACCTGCAGCGAAGAGGATTTCAAAATAAAAGCCCCCGACGCTCTTAACAGTCTCCATGTACAGAAAGATGTTTAAATATTTTTTTATTCACAAATGTAAGTGGACACCACAAAACACATATCTGCTGAATACTAAAACGAAACTAATTTCAATTATTCTAAATAATTTCTTTTTCTTTTAATATTCTTATAACTCAGTATTTGATTTGTTCAGAGTCATGTTTTACATTTTTTTTAATTATAATTTTCTTGCAAGTAACATATAATAGCAATACAACATCATTAATGAAATTGAACCTTAGTTATCAAAAACCAAAGAAAAATGTACATTGTACCATGGACTTAAACATAGTAAGTAGACAAAAGGAAAATAAAATAAAATAAAACAAATAAAGACAAAGTAAATAAATACAATCAAATTAAAAAAGCAATATAAGATATTGAAAATATATCTTGTTTTTTGCTCAAGTGGGTTAACCTCATCTAAACATCACATCTCTGTTCCAAGATGATGTTATGATATTATTTAATATCTGGTGTGTTTTCACTGCCTTTTTGTTTCTTTTAAATTTAAAAGGGAATCAGCTAGAATTTTTAATTCAGAGCAGAAGATGATAAAATTCGATGCTGTAAACTGTGACTTATGAATATGATCTTTTCCAAGCAAGCACAGGATTTTGACAATGTTATCTAAAAGAACAGATCCAGTATTAGACAGCAGAAATAAAACCATTTCTTCTGTGATGTCAATTAGCTTATTGAAAGAAGTAAAGTTCAAAAATGAAATTTCAGTCCAAAAAGAAACTGTAAATGGACATCTAAAAAACAAATGAAGCACTGATTCATTTTCAGATCCACAAAAAAACAATCTGGTTGAATATCCATAAACTTGGATAAGAATAACTTACAGGGATAAAATTTGTGAAGAATTTTAATATGAATTTCTTTAACCTTGTTTGATATCACAAAGTTATTATGAGCAGACCATGTTTTACATTTGATTATGTTCATTGTTCGAATTGTTGCTATAAGAAATTATTTTTAAAAAAGAGAAGGTTAAATATTTAAAATATTTTTGTAATGGAGTAAAATATTATTAAAAAACAAATTCTTTAAAAAATATATATGGTTTACATACAAAACACAATGTTTATTTTATGAAGAAGAGAAATTAATACATTTAAGTAAAAATAAATACTGAAGCAGGCATTATAAATAAATAAATTAATTAATTAATAAATAATAATAATAATAATAATAATTAATGCATTAATAAATGCAGAAACACTTAAATTAATCGTTTTATTTATATATTAATGCATTTATTTATTTATTTAAAGATTTATTTATATTTTTTAACCTTTATTTAATTATTTGGCCCTCCATACATGATTCTGATTGCTCAAAATATTTATGGGAACTTTAAATTTATTAATTAATTAATTTAACTTAATTTAATTTAATTTGTTTTTGTTTTTTTTCCCCAGGGTTAGGTCTTTTTTTTTTCTTTTTTTTATTCAGATCCGTTTTTAAACATAAGTACAAGACAAATATAGGCAATATTGCACATCTCAAATTATGCAAAAAGAAGAACAAACAGGAACAAAACAAACTACAAACAAACAAACAAAAAATAGAATAAATAAATAAAATAAAATGGATAAAAATTCCAGGGCAGTTACATAAATTTGAGAAGCTTTCGAATTTTTTTTTTTTTTTACAGGAAACTGCCATTTTATGAAATTAAAATATACCAATAAAACGCAGTGAAGAACAAAATAATTGACTTATTTTTAAGAAAGTTGTTTTAAGGATACTGAGATGTGTTTTGATTTTTAATTGTAATCCAAAGAAGTTCATAAAGTTTTAAATAAAGATAATTTGCTCTACATCTTGTCCAGACACCTTTAGTAAAAATCTCGTAAAACTTATCATCCAATTTACAAAATAAATTTCCCTGCAAATATTTCCAAATTTTGGCTAGGATAAAATCCTAGCCAAAAAAAAGTTAATTATTAATTAGCAAAATAAACATTTATTTTATTATTATATCGTCTTTTAGTAATTAGCATTTTAATGAAGGCTATTTTAATCTCAATTTAAATACTTTTAACATTTAATGTGACCACCGGAAGTATGCTGAGGCCCTCTAGAGGGCCCCTGGTTCAGAGCCTCTACTCATTTCACACAAAGTGGCATAGGCTCTGCCGCCCTCTAATGGTTAAATAATATACTTTACACAAACGACCATTAAAGATCCAGAATGATGTATTTGTTTTCAACAGAGTGATGAACAGGATGTTTGTTTGTAAAATGGCCCAAGAACAGGATATGGTTAAGGTGTGACAATATAGTTGCATCTCTGAAGACATAATTCCTTCTAAATCTAGAAATAACTTCTGCTGAAACTAATACCTGCCTACAAAACAAGTGTGCAAGCATGGAAACTGCCAAATAGGTTTTGTATCAAGTGTCTCACAAAATACTTCATAGAAATTTATCCTGCTAAGCATGTTTTGAAAAGATTTAAGCTTAATATTTCATATTCTTGTGAATTTTGTGGTCAAGAAAAAGAAACATGGAATTCTATATCAAAAAAAAAAAAAAAAAAAAAAAATGAATGTATGATAGAAATTTGTGTATTTGATGTGCTTTTTTACACAGAAAATGAACATGAACTGTGGAGAGCAGCATATTGTCCATTTGTTTATTTTGTTAGGAAAATTCCATATACATAAGAAAAAGTATATTTCATTTTATTAATGACTTCAAATTGTATGTAAATCTCTTGGAACAAACAAAAAACTAAAAAGCACTGAAAACATGTAATGCTCTGAAAGCATTGAAATGTGTGTAATTTTATTTCTTTTTCTCTTTTTATTTCTTTTTTTCTCTCTCTGGCAGCTAATGTTAATTTGACAATAATATGTACCTCTTGTTGTGGCATTGATTAAAGGCAAGACACTGCAGGTGAATAGGGTAAAAAAAAATAACTAATAGTTATCACCTTACTTACCCAGTTGATTGATTTCATTGATAATTGCAAACATTTTTTTGTATTACAAGTTTTCTAAAAGTTTAAATATGCAAATGAGGCATTATTCATCATGAAATATGATGAAGTCATTTTCAAAATTATTGTTTAATTTTTTTGCCATATTAGAGTCAAATATACAGAGGGGATTTGGAATATCTAATTTTGTCACTCCAAAATTCAGTAAATACTTAGAACAGACAGAAAACAATACCTTTTTTTTATTATTTTTATTTTTTTAAGTAAGATGTTATATATAATCAAGCAAATTATATACGAACAAATCCCTCTGTAAAACGTTTCAGGATATAGACAGGATGTAAAATGTAACATTTGGGTGTGTAAGTGCTACTGAAGTGGAGATTTATGGCTCAGTGTAGGAGAAAAAACTCATACTGTAATTGAAATCTGTTGACAGATTTAGATAGATGAAGTGCTATAAAAGAAACACTTAACAGTGTCTTTTAGATGTTTTCTTTTCACAAGTCTGAAAAACCAAAAAGCCCAAAATCCCAATTTGAGAGGTGCAGTGTCGCCTGCAGTGTCTCCCCTTAATAAAGTATAAAAAAAGTCTGATGCATATGGCACAAAAAAAAAAAAAAAAAAAAACAAGCTATGGCATAACACATTAATGAAAATAAGTATTGCATTTGTGCTTAAACATCAACCCCCATTGTAAGAAAATAAACTTTTAAACTTTTTAAAAATTATTTATGGGAAATATAAATGTAGCTTTTGTTGCTAAAATTACAAAAGCACACACATCATGATATTAAACTGTGTTAGACTATATTTAAACTATTTTGCCTTTCACAAATGTTAGGTTTACGCGGTTACTTGTAACCCTACCCCTAACTCTAAAACAGCAAACTCAGAAATTGCTAGTTTTTGGTTCCCGTTTGGTTGTTTTTGGGGAACCAAATACTAATGTTAGGAGAACGTTAGATTAACGTTAGAATGACGTTCTGGGGAGTTTGATGAGGCTAATAATCAACATTTACTAAAGGTTATGTACACTAACTATTTCTTGAAAAAGAAGGTCTTTATTATTTAAGTGTTTAGGACTGTCATATTTCTGTACTTTATTCGTAGCAACTACCAGGCGGCGATAATTCATCAGAAACGTTCACATGAGAACGCAGAAGAAGAGCTCGACTCGGAAGCGCATAGAGCGGAAGTGGTTTTTTTCTCGCTCCTCGTGTCGCTCTTCCTTTCCGCCTGCTCGAGTGCGCCATTCACACACACGCTGCGAAGGTAACGACGAAAAACATGTTTTAAAGCGTTTATACCCCTTTCCACCTTCACCAAAGTATACGCATATGATTGTTAAGATACTTATATTTACATTTTCACCCTTATATGTCATATATAGCTAGTCAAAATGACGAATTTGAACATGTTTTGTAAGCGGTCCGTGAGTCCGCTGTTTCTCCGTTAGAGAGACCAAGAGTGAATCCACACCTTTCAGTTCTGTGTTTTCTATTTCTCAAATAATGCAACAGTTGATTGAATCACGTTAACTGTGTTATTCAGGTGCCTCGCCAGAATTGTAATGTATTTAGAGTGCATTTAGGATGAAAAAAGTTTGTAGTCATATTCATGTGTTCAACATGAAGACAGATCGTGGTAATCATTTTTTAAAATGTCAATATATGTCTGTATTGAACTATATGTTGTTTTAATTCAAAAATATCGTTTTTTTTATTTGATTTTAGAATACATTAGGATTGCATTATTTCTATAGGAACAATAATTTATGTACTCTTGTACTTAATTATTTTGCACTTTTACCCTAATTGTTTCTTTGTTATTTTGGTCTCGAATCCATGATTTATTAATGTTTTATGGACAAGCTTAAGTATATATGATTTTCTCATTTTGATTGATAGATGGCTGAAGATTGGGAGGCTGTACCAGCTGTTGCTGAAACACCAGAGATCAAACTCTTTGGCAAATGGAGCACAGATGACGTGCAGATCAACGACATCTCCCTGCAGGTATGTGTGACACATCCATAGACATTATTTTTTTATCAAAATTGCTTTTTATTTGCCCATTAACCCTGATAATCCCCATAGAAAAGTTCATTATATGCAGTGGTGACCAAAATTATTACAGAAGTAGTATTTTCACCAGCTAAAAATGGTTTTAAGTCAGTTGTTTCTATCTTTTGCTGTAGTGTGTCAGTAGGAAATATCAGTAAGTGCACCAAGGCAAAAGCTGCTTTAAACACAAAGGATGGTCACACCAAATGTTGATTTAAGTTAATAAAAGTTAATTGATCTATTTATGACATTTTTGACAGCGTCACCATTTTACAACATTTTGTACAGTGCCTAAAACTTTTAACAGGTGGGGTTTTTTTTAAGCATCTTGGAGACTTTGCCACAGTTCTTCTGGATTTAGTCTTGGGTTTTTTTGTTTGTTTGTTTATTCATGTCATTCCAGACAAACTGGAGGATTATTAGATCAGATCTCTGTGTGGAGCACTGGCTGCTGTCAGACTCCTTGTGCAAAAAAATAAAATCTGACTGGATTATACTGCTAAATGTTTAGAAATATAAACTGATGTTTCCTACTGACACAGTACAGCAAAAGATAGAAGTAACTGAATTAAAAACATTTTTTTAGCTGGTGAAAATTACTAATTTTGTTCTAATAACTTTGGCCACCACTGTAAATGGTCAATAAATGTATCGCTAGCTTTTATTGTGATGGACTAAACATGATGCAATACATTTATTAAAAGCTGTCCAATAACATCTGTTGTCGTATTTGATTCCTTTTAACACTTCTAAATATGTAATGAGTTAATCTTAAAATGCTTCAGTGCAGTAAATGTTCATATTGAAATATTATTGAATGTTATATTGATTTGTAACTGTGATTCAGACAGCAGAAGACATGTAGATGTTTCAGTAGCATTTTGATCATAATGATAACTTATGGCTGTAAAAATTCATGATATAATTCTGATATAATACAATAGGATTGTGCAGATCAACATGCATTTCTCTCTTTCATTAGGATTACATTGCCGTGAAGGAGAAATATGCCAAATACCTCCCTCATTCCAGCGGCAGATACGCAGCCAAGCGTTTCCGTAAGGCTCAGTGTCCGATTGTGGAGCGCGTCACTAACTCCATGATGATGCACGGACGCAACAACGGCAAGAAACTGCTGACCGTCCGCATCGTGAAACACGCCTTTGAGATCATCCACCTGCTCACCGGCGAGGTGAGATGGCAGTTATACACATTTAATAATGCCTGGTTGCCTTTGGTCTGCCTTAAATTTAAAGTAGAATGTAAATGTTGTATTAGAACTGATCAAGCTATGTACAAGATATTGTCACTTTCTAAATAGTTTTATTTCCTTTCCAGAATCCTCTGCAGATTCTGGTGAACGCCATCATCAACAGCGGTCCTCGTGAGGACTCCACTCGTATCGGACGTGCTGGAACCGTGAGGAGACAGGCTGTCGATGTGTCCCCCCTGCGCAGGGTCAACCAGGTCTGATTTCCCAACTTCACTATGCGACCATGGCATTAAGAAAATACATGTAGACTTTTAAGAGACTTGTCATGTGTTAGAATGCTTTTTAGTATTCCAAGACACCGTTTTAAGCCTCTTTATACTTTGGTGGCTATTCACAGAAAATATAGAGAACTGAAATAGCAGATGAAGATATGGTCTGTGTGTAAAAGTGGTCACTTATTATGTGTTATGATTTTAGGCCATCTGGCTGCTCTGCACTGGTGCAAGAGAAGCTGCTTTCAGGAACATCAAGACTATTGCAGAGTGTCTTGCTGATGAGCTCATCAACGCCGCCAAGGTGAGATGAGCAGTCTTTTACTGTTAGCAAAGCTTTCAGGGCATCAGCAGCAATTTATCTCTTAGGAATCCTTTTATTTGATAGCTGTTAAAGTTCTTTTTGTCTGTTGCAGGGTTCATCCAACTCTTACGCCATCAAGAAGAAGGATGAGCTGGAGAGAGTGGCTAAATCTAACCGCTAATCTCCATTTTGTATAAACTTGGATTACAATAAAGGAAAAGTGAAACCTATCCTTGTCCTGGTTTATTATTTTTTAAAATGTGACCCTGGACCACAAAACCAGTCATAAGGGGCATACGTTTTTATTTTCAGCTAAATAAATAAGCTTTCCATTGATGTATGCTTTGGTAGGATAGGACAATATTTGGCCGAGATACAACTATTTGAGGGCCAAAAAAACCCTTTTAATAGAGGAAATTGCCTTTTAAAATTGTCCAAATGAAGTTCTTAGCAATGCATATTACTAATCAAAATTAAGTTCATTTATGGTAGGAAATTTACTAAATGGAATATGATCTTAATATCTAATGATTGGACAAAAGGCAAATCTACAATTTTGACACATGCAATGTGTTTTTGGCTGTTGCTACAAATATGATTATGTGCTGATATAACTGCTGTGTTTAGAATTTGGTAGTGTACATGGATACAAGGGTAAAATTTGCAGTTCTTTTTGGTTGAAATACCTCAGAAAAAAGGAGTTTTTCATGTTCCCCCAGTGTAATTGTGTTATACATGCTATTTCAGCAATTGTGTGGTCTAAATTGCTAATTCTAAAAGTCTATTTCTGTACACTGTTTTTTTGATCATGATTTGACCATCTACAGTCACAAGACTCTCAGTCATTTGACTTTCCATCCTCTCCCCTGTGCGTCTTTCATTAACATATATTATCTAATCAAATTCATGCTGCTGCTCTACTGTTGCCAGCAAAGGCGTTGAATTGTAACCTTAAGATTATAAAAACGTCTTGTTAGGCACTGAAAGTAAACCAGATTTTTTGTGGTGTGGTGTGATGCTAGGTTCTAAGTTTCATCTGCCTGCACGATTATATGGAATTAAGTATAGGCTATTTGCAGACCTCTGCCATTAATGTTTGACCTCAGTTGCATCAAGCCTGAATTGAATTATGTTTCAGGGTGGAGACATTTTTAATGTTTAAAGGGAATGGTTACTGCTTGCATCTGATTTGAGGGTCAGATAATGTACAAACTGGACCCTTCTGAACTGTAAAGGAGTCACGCTGATTAATCATTGGAGACCAAGAAAACCTAAACATGTCTCAGATTTTTAGATGCATTCTGTTCTTTTGTCTTCTTCCGTCCGTGGGTAAGTGAAAAATAAGTTGTGGCTGTCATTTTTTGACAATTGTTTTATTACAGTTTAACAGTAAATTAAATCTGAAGTTTGCCTAAATTATCTAGATATATACAGTCAAACCAACATTTATTCAAACACAGTTTATTTACTGTAGTTTAGATAATGGTATTAAAATATGACAAGAACTCTAGTTAAACTGCATCAGAACAAATTCATCTTGATAATGTAAGATATTTCTGATAGAAAGGTATGTAATCAAAAATTCTGTCAACTGTTAGTATGATAAATTTACACAATATCAATGCTTTGGCCAATTACCAAGCAACGCCTAAATTTGTTGTCCGTGGTGTAAAAAGGTTGCATTAGCAATTAAGGAAAAAACACGTAAGCAAAACATGATCCGGTCAAAGTGTCCAAAATTTTAATAAATATTACTGGTATTCCACTGTATGAAAAATGAATGTTTATTTTGCTGTCCTCACTTACATAAATTAACTATAGTGCCCTGCACTCAATAGTTAAAAAAAAAAAAAAAAAAAAAAAAAAATATATATATATATATATATATATATATGGGGCAAGCTGCATAAAAGGTTTAGAGTAGTCTTAAAAAGTTAGTCAGCTATTTTTTTTTTTCTTTAAGACTGGTCCTCATTGTTTCAATTCAGTTAGATTAGTCTAAGTTGAATCCAAAAAAATAAGACTGATTGCCCTTTGGTTAACTGATAATTGGTCAAACTAGTACCTAAGACACTGTCTTAACTTAGGGGCTAAGTTTATCCAACTGGCCCCTGCTGGTGTCTGAATAATTTTTGGTTTGTCTGTATGTTATGGTTATCATCGGTGTATCATCTACTATGAATGTTCTGATATATATAATTCTCTTCATCTGTTCTCTTGTAGTTCCTCTGTTCTGTTATACGTGTGTTTTTCCTTCTATTTCACCACTGGACTGTCTCAAGTTCCCTACCAAGTGTCCACCGGGTCAGCTGTGTCTTTCTAGCAAAGCTGTAGGACAGCGGGGTGTGTAAATGTTAAATATATTTCAGTCTGTGATGAGCAGAAATCATCCTGTGCTTGATTTAATTTTTAAAGCAGTGAGAAAGCAGTGTCTTCATAGGCCCACTCTATGAACATTTAACCAAACCTGTGCATTGCTAGGCCATTTTACCTTGAAAGCCTTTATTCAAAATTGGCAGAAGTGATTATACGAATTCTAAAGAGATTATTAATAAAAATACAGGGGACTTACAAATTCTGTGCATGCATGTCATTGTGTAATTTTCTTTGGACAGGGGACTTTCAGATTGTCTTGTATGAAAAGAGCTGTGTTCTTCCTGCTCTTTGTGGACTAACAGGAGAGAAGTATGCCATGGGTTTGAACTTCACTTTCACAAATGACTGCTGTGATACTACACTCTGCAATGGCATCTCAAGCAGTTCTGCTTTCATCTGGTCCAGCACCCTGCTCTCACTTCTTTTGACATTGTTTTATTCACAGTAAGCGTAACAGACTCTATTCAAATCAGGCAATATGTAAAATAATAATAATAATAATAAAATAATATATAAAAAAAATAATAAATAAATTTTTTGAAACTTGGTAATTGCTAAGTTAATTAATGTATTCTTGTGTTTTCTTTGTCTTCATAACAATCCTAACAAGAAGAGTTTTTTTCTTTTTTATCAGCATTTCATCATGCATACATTTAATACATATGGATACATATGTTCAAATAAAAATAACTTACGGTCTACGGTCTTGTTTCTTTTCTATATTGTAAAAAAGAGTGCCTTTTTACCACCTGCTGCATAGAGGTACTGCACCTCAAATGAAAACCGATGTCTGTCTCAAGTCTGTTGCATGAATTTATTTGATCCAAAAAACAGCGCAAACAGTACAATTAGAAATGTTTTTTACTATTTAAAATAATTATGTTTTAAAATGTAATTTATTCCTGATTTCAAAGCTGAAAAAAAAAAAACATTTGTTAATATTAGAATATTTTTATGAATAGAAAGCTCAGAAGAACCACATTTATCTAATAATAATAATAAAAAAATAGTGCTGTCAAACGATTAATCGCGATTAATCACATCTAAAATAAAAGTTTATGTTTACATACTATATATTTCTGGACTGTGTATATTTAATATGTATATATAAATGCACACACATGCATGCATTTATTAAGGACAAATATTTTAGATTTATATCTAAAATATTTATATTTATTTATAATCTAAATTGTATACAGGTATAAATATATATACATATAACTATTTCATTTTAATATATACGTGCATGTCTGTGTATTTATATGTACATAATAAATATACAAAGTAAACACATATATAGTATGTAAACATAAACTTTTATTTTGGATGTGATTAATCGTTTGACAGCTTAAAAAAAAATATATATATTTTTGAAACTTGGTAATTGCTATGTTAATGAATGTATTCTTATGTTTTCTTCATCTTCATAACAATCCTAACAGAAGAGTTTTTTTTTTTTTTAATCAGCATTTCATCATGCATGCATTTAATACGTATGGATACATATGTTCAAATAAAAATTTAACATTTTATGTCTACGGTCTTGTTTTTTTTTTCTATATTGTAAAAATGTCTATATTGATTAATTGTGATTAATCACATCCAAAATAAAAGTTTATGTTTACATACTATATATTTCTGTACTGTGTAAATCTAATATGTATATATGCACACACATGCATGTATATATTAAAGAAAAAATATTTTAGATTTATATCTGAAATATTTATATTCATTTGTAATCTAAATTGTATACAGGTATAAATATATATACATATAAATATTTAGTTTTAACATATACACGCATGTGTGTGTATAGTAGCCTATGTAAACATGACAGCCCTAAAAAAAATTAATAATCATTTTTTGAAACTTGGTAATTGCTATGTTAATAAATGTATTCTTATGTTTTCATCAAGCAATCCTAACAAGAAGAGTTGTTGTTGTTTTTACATTTACATTTAGACATTTAGCAGATGCTTTTATCCAAAGCGACAAACAAAGGAGAACTATTTATCAGCATTACATCATGCATACATTTAATACATATGGATGCATATGTTAAAATAAAAATTGTACTTTTATGTCTACGGTCTTGTTTCTTTTCTATATTGTAAAAAATATTGCCTTTTCGAAAAAAATAAAAAAATAAAAATAAAACATTATTGGTCCTGCGCGCGCTTTTTGCGGTTCTTCACTTGGCGCCTTTTTCACGCGCCATTAGTCTGAGGCACTTGTGCGTCGAGTAAAAGTTACAGAAAAATCAAAAATATTAAAAAGAGATATCTTTTTTTGCTCCTGACTTCAGTTAGATACTCGACGTCAACGAAAAGAAACCTACTTTATAATTTCCTCTAATGTAGCCTGTTTATTCTTCTCCTGTTTTCCTCAGGGTTCAGGATTACATTTAGTGAAAAAGAAAAGTAAGATACTAAACGCTTTCCTCGTTTCTCAAGAATTGCTTCAGCTCTAAATGTATGGTTTACAGTGTCTTTGCGAAGCGAAACATGTCTGACGGCAGTGTTTTACAAGAACCAGAAAACAGAGCTTTGAGTATCAATGAAGATGAAGAGGATGAAGATGAGGGAAACCCTGAGGTAAATGTTTATTATTGTTCAATAATATCTCGTTTATAATGCACTTTTTGCGTTAGTAACACAGCGGTGTCGCCGTTTCGCTTCGTTTTAGATATTTCTGAGTGTATTTGTTCAGCAAAGAAAAATTGGAATAAGCTACTATGACAGAAGTGATTGTACGCTGCATTTTATGCCGGACACAGTGGACAACAGCGACCTCCACCTGCTGCATAGAGGTACTGCACTTTTTACACTATTTAAAATAATTATATTTTAAAATTTAATTTATTCCTATGATTTCAATGCTGAATTTTTTAACATCATTACACCAGTCACATGATCCTTCAAAAATCATCCTAATATTCTGATATGCTGCTTAAAAAATATTTGTTAATATTATTTTGTTTATTTTGATGAATAGAAAGCTCAGAAGAACCACATTTATCTGAAATAAATCTGAAATAAAAGCAAGGATGCCCCCCAAAATTATACTGACTCTAAGGTTTTAAATGGTATAGTGTATAATGATAAATGCTGATCTTTGGATCTTTTTATTCATCAAAGAATCCTGAAAAAATGTATTTGCCTGTTTTAAATATGTATAATAATAATAATAATAATAATAAATGTGACCCTGCACCACAAAACCAGTCATAAGGGTCAATTTTTTTCGAAATTGAGATTTACACATCATCTGAAAGCTGAATAAATAAACTTTCCATTGATGTATGGTTTGTTATGATAGGATAATATTTGTTTTGAGATACAACTATTTGAATATCTGGAATCTGAGGGTGCAAAAGAATCTAATTATTGAGAAAATTGTCTTTAAAGTTGTCCAAATGAAGTTCTTAACAATGCATATTACTAATCAAACATTAAGTTTTGATATATTTACAGTAGAAATGTACAAAATATCTACATGGAACATGATCTTTACTTAATATCCTAATGATTTTTGGCATAAAAAAATCAATAATTTTGACCTATACATTGTATTTTAAAATATATTCAAATAGAAAGCAGATATTTTAAATAGTAAAAATATTTCACAGTATTACTTTGCTTTTGCTGTATTTTGGATCAGTTAAACACAGGCTTAATGAGCAGAAGAGACTTGTTTAAAAAACATTAAAAATCTTACTGTTCAAAAACATTTGACTGGTAGTGTATCTGTCGCTGTAGTTTATTTCCTTCTCTCTGTTTATCAGTTAATACTCTTTTTGTTCCTTTACCGCACCACATTTGAGCATTTGCATTGAGCTGTGTTTCTCCTGCTGCTTATTTGTTCATACAGTGTCATTATGCACAGTGTCTGTTGGCTGAATCCGCAAAAATACTTGACTTGCATGTCAAAATGAAAAGAACAGTGATTTGAAATGCATTGGGTTGAATGCATGTTGTGAATTTTCTGTTTCAGTCATACAGGATCTGACTCCAAACGTTTTTATAACAAGTGCCAAACAGGAGCACAGCTTGACCCGGTTTGTCGAAAGGCTTGGTAAACACTTTAGTTTGAACTAAATCATTCATTTTGGTGATCGCCACAGGTAATTAATTAATCATTGCTTTTAAATTTAGACTATCAAACTGTTGTCTAATTTTGCTTCAGTTTCAGAATCAAATCGTGAATATAAGCCTGAAATAGTCATGTTTCCAAATGCAAACTTTGGTAAGTACTTTCAAATAGCCTTTTTTTGTTCTGTATCAAAATTCAGAGGAAAGAAAAGTTTAGCAGAATGTTCATGCTGCACTTTCCCTCACATTGAAAGTGGACGCGGATGCTGTTGAACTTCAACGTTTTGACCTAGTTATACCAATAAAAAAAATAAATCATAGCAAGAAAGTAAAGGTATTGTCAAATACTGCATGCGTGTGCATGAAATTTTGCAGCGTTTTACAAGCTTAGTGAACACTGGTCACGGTAATTGATCCTTTCCCATCTTTTGCAGGTCTGGAGATCAGCAAACAGCGACTGCTTTCAGCACACATCCCATCTCTCCCTCCCACCATCATGGAGAGTGAGAAAACCACGTATCTCTCCTCCTGTATCCCATTAGACTCAGTGCTGATGGTGAGACATCAGAGATGTTTTATGCTGACGAATAAATGGTCATATCATGACGATCTTCTCTGCTGTAGATGAGGTCAGTAGGAGGGCTGTTGAAGTGTCTGGAGAGGAGGAGAACTGGCGTTGACATGGAAGACATGGGCGTCCCCATATTTCGATTTTTGACTTACACGCTGTAAGACATTTGTGTATCAAGCACTTGTTTTTCTTGTTTTTACAGTGAGTATAAAATGCTGCTTTATTTATTTATTATTTTGCAGGAAAGATATTGTGTATATTGACAGAGACACGTACAGGTTGGTAGTATGAAGAGGTTATTATTTTTGTATTTATTCAGCTTTAAGGAGCTATTAAAAAGTGTTTGCACTTTTTCCTCAGTGCACTCCACATCTTTAAATCTGATCTGCATCCTTCCGTCTTTAAGCTCCAGTCAGGAGAGAAAGAAGGATTAAGTCTTTACGGTAAAATGTATTTTTTTTGTGCACCACTTTCAGTTAATTAAATCCTGTTATGTTTTTGTGCAAGGGTTTTGAAACTGGTGTCCACCAGGGAGTGCTAGAGGATCCTTTAAAGTTTAGATAAAAATAGTGTAAAAAAAATCTAATAAATAATAAAACCAAGTTTAAAATAAATGAACATTTTGATTTAAATAAATAAATAAATAAGATGTATTGAAATAAATAATTAGAATATATTTAAATAAAAAATAATAATATATCTAAAAGTACGTAATGAGTAGAAGACCCTGGACCACAAAACCATACCATATTCATATTTTTTTGAAATTGAGATTTTTACATAATCTGAAAGCTGAATAAATAAGCTTTCCGTTGATGTATGTTAGGATAGGACACTATTTGGCCAAGTTACAACTATTTGAGGGTGCAAAAAAAAATCTAAATATTGAGTTGTTTAAATGAGGTTCTTAGCAATACATATTACTAATCAAAAATTAAGTTTTGATATATTTACAGTAGGAAATTTACAAAATATCTTCATGGAACATGATTTTTACTTAATATCCTAATGATTTTTGGCAAAATAAGATTTTTTTTTTACCAATTTTTTACCAATTTAAAACACAATAAAATGTAATATCCTCCCTTGTTCTTTTACATATTTTAATATAATATGTATAAGTCAGAATAAGCATGTTGTTAGAATTTGTATATAAATATTGTATTACCCTGAATAACAATGTAAAATTGTTTCAACCAGATTTTGACATTTTACTCTCCAAAAACTTATTTGAAACCTTAAAAGTAGACACTTTACTTGCATTTAATGTGTTTTTTATGGACATAAAGTCACTTTTGTAAATATATTTAGATGTGGACATTTTAACGTCTAATTGTTACCCAATTGTTTATTTTAAAACTTTTACATTATACATAAAAATGAAAAAAAGGATGAGGATGGTCTTATTTAGGGGACCATGGCCTCTAAAACATTGAAAACGCCTGTTTTATACAAATATTTATTTAAAAGAAAAATGCCTCCGTCATTTACTCAACCCTGTCATTTCCAAACCTTCCATTTAAAGGAATAGTTCACCTAAAAAATTTATTTTACCCCATGATATACTCCCTCAAGCCATCGATGTATGACTTTTTCTCTCAGATGAATACAATTTTTCTTACACAAACACATTGATTCACTTCAAAAGGACTTTATTAACTGGCTGGAGCCATGTGGAGTAATTTTATGATGGATAGATGCACTTTATTTTGCTTAACTACAATTTACTGCCATTACAAAGCTCGGAAGAGCCGAGCTTTTATTAATATAATTCCAATTGGATTTGTCTGAAGAAATTCATTTACACCTATGATGTCATTTTTGGGTGAACTATCCCTTTAACAACAGGAGAACGTTTGAATATGCTAAACTTTCCCATACAATAAAAGTGAATGGGAGTAAATGCCCACGTTATGTTTTCTGCAGGTGTTCTGAATCGCTGTCGGAGCAAGTTTGGCTCTCTGCTTTTACGGTAAAATCCCATAGCAGATCAATGAGCACATTTAAAAGTGTTTAATGCCTAACTGGGTGAAATATAGACTTCCTTTTTCTCCTCTGTTGGTCTCAGGCAGTGGTTCCACAGACCTACCAGAGATCTGAACATCCTGACGAGACGACAGGAAGTGATTCGCTTCTTCACATCCCCTCGTAACTTTGCTGATCTCAACACTTTCCAGAGCTGCCTGCGGAGTATCAAGAACATCTCAGTACAGTTTTCAGCATTTTGTCTAAAGCTCAACATTATTTAATCAGAGCCAAATTACAAAACAACAAAAGCCAGACAAATGAAGTGACACTTAACTTGTCTTTCATACAGACACTGCTGCACAAAATGTCACGCTCTAATCCGAAGGCTGTCATCTGGCAAAGTCTGTATAAGGTGTGAGCACAGCACTCAGCTAATTTATTATTGCCTATCCTGGCTTTTTTTTTCATTGTGTTTTTCTTTTATCAGACTGTGTACAGTGCATTGTGCATTAGGGACACCATTCGCGCCGTGCCCCAGTCCATCCAACTTTTCAGTGAAATCAGTCAAAACTTCACTGATGATCTTTTCTACATCGCCACATGCATCAGTAAAGTGGTGAGACTGAATAATACTTTATTTTCTGTTGGAATAGATGTTTATGCTAAATTATTGCTGAAGTAATGTATTTGCTTTGGGTTTGCCTTTCTTGATTGCAGGTGGACTTCGAAGGGAGTATGGCTGAGAACCGATTCATCGTTAGGCCGAATGTCGACCCAGTTATTGACGAGAGTGAGTGGTTTTCCACTGACTTTATTTCAGTTCTGATGCAATAGTAACTAAAGGTGCACAACATATCGGTGGTTGATAACTAAGAAAAGGAAACTATTGTTTAATTTTCCACCTTATTTTTCAACATGAAATCAAGTTATTTTCTTTGAATGTCCAAGACATAAGTGTCATATTGTCATAATGGGTTTCAATAGTGACAAATTTAGGGAGAGGTCAAATATTATATGAGAAAATACAAAATACAATATGAGAATTTACTGCACAATTAATAGAAATGTGTACTTTGGATATTATGCAATTTGCATACATACACTTTTTGGAAAAAGACGTTTCCAACTTTGACTTTGAAACAATTCTCTACAATGGCCTATATAAATTTTTACATTTTTGTTTTATTCTTTTCACGACAGAGAAGAGAAGGATGATGGGTCTCCCAGATTTCCTGACAGACGTGGCTCGTGCAGAACTGGAAAACCTGGACCCGCGTTTTTCCACCTGCAGCGTCATCTACATTCCCATGGTCAGGATGTGATTAATGCTGCCCTCTGTTCATTAAAGTGTGATGTGTAACCTAATTGTTGACACAGAGCTGTTAACATAAAGGTTGTAGGTTCAATTCCTTGTTGGAGCGACCCAGTAAATGAAGAGTCAGTGAGGTGACCATTGTGTCCCCACTTGACCCCAGCTTGCTTCAGGATGACTGTTCCTGTAATTAGTGCACTGCAGTGTAGCTAAATGACAAGCAGCTGTAACGACTGCACAGTAACGACCGTGGCATCTGGGTTAGCAAAAGCAGCAAGCAGAGCTGTTTTATTTAATAGTGAAATAGCTTGCATTTAATCACAGAATTTCAATGTCTTGTGACATTTCTGTGCCACCAAACAGAATTTGAAAATCCTCTTGCTCCATTGATTATGAAAACAGGAAGTCCTTCCCTAAACTCATGCCATTGATGATCAGTGTTGGGGGTAACGCATTACAAGTAACGCAAGTTACGTAATAATATTACTTTTTTCAAGTAACTAGTAAAGTAACGCATTACTTTTTCATTTCCAAGAAAATATCTGAGTTACTTTTTCAAAAAACGTTTTACTTTTTGTTTCCTTTACGTATTTAATTCCATTTTATTAACCAATGACTTTGCTGCTGACCTTTGTTGATCCAAGTCAACTGTACACTGCAAAATATTAAAAAAAAATCTTAAATCAAGAAGGATTTTCTAGACAAGTAAATAATTATTTTCTTGTTTTCAGAAAAAAGTCAAAATAAAGAGTTTTTGCTTAGAACAAGCAAAATAATCTGCCAGTGGGGTAAGCAAAAAAAATCTTTTTTCAAACAGAAAACAAGATTTTTTTGCTTACCCCACTGGGAGATTATTTTGCTTGTTCAAGCAAAAACACACTTAATTTTTTCAGAAAAAAACAAGACAATAATTATTTACTTGTCTAGAAAATCCTTCTTGATTTAAGAATTTTAGACAAAAAATCTAAGTAAGAAAAGCATTTTTTGCAGTGTACTAATAAGCAAAATTTACTTTACATTTGTGCATTTTTTTCTCATTGCTAAAGAGTGTTGAACTTTCTTTTTCTACAGTTCTACTGTACAGACGTGAATTTAATTTTTCTTTAGCCTTAGCCTTATTCAATTCATTTCATTTTGGTGTGAAAGGGCTTTTACATTAGCTAACAATCAAACTTTTTTACATTAAAAACAAACAAGAAATCCCTGCCCACATTTAAAAAGTAATGCAACAGTAACGCAAAAGTAATGTAATTCATTGCTTTCCATAAAAAGTAACTAAGTAATGTAATTAGTTACTTTTTTAGGGAGTAACGCAATATTGTAATGCATTACTTTTAAAAGTAACTTTCCCCAACACTGTTGGTTGAGTCATTTGTAGACATTTTAAGCTACTCAAACACACCGCAATGTTGAAAGGATAGAATTAACCTATTGAAATTGTACTTATCTTGATATCTGCATATTCAACTTTGACAGGAAAAAATGTTTTAAAATCGAAAAAATGGCACATTTTACCATAAGAGATCTTATTTAAATAAAGTTAATAGGTTTTAGAGATGCTAATTGATAATGAGCAGCATAATGTATGCATTTCAAGGCAAAATTTTGTAGTAGAACATACAATCAAATGTCTGTACAAATGTTAATGCATAATGCTTACATGTATTTAACTAATATTTGCAATATGCAATAGCATCCTTGTTTTTTATTCTGTGTTGGATGGCAGATTGGATTTTTACTGTCAGTGCCAAGATTACCCAGCATGTTGGATAATCAGAGCTTTGAGATTGAGGGTCTGGAGTTCATCGTGAGTATGCCAGTACTTTTTCACACAGTTTCTTCAAGGCGTCACTGTATTCATTTCCTCACATCTTCTGGTTAGGGTTTGTTCTAACCTGGAAACCGCTTACTGAAACATGGTTTTGTAGATAATTTCAGTCTTAGGTGTGCTTTTCTATATTTGAGTCTTGTCAACTCATTACTGTTTAAGATTAGAGTTCAAAAACCCTACCTACATTATTGCATATGGATCAAAGTGCTTCCTTTCAAAAGAAAATCTTAATTGAAAAGCATGAAAACTAATATTAATCACAGAAATTTTATGTGCACACATGGAGTACATATCTCAGGCCTCTTTGTCTTAGACTCATTAATGTGTGAGGGCTTGATAAAAGCTGATTTTTGCATTTCATTTATGGATTATTTCAGTTCCTAGCCAATGACCAACTGCATTACCGCAGCGCTCGAACCAAAGAGCTGGACAGCATGCTGGGAGACCTGCATTTTGACACCCTAGGTCTTTGCTTTCTTTCTTTCTTTCTTTCTTTAGTTGTTTAATTAATTGCACAAAACATTTACAATGTCTTTTAAAATGGTCATGTTTTTTTTCAGATATGGAGATGGCAGTAATGAGGAAGCTTCAGGCCTTAGTGCTTGAGCGAAGCAACTGTTTGTATAAGGTCATGTCTCTGTGTGCAGAGCTGGACTGTCTCATTGCTTTGGCTCAGGCTTCTCTGGATCATGGCTACTGCTCTCCAACCCTGACAACAAACCACAGACTGGCTCTGATTGAGTCACGGTACAAGCCATCTCTTCTAATGAGATCAGTTTTCTGATTTCTCTATTCGTCTGTTTATATATTTATCCCTCTTTCTCTTTCAGACATCCTTTGCTGGAGCTGTGCACTCCAGTGTTTGTGTCAAACACCTACATCAGCTCTGAAACTGAAGGCAAAGTGAAAGTTATTACAGGACCAAATTCCTCCGGCAAGAGCATCTTTCTAAAACAGGCAAACACAGCAATACATATCACACACCTCATATTCATGTAACACTACATAAGCTAATTTTGAAATAAATAATAGAAAATTTGCAGCTGTACTTAAAAAGACAGTATAAATATACAAAGGTGATTCACTTATATTACTATGAGTAATGTAGTGGAATATGTCCTTTTATTAAAAGCTCCAGTTCTCATAGAAGCAGTCATGCATGCTTTAGACAACACATGCACATCTTACATGAAATATGAATAGAGTAAAAGGATAGAAATTAGTCTTGCATGCCAGAAATAGTTGCCCATAGACCTTACAAATATGGCCATTGAGTGAACTACAAAATAGGTAGGTAGGACTACTTAAAATGGCCTGATCTCATGACGAAAATGCACATGCCATTTTCTAAAAAAAATACAAATTTCTATACTTTTAAAGCTCAAAATGGTCATCTTGTCTAGCTCTGCGTGCACTCTGTACATTCCAGTTCAATCCAGTTAGGGTATGCCGAAAAACTCCTGCATTTTAGAAAGTTCAAACTCGCAGGCACCATAGAAGTCCACTATATGGGGATAATTCCTGAAATGTTTCTTTACGACTGAAGAAAGAAAGACATGGATTACAATGGGGTGAATACATTGGGCCTAATTCATGAAACACGACTTTTTGTGTAAATCATTCGTAAAGCCATTCTGACGTGAACTTTTGAATTCATGAAAATGTTTATATAGTTTATAACTGCCATAATAGTTACATGTCCATTTGCCCTTGCCCTCTTTTTTAATTCATTTTTTTTATAGCTGAGTTGATAGCTGTAAAACACAGCGCTCGTCACTGTCTCTATTTACCCAGCTGTAAATAGAGGAGGGGCAGGGCAAATACCGACCGACCATCCTACAACAATTGAGAAGTCAATTTTACTGCTTTTTAATATTTTGTAAAATTATAAAAAATGAGATGCAAATACATTGCCGCTGTGGTTATTCCAAATCATAGCAACCAAAGCTTCACAGCTGGAAAAACGCTGTGCCACCACAGCATTTTCAAGCGCCACCAGCTGGTCATTTTAAGAAGAGCGCCTGACATTTTTCAGCGTTTCTAAAATGTCTTTGGTGGACACACATTATTATATTTGTTGTTAGGCATATGGCCTAATAATATATTTTACATTTATGCAAAATACTGGAGCAAACCTGAGAAAATTGACCAGATATTTCACTGCGTTCCTGAACACTCATTTGACGTAGCTGTAATTCATAGGCAGGGATCATGCTAATTGTGAATGAATGATTAATGAATGATTGGATTTCATTAACATACACGTTTAGCTATCAAATCGGACGTTTACAAAGCATTTGTGAATCCGGAGCACTGCAAAAAATGCTTTTCTTACTTAGATTTTTTGTCTTGTTTCCAGCCAAAATATCTAAAAATTCTTAAATCAAGAAGGATTTTCTAGACAAGTTAAAATTACTGTCTTGTTTTCAGAAAAATGAAATTAAAATTAAGTGAGTTTTTGCTTGAAACAAGCAAAATAATCTAGTTTTCTGCTTAAAATAAGATTGTTTTTCTTACCCCATTGGCAGATTATTTTGCTTGTTTTAAGCAAAAAACAACTTAATTTTGACTTCTTTTGTCTGAAAACAAGACAATAATTTTTGCTTGTCTAGAAAATCCTTCTCGATTTAAGAATTTTTAGATATTTTGGACAAAAAATCTAAGTAAGAAAAACTTTTTTTTGCAGTGAGGAGAGTTTTCATGAAGGTCTGTTTTATGCACAAATTCTTCTGAATTTACTTATATATTTATGTACGTTTCATGAATGAGGCCCAATATCTGTACATTTTTGCTCTGGAAGTGAACTACTCCTTTAAAAATTAACCAAAGACAAGGTTCCATGAATCTTGTTTGGTAATAATACTATTACTTAGGTTTTGTAACATCTTGTATGGTCTCTAAAGGTGGGTCTGATTGTGTTCATGGCGCTGATCGGCTCAAATGTTCCTGCCAAAGAGGCAGAGATTGGGCTGGTGGATGGAATCTACAGCCGCATAGACAGCCGTGAGTCTGTATCAGTGGGTCTGAGCACCTTTATGATAGACATGAACCAGGTGAGAGCATCACACCTTCTGAACTCACACAAAAGCCCTGTATACTTCTTTGCATCCAATTTTGTAAAAGTTACTAAAGTGTCATGTCTGTCAATCATGCTGCTTGAATTGGCTTTGATAACTGTGTTTGCAAGGCAGCCATTCAAAACTGCCACAGATTAGTCATTGAAATATTTACATGGGGAATTTTAATATCATCCTTCAGAGGTTTTCTAATAATTATGATTCCTGTCTAGATGAATCATTCCTTGAACCACAGCACTGGGGATTCTCTTGTCCTAGTGGATGAATTTGGTAAAGGAACCAACACTGTAAGTGTGAAAGAACCAGGAGGAGCAAACAGGACTTATAGAAAAGCAAGGCGGCAATTAACACTGTATGTGTGTTCATGATGCAGGTGGATGGATTGTCTCTTCTGACTGCATGTCTCAATCACTGGCTGCGTCGTGGGCCGCAGTGTCCTCACTTGCTTACGTCGACATGCTTCCACAGCCTCATACAGATGGGCTTGATCGTTGAATCTCCACTGCTGGCTTTACTGGTGCCACAGAAACATCCTATGACTAGAAAAGACATTCTTCATTAACCATTTCCATCACTGTGAACCAATTTAAGCATTTTTGTTTTTTATTTGGAAGACTCTAGAGACAGCTATAGAGGGAGAAGAGCTGGTGTTTTTGTACCAAGTAAGAAGCGGCATCTGCCAGTCGAGTTGTGCGGCTAATATCGCCACTCTGGCCGGCATTCCCAATGACCTGGTCAAGAGAGGAGTGGAGGTATGATACATTATTTTTTTATATTGAATTCATATGTGGGATATTTCTACTTGTTATCTCCTACTTTTGACTCTAAGAACATTTTGCTAACATTCCCATTCTGAAAACATTAAACACGGTTTTAAACACTGTTTCTTGGTCATGTGAATGCTAGGACAAGACACTTACATATACTGGTCAGTTTTGAGATTTTGGGCTATTTGGCTTTTCATAACTTGGGTTTTTTTTAGCTAATGGAAAGAAGACATGCAAAATAGACCTTAAAGTGTTTCTTTTATTGCACTTTAAAATACATAAACAACATAAACCAAACTGTAATTCCTATCTACAATATACTTTAAAGGTTTTTACATATTTGCTTTGTTCATATCATCTCTGAACATTCAAAATGTTTTTTTTACTTTGATATGCAGATGTCCTTCAAATTATTTCCTGGGAACACGTCCAGATTTATTTATTTATTTTTTGTTTTAAGAATGTTTTTTCTTGTTTATGCAGAGATCTTCTGAACGTTCCCCCTGGGAGTATTACGAAATTTGACTTTTTGATGTATTTTTTATTTACACTACCAGTCAAAAGTTTTTAGTCAATAGTACCAGTCAATAGTTTATACCAGTGATCAAAGCTAAATTTTCTGCAAAATTTCTCCAGTCTTCAGTGTCACATTATCCTTCAGAAATCATTCTAATATGCTGATTTGCTGCTCAAGAAACATTTTTTATTATTATCATTATTATCAATATTTAAAACAGTTGAGTATTTTTTTTGTTGTTGTTGAAAAATTATAGTAATTATTACTTTTATTTAGCAAGGATGCTTTAAATGAAAAAAAATGGTGATAAAGACATTTATACTATTACAAAAGATTTCTATTCATCAAAAAAAAAAAAAGAAGAGAAAATTCTACTCAGCTGTTTTCAACATAATGTTTTTGATCAAAATATTAGAATGATGCCTGAAGGATTGACATCATGTGACTGGAGTAATGATGCTAGAAATTCTAAATTCTAATTTTAAAATATATTCAAATTGAAAAATTTGTAAATCTGTGCTACTTAAGGGTCACATATTTTTAAATGCTTAAAACAGCTTCAGACAGTGAAAAATAATTTTTTAAATTACATATTACAATTTCAAATTAATAAAACGTTAATAAGATTTTTATCAAAAATATTGTTTATTTTATGACACTATGTTGATGGAATAATTATATATATATATATATATATATATTTTATATATATATATATATATATATTTTTTTTTTGACAAATTTAAAGTCTGACTTTGCGTAGCGATCTATCACCGTTATCAGTACTAAATTTAAAAAAGTGTGCGAAAAAGTGTGCACGCTGTTCTCTTTTTGACATGATTGGATTTAATGTCCTAAATATCATCATCTATGCAGGTGTCAGAGCTATACAGAACAGGAAGAACCATCAGAAAGATCGACAAGCCATCTTCAGACGAACAGAACGCCAGGTATGGCATGGTCTGAACAGCGTAACTATTATTCCTAAATTCTCTCCTGCTCCTACTTAAATTATGTGTCCTGATTCAGGTGTGTTGAGATGATGGGGAAATTCCTCAGCATTGATCTGGATGACCCTGAGCTGGATCCTGATTCTTATTTGAAAGACGAGATGCTTCCAGCTCTTGAAGAGGTGCTGTGACAACATCAAAGCTGATCTGTGGGACTGTTGGTCCATTTAGTGGAGAAATTAATTCAAGGTTTAAACATTCACATACACAAACATTTAAAGTGATTGGATTAAATGATAAATGATATTATACTTGCTTCTCTGTTCTGCATTTGAATTTTTTCTAAATATTTGAATGAGATAAATTTAGAACAATTTTAAACAGCAATAGAAGGCTGTTTTTTAATAAATCTTGCATTTCACATAGTTTGAGCTCAGTTACAGTGTGCATTAGTGTGCGTTACACTAAAGAATGCTCTTTTTTTGTCACAAAACCATTTATGCTTTGAGTTGAATATGAATTCCTCAAATTGATTTTTTGTGTGATTCAATAAAAGAGTCATTTGTTTAGGATTTGAACATAGTAGTCATGCTATATGTTTGTTTTTGCAGCCAGTGAATACATTTCAGTAGAAAGGCATGTTCTCTTAACATTACTTTGATGTAAACAAGCTTTTTTTTATTTCATCACCTATTCACAGGAGCACTGCCATTGAATGGTAATGCAGAAAACACAGCAATTATTAACTCTCTAGGGAGCTGACTTGATTTCAGAGGACCGTTAATGAGTTTCCTCAAGTAATCAGTTGTCTCAGTATTAGAAAGAAACAACAACTTGCTCAGAGTTTATCAAATCAATTAAGTTCTCGAGCCATCTGTCGCAAGAGACCAAAAAAAAGATCTGCTCTTGTAGGATTGCCTTCTGTGTGGGAAACCGAGCAGATAGATAACGCCCACCACAAGGACCTGAAATAACATCCACATAATTTACTGCAGAATCAAAAGCTTTTTTAGTGAAATTTTTCATGCAATATTTATATTTTATGTCAGCTTTATTTCAGTTACCAAAAACTGTTTGTTATTTTTAGTTAACATTGTAGATTAGTCATCATAGAAAGCCAAAATGACTCATCCAATCCAGAAAAAACATCAGGTTTGGCTACAAAAGATGTGTAAGAGAGAGTCTACAGTGTGTTTGTCACTTTCAGCCCTGGATAATTTGTACAATTTAATTCAAGCCATCTATTCAGCTTTTTGAGGGCTATTGTGATGAGATATGTGCTGAGGTTTAGAGAAATGCATCTACATTCACAAGTAATAGTTGTTATGCCATAATGAATGAATATACTGTCTGGTTATGCCGTTAACTGTGTTGAGGAAACTCGGACAGAGGCTTCATTGTAGCTGCAATAAGTGCTGTTATTTTACCATAATGCATCAGCTAAGTCAGCAAAACTGACACCATAAATTTAAATCACTAAACATATCTGTGATGATATAGCACATTTTAAACAACAGTTGATTGGGCTCTCTTAATATGCATTGAAAACTATCAACATCTATCATGAATAAGATAGTTGGTTTTTAGTGTAAAAATAGAGAAACGCTCATGAATGCACTGTGCTCTGAGTGTTTTTGGCATATTGATGCACAGTGAAATAAAATGGTCTGTCAGGTAATTTCAAAAGGTCTTTTGTGTGCTGACATTTAAATTAACTTTTTATTCAAGTCAAAAGTATAATTTAATATGACTGAATCAACTTATGTTACAGCAGCAAAAGTATTAATGAAAGTCAGGTAGAAATACACTATCAGTCAAAAGTTTTTGAACAGTAGGATTTTAAATGTTGTTTTTTTTTTTTTAAGAATTCTCTTTTGCTCACCAAGCCTGCTTTTATTTTATCCAAAATACAGCAAAATCAGTCATTTTAAATATTGTTAAATTATAAAATTATAAATTATTATAGTTAAATATTTTACTATTTAATAGAGCTGCTTTCTATTTGAATATATTCTGAAATTTAATTTATTCCTGTGATCAAAGCTACATTTTCAGCATCATTACTCCAGTCTTCAGTGTCACATAATCCTTCAAACATCATTCTAATATGCTGATTTGCTGTTCAAGAAACATTTATTATTATTATTAGTAGTAGTAGTAGTAGTAGTATTGAAACAGGATTCTTATAGAAAGATCCAAAGATCAGCATTTATCTGAAATAAAAAGCTTTTGTAACATTATACATTGTACCATTCAAAAGCTTGGAGTCAGAATAATTCATATATTTTTGGCAAGTATGTTTTAAGTTAATGTGATGATACAAATGATAAAGTGATGATACAGACATTTATAATGCTACAAAATTCTGAAAAAAATTCTACTCAGCTGTTTTCAAAATAATCGTAATAAATGTTTTTTGAGCATTTGAGCTATATTAGAATGATTTCTAAAGGATCATGTGACTGGAGTAATGATGCTAAAAATTCAGCTTTGAAATCACAGGAATAAATTACATTTTTACATGTATTCAAATTAAAAAAAGTTATTTAAAATTTGTAAAATAATTCACAATTTTACTGTGTTTGCTTTACTTTGGATCAAATAAATGCAGGCTTGGTCAGTTTTGAAAAAAACAAAAAAAAACTACTGTTCAGAAACTTTTGACTGGTAGTGTAGCTTGCTAAGATGTTTTTTTTTCTGCAATTATTAAGAATTTAAAACTTAAAGTAGGCTATAGCTACTTTATATTTGAGCACTTTCCACCTGCCTGCAAAAAGAAAATGAAATAGTTCTAATAACATTTTCAGCTATCATCTGCTTTTACTGGAGAAAAAAACAGGCTTCTCAAAATAAGACATAAGACATGTCTCTTGTCCATCACATCTTGACCCAAAAGTGTAGTTAATTTGGCATCTGGATGACATTATAAATGCTTTTTATATTTGTGTCAGATTTGTACACAGTAAGCCTCCCCATTTTCATTAAAAGCTGTTTCAAAAGGTACTTTTGTTGGCATTAATGGCCCATCACAAGATTACTGCTATTCTGGAACAACAATTAAGTGTTTCTGTTGTAATTTAAGGTGGATCCTTGTCAAGTCAGAGCTCTTCATTTTTGCCACTTACTGTCAGTTTGAGGGGAGAAAATGACATTTGACATTTGCGGAGGCAGATGATGAAAGGGTCAGTCAGTCACTCAGGATTTAGTGATGGCATGAGTGCCGGGGGGTTGACAGAATAAGATAAAGCCAACATTTAAAGGGTTTTTAATGCTTCCTGCTTTCTAAATAGATTATTTTCTTTTCAAACTAATCTGATTTATGTGCTGGCAAAAAAGAAAGCTTGAAAACAATCTTTTGGTATGCTGTATTGACACTGAAGTACTCAGTAACGCTTTTTGTTTTGTGCAGTTGCTTACAATTGTTGTGCAATATGTGTAACAATGACAAGAGTAAATCATCATGTAAATCATTCCCACAGAGTTTTATGAGGTCACCATGATAATCCCTCAGATCTCTTGTTGGACTCAACAAGCAATTGTTTGGCATGCTTTGCACCCTTTAATGAAGCCCCATCAGATAAGCTCTCAATCCGTCACTTTACATGCATCAATCCTGATCCCATTTTGTCCATATGCATTAATCTCTCTAAGTCAATTTACTCTAGGTATAAAACCACCGCTGCGATGCAGAAAGCCACAGAAGACTTGGACTTTTGCTGTCACTGGCTAATATGAGCTCTTCCTAGTAAATCTGGCCTTTGCAGGGACAGTCATGGTCTGCTTTGGCTTCAGCTTCACTCCAACTTTGAACAGCTATCCTTGGACCACCGTTGAACATTTTAATGGTGACACTTGGTGGTGGTGAGTGATGAAAGTTGGTTGCTGCAGCTCTTTTATATATAAAAACCATCTCGTATGACTATCCAGTCATGTCTAAAGTTGATTTAAAATGCAAGTCTGATTCCCTCCTAGGTTTGAGGTGACACTGGTCACTTATGAAAGAAGCAATGTGGTCTGTAAGTTCATGAGGAGCTTCAGATTCCCTGCAGGACATGCTTTGCGTGGAATTGACTTGGTTTATGGCCATAGCTTGTAATGCTGCAACATTTTCTGGCTGGTCTAGGTGAGCATCTTTTTATTTTAAACTCTTTATTTTGTCTTGGTTAATGTATAAGTGGGTTCAAGAATTTACAGGCAAAATGTGACATAGGGGTTTAAATTTTGGGCTAGTCCTTAAAAAAAACAAAACAAACAAACAAGATGCTTAATCTCATGTTATTACTTGTGGATCATTGTGATGTTTTTATCAGCTGTTCTGATGAAGAAACTAAACAAATCTTGCTTTTGAGTGACTAACTAACTTCCTTTCTTCAATGAGAGACTTCCCTGGTGCTTATTGTGTCTTCATACCTCTTCTTACAGGTACATTTGGTCTACAGTGCTCATGTGGACCATATCACTACAGAGTTGCACTACCAGTCAAAATTTATTGAACAATAAGATTTGTAATGTTTTTTAAAGAAGTCTCTTCTGCTCACCAAGCCTGCATTTAATTGACCCAAAGTACAGCAAGAACAGTCAAATTGTAGAAATATTTTTTACTATTTAAAATAACTGTTTTCTATTTTAACATATTTGGAAATTTAATTGATTGTAATTGTAATTTAAATGTAATTCGCTATAGAAATTATATTAAATAATACTATTATTTAGCAAGGATGCTTTAAATTGATCATAAGTGATAATAAAGACATTTATGATGCTACAAAAGAATGCTGTTCTGCTGAACTTTCTATTGATCAAAGAAAGCTGAAAAATTATGCTCAGCTGTTTTCAACATAATAATAATAATAATAATAATAATAAATGCTTTTTGAGCAGCAAATCAGAATATTAGAATAATTTCTGAAGGAATATGTGAATGGAGTAATGATGCTAAAAATTCAGCTTTGAAATAATAAATTACATTTTACATTTTAAATATATTCAAATAAAAAACAATTATTTTAAAAAGCACAAATATTTCTAAATGTTACCGTTGTTGCTGTACTTCGGATCAAATAAATGCAGGCTTGGTGAGCTGAAGAGACTTCTTTAAAAAACAAAAATCTTACTGTTCAAAAACTGATATGCAGTAATAAGTTCTGTTTTACTTTGCAATTCACTAGGGAAGACAGAAAGTAAACACAGGCACACTTACTGTGGAGGAAAGGGATGTCAGTACGCCTTACATAACTTGACAAGCCGCAGAACAGCAGCAAGAACATGCTGCAGGTCCATAATTTTATAAATCCGATTTCTGTCACCACAAGAAAAGAGATTAAGGTTTACAGATTACAGGGAGTTACTGAGGATGTGTGGTGTTGACAGCAGATTGGTTTCTTGGCTCCCTCTAGTGGTTAGTCTCTCTGAATGTTTACATGATGTGGATTACTTGAGATTTTAGCCAGTTTGTTATGCATTTTTCATGTAAATCACATCCATATTGTTTTGAACTGAAACATTTTGGATGTGGAATATGGTGCATCTGAAGAGAAGAATTGAAGAAAGATGTTCATATCTGCATTTTGAATCATAATGAATTAGCAGCAGTAAAATGAAACCCTGGCAAAAGCCATTCCACACTTCTGCTGTGAGTAATTTCGTTTTTGTGGCCATTTTGATCCTGATAGCATGGCTCAGGGTTTGGATTCTGGTCCAAAATCAGCATGAGCAACTTTGACTGCAGAAAGAGCCAGATGATGCATTCAGCCAAACGCCTCCTTATGCATTTTCTCTCACTCTCATTTTCTCTGTTTCAATTTGCTGTTAGTTTAAAATACACTGTAAAACGTGTACCTTGTTACATTACAAAGCTATTTTCTCATCTGATTCAACCTAATGTAATCTGGGTAATCCTAAACCTGTCATAAGCCAAGAAAGAGAACAAGAAATTATATTTTGCTTAAAGAAACTGAAGCCTTTTATATATATATATATATATATATATATATACATTCACTTATCAACCTTGCAAATTATACTATTTGTCTCTTCATTAGGAAGATACAACACATAAAGTACATCCGTATTCCACCCTTTGTTTCTCTTTCCAGCTTCTCTCCGGCATTCTCAGTTTAGCACGTTCCCCTTGCAGTTGTCTTCTAATCGATAAGGTTTTCTGCCTTGTATGTGCCTCTGTGTGAGAGAGGGAGAGAAAGCGCAAGTGTGAATGTATGTATTGATATTTCAGGTAAATTGCATCGCTTTCTTACAACCCACTGAATTTTCCCAGACAGCTTGATGCTCATCAGAGACTGTAATACGTGTTCTTGTTGCATTAATTTTGGAGACTACATGCCTCAAAACATAGACAGACAAAAGGATAGACAATGCATAGCTGTTTCCTCTAATCATGGCATTTAAAACGCAGACAGTGCTCTATCGGCATGCTTATCTGTCACTGTAATGCTAGTCACGATGGGTTTAATGCTGTGAATAGAAGATCTTATGCAGACTGACTGTGCACTATCATACATTAGAAAACAGATTGTTCTGTCTGTAAAAGCTACATATTCAGAGCTGTTGTGAAATCCAGTGACAGTACAGTAACAGCCTGTACTCTATTCATTGGTAAATAAATATTTGGTAGCACTTTACTTGAAGCCTTTATATAATGCATTATAAAAGTATTTGAATGCGTTAATTATGCCTTGTAATTAAAATGACAGATCGAAGATGCAAAATATACAGAATCAATTAAAATCTAAAACAGTGAGTTTAACATGTGAGGGGTGTTTTTAAAGGTTTAGGGATCTAAAATGACTGTAAATCAAAATCTTGTTGGTTTTATAAAATGGTAACAACAATTCTGGGGAAAAAATAAACATAATGTAATAAATATATTGTAGGGATATTACCAATATTGTGGTATCGCGATAGCAAAACTGTCTCGATATTATTGTGGTCACATGATGATGTAAAATGTATAGTTTTAAAAATGTATTTACATTTCTTATTCTAGCACAAAAGATCTTTAAAGGAGTAGTTCACTTCCAGAACAAAAATTTACAGATAATATACTCACCCCCTTGTCATCTAAGATGTTTATGTCTTTCTTTCCTCAGTTGTAATGAAATTGTTTTTTGAGAAATTTCAGTTTAAATGCAGCTTCAAAGAACTCTAAACAATCCTAGCTGAGGAAGAAGGGTCTTATAGCAAAACGATCGCTGTTTTAAATTTTTGTTTGACTTCCTTTGCATATTTCACTTTGTAAACCCTGGGTCGGTACTTCTGCAGCGATGTAGGGTGATTTTGAAGTTGGAGGAGAAAATGAGATGCGAGTTTTTCATACCCTGTCATAAACAGGAATACACACAGTTCACACAGAGCTAGACCAAGACAAGTGTTTACGGTTAAGAAGTATATAAATTGTATATATATATATTTTTTTAAATGACTGATCATTTCGCTTTTGGAAGTTTAAACTCGGGGGCACTATATCCATTATATGGAGAGAAATCCTGAAATGTTTAACTCAAAAAACAATTTCTTTACGACTGAAGAAAGAAAGACATGAACATCTTGGATGAGACGGGGGAGTGAGTACATTATCTGTACATTTTTGTTCTGGAAGTGAACTACTCCTTTAAAGTGTTTTGGGCCATTATGCTTTGGCACAGTATCTGTCAAACAAACTAAAACTGAAAGAACAATATGGCTTAATCCATTCATCAAGTCTGTTTTCACTGCGCATTTCAAAGCGAAGCGCGTACTTTGTTCAGGCAATCAGCTCATGATCCGGTGTTTTCTGCGCCTCAGAACGGCTCAGTTCACAGTGAATGCAGTGAACTCTGTTATTGCATGTGCTTTGAGTTTAGCGCGAGTTTGGGAATGTAAGGGCCACCAGTTATGCTTTATTTTCACAGCATTTCACTAGATCTGTAGTGAGATGTGTTTTTGTAAGCCTGTTTTCACTGAAGCTGGAGTTTTCCATCAAAATAAAAGCTCTACTGCCGTTTCCATCAAAATAAAAGTTTAAAAGTTCAGTATGAATTGCTGACAGCTAGTGGTTTAAATGGGTAATGTTACTACAGTCCAAATTCAAAATATCTCTTTCAATTGTAGAATTTAGGAAAGAAGTATTGTACTAATTTCCCTACTGTAGTGTAAAGCAAAAATCATATACTTATGAAATATCCATTTTCATTAATTTTACAGTGCAAGTGTTTTACAATATATGGCTATTACTTTTGGATTACTAAAACACCAGTGTGAATGTAATTTAGACTGAGACGGTATACCACAAATAAATATATGGTTGAGTCCCCTTTACAGTTCAGGTACAAGTCAATTCACTGACTTTTTTCTCAAGCTCTAAGCTCCTAATTTATTTATTTATTTATTTTTTAAATATTGCAATAATAGTGTATGATATTGTGATATAAAGTTATTCATAAAGTACATTGTAATGCATTATATTGTTCCATAAATAATTGTAACCACAGTTAAAATGCATTATAATATTTGCAGATTTCATGTTACATCTGAAATTGGTTGTTTTGTAATGTATTGTACTTTCTAAAGGTGTAATAATGAAAATGTAAGTATTGTAATGTATGTATAGGGTGCATTGCAAGGAATAATTCATTAAAAATAATTTTAAGATGCATTCTGCCTAAAGGATTTAAAATTAAAAATGTCACCATGAACACTGTACAGTATCATTAGTTAACTACATTAACATAAGCTAAGAATGAACAATACTTCTACAGCGCTTAATAATCTTAGTTAATGTCAATTTTAGCATTTACTAATGCATTATTAAAATCACAAGTGGTGTTTGTTAACATTAGCTAATGCACAGAGAACTAACATGAACAAACCATGAGTGACTGTGTTTCTATTAACTGACATTAACAAAGATGAATAAATATTATGCATGTATTGTTCATTGTTTGTTCATGTTAGCTAATACATTATTTTAATAGACCTTTTAACATATTGTTCTATAATATTGCTGTTGCCACCATTTTTATGAAATCAATTTTACAAATTGATTGTATGTTATTTTAGGCCCTATTTTATAAAACAGCCCTCACAAATGGTAAAATCACAGTAATGCATGAATTGTCGTAATTGCTTCTGTACACATTTGCTTGTTTAATCAGGGCGGTTTTATTTCAGTTAAACTTGTTGGCCTTTCCTAAATCTTTCTTTGTCTTTGCAGAGGCATTGAACATCTCGCAGACTATAGCAGCAGCATGACAGAGTAATGTGGACTCGAGACAGAGAATGGAAGGTTGCAGCCCATTTTGGGTTCGGTTAATGAGAGGTAGGTGGTCTGTCAGAGAGGAGGAGGCGCCATCATGGCCTTTAGCGTTTGGCAAAAAAATCCTCTCATGTTTATTCATGTGAGCTTCTCGTGGAGCCCAAAGGAATAGGTGTATTGCACCATAATGAAACCAAGCTACAGGCACGCACGATATGCTCGAGTAGAACTTTAATTGCATTTGGCTTCCACTAATTTATCATTTCTAGATGAGCTTTTAGTTTTTTTGTGTGCCTGTATAATCATTCTCGAGTTGGCGTTTGTAAGTTTTTTTAATTGTCTGATGTTTGGATCAGCTGAAACAAGTCTTTGTTGTGGTTAAATTATTGCATTGTTTCATGGCAACAAGCTACAAACGCTGTACTCGCTATTCATAGTCATGATGTGAGTCAGGTTGACTTCCAGAGGTAATGTAAACATTGATTCATGAGGTGAGATTTGAAATTCAAATTTTTAGCGGATGAGACACAGGGCTGTAAATATATATTGGAATAACCAGGTCTGCACGTGTGCGCCGGTCTATAGCAAGAGTCTGTGATAATAGGATTCATGTAGATGATGGGTTCGTATGAGCTTTGCGCGGTGGGGGTTGGTCCTCTTTGGATGAATCCGATGTCTTTGGCATCGTCTCGGAATCTCTTCGGTGCGGTGGGACAGCGGGACAGCTGTTACCAATGACCAGAGGAAAAACATTGATTCCTTTTCTTTCTGTCGGGATTTTGTTTGAGAAGGGATGGGAGGTTGCCAAAATCACTTTTAATTGGCTGAAGGTGGATGCAAAGATTTCTTTGTCTAGGCTAATAATGGAGGCAATAGGACAATGCTCAGTGTAATCATTTGTCATAATTTCCCCAAAATTATATATATAATTTTTATTTTATCTATTTATTTATTTAATAATGACAGAGCACTAGTGGAAATGCTGTTATTTGGTATTTTCCTCACGTAATTCAATTCTTTCTTGTCATTGCAAATTGTATTACCAGCATAACAATTTGAGTTGAATTGAAATGCACATGTATAATATAAAATGATTACCTCTTTGGGTATAGGGAAAGGCGTATATCGATTTGATTAAATGCAGTTGTGAATGTAAGTTCAGGAGGAGCATGTTCATCTAATCCTGTCAATCACAATGCAATATAACAGCAGCCCAAACCCACCTTAATTTCTATTCATTTCTGTTATATATTCAGTAATTATATAGTCATGGGGGATTTAGAGTTTGTGAATTAGCTTTTTGCATGTATGTAGATGGAGTGGAAGTAAAAAATGAACAGATTATTGGTTTCTGAGTTACTACGACATGGCAGGGCCACACAATTGACCTGTTTCATTGACATTTATATACTTATTTGTGACCCTGGACCATAAAACCAGTCATAAGTAGCACAAGTATGTGTGTAGCAATAGGCAAAAATACTTTGAGTGGGTCAAAATTATCGATTTTTCTTTTATGCCAAAAATCATTAGGAAATTAAGAAAAGATCATGTTCAGTGAATACATTTAGTAAATTTCCTACCGTAAATATATTAAAACTTAATATTTGATTAGTACTATGCATTGCTAAGAACTTCATTTGGATAACTTTAAAGGTGATTTTCTCAATATTTCCATTTTTTTTTTTGCACCCTCAGATTCCAGATTTCCATATAGTTGTATTTCTGCCAAATATTGTCCTTTCCTAACACACCATGCATTAATGGAAAGCTTATGTATTCTGATGTATAAATCTCAATTCTTTAAAAAAAAACAACCCTTATGACTGGTTTTGCGGTTTTTGTCAGAGATATTTGTCTTTTGGTGCAACCTCCTGCTTCTTTCTTTTTTCACAAAGTGTGCTGTTTCTCTTGTGCATAATACAGTATGTCAGATACAGATACAAAAATAATGTGTACTGCCATGTCAAATATTTATTAAAAATATTGACAAATCTAGCATTCAGTGTTGAGTTGGGAATACAGGGTGATTTCATATTGACTGTCAGTAGCTGCATTATTATTACATGTATTAAGCTATTTTTTATTTTTCCCGGTGTTGCTAGCTACAAAAAATAAATGAATGAAAACAAGACAGTTATATTGTCTATATACATTTATTCATATAGTATTTTATGCTTATCAATGCTGCATTTATTTGATAAAAAATACAGGAAAAAACTGTGAATACAACAAGCAGCATTTATTTATAATAGAAATCTTTTGTAACAATATATGCTACCATAGTAATTTTTTTCTTTCTTTCTTTCTTTGAAAGAATTTAATACTTTTATTCAGCAAGGATGTGTTAAATTGCTAAAAGGTGATTAGTAAAGACTTATTTTATTAGGAAATATTTATATCTTGAATAAGTGCTGTCCTTTTGAACTTCATCTTTTATTCATCAAAGAATGCTGAAAAAAGTATTAAAGATTCCAAAAAAATATTAAGCAGGGCAACTGTTTCCAACATTGATAATAAATCAGCATATTAGAAAGATTTCTGAAGGATCATTTGATCCAGAAGACTGGAGTAATGATGCTGAAAAATCAGCTTTGCATCACAGGAATAAATTCTGTTTTAAAGTATATTAAAATAAAAAACCACTAATTTAAATTGCAGTAATATTTCACAATATTACAGTTTTTTTCTATACTTTTAATCAAATAAATGCAGCCTTGATGAGCAGAAAATACTTAAAAATCATTAACATTACTGATCCCATCCCTTTTTCCTCCAAGTCATAAATAGTAGTGATGCTTTTTAAGATACATGCTTTATTTGTGTTTTTCTTAAAGTTTTTGTTTTGTTTTGTTTTTTCCCCAGGATCTGTAGGAGTGTCATGGTTAAGTTCAGCAGCACTGTGCTCATCTTATCAGTGCAGTCAGAGATCCTCGTCTTTCATTTGGTAAAATCAAGACCTCTCACTCACAATGCATGAGCTCATGCCTCAGAGGACTTCACTCTCTATTTGTATCAATCACTCTTCAGAAAGGACAATTGAGAGCATTAGACTTTTTGTGCCACTGAGTTTCTGTAGGAATACCAATCACAAGCAAATCTCACTGTGACAAGTAAAAGCCAAACTTGCTGTCAGCTTCAGAGCGTCTGTCTTTGCTCCAATTAGCTCTCCGTCCTACTTTCCCAGCATCCATTGCATGTCCAAAAGGTTCAATTGACTGTTTTTTTTGTCTCTGAAAATAATTGGCAACAGAGATCATTTAAAATGTATTTTAAAGGAGAGATTCACAGTAGAAGACTCGCAAATTTGAGATCTGTCGCACAAGCTGTCATGTTACAGTCACATTTTCCTTTTTAAGTTACAAGTCAGCAAGACCGATTCATCTTGCAGGAATTATCAAGCCAGCACTGTTGGAAGGCTACATTTGCATTCCTTCCAACAATTATTCCACTGTTTTTGCTTCTGAGACTCGTGCACCAGTGAGAAACCCACATTCATTCATATCAATTAGCCGCGGGTCTGTCACGGCTGTTTACACGGCCAGTGTAGCGTCACGGCATAAACTAATGAAGTGACCATCTGGATCTAGGAGACCCGCGAGGAGGTTCTGGAACACCAGCAGTCATGAACTGGAAGAATGGCTTGTTTCAACAAACAAATTTTTGCCTTAGCTAAGCCAACCAGAATATACTTTATGCTCGGACAGCGTAGAAGAAAAATCTTGGAAAAAGCTACCAGATCGTCTCTGTCCATCTCCAGCTGGTGACCTTTAACACTTATTAAAATGCACAGCGAGTTGTGTACATTCGTATCTTAAAAAGGCATTCGGCTTAATGATGGAGCGCTCACTTCAACATCAACTGCTGACAAAAAGGTCAGTGGAATCCAATGTTACAGCAAATGGTTAAAGAAATATCTAAAGCTTTCAGATTTGATTGGAAATTGAAGATAAAGCAATCGTTTCGGGGTTTTCCGAGTTCCACATGATCGTTCCATTACTTGACTTGCAGAGTGCAGATTACTAGTAATTAAAAACATGTATGTAAAGCTATTAATGCAATGAATATTTCATGACTTTCTTTCGGTTTAAATCCTCGAGCCCTGTAGCCTCTAGAGGATTTGAGTAATTGAATCATGCCTTTGCTTAACAATGTAAAAGCCATTTGAAATTCATTATGATGTCACGTTTCTTTGAATGTACAGGCGGTTGTAATAATTGAACGAGGATATTAATAGCGTTACGACTGTCATTGTACAGTACTCCGATTGTTGAATGAAAATAGGGTCCTACTTTATATTAGGTGGCCTTAACTACTACGTATTTACATAAATAATAAGTACAATGTACTTTGTGTGTTCATATTGTGTTGCAAAACACTTGCTGCTATTGAGGTGGGATACGGGTAAGATTAGGGACATGTTTGGTGGTATGGGTAGGTTTAACGGTGTGTAATTACATGCAGGTATTTTTTAAATATAAGTGCAATGTAAAAACATGTATGTACATGTGCATTGTATCGAATGATTAATTTAAATGTAAGTATAGTAGTGACCCTGGACCACAAAACCAGTCATAAGAGTACATTTTTTTTTTAAATTAAGATTTATACATCATCTATATATCATCATTTATACAATCTGAATAAATAAGCTTTCCATTGTATGGTTTGTTAGAATAGGACTATATTTGGCTGAGATACAACTCTAGAATCTGAGGGTGCAAAAAAATCGAAATATTAAGAAAATCACCTTTAAAGTAGGGCTGTCAAATGATTAATCGCGATTAATCGCATCCAAAATAAAAGTTCATGTTTGCATACTATATGTGTGTTTACTTTGTATATTTATTATGTACATATAAATACACACGCATACATGTATATATTAAAACAAAATATTTATATGTATATATATTTATACCTGTATACAATTTAGATTATAAATAAATGTAAATATTTTAGATGTAAATCTAAAATATTTTTCCTTAATATATACATGCATGTGTGTGTATTTATATATACATAATAAATATACATAGTAGACAAATATATAGTATGTAAACATAAACTTTTATTTTGGATGTGATTAATCGTGATTAATCATTTGACAGTACTACTTTAAAGTTGTCCAAATTAAGTTCTTAGCAATGCATATTACTAGGCAAAAAAGTTATTTTGATATATTTATATTTATAGTAGGAAATTTACTAAATATCTTCATAGAACATGACCTTTACTCAATATCCTAACGATTTTTGGCAATCAGTAATTTTGATCCATACAAATGTATTTTTGCCTATTGCTACAAATACACCCATGCTACTTAAGAGCGGTTTTGTGGTCCAGGGTCACCTATAAAATGGGACCGAAAATAGCTAGACCTCTTGTATATGCTGAATACTATATATATATATATATATATATATATATATATATATATATATGAAGAGTTCAGTTGCAAAATCCTCTAAATCCATCTGATATATATTTCTTTAAAAAATGCATTTTTATCAGGCTCCAATGTGTAGGTTTCTATGTAAGTACTAATAATTCTGATTGGGCTGATGGTGGGATTTTAGCAAGTTTGAAGTAAAACTATTTGATGGATGCATAATATGTGTCGAGAGCATTCATTCAGTATCATTATCTCATTTTTGAATGAGATGACTTTTAGCTGTTTTTGCATTTGAGCTCTTCATATATATATATATATATATATATATATATAAACATTTGTATTGCCTGTTTTTTTATTTTTAAGTTTTACTGAATGTTTCTTTCTTTTTTAGGCATGTGAGGCGAAAGGACCCAAAGATGACTTCTTTGCACAGAAATGCATTGGACATGGATTCGGAAATGGATCTGTTAAATTGACTAATGATTAGCATTTCCACCTTAGGATTACGGGACAATCCTGTAAAGCTCCAGTTATGATGAAATAATTGTATTATATTAAGGTTAAACTTATTGTTGTCCTTATATATAATCCTATAATGTCCTTCATCCATGCAGCAAGTGACTTTTTAATGCTGCACAGAGCTGACCTGAATGTATTTACACATAAATAGCTGGAAACATGCTGAATTTTGATAAAAAACAAAAACAAAACAAAAAAAAAAAACACTTGCTAATTCATGTGTGTGAAGACACAATAGGAGCAGACTTTGCATTTGTATTAATTTTTAAAAATTCATCTGTCCATCATTAATAATTCCTTATATAAATTGTTCTAAAGCAGCGTTGTAATATTGCCTACACAGACCATGTAATTTGAATCTAATCTAATCTGAGCAAGGTTGTCTTCAAACAGGCTCTTTTGCAATAACACACAGCGTCGCAGACCTATAAAACCCATGAAGGACATCAAACAGTGATTTTGACCCGAATGGAGAAGCGTTAGAAGCGCCACCTGTGCCCAGTTCCAAAGGTCAGCGTTAGGGGGGCAACCTTGTCAATCAAACCCCAGGACCTCCCTTTAACCGAAACACGGGATGAATATCACATGTATATTTTAAGATGCACATTCAGGATGTGACATGTTCGGGAGTCCAAATATTAACGTGTGCTTAATTTATATCAGGCCTGAGATCATATTTAGCTACCCAACGTTTTGATATCAGGGACAACATTGTTAAAATGCTAATAGAGATCTCTGGTATTTGACATGCCATTAATAATCGGCATGGTGACCTTTTCAAATTCGGCTTGTTCCTACTGGCTCATATGCACTGACTCGGACCACTGGAGCATTTAAAAGCAGCAGCGGTGTTCTAGATGTGTGAATAACGATATATGAGGTCTCGCAATTGTTTTTAGATGTCCAACCGGGCAAAGCGAGAAAATTGCCTTACTCTTTAGTTACCAGATGACCAATCCTGCTGTTTTAAAAATGTGAACATCTGAGTTGGGCAAAATTTTCAGTCTCTTTCTGTCAGTTTGTGAGATCCATCCATCCTTCAGGCCTTCAAAAGGTAACATACCCATATTTACACTTAATTGCAATACCATGCAACTCTATAACATCTTCTACTCTTCTAGGAACGCTTTGCATTTGATGTTGGAACATGGACACAGGGATTTGCTCCCATCCAGATACCAAAAGATCACTAGGACTGGACTTTGTGCAGGCCTGTACTTCTACACACAGTAAATAATTTCTTTACAGACCTCCCTTTGTGTATAGGAATAGAACAAACCCTCCCCAGACATTGGCAGCAAAGTTAAATTCACACTATTTTCTAGTAGTTTGTCTTCACTGGTTTATTATTAAGCTGTCCACATATTTTTAGTCAAGCAGTGTTATATGGGGGGAAAGTTGAATATTTATGTTATTAATTCATGTTGTTTTGGCCCCATGAATAGATGATAAACTCTGCAGTGGAATATGATCAATCATGCAGGAGATAAGTTGTGGAGAGGCGCTAAAAAGTGAAGTTCAAAAAGTATATTCCCTTTCTCATTCCAAGCATTAAGTTTGTAAATTTCCACATCAAAGATGCCCGAAAGCAACTGTAAACTCTCTAAAGACAGCGTGAACTTGAATGACAGACACTAGAAAATGTAGTGCCTGGAAGTTAGAAGAATTAGATTTTCAATGCAACTCCCCCCAAAATAATTGTCTTTTGATACTTGTTGTTGTGTCAGAAAAAAATTATAATTTGCCTTTAAAAAAGAAAATTCTGTGTATTCACTGTCATGTGACTTTTTCCCCCCATAGAGCACCAGAAATTACACAATTGTCAGAGATGCTTTTTTAAAATGAACATGCATGTTGATTGAATGTTTTTTCCTTTCTTTTGTAATGTCAATCTCATCTAGGGCATCAAATGAGCTTGGATTGGCACAGATGACCACCTGAAGAAAGTAGGTAAATAACGATGAAATCCAAGTGCTTGTTTAACAACCAAGACACTAAAAAATAGCTATGAAAATTGCATGATACTTCCACATTAAATAGCGCTCCATTCATTACTCAAATATGACTGCAATGACTAGGAAATAATCATGTATTGAGACTAAATAAAAAGACAATTAGGCTGCAATAGACCTCTCCCCCCAAATTAAGGATTTATAGCTTATTGAGCCGGATAAAATTTTATGGAGGCTGGTGCAGTGGCTCAGTGTTGCCCTAAACAAGGTCAGTTAGCTGTGCTGAAAATGCAAAGGATCATTAAGTTTTAAGAAGTGGCTATCATCATTAAACCCATGAAATTCATTAAAGAGTGCGAAGCTTCAATCTGGCCTCCCCCAGTCCGGCACAACAACATCAGGGCCATTTTCAGACCGAACATGGTGGTTGCCATGCATCCTTGAATCTTACGCCCCCTTTAAGGCCATTTTCTCAATTAACTTTAATGGTCAATTGTGTCCGTTCGTGCTTGTCTCCCCCACAAGTCCATCTCGCACATTGTCTTCGCTCACCTTCTCCCACATCTCAAGCGTCAGCTGTTTAAACGGATTGCCCATCCAGCCAGTTAACCTTCCTCCGCGATGAGAGCTATAATTGGTTTACTATAGAAATGGAAGGGGATAATCCTTCTGTTTGATTAATGCTCGTCTAATCAATTGGTGTCTGGCAAAACCACCCCTCTGGTCACATTTTGCGAAAAGGAACAGCTGGTTTTTCAAAAGGTCAGACTGATGCAGGGCAGACGGTGTCACCCAGAATGATAGATCGAGCGGCAGACGTCAAACCACTCAATGATTTGTAAGAGGATTTTGGCACATTTGCTGTTTTTTGATCCCGTTCACGTTTCTGGGTGGGCCACCCAATATTATAGCAATCTACACGACAAGCACTTCTGCTATTCAGCTTTATACAATTCAATTCTTTCAAACTGTAGATTTATATTGTAGATATAATTTCTGAAGTAGAATATGAGCCTGGTTGTCTTAATGTTTGTTTTGAGAAATCTAATTTGATCCCAATACACTCTGATGGTATCATGTTACAACCCCAATTCCAGAAATTGTTTTGTCAAATGCCATAAAATCAAGAATATGTTATCTGTTCATTCTCTTTAACCTTTATGTAATTGACTAAAGTACAAAGGAAAAAAAATCCAAAGTTTACAGTGGCCAACTTTTAATTTTGTTTTGTAAATATAACCAAATTTAGATTTTCATGGCTGCAACATACTCCAAAAACGTTGGGACAAAGGCATGCTTAACACTGTGCCACATCAGCTTTCCTTTTAATTACAATGTTTGGGAGTTTTGCAGTCAAAATTGTTGTCCAAGTCTGTTAATTTGGATATTCTATAACCTTTTCACTTTTATTTTGCCTCTGTCCCAATTTTTTTTTTTTTTTGGAGTGTGTTGCAGCCTTGAAAATCAAAATTGAGTTATATTTACAAAATAAAATTAAAAGTTGGCCACTGAAAACACTGTTCTTTGTACTTCAGTCAATTTAATAAAGGTTAAAGAGAATGAACAGATAACATATTCTTGATTTTATGGCTTTGCACTTTTCTGGAATTGGGGTTGTACTTAGCTAACTGCACAAATAATACAAAATATGCATGATGTGGTGTATTTTATTAAGTTGCTGTCTTCTATTTCATATTATCTCATCATCTCATATTATTTCTATAACCAGTATTATTATATTTATTTTTTTTGTACGCAGAGTTTGTTGCAATGCATGCTGACATTTTCTTGTCCTCTATGAATACATGCTGATTCAAAATCTGGCAGGTATTGTGTTATTTTTGTGTCATAAATGCCCTTGAGAGTTTTGCAATCAAAATTGTTGTCCAAGTCTGTGAGTCTGTAAATTTGGATATTCTATAACCTTTTCACTTTTATTTTGCCTCTGTCCCAACTTTTTTTTGAACGTGTTGCAGCCATGAAAATCAAAATTGGGTTATATTTACAAAATAAAATTAAAAGTTGGCAACTGAAAAGACTGGAATTTTTTCTTTGTACTTTTGTCTTGTAAATAAAGGTTAAAGAGAATGAACAGATAACATATTCTTGATTTTATGGCTTTGCACGAAACGTCCCAACTTTTCTGGAATTGAGGTTGTACTTAGTTAACTGCACAAATAATACAAAATATGCACAATATGGTGTATTTTATTATTATTTCATATTATCTTATCTCATATTATTTTTATATAACCAATATTGTTATATTTATTTTTCTTGTACACAGAGTTTGTCGCAATGCATGCTGACATTTTCTTCTCCTCGATGGATACATGCTGACTCAAAATCTGGCAAGTATTGTGTTATTTTTGTGTCATAAATGCCCTAAAATAGGAGGGCCGATCACTAGATTTTGAAATGGAGATTTAGCCACAATGAATCTAAACTAAAAACCACGAATTGGTGTCACATAAACACATTTTTAAACATGCCCACCAAGCTTGCATTTGTCTAATCAATAATTCAGTAAAACTGAAATATTATTACAATTTAAAACTACATTTTCTCCTTAAATATATTTTCAAATGCAATTTATTACTTTGATGCAAAGCTGAATTTTTTAGCAGTATTATTACTCCTTTAGTATGACATGATTCTTCAGAAATCATTCCAATATACTGATTTGCTGCTCAAGAAACTTTTCTTTCTATTATCAGAGTTGAATAATATTTTAAAATATCTGCTTACATGTTACTTTTGCTTTATCCTTTATCCTCTTTATCCTCTTTTTTGAGGATTAGATGGGAAAGTTCAAAAGAAATCTTTTGTAACATTATACATATCTGCACTGTCACTTTTTATTGAATTAAATCATCCTTTTGAAATAAAAATATTAATTTAATTTAAAAAAAAATCCCAAACGTATTTACCTCAAACTTTTGTGGTGTATGGCTTATTAGTTAAGCTGCATAATTCTTTATTTGAAATCTCACTAAAATGACTAATTCATTCTCTTTTGTAGCATGCAATTAAATATTCCCTTGCCACCAGTTCCTTTTGTGTATTTTACAAGATTTCAAAGACAACGGGCGATGGAATTTGCGTCACGTGACAGACCGTCAGCTTGAATGCTAATGATCATTGATATAACCCCTCCCTTGCCCTGACCTTTGTCCAATAGTGTATCCCACATATTGACTAGCAGTCTCATGAATTTGTCTTTGTTTTAAAAGCAAATGAGCAGTTTGCTTCAGATTCATATCTCAAGGCATTTATCTCTTTCATTTTTTACTCTTAAAGAAAGAGCGGCCCTCGAGCACAAATCACCCACCATTTTTCACATGTCTTCTCATCTATCTTTCCAGAGCTTCTTATTGTTGGCGTGTAAATCAAAAGCGGCGTCCATTTAAGAAGTACGACCACAGTCATTCTTCTTACACAATGCCAGAACAAACATGAAATATATTGTCGGTTTTTATAGATCTCAGAGAAAATCCTCAGTGAACCGTTCCTCATTTCACCGTTGGGTGATCAGCCGTGATGTGAAACATTACAATTTTTTATTGATTAGTTATTGATTACGATCCTCGGCCGGTAAAATGAAGCCGAGTGCAGCGCTGCAGATGCTAAAATTCTTTTAAATCCTGGATTAGTCTTAGCCTGTGTTATATGAGTTGGCTTTCGATATTACCCAGAGGATATTGACAGCCCACTTACAGCTGCAAATAATCGACCATTGAGCACCCAAACAATGCTAAGCATAGCCCATTATTCGAAAAATACAAGCATTCAGCTTCAGACGTGAATTCGCCCTACACAATTCCCCAACAATAGCTCTCTATCCTCTTACTATCCATACTGGATTAATGTCGCATTCAGAAAAAGGCTACAGTGTGATCTGTTCAGTTTCAATCCGAATGCTGCAAGGCTCGTATCTCGGCGCTCTGCATTGACCCTCGGTCTGCTTTCTGGCAGGAGAAGGGCTTAGACGTCAGGAATTAAAGCTGTGGAGGGGGCGGCTCGGGTGCAGACGGGATTAGGGTGGAAGTCTTCAAAGACTTCCAAGATTCTGCTAAATTCTGGCTTCTCTAAAGAGTCCTTTAATTCCTCTTTCTCTCAAGTCTACTGTCCTACAGTTGGTGTGAGCTTTGCACTAGACTATCGTTTTGGATCTCATTTGCCAGCGGCGCCATGAAGTAGATACCAACATTTCTGCTTCAGTATGATACAGGCCTCTGGTCTCAATAAGAATAATAAAATAATATCTTAGACAACAACTAAACAGCTTTCAATATAAATAATTTGCTTAAATGTACTATTACTTTATTTTGACAGTGTATATATATATATGAACTATATGTATGTATGTGTGTGTGTGTGTGTGTGTGTGTGTGTGTGTGTGTGTGTATATATATATATATATATATATATATGTATATAAAATTATTATTTATGTATTCCTGTAAATCAATCATGGTGCTAGCAATGCCAAGGTCATGGGTTCAATTCCAAGGGAGTGCATGAACTAATAAATAATGTATTCCTTGAAAGCAGTGTAAGCAGTGTTGGATAAAAGTGTCTGGTTAATGCATAAATGCACTTATATTTACTTGTGTTTATATATATATATATATAATAATACACACACACGCTACTAGTCAAAAGTTTTTGAACAGTAAGATTTTTTATGTTTTTTAAAGAAGTCTCTTCTGCTCACCATGCCTGCATTTATTTGATCCAAAGTACAACAGACTTTTTATTATATTTTACTATTTGAAATAACTGCTTTCTATTTAAATATATTTTAAAATGTAATTTATTCCTGTGATCTTAAAGCTGAATTTTAGCATCATTATTCCAGTCACAAAATCCTTCAAAAATCATTCTAATATTCTGATTTGCTGCAAAATTATTATTATTATTATGTTGAAAACAGCTGAGTAAATTTTTTTCTTTTTTTTTTTTTAATTTAAAGCATCCTTGCTAAATAAAAGTATTCTCATTTATATATATATATATATAGGAAAGAAATTAATCAGCAAATAGTATTAGAATGATTTTTGAAGGATTGTGTGACTGGAGTAATGATGCTAAAATTCAGCTTTGAGATCACAGGAAGAAATTACATTTTAAAATAGACTCCAAGCTTTTGAATGATATAGTATATAATATTATAAAAGCTATTTATTTTAGATAAATGCTGATCCTGAATAAAATATACTTACTTGTTTTAATATTGATAATAATAATAATAATAATAATGTTTCTTGAACCGCAAATCAGCATATTAGAATGATTTCTGAAGGATCATGTGACATTGAAGACTGGAGTAATGATGCTAAAAATATAGCTTTGGTCACAAAGCTATAAATTACAATTTAAAACATATTCAAATAGAAAGAAGTTATTTTAAAAAGTTAAAATAGTTTATAATATTACTGCTTTTGCTGTATTGCAGGCTTGTTGAGCAGAAGAGATTTCTTAAAAAAATATAAAAAACTTTTGACTGGTAGTGTGTATATATATATATATATATATATATATATATATATATATATAATAATTTTTTGATGAGAAGTGAGAAGTCAGTTGCAGAGCCAGTTTGTTGTCTTTTGCTGTACAAAAACCATAAATAACTCATACTTTCTCACCAAAGACTTTATCTACAGTTTTATTTCTTTTAATAATTCTAAGCGTTATTCATAGCTACCTATTTCACACCCAGCACTTTTAATTCTGTTCATAAATTCATTCATTGGATCAATAGCCGCTGTGAATCATTCGATTATTTGGATTGAAATGCTACAGTAAAGCAGCTACAGGCCAGTATAAGCAGCTTGACAGCTTTATCCTGCACAATCAATTTTCTCTTGAGCAGGCATGAGGAATATATGACTTTTCAATAATTCATTATGTTATGCAGCTTGAAAGCAGGAGAGCAAAGATTCGGCCAAGTATGTATACGGAACAAGATGTGTGGCAGGCAATTAATATCAATTACAGTAAGCAAGGTCACTAGAATGAACACAGTTAATGTGAAATAAACTCACTTCACACTTCAGTGAGACTCAACCGGCTCTAATGATAGAAGTGAATGAACGCAATTGACATGTGACTGGTGCAGTAACTGCTTAAAGGGATAGAAAACTTTTAGTCATTTAAGCTTACAAACCTTATAGACTACTTTCATGACTCTTTAAAGTAGTAGCTTACCCAAAACTGAACATTTTTTGAAAATGTACTCTCCCTCATGTCATCAAAGATGTAGATGAGTTTGTTTTTCTCATCAGAATAGATGTGAAGAATTGTAGCATTACATCACTTTCTCATTAATGGATGCTCTGCGGTAAATTGGTGCCATCAGAATGAGAGTCCAAACAGCTGATTAAAAAATCACAGAAATAAAAAGCTGCGTGTTCATGAAACAAATCCATCATTAAGGCATTTGACAGTATTGCTTCCACTGTCTATTGTTTTCTCCAGTAAAAGAAGTCATCTCAACTGAAGCGCGAGTGAAATATGCACAAATCAAACACCATTTACAAGCAAAAACAGTTCAAAACAGATCTAAATCAATTTGTGGGTGGATTTTGATGTGATAGGACAATAGCAGATGGACTTTTCCACTATATGAAGCGTTATTATGAATTATGCATTGGTATTTTACCAAGAGGCAATGGTTTAAAGTTGCCTTAACAATGATTTTTTTTTACAAACATGCAAGATTTTAAGTGATGGACTGGTGTGGTGTGGTTTGCTTGTAGATTATTGTGATGTTTTTATCAGCTGTTTGGACTCTCATTCTGACGGCACCCATTCACATTCACAGAGAATCCATTTCTCTAGATCTGCTCTGATGAAGAAAAACAACATGAGGGTAAGTAAACAAAAATTTTTTGAAGGAACTGTTCCTACAAGTATTTATTTTGAATAAACAATGTGACACGACAAATCTTTTAAAATAAATAAACGACAAATAAAGATTTTAAAATACAGGCTAAGTGTCACTAATTAAACAAGTATAAGTTCAGCTAATTGTCAACCTCTTACATGTGTGCGTCTCATAAACCATTAGCTGATATGCATTTAAACAGCCTTTTTATTAACAGAATAGAATAATCATGGCTGATAGTAAGATATGCAAACATAAAAGAAAACCAAACTGGGCGCTTAACCGCTGTTACTTCTTGTCCAGGTTGTTTATGAAAACAAGGATATAATCAAAGGAAAACTTAGAGTTGGGATAACCTCCAAAACCAAAAGAGTTGCGTGGAAAAACACGTGTGCAAATAAATCCAGTGTGTTTCTAAAAAGTTTAAGTTCCTGGGCAGATTGCCAGCAACCGTCCTCTTCACTACTTCTAACGTTTCACACATTTAGAAGCTAGTTTTAGCACTAAACCGCTTTGTGAAATTTAGGACTTACACGCCTATTATTTTTAAGATTTTCTCCTAAATCGTAAAGTTATGAGCTACTTTTAGCCTTAAGATATTTTGTGAATACGGGCCCTGAAGTCCAGGCCAGGCCATTAATCATGTGAGGTTTTGATTTACAAATGTGAGACTGAAAGACAAAACTTTTATGGGTTAGACTTTGTTTAATTGATTAATAAGTTTACTGCTTATTTTATTTTATGCATTTATTTAATATCTATTAATTTTTAAGATGTAAGTTACACAAAGATTATTTGATTGGTACAATTAAAAAAAATGCTAGTATTTTGGTAGTTAAAAAAAATACAAAGAAACAGCAAATAACGCAGTGAATTAAATATGAAATTTGGAAGTAGAATGAAACAATGGTAATTATTTTCTCTTAGTCAGATATGCAACGAATAAAAATAACGTTGTTTTTAGTGTCCTTGGGAATAATCAGCAGTATTTTTAGTGTTTGTTTTGAGTTAAACTCCAAAAACCAAGATATTTTTTATTCAATAGAAAGAACCAAAGAAGCCTCATGTCACTGAGTTTTTCCACACGTGGACTCCACCCTCTCAGGGACAGTAAACAGTAAATGAATTTGCTTTGTGCACCTCGTTTGATAAGCGTGTACAATAGAAGGGCAGTGGAGTGCGCCACGCAGTGTTATGTAATCAATATCATTGGTAATTTGGAACTAAAGGGGCTGCCAAGTTGCTGACTGAAGCACTGTTTACACGTTTCCTTCCCCCCTTCCTCGGGATGCCGCCACCAGAGAAGAAAGAGACGACGGAGCAAATAAAGGACTAATCTTTGTGGGCCAATGGTGCGGTTTAATCCGAGCCAGTCCGAGTTGATTGAGGATGCTTGCAAAAGCACCTAAGCCCGTGACCCATGTCACGGCCCGCCAAGGTCACGGCAAAGTCGCTTATCTCTGTAAATCAAAACTGTCGGCGTGAACAATGGGGGACAATTTCAATTAAACTGTGTTCGGGGACCACAGAAACACTGAGGAACAAACTAAATGACTTTGTGCTCAGAGTATTGCAGTTCAGGAGTCCAGGCCCAGGCCAATTAAAGAATCATGTGAGGTTTTGATTTACAAATGTGGGACTGAAAGACAAACTTTTTGGGGTTAGACTATTAGTTACAACTTAAAACTATTAGTTTTTAAGTTGTAAGTTAGACAAAGATTAATTGATTGATAAATTTTTTTATAAAAATTGCTAATATTTTGCTAATTAAAAAAAAAAATAGCACATAACACACTGAATTAAATATGAAAATTGGAAATAGAATGAAAATTTTTCATTATTTTACTAAAATAACAGGGATCATAAAAGACATTTACTTATAGTCCATAAGAAAAAATATAGTTGAATTTATAAAAATGACCTTGTTTAAAAGTTTACATACACTTGATTCTTAATACTGTGTTAATACCTGATCGACAGCTGTTTTTTTATTTATAGTGATATTTGTTCATGTTCATGCTGTTTTTCAGAAAAATCTTCAGATTTCTCAAATTCTTTTGTTTTTCAGCATTTTTGTGTATTTGAACCCAGTAACTGTATGATTTTTAGATTCATCTTTTCACGCTGAGGACAACTGAGGGACTCATATGACTCATATAAGTTTCAAACGCTCACTGATGCTCCAGAAGTAAACACAATGCATTAAGAACCAGGTGTAAAAAGTTTTGAAGTTTTGAGGATTTGTAATTTTTTTTACAGTTTCATTATTTTGTAAATATATCATAATTTTTTTTTAGTACTGCGCTTTAGAAGCTACAGAAGATACTTTCATGTTTCCCAGAAGACAAAATAAGTTGCATTTACTCTGATCTTCAAATTTCAAAAGTTTTCACCCCCCAGCTTAATGCATTGGGTTTCCTTCTGAAGCATCAGGGAGCATATGAACCTTCTGCAATAGTTGCATATGAGTCTCTCAGTTGTCCTCAGTGTGAAAAAATGGATTTTAAAATCATACAGTCATTGTTGGAAAGGGTTAAATACACACAAATGTTGAAAAACCAAAGAATCTGTGGGGCCTGAAGGATTTTTTTTCTTAACAGCAGGCAGTTTAACTGTTCAACTGTTCAGGACAAACAAGGGACTCATGAATCTAAAAAAAAAAAAAAAAAAAACAGCTGTGGATCATTCAGGTAACAACACGGTATTAAGAGTCAAGTGTATGTAAACTTTTGAACAGGGTCATTTTTATAAACTCAAAAATAGGTGAAATAAATAAATAAAAAACAACATGCATTTTGTATGAGCCCTCTTATTTTTGCATGTTCTGCAAGGTGTATATAAACTTTTGACTTCAACCGTAATTTTAAAATGGCTAAATTATTTCTCACTACCTGATTTTATTCCTTTTCATAGTGATATTAGCTTGCCACCCCACATATCCAAATGCCCACGCCAGGATGGCATCCTAACAATGCCAATGTTTCTGGCAACATTGGAGAACATTAGCATCATGGTGGCGAGTTTTCCACCAGAAATTGTAAAAATGTAGTTTAATTATCAGCTGTCACTGTAACCTGCCAGATATGTGTTTTGTGAAAGTAGCAATTATTTACAAGCACCATGTTCTACTGGCAAAATGAACATTAATTTTGATATTTGAGGCAGAAAGCATTACTTCCATTCAAATTTATGCTATTTGGCTCAGAGGTTTCAAACCTTTGTTGTTTGTTCAAAGGTTTTGCCTCAGGCGGAGTGATGCGCTCCAGTCTACTGGAGGGGAACGTCAGCGTTTTCGCACTTATCTTTTAATCACGTTTGCCTAAAACCTAATTGGAAAAATAATAGGGCCTCAATTTATTTAATGCAGATCTCAGCATAACGCAGAGGTAACAATCTGTGTTTGACCCGTATCGCAGAACTGATTCAAATGAGAATGTTATGCAAATTAGAGTAAAAATAGAATTGTTTCCAAATGATCAAATTGTCCATGCTAAAATGCAAAAATCATTTAAAGTTAGACCAGTGCTCGAAAAAGACAAGACGATCAGATACATATTGTGTGACTCGTGCTAAAATGTTTAAAACCTGTGTCACAACATTTTTGTGTTGAGAATTAGCTTGATCTAAATGGTAAGTGGTTGTAATTAATTCAGATGGTTTCTTTGCAAATGCCTCGTGTGACTTATCTCAGTTTGAGTTCTGTTGAATGCTTGCCAAGAGACGGATGGAAAGAACAAATTGAAAGCTCAAAGAAACAGAATCATTAGTGTTTGCAAGCCAGCACAGCATTGATTTTCCTCAAACATTTCAGTTTTGGGTTTGTTATAAACATCCAGCTGCAAGTATTACAATTCAAAAATAGTGTACAAGACCTGCTTTAATAGTGCTTTAATGACCTTTTAGAGCTTTACAACGTGATCACTATTTAATATCATCATTTTTTTATCTTCCACAGAAAAATAACAACATACAGGCTTGGAAAGACGTCAAGGTGAGTAAATAATGACTGGAATTTATTGTTAGGTGTGAGTATTCCTTCAACGTTTGGAAAAATTCCAACTGATTTACATTTAATAGAATGTTCAGCGTTTAAAATGTATCTGATGGAAATGACATCATCACAATATTTGCATATTTGCAAGATTCTTTTCTTTTCTACTTACCAAGCCTGCATTCATTTGATCCAAAGTACAGTAAAACAGTAACATTTTGAAATATTTTTACTATTTAAAATAACTGCTTTCTATTTGAATATATTTTAAAACGTAATTTATTTATGTGATTTCAAAGGCACATTTTCAGCATCATCACTCCAATCTTCAGTGTCACATGATAATTCTAATATGCTGATTTACTGTTCAAGAACATTTATTATTATTATTATTACTATTATTATTATATAAAACAGTTGAGTACATTTTTTTAGGATTCTTTGATAAATAGAAAGATCCAAAGATCAGCATATTTGAAATAAAAAACTTTTGTAACATTATACAAAAGTCGTGGCAGCCGTGGCCTAATGGTTAGGGAGTCTGACTTGTAACCAAGAGGTTGCGAGTTCGAGTCCCAGGTCCGGCAGGGATTGACGGTGGGGGGAGTGAATATCCAGCGCTCTCTCCATCCTCAATACCACGACTGAGGTGAGACCCTTGAGCAAGGCACCGAACCCCCAACTGCTCCCCGGGCGCCGCAGCAGTTGGCGCCCGGTACACTATACCATTCAAATTTTTGAGGATGAAATTCTAGAAATTAATACTTATATTTAGCAAGGATGTTTTAAATTGATCACAAGTGATGATAAAGACATTTATAATATTACAAAATATTTCTTTTTCAGATAAATGCTGTTCTGAACTTTTTATTCATCAAAGAACCCACCTGACACCTTTTCAACCTAATAATAATAATAATAATAATAATAATGTGTTTTTTGAGCAGCAAAACAGAATATTAGAATGATTTCGGAAGGTAATGATGCTAAAATTCAACTTTGAAAACTTTGAATACTCACAGGAATAAATTACATAATTAAAATATATTGAAGTAGAAAACAGTTATTTTAAATAGTAAAAATAATTCAGAATTTTTAATTATTCCAGTGCTGGATAGTAACTGATTAAATGTAATCTGAATTACTTAATCAGATTTCAAAAATGAAATACTTGTTATGTGATTATATTACATTTTAAAATGCTCATAATCAGATTAAAGTAACTTTTGTATGTATTACATGGTTACATATTATTCACACAAAATCTTAATTAATCTTAATTTTAATTGTGAAAAAAAATATTGATTTTCTGTAATTGTTCTTTTTTCTCTGTTAAAGCTTCCTTTCTAAAAATCGTAAACTTCTGAAAACTTTAAACAGGTTTTAAAAAAGCCATCTAAAATGTAGTCCCAATACATTACCTAAAATGATCATAGATTACAATTTTCATCATGTAATCTGTAATCAGATTACAATTAGTACATTAAGTAATCTACCTAGCACTGCTTAATTCTGATTGGCCTTTTTAGATTGTTTTGCATCATGTTATTCTCATGCACAGTCAACAAAACAACAACAACAACAAAAAAAATGTGACAAAAGCAAATCGTTCTGTGCATTTCCTTTAAAGCCTAAAACCGTAACATTATGCCATTGGTATTGGTATTTCCTTCAAATCTAATTTCCTTCGGACAGTTGTATTATTAAACAAAGTTTCCAGATCTTAAAAAGTTGCCTATAAATATTCAATTTCAAAGCTACTGGAACATTCATTGCTGATGAAATGTGCATTAGTTCAGTGTTATTAAATGTTGAATTATTTCAATTATTGAGCACTTTACCTTGAGTTGGTCCTTGTGACATTTGATCCTTATTCTTTAAGTCAAGTTAAATCATTTTACACGTCTGCGTTCTGAAACGCACATTAAATCTCACACCTATTGAAGTGCATTAAATAATGGATTTCATCACCCAACCAGCCACTTTTTTCCTTATGTTCTCTCTTTTTTCTCAAACGGGCTCTTGCGATCGGAAACGCAGACTCCGCAGTGTCAAGCAAACCTCTGAACCTCAGTCGGCAAGAGCAGCGGATGGGCCATGGGACAAAGGATTAAAAGAGTCTTCCTGACAAGAGGAACTCTCACGTAGGCCGGCACACGATGAGTCATTCGTAGCCTCGGGCAGCTGGTCGTTTGTGGTTTGGCTGATTGAAGAGGAAAGACACGAACTAACAACTGATCTGAAATCCATCAGTAGTTCCGACCGCACTGAAATCTTCTCAAAGTTTCGATGGGTCTTGATGGTGAAGTTTTCCGACCTTCACATGACAGATGACAGCTGCATAATGCACTGTCTGGACTTAAACTAAACGTACATTTAAGTCCTTAGTGATTCAGATTCAAAACTGTAACATGTGCAATTAATAATTTATCCAAAGATTAAAATTCGGTTAAAAATTATAATCTGTTTAACTCCCATCCTGTTTTAAACATGTATTGTTTCCTTTTCCCATTGACCACAAAAGGAGATGATTAGCAGAATAACTGCTTTAATGATACAACAAAAGTGAATGACTACTAAAGTAATCTGGCTGAAATGAACTATTTTGTATGTATGGAAGCCTGTTTCTGCCACAGGATTAAAAATAATATTAACAATAATAATAAAGGTAATTTAGATTTTTTATCTCACAATTCACAGTTCAGACTTTTTTTGTCAGAATTGCGAGATATAAATTTGCAATTGCGAGTTATAAATTCAGAATTGTGAATATAAACTTGCAATTGTGAGAAAAAAAGAGTCAGACATTAACAAAAAATTCTGGGTTTACATCACACAATTCATTTTTTTTTTTTTTTTTGGACTGTTTATAGCTCACAATTCACATTTGGTATCTCCACAATTCTGCAGTTTTTTTTTAAGATATAAACTGAGATAGAAAACTGCAATTGCGAGTTACACATAAAAAATTTCAGGAAATAAACCCATAATTGCGAGAAAAAAGAAATTCACGAAAACCTCAGAATTCTGACTTTTTCTTACAATTCTGAGTGTACATCTCACAGTTGTAAGTTGTACAGTTTGTCTTGCAGTTTTGAGTTTATATCTTGTATTTCAGACTTTTTTTCTCCAGCTGCTAGTTTCCAGCTCACAATTCGGATTTTATATCTCTCGTTTTTTTTTTTTCCCCGAATTGGATATATAACCTCAGAATTGCGAGATATAAATGTACAATTGTGAGTTATTCATTCAGAACTTTAAGATACAAACCTGCAATTGAAAAAAAAAATCAGAAATTAAGAAAAAAAAATCATCTCACAGTTCTCAAGATTTTCTCAGCATTTATATCTCACAGTTTCCGCTTTGGAATAAAAAAAATAAAAACAGTAATTGTGAACTTTTATCTCATAATCTTTTTCTCACAACTGAGAGTTTATATCACACATTTCTGACTTTTCTTCTCAGAATTGCAAGTTTATAACTCACAATGAGTTCTGAGTGTATATCTTGTAATTTTGAGTTTATATCTTGTAGTTCTACCTTTTTCTCCCTGCAAAATTGGAGATATAAACTCAGAAATATATGTATCAGTTATAATTTTTTTCTGTTCTAAATTTTTCTCAACATTCCAAATTTATATCTCACAATTTTTTTTCTGCCTTTAATTAAAAATAGCGGTAATTGTGACCTTTTACCAATAAATACCTTTTATTTTATAATCTTTTCTCGCTATTGAAAGTTTATATTCCACATTGCTGAGTTTGTCTTGTGATTCTGACTTTTTTTTTCTCCCGTTGCTAGTTTATATCTCACAATTCTGTCTTTTCAACTTCCAACTGTAAGTTATACATTCAGAACTGCAGGATTTAAACTCACAATTATGAGAAAAAAGAGTCAGAAATTCAGGAAAAACTAAGAATTATGACTTTGTCTGGCAACTTTGATGAAAGGTTTTGATCCACTTCAAATGCTGACTACTATATATCTCACAATTCTGTTCTGTGACCTTTTATCTTTTTTTCTCACATTTGAGGAATTATATCTCATATTTCTTACTTTTCTTTTCAAAATTGCACATGTATAACCCACAATTCTATGCTTATGTTTTGCAGTTTTGAGTTTATATCTCAATTCTGACTTTTTTCTCCAGTTGCAAGTTTATGCCTCACAATTCTGATTTTATATCTCACAATTCGCCTTTTTTCTCTCAGAACTGGAGATAGAAACTGGAAAATAGTGAGATATTGAAACAAGCTTCTATACTGTACATATGACTTGTGTGCTATTTGTTTTAATTAAAATGTAACAAATTTAGTTTGAAAATCGTCCATTCTGCCATTGCTTTTTTGCACTTCAAATTGTCACTTTGTGATTGTGACAATTCAAGGTTGTACAATTTTCAGTCTGTTTATTTTGATACAATATCGAAGGTTATTTACGTTATCTACGAAGAAAATTTCGCAGCTTATAAAATTGAACAATTCTATTGAATAGAAACCGTCAGAAAGCCATTCGCACTGTGTGAAATCAATGTTGCAACACCAATATATGTATTGTGGTGCCTAATTCCTTTGCTTTGTATTTGGCTAACAGGTTTTTTAGCCAGTGGGGACAGACGTCTTAATTGGAGAGGATATGGAATTGTACAGCTGTGAAGACGATGACACGGGCCTCTTCCTCTCCGGTTTGCCTGCAGGGTTCTAGATGATTTAATTCATTTGCAAGTTGGCTGCTGCATTCATGCGATCCTCCTGTGATGTTTCATTATGTTCTCAAACAGAAGAGCTCTTTGGTATGGAAATAACTTTTCAAATGGGAAAAATCTCTCCCTTTTTTGCCGCCAACACACTCTATACATGCAAATGAAACATGAAACCTAAAAAACAGTGTTTTTTGTTAGATTTTTGGAGCAGCTTTCATGCTCAGGTGAATGTAAGACACAGGAGACCCTCTTTTATGCTGCAACTGTGAAGGATTTTCCCCAAGCAAACTAATTAAAGGTAGCTGCGGGTCAGCAACACACATCTGACCCACAGTTTAAAGACAAAAACAAACACAATTATATATATGCATATATATATATTCAGGAGTGTATTAAGTAAAGCATACCATGCTGCTTTTAATAAGCGTAATTCATCTTAATTTAATCATATAATATAAATAAAAAAACAAATACTCTCAGTACTGAGTGCCCGCAAAGTAAGCCAAAATGAAAAATTATTCACATTTTTTAAATATTGTAAAATATTATAATATTAAATAAGTCATTTTTACAGTCCATTTACTTTTTCGTTTTAATTCTGATAGTTTTGCCCTGAGATTTATTAATGAAAATTAAACCTATCAAATCATCAATTGCATTTATTTATTTATTTATTTACCTGTTCACAGTGTGAAAATTAAAATGAAATTCAAATGGTTATATTTTATTTTTAATTTTGGAACATTCTTTGTGGACACATTTCAGTAATTAAATGGTTAAATGTTTTTTTTTTTGTTGTTTGATCATTTTTATCTTTTTTTCTCACTCTTCTGACTTTTTTTTATTTCAAGTTTAATTTTGAGTTCATATCTTGCAATTCTGACTTCTTTTTCTCCAATTGTAAGTTATATATTGAGAATTGCAGAATTTAAATTTAAAATTGTGAGGACAAAGTCTGAAATTTTAGAAAAACTCAGAATTCTGACTTTTTCTTGCAGTTCCAAGTTTATGTCTCTCAGTTATACATTTTTACAATTCAGCTTTTTTGTTTCTGCCTTCAAATGAAAAATATAAAAAGCTAATTGCAACCTTTTATCTCATAATCTTTTTTCTCATGATTGAGAGTCTATATCTCACAATTCTGATTTTATATCTCACAGTTCTGCCTTTTTCTCAGAATTGGAGATATAAACTGGAAACTCAGAGATATGGACAAGCTTCCATACTGTACATATGACTCGTGCTATTTTTATTTGGTTTGCAAATCATGCATTCTGCCATTGCTTTAATTTGCACTTCAAGTTGTCACTTTGTGGTTGATGTTGAGACAACACAAGGCAACATTTTTCAGTCTTTTAATTTTGATATAATATCCACATTTATATTACAAGAAAATTGTGTGACTTTATAGCTTAAAATATTATAAAATATAATAATGTTAAATACATTTTCATTTTTACAGTCCATTTACCTTTCCATTTTAATTCTGACAGTTTTGCCCTGAGATTTATTTATGAAAATTAAGTATCAAATCATCAGTTGCATTTATTTATTTAGCTGTTCACAGTGTGAAAATGAAAATATAATTATTTTATTTTATTTTTAATTTTGACACCTTTGTGAACACATTTCAGTAATGAAATAGTTATTGGGTTTTCGGTTTCATTTTAATCTTTTGATTATTGTATTTACAATTGGAAGGAAATTACTTTATTTCTATACTTTATTTTTCATCACACAAGGCTATTCTATAACTCCAGAAGACCTGCAATATTGCACATGAGTCATATAAACTACTTATAGTGTTTTTTTCTCTTGTTTTCTCTTTCTTAACAGCTCACTTTTACTGCCAGAACATTCAGCCCCAAATATATTGTCTTCTGCAAAAGAAAGAGAAAATGTGTTTGGAGTGACATGAGGGTGAGTAAACAGTAAATTTATAAACTATATGTGACTCTGGACCACAAAGCCAGTCAATAAGAGTCATTTTTGAAATCTGAAATCTGAATAAATAAACTTTCCATTGATGTATTTGAAAACTAGAAGCTGAAAAAAAAAAATCAAAATATTAAGAAAATTGCTTTTAAAGTTGTCTAGATGGAGTCTTAGCAATGCATATTACTAATCAAAAATGAAGTTATGGTATATTTGCGGTAGGAAACGTACAAAATATCTTCATGGAACATCATCTTTACTTAATACCCTAATGATTTTTGGCATAAAAGTAAAATCAATAATTTTGACCCTTACAGTGTATTGTTGGCTATTGTTACAAACATACCCACGCTACTTAAGACTTTGTGGTCCAGGGTCACATATGATCACTGGATTAAAGAAAAATTGTGTAATGTGTCCTGAAGTCATCACTGAGACAAAGATCTACAATGTTACCTATCCACACCATTTTGATCTTTAAGTATATCCACACACGTCAAGCACTTGCAATGCGTTATAATTCCCCGTTTGATGGCTGAAGATGAAACGCAGTTTATCATAACGTTTCTTTCCCAGCATGCCTCCAAATCTCACACTTTCAGCGCCGTACATTACAGACAGAGCCCATCTGCTGAGGTCAAACCTAAAGCCACAGCGCAGAAAGCTGATGAGAGAATAAATTTGTCCCAGTGGGAAAAAGCAGATCCGCGTATGTGTGTGTGTGCAAGAGTATATACAGAGCCTGAGGTGGGAATGCAGGTATACGATACTGCCGAGAGTCAAGGCGCTCAGGAGTGAACCGATCTCCACGGCGGTCTTATTGATGCTGTTGCCACAGAAACCAGGGTCGAAGGGCTCAAGTGCACACAGCACACACACGCAAAAGCACATCTGTGTTCACCTGCGCACACACGCAGTCATTGTTATTCTCAGGCACTCTGGATTGTCTGCAAAAGGGTTAGTGCTTTTAAACAAGAAGCAGGTTTTTTGAAGAATCCATTTAGATTTTAAAAGGAGAAACCACTGTTTGCAACAAAAACCTGAAAGTGGCCTGAAACGAGGGGGTCAGCTTTTCGTGCCCGGCGAATATGTGCAATTGTGAGATAGACGATCGCTCCCCGCAGTCTAAAACAGAGGGCTGTATGTAGCGCTGGGCTGAACATGAAAGTCCTGGTGGAGAGCTCTCTAAGACTCATCCCGCCCGAAGCTAAAACCTGTCTCAGATATTCCAGCTTTGAGTCCCCCATGAGCCCCTTTTCATGTTGGTACAGCTAAGAGCCTCATAACCCACAGAAGAAAGCGTTAAGCTTCCAGCGCGAGAGGGGCTGGGAAAGAAACACCTTATCAATCACGTCGCCAATGTACCGGCTCCGGATGTAATGCGCTATATCAGGGGTTTAAAACTTTACAGGTCGTCCAGAAACTAGAATCGCTGCAAGGCGTGCTTGAGATGGCTGGAAGCTTGATGGTTGTTTGGTTTTATTTTGGGCAGATTTGTCCTCCAGTGTCCTAGGTTCACATGAGTGCCCACAAAGAAAAAAATAAAATGCGACCCTGGACCACAAAATCAGTCATAAGTCACTGAGGTATATTTGTAGCAATAGCCAAAAATACATTGTATGGGTCAACATTAGTAATTTTTCTTTTATGCCAAAAATCAGTAAGATATTTAGTAAAGATCATGGTCCATGAAGATATTTTGTAAATTTCCTACCGTAAATATGTCAAAACTTAGTTTTTGAAAAGTAATATGCATTGCTAAGAACTTAATTTGGACAACTTTAAAGGTGATTTTCTCAATTTTTGTATTTTTTTGCACCCTCAGATTATAGATTTTCAAATAGTTGCAACTCGACCAAATATTTCAAAGATTTCAGATGATGTATAAATCTCAATTTTGAAAAATTTACCCTTATGACTGGTTTTATGGTCCAGGGTCACAAATAGTTTTTTTTTAAAGGGATAGTTCACCCAAAGAAATGATTTACTCACCCTCAAGCCATCCTAGGTGTGTATAAGGCTGGGCGATTTATAAAAAAATTAGATATCTCGATATTGTCAAAATGTTTCTGATATTCGATATATATCTCTATATGCTTGCATTAGTTTTTAAATAATAAAAAACAACACAAATAAAACAGTTATTGCTACAAAGTAAATACAAAATGTTTAGTGAAAATTTAAGCAGTTAAGTCTAAAATCTAGACCAAATGATCACTTTTTATACTGCTTTTTATAAAATGAACATGTAAATGCAACTGAAGTATACTGCAAAATAAGTGGAGAAAGTGCATTCTGTCAACTTTTTTTAGTGTATGCAATTCACAATTTACACTGTGCAAATGGGAAAATAATTAAACTGGGATAAGCAAGTTTTAGCTATAGTCTGTCAACTGTCTCTGAATTAAGAAAAGCTCTGTGGCATGAAACTATGTTCCCTTTGGCACTAAAAGTCCTCTCTGATGGGGAGATTTGAGAGTTGCTGGAACACAGGTATTTCATAGCTAATTTAGCAAATTTGGGGAAATGTGCCTCATGGATGCTCCACCACCATGAGCACAACTCAATGTGGACTCATACATGCGTTTATTTGAACTTATATATATATTAATAACAAAAACGTATTCACTCTCTCTGTCATTATGAAAAATATTATAACAGTGAAATTCCTAATAATAATTCCAAATTGTAATAGCCTATGTTTCTTTATTTAAACAACAGCAGTTGAGTAAGTGCATTTATTCAGCGATCACAATCGCAAATAATACATATCTCATAACAGAACAGAGTGACACTTTCATTTTGATCACTAAACTCCATGTAATGTAGGATGTAGTCGTAGCGCAGCTCTTCTTTGTAAAGAAAAATGTTGGAGGGTTTCAATATATGCAAAGGGGAAACTGTTTTTTCTTAGCTGTAAACAAAACTTGGTTCTCGTGAGACCTCTGTTATGGTTAAATGTGTTTTGACCTTATATTTGAAACCAAAATAAATTAATGTTATCTAATGAACGTTATTGTAAAGTTCATACTGTAAATTCATTATGTCATTAATAATCAATACAGTCATATTTCCTCCCATCCATTCCTTTTTCTGAATCAGTCAATTTTATTTTGGTTATACAGGTTACAGGTTAAAATAAAATAATTTGGTGGGATTTTTTTTTTTTGTTTGTTTTGTTTTTTATTGACCTAGAAACTGTGCATCATCTTAAAATGTCATATTTCCCCCCCAGAACAGAGTGTACATTAGTACATTTTCCAAATTAGTCTACTTAACTTTGTTTATTTACACAATAAAATAAAATACATTTTAATAAATAATTAATAATATATAATGATAAAACACGAAGGTCTGAGACCATAGGATTAGAAAAGAAAAAGAACATGCTTTTGCATAAATATGCATTGGTAATTGAACATACCAACATGTCATAAAATAGCATAATCTTTTGTGTTAACCAAATGAAAAGACAACAAATGTGACCCTGGACTACAAAACCTCTTGAAAGTCTTAAGTAGCACAGTGTTTGCAGCAATAGCCAAAAATACATGGTATGGGTCAAAATTATAGATTTTTCTTTTATGCCAAAAATCATTAGGATATTCAGTAAAGATCATGTTCCATTAATATATTTTGTAAACTTCCTACTGTAAAAAATATCAAAACTATCAAGAACTTTCATTTAACAGCGATTTTCTTAATATTTAGATTTTTTTGCACCCTCAGATTCCTGATTTTTACATTTTTAAATCTTGATTATATATTATCCAATGCTAACAAACCATACATCAAAGGAAAGCTTATTTATTATTGTATAAAAGTGACCCTTATGACTGGTTTTGTGGTCCAGGGTCACAAATAGAGAATGAAGATATGAGTAAATGCTGACACAATTTTCATTTCTTAAACGAATGTCTACATTTTCCTCATAACCAAAAAATTAGCAAACCGTCAAGGGGTAAAACTAGCTCAAAAAAAGCATGCATGGGTGTGCATGAAAATCCTTGGCATACTATGTTCACCACACTATGATTTGGAATGGTTTATTTCTGTCCTCTCATGCATGTAGGACGAATTAGAATGCAGCGCCGTTCCAGATATCTTTTACTCCTTAATAATACACTAATAATGTGTTCTATTGTGTCCAGGTGCGGTCCTTTGGCCAGGTGGCGGGATGTGTATCTCATGCATATGAATGAGTCTATTTAAATCGGATGAATATTTCCACCACGTCGCTTCGGCCCTGACGGCGCGCAGCTTGGATTTATCGTAAGGGAATTCTGTCTCCCCGAAAAACAACAAGCGAAAACAATGGCGGAGAAAAGATGCCAATCACAAGTTGCACCATGCAAGAGAGAAAGAAAGGTCTGAGAGGTATGTGTTTTGTGTGCGTGACCCTTGAGCTCGCTGGTCCGTTCGAGTCCAACCTTTCGGCGCAAGGATAAAATTGGATCTTATTTGAATACGGCCACTGGGGAGCACAAGCCTGCGTTTGCTCAGGTGTTTCATGAATGTAATTTAGTGTTTCAGAGAACATCCAACTGTGCGGAGGAGACGGCAGCCCCAGCTTAGCACGCTCGCACCGAGGAATTGGCACCGCGTCTAAATGACATGGAAGTCTTGAATGATAAACAGGAGGCGAGCGTCGTATCGCTGCAAAACTCTGCTGTTCGGCAGCTCGGATTTGGCAGAGCCAAATTCCAATATGTTTCTCATCTGTCTCATCTCATCTAAGTTCAGAGAGAGAGAAGGAGACGGGCCGGGAGAGGGAGAGATGAGGTGCAGGTGTTGAGGAATAAGATCTGAGATGAGATTCGCAAAGGTCACAACCTGTATATCAACTCCACTCGCAGATACATTGAGACACCAAGCTCAGCCTCTCACCCCGACTGCCCTTCTCTATCCGCTGGAATCCACCGCTCAGAGCAGGCGAAATGAGAATGGGAGAGTGAAATCGAGTGTGTGTGTGTGTGTGTGTGTGTTTATGGCAGGCAGCAGCATATGCTGGTCTTCTGAAATGAGAAGGCAAAATCCCGTCTCTTTAGTCCAATGGAAATTAATTTTTCATTTGATGTTTACACAGTTTCCAAGCGGAAAGCACACGGAGCACTATTTTACCTCACGCATGGGACTCGGCAAGCAACCGGTGCCATATTTATTTAATAAGTGATATTGTGAAAATATTAGTTATTAATTCACATCGCTGTCTTCAACATTGGTTTAAAAAACAGCTGCAGAAATACAGTGCCAAACTGCTTACCAACTTCTTTTTGCATCATTAGTCATCAACTCCGCTGTACACAACCGCAAGGGTAATGAGGGTCATGGTTATGGAGGTGTGGTTTTAATTTAGCTGAGAGCTCGTTAAAATCACTCCGTTCATTTAGATTCTGACGCGTTGGTTTGTTTTAACCAGTTTCAACCATTCTGGTACATTTGCTAAATTCACCATGCAGAGTTAGTATTAGATTAAAATCTGTTTTTGGTGACTGTTGAGTTTATTAAATTCAATGCAAAATTATATTTATATTGAAAATGATTAGAAGTTATATTGTAAATATTTAAAATGAAAACAATGATTAAATCAGGTAAAATAATAATAATCAAAATAAATAAAATAAAATAATAAATAAAATGTGATACGATCTGGGAAACCCGTCGGATGTTGCGTTGGGGCGTTTTTCAGGAAATTTGAAAAATAGTCAAATGTCAATTTTTTTTTGACAATATTAGGTTTTCATTAAATTATTATTCTATAACATCTGGTCTATCAACTCTGAAAAAATATTTTGGCAAAATGCACTTGTTCAGTGCAGAAAAATAGCAATTTATTGTCTTATTTATCTTATGTTCAGAACTCACTAAGGTGTATCAGTTCACATTCCCTGCCAGGGGATTTATTTATTTATTTATTAATATCGTGAGACGGCAGAGCGCAAGAGAACAACACAGTCTGAAGTACTGTAGCTGTTTCAAGCTATGGACAAAATTAAAAACAGCTTTGGAAAGTGCTTGAATTTATCTTTCATATGACATTAAAACCTAAAAAAGGTCAAACCCATGTGTTGGGTTTTCCTAGATCGCATCACAAATACTAAAAAATATATTTTTTCTTTACTGTGAAGCAGGGTTATTACAGTTAACTAAAACTAAACCAAACTAATAAATAAATAAATACAAAATAAAAACTTTTTTGTTACTTAAAATAAAATGAGCTTTAACTGAAATACAAAATAAAATATAGAAAATCTTATATCTTTTTTAATTTAATTTAATGTACATTTTATCATTATTTTGATGCACTGATATCTAACATTGAAACAGAAATAAAAATTAATAAAACAATGTAAACACATTACAAATAATCTAATAAAAATGCTAAAACAAAATTAGTAAAACTTTAAATATAAAATGACACCGATTAAAAACTACACCACAGTTCGAAAGTTTCGAAAGTTTTTTACAAAATGTTTTTTAAAGATGACTTTTCTGCTCATCAAGGCTGTGTTTATTTGATTAAAAATGCAGAAAAATGGGTAATATTGTGAAATATAATTGCAATTTAAAATAGTGTTTTTCTATTTTAATATACTTTAAAATATAATTTGTTCCTGTGATGCAAAGCTGAATTTTCAGGATCATTACTCCAGTCTTCAGTGTCACATGATTCTTCAGAAATCATTAGAATATTCTGATTCATTATCAAAGTTGAAAACAGTTGTGCTACTTAATTTTTTTTTTTTTTTTGGAACCCGTGATACTTCTCAGGATTCTTTAATAAATAAAATGTAAAAAAAAAAAAAAATCTATTTCAAATCTTTTTTTTTTGTAATAATACACGCTTCCGTTCAAAGTTTGGGGTCAGTAAATGTTTTCTTTCTTCCTTTCTTTCTTTGAAAGAAATGAATACTTTTATTCAGCAAGGATGTGTTCAACTGATAAAAAGTGATAGTAAAGACTTATATTGGTAGAAAAGATTAATATTTTTAATTAATATTTTGAATTTTTGTTAACTTTTTAGAGTTCAAAGATTCCTGGAAAAAATATATATGTATATCACAGGTTCCAAAAACAATTAAGCAGCAACTGTTTCCAAAACGGATAATAAAAGTATATTAGAATGATTTCTAAAGGATCTTGTGACACTGAAGACTGGAGTAATGATGCTGAAAATTCAGCTTTGCATCACAGAAATAAATGATATTTTAAAGTATGCTAAAATAGAAAACTGTTATTTTAAATTGAAATAATATTTAATCGTATTACTTTTTTCTGTATTTCTGTTCAAATAATGGAACTTTGATGAACATAAGAGTCTTCTTAAAAAAAAAAAAACATTTAAAATCTTACTGATCCCAAATATTTCTAAAAAGGTGTAATTGCTCTTCCATAGATGTCTATTTTATTCCATAAAAATAGTTTAGTAATTATTGATGATTGTATTGCCATTTAAATGTTTTTAAACTGCAATTCAGTACATTTCTCTTGCTGCCTTTGCAGTGTTTTTCAGTTCTTTTCTCTTTCTGTGGTCAATGTAGTTTAACTTCCAACTCATTGTGATCACAGCCACGTCTTATATTCAGAATTTTCCTCAAGCCTGCTATGTGCAAAGACTGGCAAAACAAATAACATCTCTGTGCCTCTGCTTTGTGTGTACATGCTAAGAGTTCATGTCAACATCAATACTACATACATATATCATGAGTTGACATTTACACAGCATACGTGAGTAGGCAGAATCACCAGTGTTTCATGGCTGGGGGAAATATGAGGTGTCTGACTGCTTTGTACTGCTTATTATGACCTTTGGAGGCCAGATTCAGTCTTCTATTGCTCCAGACGACAGGTTTAGACCTGACCTTTAACCAACCGCTCCCTCCCCATCACAAATATCGGCTGGAGATCATCTATTTGTCGTCCGCTGGTCATGATGTGCCTTTATCTTCTTTTAAAGAACATCCCAACATTACTTCTAAGTAATGTACATTTATGCATTTGGCAGATGCTTTGATCCAAGCCTACATAAATTGCATTCAAGCATACATTTGTATTAAATGCATGCATGGAAATCTAACCCATGACTTTGGCGTCACTAACACCATGTGATATTGTTTGAGCTACAGGAAGGCTATTAGAATATTTCTATTTTATTCTATTAACATATTTAGTAGTATTTGTCCACATTTGGTCTTCCAGATGTGCTCTAAGCCTAAATTTAAGATTTACAAATTTGAAAATAGAATTTGGATTTGGATTACATTATTATTATCAATAAATATACTACTTCCAAAACCTTTAATTATTTGAATGATGTTGAACAGCATCAGTATAAAGAGACATTTTCAGACCAGATGGTGTAGTTCTGCATCAGCAGGGGCTAAACGGGGCCTTGACCCCTTGGTTGTGTCCTTGTTTAGTTATCCTCCCTAGTTGCATCCAGGGGTTGTTGTTTTGTTCATTAATTAGTGTGTTTTTAAAGGTGACACATCACAAAAATCTGACTTTTTCCGTGTTTAAGAGCTATAATCAGGTCCCTGGTGTATCTACCAACCCTGAAAAATGTGAAAAAGGACGACCCAGTAACTTTGTTTTGGTAAGCCTTTTTCTGCAAGCATGTGAAAAAAAACAGTGACTTTGACACAGGATCTTTTTATTATAATATTACCACCCCTTAAAGGACAAAACTTTACAGATATTGTACTCACCCCCTTGTCATCCAAGATGTTCCTGTCTTTCTTTCTTCAATCGTAAAGAAATTATGTTTTTTGAGGAAAACATTTCAGGATTTCTCTCCATATAATGGACTTCTATAGTTTGAACTTCCAAAATGCAGTTTAAATCCAGCTTCAAATGATCCCAGTTGAGGAAAAAGGGTCTTTTCTAGCGATACGATCAGTCATTTTTGAAACAAATTGACAATTTCTATACTTTTTAAGCTCAAATGCTCGTCTTGTCTCGTCTCTGCGATGCGATGCGCATACGTAGTCTTTGTGATCCAGGTCAGTACAGTTAGGGTATGTCCAAAAACTCCCATCTAACTTCAGAATTGTCCTACAGCGCTGTTTTTTTTTTTTTTTTTTTTTGTAAAGCACGTTTGATCTCCTTTGTATGTTCACTTTGTAAACACTGGGTTTGTACTTCTGCAGTGATGTAAGAACAGTGTTGGGGAAAGTTACTTTTAAAAGTAATGCATTACAATATTGCGTTACTCCCTAAAAAAGTAACTAATTATGTTACTTAGTTTTTATAGAAAGTAATGCGTTACATTACTTTTGCGTTACTTTTTAAATCTGGGCAGGGCTTGCTTTTTTGTTTTTAATTTAAAAAAGTTTGATTCTTAGCAAATGTAAAAGCACTTTCACACCAAAATGAAATGAAGTGAATAAGGCTAAAGCTAAAGGAAAATTAAATGCACGCCTGTAGAACTGTAGAAAAAGAAAGTTCAACACTCTTCAGCAATGAGAAAAAAGCACAAATGTTAGCTTATTAGTATATGTTTATTATGCTCAGATTTTTTTTTTATTTGTTTCCAGCCAAAATATCTAAAAATTCTTAAATCAAGAAGGATTTTCTATACAAGTAAAAATTATTGTCGTTTTTTTCTAAAAACAAGTCAAAATTAAGTATGTTTTTGTTTTCTCTTTGAAATAAGATTTTTTTCTTACACCATTGGCAGATTATTTTGCTTGCACTAAGCAAAAACTCACTTAATTTTGACTTGTTTTTTCTGAAAACAAGAAAATAAATATTTACTTGTCTAGAAAATCCTTTAAGACTTGTCTTTAAACAAGACAAAAATGTAAGTAAGAAAAGTGTTTTTGCAGTGTACGGTTGAATTGGATCAACAAAGGTCAGCAGCAAAGTCATTGGTTAATAAAATGGGATTAAATACATAAAGGATACAAAAAGTAACTGGCGTTACTTTTTTGAAAAAGTAACTCAGATATTTTCTTGGAAATTAAAAAGTAATGTGTTACTTTACTAGTTACTTGAAAAGAGTAATATTATTACATAACTTGCTTTACTTGTAATGCGTTACCCCCAACACTGCGTAAGACACAGACTATGCATGCGCAATCGCAGAGACGAGACAAGATGAGCGTTTGAGGTTAAAAAGTATACAAGTCAATTTGTTTTGAAAATTAGTACTAGGCAGTAAATAAAAAATAGCATGCATTTTGTATGATCCCTTTTATTTTGGTCAAATAATTAACATTTTGCAGATTCTGCAAACTTTTGACTTCAGTTTTTTAAAATAGGGGCATAATAGTCTCCTTTAAGTCTATATTGACACAAATATTAAATGTGTCAACAGCAGGATGCATACACATTGCATTGTGGGTAATTAATATAGAAAATGGTACACAGACCTGAAGCTATAGCTATAAATTGTTTAAATCATATGGACAAGCAGGCTGGCCAATATGGTCTTTCTAATGAAGTTTGTTGACCAGAATCTTGCTGCATAAGCTGTTGAAGCAGCCAGGGGCAAAGCAGCACTCCAGTGTCCCGAACACAACATATGCTGATCTTTTCAGCTGGGAGAACCTCAAAATTAGCTTGATTATGCACGACTACAGCTGCACAATAGAGAACAGTGCTGGTGTGGATTTCATAAGTCTTTTAACAAAGCCTGTGTTGCGCTTTCTGGTGGCACAGGGGTTTGTTTTATTTTCAGTCACACACACACACAATCACAGATAATGGGAAAGAGACTCGCGCTTACTCTCAGACACTGACCTTGACAAAGAAAAAGAGCTCACTTCAGCAGTTTTATTTTCCTTCTGAGTCTCTCGTGATCGTCTCCGCAGCTCTGCTCTCTTTCTCTCCCTCCACATCTGTCTGTTGTTCTCCTCGTCCTCCTGGCACAAAAAACTCTGCTGCGCCTGTGTGTATTTACTCTCTGCGCTGCATTTTGCATCGCTGTGTAAATATGTGATGTGCCTTTATACCGCTGCATTATGAAACACTGCATTACCATGCTTGGCATGTTTCCATGAGCATCACTGTATGGAGAAGTGATTCACTTTTACTGCTTTTACTGTCAGTTACTCAACCTTTAAGATTCAGATGAAAACAAAAAACAATAATAAAAACCTTCAAGCATTGTTTTTTCAGAGCAAGTTGCAAAAAGGATCAAAAGGCATAAAAGTAGTCCATAGAACTTCTGCAATTATGTTTCATTCAAAGCCTTTTAAGTTTAATGTAATATAAATACCACATTTTATGACATTATTCACTAAAAATGTGCTTAAGCTCTCAAATTAAAATTTGACGAAAAGATTTGACAATAATCTGTGATGTCATATTTTTAGATGTTTTATCGTTAATTATATTAAAATGATGTCATTTAATTTAGTATATTTAATTTTGCCATTGCATTTCATATTTTAAGTCATATTTTAATTAATTATTTTATATATTAAATAAAAAACAGTTATTTGTAATAATATTTCACAAGACTGCTATTTTTACTGTATTTTAACAAATAAAAATACAAGATAAAATTTTAGGCTATCTGTCTGTCTGTCTGTCTGTCTAAAAATTTCCGTTATAATTTATTACAATTATTTTCTTATATTTTAAAAGGGATATTTTATTATATTTAAATTATATTCATATTTTAGTGTATTACATTTTTATTTTATTTTGCTATTCTATGATGTCATATTTTAAGGAATATTTGATTTGATTAAATTTTTAAAGGAATATTTTATTACTTTAAAATTATATTATCTTATATATAATTATCTTATATTATATTATCTTATATTATAATTATATTATCTTATTTTAGTATATTACAATTATATTTTATCTCCAATTATATTTCAGCATTTTATTTTATGATGTTACAATTATATTTTGTTTAGCTATTTTAAGTGATATTTTATTATATTTATAGGCATATTATATTTAAATTATATATATATTTAATTTGTTTAATTTATATATATATATATATATATATATATATATACATTTTTATATTTGATCAACGGATATATTTGTATCATTTTATTTTATTATGTTACAATTGCAATTTGATTAACATTATTTTTTTCATTATGTAGGATCCTTTATTATATTTAAATTATATTATCTTATTTTACTATATTACTTTTTTTTTTTATTTAGCTGTTTTATGATTGGCATATGACTTCCATATATTTATATAATGTGCAATTTGTGCAGACGACTTTTATGGAACTACTTCTTCTAACATATAATTGTAATAAAGTAAAATAAAAAAATAAAATAAAATAAATTATAAAGTAAAATATGCCTTAAAATATATAATCATAGAATGGCAAAGAAAAAAAAACATATAATAATAATAATAATAATAATAAATTTTATAAAATAAAATATACCTTAAAATATGACTTTATAGAATGGCAAAAACTATATAATGGTAATAGAAGAAGAAGAAGAAGAAGACTCTATAATATGACATCATACAATGGCACTAAAACATTATATAATAAGATAATGGTAATAAAATAACAACTAAAAAAAATCATAAAATAAAATATTCCTTAAAATATGCCATCAGCTAAACAGCATGGGTCACTGTAACATATGGAAAAAAGTACAGCATCCGGGTTCAAAACAACATGAGGGTGAATTAATATTGACAGAAGTTTTATTTTTTCTGAGAACTCTTCGGAAGAACTTAAAGTAGTTCAAGACTTGCAGACTTCGGCACTTGCATGAACGCGAACAAATGCAAATGCAACAAAAAGGCCCTCGTCACCCGCATACTTAACTCAGTCAGCAGAGCGCTTCCGGGAGAGCGATTTAATATTTCAGTCTTCCTAAAAAGACTAAAACGAACAACAAATAGCTTGCGCCGCCGTGAGCGCTTTTAGAGTACGCAGCCAAGGGTTCGCCGGCAGTGGAATATATGAACGTTGGAAAGGTTTAGTGAGTTGTAATTAAGAGCTGGCTACATGGTGACTTGCAGAGCTGAGATAAGAGGGTTTCTGAAGCGCACCGGGTGTAATTAAGTCTATTTGCTGCTGCGCTGCTGAAAGCCTCCAGCCTGTAAATACAACGCATTACACACTCAACTTCCCCCGTGGTACTATAGAAAGCGGAACCAACGCGACCAAACTTAAGATTTGGAAAACGCAACGGAATGTTTGGATTTCATGCCATGGAAATATCTTGGAGAACTCTTTAAACAGAAATGCACATTAATCATTCAGTATCAGAGTAGGCCAATCGAAATACATGGTTTACTTCTACCATCCTATATAGTAAAATAAGGAAAAAGGAAATATACTTTGATGGAATATATTACAAGTTATGTCAAAGATTTTATTTTTATTTTTTTTAGTTGATTTTCTGTGCCTTTTTTATCTTTATAATGGTATATTTTTCTAAAATATACAGTGTGTTTAAATGTACGGGAGTAAAATATAGCATTATAAAATGTTACATATAGTGAACTCATTTTGTATTTTGGAAAATATGCCATTTATTTTTTTTTATAGTTAAATAGACCAAATTGTACATGTATTATGTGAACATCTTGCCTTTAACTGTAACATAATAAAATATACATTTAAAATTAGAAATACAATTTTAGTCCAAAAAATAAGTATTAAATAGGATATCATGGAATTGCAAAATAACATATAATGGTAAATAAATAATAAAATATTCCTTAAAATATGACATCTAAATTATATAAATAAATTAAATAGATAAGTAAAATATAAGTGTAATATACTAAAATATGATAATATGTAGTATTATTTAGTTTTTTTCTTCTTTTTTTGTTACATGTATGTGTTCATATATTGAATTCATTTTGTATTTTGGAAAATATGCCATTATTTTATTTCATTTGTTTTTTTTTATTATTATTATTGTTAAATAGACCAAAATTTACATGTATTATGTGAACATCTTGCCTTTAACTGTAACATAATAAAATATACATTTAAAATTAGAAATACAATTTTAGTAAAATAAAATAAGCTTTAAAATAGAATATCATGGAATGGCAAAATAACATATAATGGTAATAAAAAAAAATTATGAAGTAAAATATTTTTATAAAATATGACATCATAGAATGGCAAAAAATATATAATGGTAATAAAAGAAATTATGAAGTAAAATATTTTTATAAAATATGACATCATAGAATGGCAAAAAATATATAATGGTAATAAAAAAAAAATAATAATAAAATAAAATATGCCTTAAAATATGACATCATAGAATGGCAACAAACATATAATTGTAATATAATAATAATAATAATAATAATAATAATAATAATACATTATTTACTAAAATAAAATATGCTTTAAAAAACATAAAATGGTAATATAATAAAAATAAAATAAAATAAAAAATAATAAAACAAAATATTCCTTTAAATATAACATCAGCTAATATAAATAAATACAGAAATTAAATAAGTAAAATATACGTAGAATATACAAAAATGAGATAATATATAGCAATATTCATATATAATAATATTTAGCTTTTTTCATTTAATCATTTTTAGTTGATTTTCTATGCCATATATTATTATGCCTTAAAATATAACATCATAGAAAGGCAAAATATAATAAATGGTGCATAAATAATATATAATGGTAATATAATAATTATTTTAATAAAATAAAATATGCCATCATAGAATGGCAAAAAAACAAACAAACATATAATGGTTAAAAAATATTCCTAAAAATATGACATCAGCTAAATAGTATAAATAAATAAATTAAATAAATAAGTAAAATATAAGTGTAATATACTAAAATAAGGTAATATAATTAAAATATAATAAAATATTCCTTTAAAAATGTGACATAAAATAATTGTAATATATTAAAATAAGACAATATAATTTGAGCATAATAAAATACTGCTTTAAAAATGTTATACGATAAAGTAAAAATAATATTGTAAACATTATTCCAAATAAGTGTTTTCTATTAAATATATTTTACAATGTCATTTATTCCAGTAAATTCAGCTTTGCCGTGTGATTTTAAATGACATTTTATGTATTTTATATAAAATAGATGTAGCCATTTATTTATTTATTTTGGTTATGTTTGATCTAACCATGCTAAATAACTAAATAAGCAGCAATATCACCGCTAACTATGCTTTCACCTGTGATATGACTGTATCTGAGAAATCTGAAATGCGACATTGATTCATTTCAACTTTCTACTGAAATACACCTCTGAAGCACCTGACACGCAAGAGCCACTGTGATTGTCAGGCAGACCTTTAATGAAAATGATCGGTATTCACATAAACACAAACACACAAATCACCAGCCGAGACAGGCAGCCTTTAAACTCATGCCAATTTGCCTCTTACACACCAGAGAGATTTATTGAATCTGCAAGGCAGGAGAAAAAAAACGAAAAACACCCAGCAAGAAAAGACCCAGCAGGGGTTAAAATCAATCCGCAGATTAGAGCGAGCCGTAAACAGAAAGTGCAAGTGGGGGAAAAGTTTTCCTCAACTAAGTTTAACTCCACATAATATCGCCGGCAAGTTTTCCGGCTCACAGCAGAGGCCTTCTTTGACTCTGCATCTTACATCGGGAGCGACGATAAATTAGCTCTCATTCAGCATTTCACCCCGGCAGCTCTAATTCATTAGTCTACTTTCTTGTTCCGCATCAATACCCACAGTTCATTATCTTCCCCTGGCTGGTCTACATTAGGCAAGAGCACGCTAAGGACCCCGAGCGCGGGATGGAGGAAATTGATGCTGCACATATACCGCCTTTAGACGGAACAACCCATACCTGTGTCGAACACGTCAAGGAATTAGCCGGAAATAAAAGAGTCCCTCGAATCAAATCAGTCCGGGGGGGAAGGACTCGATCGGAGCGCAATTTTATCCAAATGTAGAAAATATGATTCCGAGAGACTCGGGCGCTTAGGCGCAGATTAAAAAAGATGAAAATCTGTCATCCGGCCCGGCATTATCATATAAATAACCAAGAAGACACAAGCGAATATGATCAATAAAGAGCGCGTGTTTGCGAGGAAACAAAGACTTAAACGCAGGGAGAATTGCATATTGATTCTCAGTAATCATATTAAATCTTCACGGAAGCAACAGGACTAACAGTTCGCACAGAAATTGTCTATTTGCATAGATCCAGAAGCGCAAGCGGCCGCTTGTTTCAGTCGCATCAGCGGAAGCGCTCAATCATCCTGAAAGGGTGTTTTAACTAGGTGATTGGATGGCCTTTTCCAGGTTGTAGCGCAGGTCTGCAGAGCATGTTTACAGGGGCTGGATCCTCCTCCTCGACAGATCCTCATAAAAACCATAATCCTTTATACTGACAGGGCATTTCGCTGCAGGCCTGACAAATATCTCCCCGATCCATAAAACGCCTGTGTAGGTTTTTCCAGCTGGTACGGCATTCTTGGTTAGGGCACGTCTGAATATTCTCTTATTTCTTTTTGATGTAACAATGTATTATGAATGAAACAGGTTTTGACCTGCGGAAGCAATCTGCTTGTAAACCTCGGGATCGGCCGGATTGACGTTTTATCTTAACGGCTGAAAAAACCCTGGCTGTTTTTGCAGCTAAATCGCAGCTCCTGCGGAGAGTATTAATCAGTCTGTTTACCGGCATCGTTCATGCAGTTGATTGGGAGACAATGGGATGCAGCTCAATTTACACCTAATTACGGTTTTAATGTGTGTTATTAAATACATTGCCATGTCCCAATTAGTAGAAGCTGGGCTCATACATCACACTAATTGATATCTAGCCTCTGCTGCACTAGTGGCTGCATCGCAGCCGAATTCCCAGAGTAGCCCACATGGCCGCCGAGCGAACCGAGTTATTGTCACGGCTTTATGTCGAAGCGAGAGACCCCAGAGCAGAAGTAATGACTTCTCGTCTTCAACTGCAGTTGAGGTCAAAAGTTTACACCCCCTGTGTTCAGAATCTGCAAAATGGTAACTATTTTATCAAAATAAGAGGGATCATATAATCATATAAAACGCATGTTATTGCTTATTTAGTACTGACCTGAATAAGATATTTCACATAGAAGATGTTGTAGTCCACAAGAGAAATTTTATAAAAATGACATCCCCTTGAGTATTAAAACTGTTGTTGCCTGAATAATCCACAGCTGTGTTTTTTGGTTTAGTGATAATTGTTCCTCATTTTTGTGTATTTCAACCCTTTCCAACAATGACTGTATGATTTTGAGATCCATCTCTTCACACTGAGGACAACTGAGGGACTCAACTATTACAAAACGCTCACAGATGCTCCAGAAGGAAAAATTATGCATTACATCTGGGGGTGAAAACTTTTGAACAGAATGGAGATGTGTACATTTTTCCTGTTTTACCTAAATATCATATTTCTTTTTCATTTAGTACTGCTCTTCAGAGGCTACAGAAGATAGTTAAATGTTTCCCAGAGGACAAAATAAGTTATATTTTCCCTGAGGTTTCACCTCCCGGCTCTTAATTCATAATTTTTCCTTTTGTTTGAACCTTCTGTAATAGTTGCATATGAGTCCCTCAGCTGTCCTCAGTGTGGAAATATGGATCTCAAAATCATACAGTCATTGTTGGAAAGGATTCAATGCACAATACTGCTGGAAAACCAAATAATTTGTGGGACCTGAAGGATTCTTCGGAAGAACAGCAGGCAGTTTAAAGGATTAGTTCATTTTTTTGAACAAACATTTACAGATAATGCACTCACCCCCTTGTCATCCAAGATGTTCACGTCTTTCTTTCTTTAGTCATAAAGAAATTAGATTTTTTGAGGAAAACATTTCAGGATTTCTTTCCATATAATGTATATGTTTGGTGCCCCCAAGTTTGAACTTCCAAAATGCAGTTTAAATGCAGCTTCAAAGGGCTCTAAATGATCCCAGCCGAGTAAGAAGGGTCTTATCTAGTCAAGCGATCTGTCATTTTCAAAACAAACTGACAATTTATATACTTTTTAACCTCAAACGCTCGTCTTGTCCGGGTCAAGACAGTTAGGTTATGTGATAAAACTCCCATCTTGTTTTCTTCCCCAACTTCAAAATCGTCCTACATCGCTGCTGAAATACCAATCTAGTGTTTATAAAGTGAACATACATAGAAGATCAAATGCCCTTTACAAAAAAGATAAAACAGTGTTGTAGGACGATTATGAAGTTGAAGACAAAAACGAGATGGGAGTTTTGGACATACCCTAACTGTATTGACCCAGATCACACAGACGACAGAGTTAAAAAGTATATAAATTGTCAATTTATTTTGAAAATAAATGATCATTTCGCTAGATAAGATCCTTTTTCATCCGCTGGGGGCACTATAGAAGTCCATTATGTGGAGAGAAATCCTGAAATGTTTTCCTCAAAAAACATAATTTCTTTACAACTGAAGAAAGAAACACATGAAATATCTTTCAGGGGATGAGTACATTATCTGAAAATGTTTGTTCTGAAAGTAAACTAATCCTTTAACTGTTCCGAACAAACAAAGGACTCATGAACAACTATCACTAAACAGCTGTGGATCATTCAGGTAACAACACAGTATTAAGAATCAAGTGTATGCAAACTTCTGAACGGGGTAATTTTTTATAAATTCAGCTATTATTTTCTCTTGTGGACTATATGTAAACATCTACTGTGTGAAATATCTTATTCAGGTCACTACTAAATAAACAATACCATGCATTTTGTATTATTTATTTATATGTTATATAATTATTATATATTATTAGCTGTTTCATACTTTTTACTAAAAACAACACAGTAAAAAATGCTGATTTTATTGGTAAAAGACTGTAAAAATGCTACCGTAAAAACTGAATGAAATGTAATTTACATTTTTATGTAATGTAATTTACAATTTACATTTTTTTTAAAATGTAATTTTACAGCAAAATACAGAGAAACAACATATAATTTACAGTGAAAAACTGTTTTTATCGTAAATTGTAGTTTGTTTTTTTTTACTGTGAATGTAAGCAAAATGTTAGAGTAAAATTACAAGTACAAGTATAGACTTTTTTTAAAACTGAAGTATTTTTCATCATATATGGTAAGACAATGTGTAGCTATTTTTAAAAATATTCTATTTATATTCTATTTTTATATTTTAGACATCAGTTTTACATTTTAGAAATAGTGTGCAAGCCTGTTTAGATAGATAGATAGATAGATAGATAGATAGATAGATAGATAGATAAAATGACAGATAGATAGATAGATAGATAGATAGACAGACAGACAGACAGACAGACAGACAGATAAAACAATAGAACAATAGATATAACGATAGATAGATAGATAGATAGATAGATAGATAAAACGACAGATAGATAGATAGATAGATAGATAAAACGACAGATAGATAGATAGATAGATAAAACGACAGATAGATAGACAGATAGAACGATAGATAGATAGATAGATAGATAGATAGATAGATAGATAGATAGATAGATCTTGGACAATAATCTATTTTTAATTCAGTTTGAGATTGTTTAATGTCTTTTCCTATTTAAAAAATGGTCAGATTATGTAATATCACATCTGGGCATATTTATTGATTTTTCTGAAACATATAATATGCATTTAACAAGCCAGCTTGTTAAAATTCCCCACGTCTGATGTGTTATTTTTTTTTTACATTGTCGCCCGCTGTTTATGTGTTAGACATTTGTTAAGGTCCCCACAGAGTGTTGATAATAGGCTCATAAATTAGCACTAACAGCCACCATCTTCAGCCATTATGATGTCATACGGCTGTGAGGGAAAAGGAGGCAAGAGAGGCCGGACGCTCTATCACCAAAGATAACACAACACAGCTGACGGACGGACGTCTGCGAATAAAGTGCCAGTGCCACTCTCAGACCACTTCGCCCCCCTGTGATTGTGTTCTCTGTTCATCACGGCAGAAGAAGATAGAGAGGGAACCAATCAATAGCCATTTCACATCTGCACCCTTGATGTGATCTTAATCAAAGGGCAGAACCTCTCTTTCACCTGTCGTTCCTTCACTGACATCAGACCATCCTCTCACGCTCCGCTCGTCTGTTGCCATGGTTGTGAGCGTTCTTGCGGTTACTGCTGCGAAAATACAAACACGTATTATTACACAGACTAAAAACACAATCAATAATGTTAACTGCTAATGTCTTTTCATGTTTATGCACCGTGGGGCTTGAAAGGGGTAAATACCAGCAAGTAATATGCCAGATTGTCCAAGCTGAATCTCACACGTGCTTTTGCATGTTCAAACATGCTGAGGTCTTGATACATGGGAGAACCAACAGAGCAAACAAGTATTTCTGAAACTGATCTTACTCTAAATTCTGATTGGATTTTGTTTGAAATCCTTGTTTGAGCTCATATACAGTAAGAATATAGAGGTGAATAAATGAGAATAGCAGCTCAGAACATTTGGTCTTGGGAGAATTTCATAAGCAACAATCAAGTGCATATTGAAAACTTAAGACGCTGGTATATTTGCACATCTGCAACAGCGCCGTTTAAGTAATTGCTGGAATTCTAGAGGAGACGTGGGATTTGTATATGCGTCTATTTCTCAATAAACATCTGAGGAGCAACCTCAGCAAAAAAGCTAGATCTGTGATTTTTCTTTTCTAGATAGATAAATGGATTAATGGATAGATGAATTGATGGATGGATGGACGGTTGTGTGATAGATAAAGATGGATAGATGGGTGGTGGTGGATGGATGAATGAATAGATGGATGAATAGATGGGTGTGTGATGGACAGACAGATGGATTAATGGTTGGTTGGATGGAGGGATGGACAGATGGATGGATTAATAGATGGAGGTGTGACAGATGGATGGAGGGACAGACAGATAGATAGATGGGTGTATTGTGGATGGATGGAGGGATGGACAGACAGATGGATTGATAAATGGATGAGTAGGTGTGGTGGATGGATGAATAGGTGTGTGATGAATGGACAGACAGTCAGATGGATGTATGAATGGATAAATAGATGGATGTGTGGTGTATAGATGGACAGATTAATTGATGAAAGGATGAGGAGATGTTGAATGGAGGGATGAATAGATGTGTGTGTGTGACAGACAGACGGAAGGACAGATAGACAGATGGTGGATGGATGAATAGATGGGTGTGTGATGGGTGGACAGACAGATAGATGGATGGATTAATGGGTGGGTGGATGGATGAAGGAATGGTTGGATGGAGGGATCGATAGATGGTGGATGGATGGATGAATAGATGGGGGTGTGACAAATGGAGGGACAGATAGATAGACAGATAGATAGATGGGTGTATTGTGGACGGATGGACAGATTGATGGATGGATGGATGGGTGGTGGAAGGGTGGATGGACAGACAGACATACGGATGAATGGATGGATGGATGGACGGATGAATGGATTGGTAAATGGATGAATAGATGGATGTGTGGTGGATGGATGGACAGATGGATTAATGGATGGATGGATAAAAGGATGGTTGAATGGAGGGATGGATAAGTAGATGTGTGTGTGACAGACGGATAGACAGGCAGACAGACAGATGATGGATGAATGGATGAAAAGATGGGTGTGTGATGGACAGATAGATCTGAGGATGGGTGGGACATGTCTTTTTGCCATGGTCGATAATGTCCTCATCACTTTTTTGTAACATCTCGTGGCAAGGACGTACCTGATGCAGATGAAACATATATGACATTCGTTTCTGTTAAATAAACTGTGATCTGGCACTGGAATCTGTTGTTTTTAAAATCATGCTGAATGTTTGCTGCAACGTTTTTAGTGACAGAACATTCCCTTGTGACTCTTGCACAGTCTCACAGATCAGCGCTTCAAGCTATCGCTTAAACGTTACAGAGACTATATATTAATTTCGGTTAAATCAGAAAGCAAAACATGCTCTGCATATATGATTACTGATGAACAGCTCTGTTTTTAATAAGGGGGAAAAATAAATGACCACTAGACTGTTTAAGTGTACAAATGTTTACTGCATATCCAGCCTATGCATTTTAGAGCCCTGCATGGGCATCAAATCTAAGCCCTAGCCTGGCCCTTTTCCGACATCTTATCAAAATTCTCGACCCAAGCCTGTCTTTTTTTCCCCCTTCTCCCAAAACAGCTTATACTGTTTCAGCTATTAAAATAGTTCAGTTTTGTATGTGATGCCAATTTTTTTTCATTAAATGTATACGTTTTTGTTTTTTAAAGTAATGATCAAGCTGCCAACGGCAGACAGTGAGTTGATCATAGCCTATGTTTGATCAATTTAGCCTGCTTAAATCATCACGACTTGCCTAAAATAAAATCTATAGATATAAAACAGCTCAAGTATATAACAAAGTTAGTTTAACCTGTATAAATATACGCTGTTAGACGCATATCTAATCGTTTGTGCGGAGGGTGGAGGCTAAAGCGCGATCACTTGCATTGGAAACATCTTAAAATATGCCGTCACTTTTGCTTATAAATGTAAGAGTAATGCATTCTTTGCAAATGTAAAGGGTCTCCTTTTTATGGTCACAATATCAGCTGTAAAAAAAAAATACAGGATGCACCGTCTGCAGTTTCGGTCTTGAGCAAGAGCGCTTTTCAAAAACTGTGAATATTTGCCTCACAGACTTAATAAATATATCTATAAAAAGCTTTGAATTACTACTTTAAAATGAATTAATTCAAATCGAAAACAACAACATTTTTCTCTAAAGGTGCATCCAATGAGGAGATGGCAAGTCAGGATAATCATCTTAGCCATGCTGACTCAGAAAACACTAGTTTATTAATAAATAATTTAAATATCCCCCCGACACATTCATGGTAATTACTTTTGCTGGTGCTTTGCGACAAGCTTTAGCCTATTGCTTGCACTTGAAATGCATGGCTCTAATGCATTAATTCACTGTTAAATTCACAAAGAATTTCAGGCCTAATACTGATAATAAAGGCAAAAACACAAAAAAAACTGTCCGACAATAGATAGATAATTTGTGCGTGCATCAGTTTTTTGATGTGGCATGATAGCCAATCACAGTGCCAGATTTTAATTGACCCTTAATAAATTTTGCAATCAACACAGTGACATAAAAGCATGCAGTGGAGAGGCTGCCCTCGACCCGACCCCAGTGCATCGGGAACTTAATCAAACGTATATTAGCACACACAGGCTCTCCAAAATCAACAGCGGAGGCTTCTCCTTTGATTCCCTAACATCGTTAGATGGGAGACAGAATAAGCCATCAACTCATGTTGGGAGAGGCAGTTCTGCGGCCTTGCGAGCGAGTCAATCCAGGCTCTTCAAAGAACTGCATTAGCTTTGAGCTTCTCCACAGCACAATGAAAGCAATTCAGGAACACTGGTGTTAAGGAAAGCGGCTCACCTGGGACCAAGCACAAGGGAGTCCGCCGTCCCCATTTCCCCGGCTAATAGCTTTTGGTATTGGAAGTTAATTCTGTGTTGGAATTAAATTATAAAGCATGTCAAAACAAATTAACATCCAGCGGCGAGCAGGTGCTTTTGTTGACAGGCCGAGGGAATTTGTAATCTAGTGTAGAAGCCCTCAAATGCATTAGTATTGCGGTCCTGTGAATGCCGCTAATACTCCGGGTTTGTCCTCTTCCTGTCCTCTGTGTGCACGTGTAGATGCGGTTCTTTGACCTGAAGCACAAACAAACACACGAGGACCATTACTCAGGATCCACACTGGTCAAAAGCCAACACAAAGTACAGCCTTTAACTATGCTGCTATATATATATATATATATATAGTAGTTATGGTTGTATATTATTATTTATCATTCTGTTTATTATCTAATGTTTCTGTATAATTATTCTGTAAATATTTTTAAATGTTATTTGTGCAAATTTATCTTCTGTGTAGAAGCAGTCTGTGTAAATATGGCATTATTACTCATGCCCAGTCTTGCGTAGTCAGACTTTTGACGTGCAGAATAAAGTCTGGTCCTCATTGCAGTTTATTCTGGGTTTAGTCTTCCTCTGCTGAAGGACTGGCATAACAGCTTGCAGCTATTGATTAAGCCTGTGGGACAGCAAGAACAGATTAAGGCTTAAGGTTTTCCATTCAATGAGCCAGACCTTCCAATGGCTCCTGTCTAATATAGATTTATTATTCGCAATAAGAGATGAGCTGGTGCTTCCTCTCCTGATGAAAGTGATGCTGCAATTTAAAGGAACAGTTCACCCCCCCCCCCCCCCCCAAAAAAAAAATCTCACTGCTCTTTCCATGCGATGGCATGGGGAAAAACAGATAGATAGATAGATAGACAGATAGATGGATAGATAGAACGTTAGACAGATATAGAGATAGATAGATAGAACATTAGACAGATATAGAGATAGATAGATAGATAGATAGAACGTTAGACAGATATAGAAATAGATAGATAGATAGATAGACAGACAGACAGACAGACAGACAGACAGATAGATAGATAGATAGATAGATAGATAGATAGATAGATAGATAGAACGTTAGACATATAGACAGAGATAGATAGATAGATAGATAGATCGATAGATAGAATGTTAGACAGATAGAGACAGATAGATAGAATGTTAGACATATAGACAGAGATAGATAGATAGATAGATAGATAGATAGAATGTTAGACAGATATAGATAGATAGAATGTTAGACAGATAGAGACAGACAGATAGATAGATAGACAGACAGACAGACAGACAGATAGATAGATAGATAGATAGAACGTTAGACATATAGACAGAGATAGATAGATAGATAGAATGTTAGACAGATAGAGACAGACAGACAGATAGATAGATAGAACGTTAGACATATAGACAGAGATAGATAGATAGATAGATAGATAGATAGATAGATAGATAGAATGTTAGATAGAGACAGACAGATAGATAGATAGATAGACAGACAGATCGATAGATAGAACGTTAGACATAGACAGAGATAGATAGATAGATAGATAGATAGATAGAATGTTAGATAGACAGACAGACAGACAGACAGATAGATAGATAGAACGTTAGACTTATAGACAGAGATAGATAGATAGATAGAATGTTAGACAGATAGAGACAGACAGACAGATAGATAGATAGAACGTTAGACATATAGACAGAGATAGATAGATAGATAGATAGAATGTTAGATAGAGACAGACAGATAGATAGATAGATAGATAGATAGATAGACAGACAGATCGATAGATAGAACGTTAGACATATAGACAGAGATAGATAGATAGATAGATAGATAGATAGAATGTTAGAGAGACAGATAGATAGACAGACAGACAGACAGACAGACAGATAGATAGATAGATAGATAGATAGAACGTTAGACATATAGACAGAGATAGATAGATAAATAGATAGATAGATAGAACGTTAGACATATAGACAGAGATAGATAGATAAATAGATAGATAGATAGATAGATAGATAGATAGAATGTTAGAGAGACAGATAGATAGACAGACAGACAGACAGACAGACAGATAGATAGATAGATAGATAGATAGAACGTTAGACATATAGACAGAGATAGATAGATAAATAGATAGATAGATAGAACGTTAGACATATAGACAGAGATAGATAGATAAATAGATAGATAGATAGATAGATAGATAGATAGATAGATGATAGACAGACAGACATACAGACAGATAGATAGATAGATAGACAGACAGACATACAGACAGACAGATAGATAGATAGATAGATAGATAGATAGAATGTTAGACAGATAGAGACAGACAGACAGACAGATAGATAGATAGATAGATAGATAGACAGACAGACAGACAGACAGACAGACAGACAGATAGATAGATAGATAGATAGATAGATAGATAATGAAAGAAATTCGAGAAAGAAAGGGCATGGGTGAGAAAGTACGAGACTGTTTTTGAAGAAAGTATCCAAACTCTTGAAGGAGCCAGAGGGCTAAAGATGCTCTCTCTCTCATTACTTACCAATAATCTACTCTGGCTCCCTGATGAAGGTCACAGTGAGTCCTCTCCTCCGTATCGTATCCTCCGTGTCGGAGTCTGCAGCTCCACATGCATACTAAACACAGTCTCACTTAAAGAGGGGGTACGGAGTGGGGGCTGGGGTCACGAGGTCACCATTTGCTCTTTAATTATGCCAACAAAAAGGCTGATGGTGGAAGGTAAATATAGTCTAATGAAGCTTGGCAGACAGGAAGCAACTATCAGCCTGATGGAATCCGCTCTTTGTGGCTCATCACTGTTAGATGAATTTAAGAGGACTAATGAGGATGTTTAGGGGAGAAAATAATCAGCCATGGTCTGAAATGAACTGATAGCAAAGTGAGTAGGATACTTTTTCTTTCCTCTCTACTTTCCTATTTGTCAAAAAAGGAAAATCATTTTTGGATCTGATATACATGTATTTACAGTAGCATCCAAAAGTATGAGAACACTAGTGAAATGCTGTCATTTTGCATTTTTAGGTGTTCAAGTGCATAGCGCTGAAACCCTATTGCAATCGTTAGAATGGCCAAGGATCAGCAATCTCCAAGTAAAACTGATTGTGCAGACCAAACTGGCAAAAAAGACTTGAAACTTGGAGGGATGGTAGTACTCACACCACTGATAACGTCACCAAGGCTCATCCCAATCGGCCTGATGGGGTGAAATGTTGAAAGGGGCAGGGACAAAAATCGTGGGCACTTGGCCACTTGGTGGTGCTATAAGAGGGAAAAACATAAAAATATCTATACCTATGCAACCATTTGTCCTATTAACATAAAAAAAAAATGATGTGCACAGTCTTGGTCCAAAGTGCCACAAGTGTCTATGAGGATATTTGCGTATCTCCAAAAAACATGGCCGCCATTGAAGTTTAAGCACCTATTAGGCAAGGTTAACAGAGGCCGATCAGAACGAAACTCGGTGGGCCTGTTTCACAAAACCTGGTGATTCTAAACAAGCATGCAAACTTTTAAGGAGATCAAACCACAGTTGGCACTACAACAGCCATCAACTTATAATAAAAAACATAATATTTGAATTACCTAGATTTGATCATGTCTTTCTGCATATGTGCTTAAATGACTTAAAGTGCTCGAACCCCTGTAATCGCTGCTTGTAGCTATTTCTAATTCTATACTGTGTCTTTTAGTATAACATTTTGAGAGAAACAATGAATTAGATTAATGCGGATTTCATAATGAATGGGTGCCGACAGAATGAGAGTCCAAAATGCTGATAAAAACATCACAAGTAATCCACACAGCTCCAGTACATCAGTGAACGTCTAGTTGAAAAGCTGCATGTTTATAAGAAACAAAGCCATCAAGACATTTTTAACTTTAAACCATCTCTTCTGGCCAAAATATGCATCCATAATTCATAATATTGCCTTTTTTCTTTAATCTTAAAAATAAAAGAATGATCAATATAAACAATGGACCTATCGGTAAGCCCTGTCCCTAGAATGCAGATGAGCCAATGGCAGTTGGCAATAAAATTTGGAATTTATTTTATTATTAAACGTGTATTTTCTGGTTGTCTTACTCTCGTTAAGTGGCCTTTTTCATCTGCTGAAGCAGTTAATGTCTGTAAATATCGTTAATATCTATCTCTAGCTAACGTTAAAGTTAGTGAGTCCATGCTAACGTACAAACCTCAGCTAACAATTCTCACGTCATGTCCAGTGTAGGTCAAAAACACATAAACGAAGGTCTACATTTCAGTGCCTCTCCATATTAAACTGGTTAAATGTAAAATAATGAATCTTACACTGCGGTACATGAACAGTGTTGATCCTGGATGTTGTCATCTGTGATCATGATGACAGTTCATGAGATTTCTTCTGTTTGCGTTGCGATCTGTAAACCCTCGATTTCAAATTAATCATGTTACACACCATATTTATTTTAAAATCTTTTATATGTCTCTCCATGGCATATTAAAGCCCTACTTGAATGCTCCTTGACGAGAGGTGGTCCTTCTGTCTTCAAAATTTATCAAAAACATCTTCGGACAAGGTTTTCACACTGACAGCTGTCATTGTAAGACAGTGGGAAACTCTGTTTGTTTGTCCGAGGCAGCAACAGTAACTAAGGGGGGCGGGGCTTAGCAATAGGTCAACTGCTGAAGGGCCGAAAAGTAGGCTGTTTAGAATTTCAATATAGCAACTTAGTGCAATAATCTAAATGGTCTCATTTGTATATTTTTACATCGAAAAATAACTAAAAACACCATCAACCCTTGAGCTATGCAACAGCAACCTTTGAGCAAAAAGAGCACCAGTAGTAGAGAGCGGAAGTTAGTAAAAAGCAGTGAAACTGTAAAGGTGTGACAGTCTCTCACCTGCTTCTTTCTTATTTTTCTTTCAACCACAGCCACACCGCGAGTGGGATTTATCGAGCCTCTGCATGGATCAAAATTCTCGTGAAAGAGAGGAGCCATTATGGTGACAGTATGTGAGGTGCTTTTGACTGATCCATTAAGGTTTGAACTCACACCATTATTTGAGTTTTAATGAGACCGGCTCCATGTCAGGGTCTGGCTTTTCCAGCGAAAGCATCTAGGCGGGAATAAAGAAGAAATAACAAAGCATTAGAGGCAGAGAAGTTCACCTACGAGAGGCAAATTCAACCGAAAAGCACAACCGCCAATATATCCAAAGTCAGACATCCAACTCCCAAACGGTTTCATGTTCGCCTAGGAATTTTCTCGTCTTAAATTGAGATCTGACAATATTTCCATTTAATTCCACAGTCTCCATCTCCAGCTGGCACAAGTGCAGTAAATGAAAGAAAGCCTTCGCGTAGTCACATTACACTTTATCTTCAAAGTGCAGCGAGAGCCCAGATGGAAGAGATCTTGTATTTTGATTGAAATCATCTCATTTCGGCCCATCTGTTTGCTTCCAAGTCTCAGCCTCCAGCATGTGTTGCCTTATGCTAGAAGGAAACTCAAAAGATTGTTGCTAAGTAGTTTAGACTTCATATTTTGCCAAATTGAATATTGAAACTGACTCACCGAGGTGGCATTTGGGAACCTAAGAATCAAAACACTTCGGTAGCTTGCATCCAGGTTGTTGCTGATGAAGAACTTGGGTGTCATCTCCATGGACACTCTCGGACTGAAGCCCATCGAGTCATCTGCAGTGAGAACTTAGCTGTCTCACCCTCTCCCACTAACCAGCTGTCTAACCAACAGCATGAAGCCAGAATGCTTGGCTTTTCTATTTTTTCTTTTTTTTTGCAATGCACTACGTGAAGCTTTTAGATGGAAACTTCGTCCCTACAGAAAAGGCTGGGAAATGAGAACTGTGTTCCTGAATAAACTAGGGTATAGCCTGTGCAAATATCAGCAGGATGAAAACATACTCTTGCACTCCAAGCGATCCATTTCAATAGCTTGGATCTCTGGTTTTGATGGAGGTAGGGAGCATTTCAAAGCCTCAGGTAAAAAAATAACACACAAATGGGGGCCACAAATGTGTGTGGAGGTCCATTCGGACTGCTATTGTAATGCCCTTGACCACTGTTTTTACCAACTGCTGTCTGGTACACCTGCTCGCTGCTCTGCCAGTCTGCTTGGCAGCTTTTCCAATTGTTTACATGCATGCAAATGAGTTTTTATGCATGCTAAATAACCTTTTGTCCACTCATAATCATATGACATCAATAACTGTCATCTTCGCTTGAAGGAACAACTCACTTATATCAACTTAAAGACTTATTTTGCACCATGACTTATATTTTTGTAGTAGACATTTATGGTTGCCAAGTGCACATCTTCACATTGCATAATCACATTTGAAAAGTCACACATGGTTAGTCCTTTGTCTGTGTACTTCAGTTCAAAAGGTAGGGTAGGGAAAAATTCAGACATCGTTTTACCTTTTTTGTAACGCATATTTGATTTCAACTGAAGAAAGAAAGACATGAATATTTTGGATGACAGGGGGTGAGTAAATTATCAGTATATTTTTATTCTGGAAGTGAACTAATCCTGCTATTGTAATGCCTATGATGCACTTGCCTGCTGCTCTGCCAGTCTGTTTGGCAGCTTTTTGAATTGTTTAAATGCATGCAAATTACTTTTTATGCAAACCTTATTATACTATTGTCCACTAAATCAAAACAACAACAACAACAACAACACACATCAACTTCAAGACTGTTATTTTGTACTATGTCTTCTTTGAAAGTGCGATGAGTATCAGAATAATTGTTTTAATGGGACTTTTTTTTTATTAGTAGACATTTATGGTTGCCAAGCATTTTCCAAATTCAACTTATGTGAGGCTATGTGCCAGTTTTAGCTATTTTAAAAAAGGCTTTGAAATTTTGTTAGTCAGAGAGATTAATTTTTTGGGAAAACTTTTGATGGCAGTAGGGAGTGTTTTAAAGCCTCAAGAAAAACTGGGGGATTTTGGACGTGGGGTTCAAAATTGCGTGTGGAAGTCCATTTTAAACCCCAGTTGACTGCTACTGTAATGCTCTTGGCCACTGTTTACCAACTCCATCAGTAACTGTCATATAAGCATGAAGAAACAACTCACATGTCTTCTATGAATCCTAATAATTTACTCACCCCCAAGTCATCTAAGATGTTCATGACTTACTTTCTTCAGTCGAAAAGAAGTTATGGTTTTTCGGATTTTTCTCTATATAGTGGACTTCAATGGGAGTTAACGTGTTGAAGGTTCAAATTGCGATGCAGTTTTAAAGGGCTCTACACAATCCCAGCCAAGAAATAACTGTCTTATCTATTGAAACGATCAGTCATTTTCTAAAAAAAAGGAAAAATACATATACTTTTTATCCACAAATGCTCATCTTGCACTAGCACTGTGATGCGCATGTGCATCTTTACGCATTTCGTAATCACTTCGGAAAGATCACACGATCAAGATCTTCATGTGTAATAATTTTTTTTTTATTAGTAGACATTTATGGTTGCCAAGCATTTTCCAAATTCAACTCATGTGAGGCTATGTGCCAGTTTTAGCTTTTTATTTTAAAAAGGCTTTCAAATTTTGTTAGAGAGATTCATTTTTTGGGAAAACTTTTGATGGCAGTAGGGAGCATTTTAAAGCCTCAAAATAAAAAAAAATAAAAATAAAAACTGGAGGATTTTGGACCTGGGGTCAAAAATTGTGTGTGGAAGTGCATTTTAAACCCCAATTGACTGCTATTGTAATGCTCTTGGCCACTGTTTACCAACTGCATCAATTACTGTCATCTAAGCATGAAGAAACAACTCACTTATATGTCTTCTATGAATGTCACTTTCAGAATAAAAAATACTAATAATTTTCTAACCCCTAAGTCATCTAAGATGTTCATGTCTTACTTTTTTTCAGTTGAAAAGAAGTTATGGCTTTAAGGAAAACATTCCAGGATTTTTCTCTATATAGTGGACTTCAGTGGGAGCTAACGTGTTGAAGGTCCAAATTGCGATGCAGCTTAGGAATAAGTGTCTTTTGAAACGATCAGCCATTTTCTAAACAAAAATGAAAAATGTATATACTTTTCATCCACAAATGCTCATCTTGCACTAGCGTTGCCTTGCGCTTGTGCATCTTTACGCATTGCGAAATCACTTTGGAAAGGTCACACGATCAAGATCTTTATGTGTACTTTGGTTCAAAAATATAGGGCAAACAGCTGTACGTCATTTACACCTCCAACCTCAAAATCTCAGTTTTTTTTTGTAAAGGGCGACTTTCTTTGCACGTTCGCTTTGTAAACACTGGTCGTTACTTCCGTCTACATCATGCATGCGTGATTACATAATACGTGAGTGTGAACTAGTGCAAGATGAGCATTTGTGGTTAAAAAGTACATAAATTAATTTTTTTTAGAAAAAGGGATCGTTTCACAAGGTAAGACCCTTATTTCTCGTCTGGGATCATGTAGAGCGCTTTGAAAGTCAGTTTTAAGCCCCATTTGATTGCTATTGTAATGCTCTTGGCCAGTGTTTTTACCAATTGCTGTGTAATACACCTGCCTGCTGCTCTGCCAGTCTGTTGGCAGCTTTTTCAATTGTTTAAATGCATGCAAATTACTTTTTATGCAAACCTTATTATACTATTGTCCACTAAATAAAAAAAAAAAACAACACACATCAACTTCAAGACTGTTACTTTGCACTTGTCTTCTTTGAAACTGCGATGAGTATCAGAATATTTTTTTTTAATGGGACTTTTTTTTTTTTAGTAGACATTTATAGTTGCCAAGCATTTTACAGATTCAACTCACATGAGGCTAAGTGCCAGTTTTAGCTATTTTAAAAAGGCTTTGAACATGATTCATTGAACCAGAATTGTGTTAGTCAGAGAGATTAATTTTTTGGGAAAACTTTTGATGGCAGTAGGGAGTGTTTTAAAGCCTCAAGAAAAAAACTGGGGCATTTTGGATGTGGAGTCCAAAATTGTGTGTGGAAGTCCATTTTAAACCCAACTCACTTACGTATTTTATGAATGTCACTTTCTGAATAATAAAAAAAAAAATCCTAATAATTTACTCACCCCCAAGTCATCTAAGATGTTCATGTCTTACTTTCTTCAGCCGAAAAGAAGTTTTAAGGAAAACATTCCAGGATTTTTCTCTATATAGTGGACTTCAATGGGAGCTAATGTGTTGAAGGTTCAAATTGCAATGCAGCATTTGTGGTTAAAAAGTACATAAATGTAAATTGTTTAGAAAATGACTGATCGTTCCACTAAATAAGACCCTTATTTCTCATCTGGGATCATGTAGAGCCCTTTGAAAGTCAGTTTTAAGCCCCATTTGATTGCTATTGTAATGCTCTTGGCCAGTGTTTTTACCAATTGCTGTGTAATACACCTGCCTGCTGCTCTGCCAGTCTGTTGGCAGCTTTTTCAATTGTTTAAATGCATGCAAATTACTTTTTATGCAAAACTTATTATACTATTGTCCACTAAATGAAAAAAAAAAACAACATACATCAACTTCAAGACTGTTATTTTGCACTTGACTTCTTTGAAACTGCGATGAATATCAGAATATTTTTTTTAATGGGACTTTTTTTTTTAGTAGACATTTATAGTTGCCAAGCATTTTCCAAATTCAACTCACATGAGGCTAAGTGCCAGTTTTAGCTATTTTAAAAAGGCTTTGAACATGGTTCATTGAACCAGAATTGTGTTAGTCAGAGAGATACATTTTTGGGAAAACTTTTGATGGCAGTAGGGAGTGTTTTAAAGCCTCAAGAAAAAAATGGGGGATTTTGGATGTGGAGTCCAAAATTGTGTGGAAGTCCATTTTAAACCCAACTCACTTACGTGTCTTTATGAATGTCACGTTCAGAATAAAAAGATCCCAATAATTTACTCACGCCCAAGTCATCTAAGATGTTCATGTCTTACTTTCTTCAGCTGAAAAGAAGTTTTAAGGAAAACATTCCAGGATTTTTCTCTATATAGTGGACTTCAATGGGAGCGTGTTGAAGGTCCAAATTGCAATGCAGCATTTGTGGTTAAAAAGTACATACATTTTATTTTTTTAGAAAATGGCTAATCGTTTCACTAGATATGACCCTTATTTCTCATCTGGGATCGTGTAGAGCCATTTGAAAGTCAATTTTAAGCCCCATTTGTTTGCCATTGTAATGCTCTTGGCCAGTGTTTTTACCAATTGCTCTGGCAGTCTGTTGGCAGCTTTTTGAATTGTTTAAATGCATGCAAATGACTTTTTATGCATCCTAAATAACCTTTTGTCCACTCATAATCACATGACATCAATACCTGTCATCTAAAGCTTGAGGAAACAACTTCAAGACGGTTATTTGTATCTTCTTTGGAACTGCGATGAGTATCGGAATTATTTATTTATTGGGACTTTTATAGTTTTTCTGGCAGCCTTTATTAGGTTCATCAAATTTCTCAGGAGAATCTCACCCTGAGAGACACAGTACTACTGATATTCGCACTCATCCATCATTGCGGCTTGACAACACGAAAACACCGAGACCTTGAAAGTAATTACTCAATAATGTAGTTACAGCCGCCTAATGTGAGGGACTCAAAACTGGAGGACTACGCCAAGCTCTGGGCGCTTCTGATGAAGGTTTTAATCACAGACGGAGGGAGCGGTGCTCGCAGACTGACCTGCCTTTGGGGTCGCCAAACATTAGACGGGATGGAGTGTCTCTATATATTGTCAGATGAGGTGAGTGGCAGCGCATTGGAAATGACGGGCGTCCCTCCCAGTCCCTTTGGACGTGACCCCACTCCTACAATGGTCAGCCCTGGTAAATGTATGGCGTGGGAGGCTGGAGCACAAAGGTCTGTTTAATTCTATGTGGATCGCTTGGTCCTGCCAATGAATGACAAGATGGTGTCCCTAAATGCCAAGCATCTATAAATGGGTTGACCGTATCACAAATAAACAACTTCATGTTGTGGACAAAGACATGTGGAAGTTTGAATGATTGAATGGGGAAGTATAACTTGGTGTCAGTTTATAATGCATATTCAATTTAGGAGTCACACTTTTAATTAGCTATGCTATGATTAATTACCCGACACACATACCTCGAAAATGAAGCATTTGGAAATTAAACACCCTGTGAATTAATAAAAGCGATATGCGATAAAGACAACACAATTCAGTATGCAAAACTATAATAATCCCCATTAATAAACAATTATTATACTCATCACAGACTGCAAAATCACTGTCAAAATATATACCATTGCTGGCACTTAACATTCAATGCAAGTCTTTTTGAGATTTCACATCACAAGTAATAAAACCCACTTAACTGTATTGGAAGGCTTCGAGTTTATTGCTTTTTTAATATGACAATAATAGCAATATGATAAAGGACACTAATGTTCAATAAATGCTGACATATATTACTGACAATATAGTTCATTAGAATATCTGCAGGGCATTTATGGTTGCCAAGCAATACCTTATACCAAATGTGTGTCAACTGTAGATATATTACAAAAGCTTTGAACATAGTTCACTAAATAAGAGTTTAAAGTCACTTTTTGGGGGGAAATTATACAACTCTATTTGTACATTTCTTAAAAAAAAGCACTTTAATAGAGTTTATTAAACCAATAAGTGCAGTGAAACCCCAAGTAGCTTATTGCTAATAAAATGGTGTCAAAATATATGATAGAAAACACTGCTGTTACATTTATTATAGATGATAATTAAAGTTATACGCTCCAAAATTACTGGGTTAAATACAACCCAGCACTAGGTGAAATATGGACAAACCTAGCGAATACGTTTTTTTGCTCTAGCGTAGTTTTATTTCACTTATCTATTGTTTAGGAATTACTGTATGGCTGGCATAAAATGAACCCAAAAAAGGTTTAAATTAAAAATCGGACACAAAATTACTAGAGCCATTAGTCATAATCAAAAGTATTAATAATATATATATATATATATATATATAAGTGTATTTTTCAATTATTATTTATTCAACTTAATAATATTCCAACCTATTTTGGCTTCATTTTAAGCAAGGAACATTAGTAGTATTTTATTCATAGTATTTTTAAGCAATGAGTAGGATAAAACTACACAGAAAGCTGGGATAAATGTTTAGCCTGCATATATTACATTATCAAATATATATATATACACATTAATCAATCAGTAATCAGTCAATAAATTTGATCCTGAACCACAAAACCAGTCATAAGGGTACTTTTTAAAATTGTATTTTATGCATTGTCTGAAAGCTGAAATAAAAAAATAAAAAAAAATAAATAAATAAATAAAAACTTTCCACTGATGTATGGTTAGTTACGATAGGGCAATATTTGGCCTGAGATACGACTATTTGAAAATCTGGAATCCAAATTTTGAGAAAATTGCCTTCAAAGTTGTCCAAGTGAAGTTCTTAACAATGCATATTACTAATCAACAATTAAGTTTTGATATATTTACAGTAAGAAATGTATAAAATATCTTTATGTAACATGATCTTTACTTAAAATCCTAATGATTTTTCACATAAAAACCTTGACCTATACAATTTATTTTTGGCTACAAATATACCCATGCTACCTAAGACTGATTTTGTGGTCCGGGGTCACAAATAAATGAATAAATAAATAAAAAAGAAACATCATCACAGAGGAATTGTTCACTTTAGAAAATAAATAAGGTTAGTTTTAATTTCATGCTGACTTTAATAGCTACTCAAATTCATACTCAAAGCCATTTTACAACTGCAATAAACAACAGCTTGCGTCAAACAGTCTGAATTTCAAGTAATTTCTGAGTTTTAATTTCTAAAAAGCTAAAACTGTAACTTTTTTACCTTTGTGACTTTTTTGATTCAAAAACAGTAAAACTCATCTGTTTAACTCTAGGGGAGTTAGAAAACGAGCCTATTTTCAAAAAAAGTGGAGTGTTCCTTTAACAAAACCCCTTTGCAGCAAAATCACTTTGTTGCTATAAACCTTATTGGTAGCTTGTCAATGTTTAAAAAACTGTTATTTATAATAATCTGAATAAATAATTTGTCTAGTGTACTATGTCATTAGTTAATTAGCTTACCTTTTGGTCGTTTGTGGTATTGGCGAAACTTAATCTTAATCGTTACCGCCATAAGGCATGAAAGGAGGCCGTTAGTAGAGTACCCGGATGTACGGCGCGTGGCCGTTAGTTTGTAAGCAAAAATGGTGTATCTATTAGCTGGAGCTTAATTTTACTCTCAAAAGTGTTTGATTGAGCACATGTCAGTCTAGTGAAAGATGAGTCATCAGTATTTTTGTTTAGCTTTTTCTTAGAGATGTAGACTGTTAGTTTAAACGCATATTTGCTAATAATATTGCTTTTTTGTCAGCTATGTGGAGGACTAGCATGCTGAGAAATAAGGTGTAAACATAATTTCACAAAGAAATTGCTAGTAAATTCACAAAGAAACAATGACACGGACATTTAAAGTAGCTATACTTCTGGAAAGAGTAAGTTAAACGTACTCCAACAATCTTTGTTTTGAACGCAACTTTTAATTATTTTTTCAGTGCATATACAATTCACCAAATTTGTATTCATATTGGAACATTGACTATCCGTTTCCTTTGCAATATGCTATTTTACTTTGCTTTGAGTTTGTATTTCTTGTAAGTAAGACCGAACCTTTCGCTAAAATCATCAAAACTGTTTGACTTCTGTACATTAGCGTAAATGAATTGCAGAAAACATGGAAGAAAGAAGACGTATACGGTAGCCTATGATATAATGCAGTGCTCGCATTGCAATAACTCATTAAAGTTCGGTGGCGCTGCGGTTCAGCTTTAGGACCCGGGGAAGCAAAGCGCAGTGACAGTCCGTGGAGAGATCTGTATGCTTTAGCGCACACGCACCGCATCAGCAGCCCGTGAGAACGCGGCTAAAGACACTATCCGCCGGTGCTCGTCTCGCTTCTTTTTCTGTGTGGCTGAACTGCCGTAAACTAAAGCTCACCTTCGTTTCCCAGCGCATCTAAACCTCCAGGTGCTGACCATCCTTTGGAAAGTTACGCACGGCTCATTGGAGAGATGGAAGAGTAGTTTGACTTCTGTTCTTGGAATTATCAAGCATCGTCGGTGATCAGGAAAGTGGGTAAGAAATTCTTCCTTTATTGCGTTTTGTCCACCCAACTAGCATCATTTTGTTTGCGAGTCTTATTTTTGAATTGAAGTTTAATGCAAAGCGTCTAATTCAGCCTCTGAGGGCTTTTGCGCATGAGGAAACTTTCTATTGGAAATGCATTGCATGCAACAGAAAGACATCTAGGGCTAAAATTCATTAGGCACTGGAGATGAAGATGCTCTCAGGTGTTAGAATTTATTGGAGCAGCCTTATGAAGGATGCAGAAGATTTCATGCTGTACATTGCATTGAAAGGGGAAAAGAGCTTTTCTGCCCGATTTCACTTTTCTCACGTTGTGATTTAGGTTGATTGGATTTGTTGGACTAGGAATTTATTCATACCAGTTGGTTTAGATTTGAATTTAACATTATTGCACACTTTCATGCACAATGCATATATAGATCATTGACCAATCACCATAGCTACAGTTATTATATAACAAAAGCAAGCTTTTTTAACTTTGCATGAGACAGTTGCGATTTCAGTGCATTTAAAAGTCTAATTGCTTCTGCAGAGACAGAAAGCGGACTATAGACTCTTGGCCCTGAGATCTGAATTTTGCTTAGACTTGCATTGAGCAGAACGGTGGACTGCTGAAACAGCGTACAATCACACAGCTTATTGGCGATCAGCCTTTTAACCCACATGTTCTGTGATTTTTCAAATCTTTTCCTCCAAACTAATTAAACCCCAACAGACAGACATTGCTTTAGCCTGCTGTTTCACCACCATGCATTTTTGGAATAGTGGCTATTATAAATGAAAGTTTGAACACATTGTAATCTAATGCATTTTTCAGTCAATAGTTAAATCTTTGATATAGGGTGTTAAACTGATTATGATAGTAAAGTATGGTGATTTTTTTATTTTTTTTTTCAAAGCTTTAAAGGGGTCTGGAACTGAAATTGGGAGCTGACTCTGGTGCTGAAAGCATGCATTCAGAGAAATTTTCCATTTTAATTTCTGTTTTGACATTTACATTTTCTTCCTTGTTTTATTATATGATATCAGTCTGATGCATCAGTCTATTTTTGGGCTTTTAAAAGGGACTTGGTGTCTGTAAAACGCCAGACAGAGCATGAGCGCAGTCCTCAGTGTGTGGAAGTAAGAGCCGTCCCCTGCTGAAAGTTTTCAAAGAGGAGCCATGTGTGCTCAGAATACATAAATGTATTTTTAACGGGTAACGTCCTTCATAAATGTATGAAACCGGAGAATACCTCCATGAATTAATCATCGCTCTCAACGTGCCACGTTTGTTTAATCCGGCGATTGTAATATAGTCTTTTGTACTATGCTGCGCTGTGCCCAAGAGAAATCAACCCAGTGCGGTCTTTCAATAAAGCTGAAAATATTTCGAATTACAGAAAGCATGACCCGCTACAGTCCATTGTATATGTAATCAAGCCTCAATTAAAATCGATGGCGCAGAGACACTGTGAATCTTTTCCAATCAAAGCATCTTCATCTTCGATTTTCTTTGTGAGAGTATGAAACAATTCATGCTTTGAGGCGGGGGAAAAAAATAGTGAACAGATGCCGCCAAAGTGATTGTATAGCCTCTCATGACATTTGCATGTGTGTGCATGTGTGAACCACGCAAGAAGACATAAGGTCTCTGAGGTATTCGGGCTGTCAATTTGATCTCATTTAGCATTGTTATCCAGCCAGGTGCTGTAATTTAAAATTCAACGTTCCAGCACACTCGCCATTTGATGATAAAGTACTTTTTGGTGGCCTTTTTTGGTGCCTCTCCAGGGGTCTTTGGCAGCCCAGTAAAGTGTGACTAGTTTTAAGTCCTATGAATTGTATTACTCATGGGTTTCGATTAAAAACTGAATTTGAGGGTTCTGAAGGAAGCAGGTGGACCAGTGGTCTGTAAAATACTCTATTTCTTGCTTGTATCTGGGCTCTTTAGGTGGCTGGACCCATGCGTGACCTCCATAATGTCATGTGATTCACCTCAGTGGGTTCTTCCCTGGCATGCCAATTTCTTGACAGCGTTGCTCGATAGACAGTTCTGGACCGGAGCCAAAGTCGCTAGATTGCCATCTCTTCTTCTATCTCATTTTTCTTCTTTCTACTTCTGTGTACGTCCGCAGGAGGTCTGACAGGAAATGCGTGACGGAACAGACTTTGCTTGGCTGGTGGTGTTTGGAAATATAATTTTGTAATCTCACATACGCTACACGGCCAAAAACGGTGCGGCCACCGACTTGTAATTGTGTGATTTTGTCTAAGCCATTTAATTCTAGATCAATCCAGCAGCCACTTTGGCGTAATTGTAATGCTGTTTTTTCCAATTTAGAGCTCATGTTTCATATATTGGCCAATATTTTGAGATTATTTATGCATTTCGAGTAAATGCTTCAAAAGTTTGCAGTCAAAAAGAAGCCATCTATACAGTCAAAACAGTAGAATTGTAAAATATTCTTACAATTTAAAATTGCTGTTTTCTACTGTAATATATTTTAAAATGTAATTTATTCCTATGGTGCAAAGCTGTATTTTCAGCATCATTACTCCAGTCATCAGTGTCACATGATCCTTCTAATATAGTGTTTTCACGGCGCACCACTGAACATAATGCCATTGAACTGAACAAAACTTGCATATTTTGCTGATTATTGCTGCTGAAAATGGGCAATTATTATCATGTTTTGGGCTGTACTAATCGGTCAGACCAGGAAAAACATTTGAAGTATATAGATTTATAACAAATCAAGGAGAAGAGTGCAAAAAACTGAGGAACAAGAGGCGTTTGTGGTTAGCCAAACTGAACCAGGATTTTCAGGACAAAAAACATTTGTGTTTGTTTTTATTGTTTCCAGTGAAATATTAGGCTAATATCTTAAATTAACACTGCTCATACATATCTTTACCACCTTAGTTTGTCAAAATATTGCACCTGTGAGACATTTCTTTTATCTTTGATGAATAGAAAGTTCAAAAGAACATTTATTTGATTGATTTTTTTGGAACATTGTGATTATATTTACTGCCACCTTTGGTCACTTTTGATCAATTTAATGCATCCTTGCTGAAAAAAAAGTGTTAATTGAAAAAATAAAGTTTTATTGACCCCAAACCTTTAAACAGTAGTGTATATTTTGGCATTATGCTGTTGAAATAGTCAAATGTAGCATTAAGGAACTTTTTGTGGAAATGTTGAATTCAGCTGATTTGCTTGCTCAAAGTTGTAACATTGGTGGAAGCGTTCTGTATTGATGCTATATGTGACCCTGGACCACAAAACCAGTCATAAGTTGCATATTTGTATATTTGTAGCAATAGCCAACAATAAATGGTATGGGTCAAAATGATAAATTTTTCTTTTATGCCTAAATTAATTGGGATATTAAGCAAAGATCATGTTCCATTAAGATATTGTGTGAATTTCCAACCGTAATTATACAAAACGTCATTTTTGTAATATGCATTGCTAAGAACTTTGGACAACTTTAAAGGTGATTTTCTCAGTATTTTGATATTTTTCGCAGCCTCAGATTTCAGATTTTCAAATGGTCGTATCTCGGCCAAATATTGTCCTTTCCTAACAAACCAATGGAAATGGAAAGCAATTATATATCAATCTCAGTTTCAAAAAACTGACCCTTATGACTGGTTTTGTGCTCCAGGGTCATATAGGTGAACAAAGTCATGGTATTATAGGTTTGTAGATGCAGATGCTGACACAATTACTTCACATCATTGTTTAAGCTTGCAATGTGAAATTCACAATTGTCTTTGTGAAAAAAAAAAAAATCTAATTGGATATAGTTTTTAAAGTTAATTTCCAAGATGACATCACAGTTTTTCTGCATTTTTAAGTGTAGATATAAATGTGTGAATGGTCACAAGCCATTTTACCGCAATTTGTTGCGTTTCATATGTGAAAATGGTTAATTATAGAGAAATATAGATAATTGTGTGCCTGCAACACTTTGTGTACTTTCTTCCTTGGCAATGTCCATAAGGAAGTGAATTACTCTTTGCTCTTGCATAAAACCATATTAACCTCTGACGGATGAAAACTGCCACTTTTAAGCTTATCTCAAGTCCATAGCATGTGGTTTATGCCCATAAGTCGTTTCTCCAGTGCTGTGTTCGGGAATCAGGAGGTGGTTCTTGAGCGAATGAGTGCGAACATGAATTGTATCGTCGTTCTACACCTGTCTGCGCTTGCATACCACACCCACGTGGCCGCCGTGCCCCTTGCCACTTCTGATCCGTCTCTATTGCCCTTTTCTTGGATAAACGTGTACAATCCAAAGAGGAACGCAACGCCGGTCCTCACTGCGAATCTGAAGCTTATCACAGAAATTGGATTTTATTCTGCATTGCTGCAGCCAGTGGGGACGTTCTGATACAGTCTGGCCCGGACCGTGGGGGTTAAATATCACCGGATTGAGAATTGGAAATGGAAATTTTACAATTCCACAAAAGCGCTGCACACTGCATGCTCTGTTCTGAGGAAATGACTGGTTATCAGCGGACTTATCGTTGAACAACCGCAGACCTGAATAGCCCATGGCTGTTAATAAATCTCTCTCGCGCGCTCTCTTTCTCTCCTCTTCGCTCGCGCTCTCTGTCTTTGGGGAATTGCGGAGATAGATTATTTGTTGCGCGTGTGGATGTGATCAGATGTCCTCTGGGTAGGTTTGCTCGAATTGTTTCCTGTCTTGTACCGCTGTCCGCAGGAAACCCTGTGTGCGTGACAGATGTCAGAGACCCGGTTTCGTGACCCCTGTGTAAGTGTGTAGTCTAGTGGGAAGACCTGACAGATCGCAGCCCTCATCCTTGGTGTAGAGAAGAGATGCATATTCTATCAAGACCTTAAACAAGCAAACACAATGTTAAGAAGTAAGTAGTTGTAGATAAATAATAAACTAGCACACATTCTTCTACTTCAGGCAGAATTTGCAAGGTCCATGACCCTAACCAGTTTGCCAAAAACACTTACTCACTCATATGTCATGCAGAGTGTTCACATACACTACTGTTTAAAGGTTTGGGGTCAGTAGTTTTAAAGAAAACCACCAATTATTTAAAATACAGACTATTTTAAAAATGTAATTTATTTCTGAGGTGGCAAAGCTGAATTATTTGCATCATTACTGCAGTTTTCAGTGTCACATGATTCTTCAGAAATCATTTTAATATGCTGATTTAATCACGAGACAATGACCCTTGCCATGAATAATGTCGAATATGTTGTTTTTATGACTTTTGTAGTCCATTTCAGACCATATATGACCCTCGACCACAAAACCAGCACAGTTAATAGCCTAAAATACATGGTAAAATGCCAAAAATCATTGCGACATTATGTAAAAATCATGTTCCACAAAGATATTTTGTAAATTACCGTAAATATACCAAAACTTATTTTTTGATTAGTAATATGCATTGTTAAGAACTTCATTTGAACAACCTTAAAGGTGATTTTCTATATTTTTTTCATTTTTTTTTGCACCCTCAAATTTCAGATTTTCAAATAGATGCTTCTCGGCCAAAAATTGTCCTATCCTAACAAACATAAATCAATGGAAAGCTTATTTATTGAGCTTTAAATGATGTATAAATCTCAATAAAAAAAAAGACCCTTATGACCCTTTTGTGGTCCAGGGTCACATATATCAAGGTAATCAGACAATTGCAACTTACATCACAGAAAGCTATTATTTGAATCCAAAAGACTCTATAGTGCACAAGTTGTATGGCCCTCTTTTTTATGGTGCCTTTTTAGCATTAACAAACTCAAAACATCAGAACAATAGCAAAGTCATGTATACCTTGAAAGCCAAATGCATAAATGTAGATTTTGACCACTTATTGTATAGAAACAAGCTAAAACTAAGAAAACGGCAGCTTAGCCCTTAGCATCGTAGCCCTCGTCCTTGGTGTAGAGAAGAGATGCATATTCTGTCAAGACTTTAAACAAGCAAACACAATGTTAAGTAAGTAGTTGGAGTTAAGTAATAAACTAGTACACATTCTTCTACTTTAGGCAGAATTTGCAAGGTCCATGACCCTAACCAGTTTGCCAAAAACACTTATTCACTTGTGTTCACATACGCTACTGTTCAAAGGTTTTTTTTAAACCTCCAAGGATGCATTTATTTGAATACAATAAAACAACAATATTGCGAAATGTTATTACTATTTAAAACAACTGTTTTCTTTTAATATGTTGTAAAAATTGAATTTATTTCTGTGAATTTTCAGCATTATTACTCCAGTCTTCAGTGTGATCCTTCACTCTAATATGCTGATTTTCTGCATATAGTAGTGATGTTTGATCACGAGACGCATGAAAACCAATGACACTTGCCATGAATAATGTCAAACCTGTAGTTCCTATGACTTCTGAAGTCCATTTCAGATCATATGTGACCCTGGACAACAAAACCTTAAGTCTTAAGTAGCATAGGTATGTTTGTAGCAATAGCCAAAAATACATTGCATGGGTCAAAATGATCGATTTTTTTTCTTTCATGCCAAAAATCATTAGGATAACAAGTAAAAACCATGTTCCATGAAGATATTTTGTACATTTCCTACTGTAAATGTAGCAAAACTTAATTTTGGATTAAGGATATGCATTGCTAAAAACTTAATTTGGACAACTTTAAAGGAGATTTTCTCAATATTTAGAATTTTTTTTTTTTTGTATGAACCCTTAAATTTGATATTATCTCGGCCAAATATTGTCCTATCCTAACAAACATACATCAGTGGAAAGCTTATTTATTGAGCTTTTAGATGATGTGTAAATCTCAATAAAAAATAACCCTATGATCCTTTTGTGGTAAAGAGGTCACATATATCAAGGTAATCAGACAAAAAAGAAAACTATTATTTGAATCCAGTAGACTCAGACTATAGTGCACATGTTGTATGGCCTTCTTTTTTTATTGTGCATTTTTTAGTTATGTGTACCTTGAAAGCCAAATGCATAAATGTACCTTTTGAACACTGTTATTGTATAGAAACGAGCTAAAAATAGGAAAACGGCAGCTTACATGTTTGAAATGACATTGGGGGAATGCATTTATTTTTAATTACTGAGTGAACCCCAATAAACACAATGCTAAGCTTAGTAAAAATTAACATTTTTGAATGTCACATTATGAAATGCAATGCGATTAGTTGTTAATATATACACATTAATAATTAATTCATTGGAATTAATTGGACAAATGCTCATTATGTCTTTCATAGTTCATGAAAAGTCTTTCGTATGACATCTCTAAACTGACATATCATTATCCGCTTGTAGTTTATCGTAGCCTTTGGCGAACCCCACAGCATCACCGTGAGGGATGTGACTGCAAAGTCATCACACTAAGCGCTGAGAATATCATAACAGCATCAGCAGACAACCTACAAACACTAACGATTCTGAAAAAGAAGTCCCCGTTTTTTCATTTGTATCCTCAGCCGTGTGCCGTTTCATAATTTAGCAGGTTTTAATGTCATAAAACAGCTTGGGGCTCAGCGGGGGGTTGGGGAGATAATTGGGGTGTTTTTCATCTTCACTGGTTCTTAAATGTGCTTTTTAAGTCAGGACTTTCCTGTGGCCCATGTGAAGTACAGCCAGCGCTTCTCATCTCTGTCTCTGGAGGGGCAGGCGGGTGGGCAGGGAGGGGGGTCTTTTCAAATGGTCACTTCAGTAGGTGCTTTTCTCTTTCTACAGTCAGGCACGAATTGAAAGAAGCCACTCTACTTTCAATGACGTCTCTCATTCTGCCAGGCATTAAAAATGTCAGTTTTACCATAAAAATGGAGATTATTGTAATGCGGTTTTGGCACAATGAACTGTGCCGTTACAGACTAGTTGTGCGTGATAATGTTGGATGTTTCTAATGTGCTTAGAATTGCAAGTTTGTTTGCACCTCTTGTAAAATTAGAAGTTGTTCAGAGTAGTTTTAAAGCATTGTTTTGTGTTCGCAATGTGGTTTATTAGAGGCCCACCTCCAAGTCTCTGTTGACTTGCAAATTTATGAGATTCACCTGTTTTAGAAAATTAATAGTCCACCTCTCCTTTGTAGCACAAACGTGGTTAGTTAAAAAAGGATTTCATTCTTCTAATTGCTGCTTTCTGCTGAACAGCTTTTGTTTGTATTGCTATGTGCCATATCTGAGAACACATCTGCGGCGGTTTGCGCTTCACGCCACAGTAAATGTGTCAAACGAGGCTTAACTCGTGTGCTAGACAGCATTTCTACCAGGGTCTTTCGTAAGTCAGTGTTCAGAATTGAACTGAGAATACCTTTAAATTCCAAATTAGTTCCTGACTTTGAACTGAGATAGCTGGACTGTGTTTGAATGTAAAGAATTCAACTGTATTTTTTTAACTTAGAAAAACTAATTTTTAATGTGCACTTGATGAAACGGTGTTTGAAAGTTCAAACTGGACTCATGTAGATGGACGAAGGATGGAAATGCCACCTATTTACTTTATTTATAGTATGTAATAAATTAAATCTAGTAGACCAGGCTGGAAGAAAACCTAATTTCCCAGAATTCCGTTGCTTTTACTGTCATTTTAGTGCAAATTCCTGTAATGTGTTGAACGAGGCCAACTTTTTAACATTTAATTTAATGAAATTTAATTCCAGAACTGTTAACACATTGTACATTGCCAGTCAAAAGTTTTTGGACAGTAAGATTTTTAGTTTTTTTAAAGTCTCTGCATTTTATGTGATCCAAAATACAGCAAAAGCAGTAATATAGAAATCATAATTATAGAAATTAATACTTTTATTTAGCAAGTATGCTTTAAATTGATAAAAAGAGATGTTTCTAGTTCAGATAAATGTTCAGAAAAATGTTCATCGAAGAAACCTGAAGAAATTCTACTCAGCTGTGTTCAGCATAATAATAATAATAATAATAAATGTTTTTCTGAGCATCAAATCAGAATATTAGAATGATTTCTGAAGGATCATGTGACTGGAGTAATGCTACAAATTCAGCTTTGAAATCACAGGAATAAATGACATTTTAAAATATATTAAAATAGAAAACATTTATTTTAAATAGTAAAAATATTTCACAATTTTACTGTTTTTTTTTTTTTGTTTGTTTTTTGTTTTTTTTTGTTGCCATATTTCAGATCAAATAAATGCAGGCTTGGTGAGCAAAGAGACCTCTTTTAAAAAAAAAAAAAAAAATCTTTTGACTGGTAGTGTATGTGACGCATAATATATTAAAATAGAAAACATTTATTTTAAATAGCAAAAATATTTCACAATTGGACTGTTTTTGCTGCATTTCAGATCAAATAAATGCAGGCTTGGTGAGCAAAAGAACCTCTTTAAAAAAAAACTTTAAAAATCTTTTAAAAACTTTTGACTGGTAGCATATGTGACACATAAATGTACAATACTTCTATTCAGTCAAAACTTAGATTGAATTAGATAGAATTGTTGATTTATATGGGTTTATCAGTAGGATATTATGCAAAGTCGCTTAACTTTTAGTCTGGGGACATCTTCCAGTCATAGATACCCAGATCTCTTTGGCTTAGAGTAAATATTTGCATATCATCTTTCTTATAATTAATGGAAAATGCAACGAGTACACACAATAGCTCTGCCAACTGGCGCTCATGAATGTCCTAACTGCTGCAATAACAATCAACCGTCATAATAGCAATGCACTGAACATTATAATGACAAACACTGTTTTCCAAATCTTAACTAGCCGACTCGCTGCCAGTTTGAGGAGACACTCGGCTAGTCACTGTGCCAGTTTGTAGTGCAAATGACATAGCGGTCTAGTTCTGTGATATTTTTTTCCCAGTTTGTTGGCATGGCAACTGCTTTCTACAAAGCCCTCAAACATTGCATACTGGGTTTTGTGGTCAGTTGCTTCTCAGTTACCCGCTTGCATGTTTTGGTTGGATACTATTTACTGTTCACCAATGATTGGGTTTGGACTCCCACTGGCAATTTGATCTCTGTGTAAATTTCTACTTGCAAATCTGATCAAAACTCCTCCAGGCTGTTTGTTGCCAGGTTAGCGTTTTTTAAATTAGTCTTACAGTGATGCTTCGGCTTTCATCCACGCCTCGCGGTCACATGCTAACACGGCCACGACAGTGAATCACTGTTTTATTTGAGACAATAGAGTTTGATGTGACAGGTGTACTGTGCAAACTGATAAGTCATCCATCAAATCCAAACCACTCAACACACGCTTTTCTCAAGGTCAGTAATATTTAAAGAACAACGGGCGAGCCTTATTCAGCTGCTGGGTTGGTACCAACATTGAAAAGTACTTCATTAGTTTGCATAGACAAAATCAGAACCAGAAAGAGCTTTATTGCCAAGTATACTTGCTCATACAAGGAATTTGTTTTTGTGACATTAGCTTCCAGTACACAGAGACAACGACAACATGGACTTGATGTATTACTCCAAGCCTCCTGAAGGATTGCCCAAAGATGATTCACACTGGTTGGACACTTCTTACAGACATCACAGTCCAGTTCCTCCCATAGTAGCTCAATTGGGTTGAGGTTGGGTGATTGGGGAGGCAATTCCATGACAGACATGATGGTCTTTAATGATAATGACAAGTTACTTTAATGTAATTGCATCAAAAGATTATAAGGATTTATCCAAAACCACTCTTTGCCTGTCTTTTTTCACAGGGGTGTTTCTAAACTTTTGGAGGGCAGTGTATGGCTTAAAATGAACCCAAAATTAAAAAAATTAAACCCACAAAATTACAAATCAGAAGCATCATAAATAGAGGCATCAGCAATAATCAAACGGTGAACATTTACCAGAAGGAAACACAATGCATTAACCTTTTTGAATTAGAAGATTAGGGTAAATTTCACTTGTTTTGTCTTCTGGGAAAATGTAAGTATCTTCTGCAGCTTCTGAAAGGCAGTACTAAATGAAAAAATATGATATTTAGGCTAAAATAAGAAAAATGTACACATTTTCATTCTGTTCAAAAGTTCACACCCCTGGCTCTTAATGCTTTGTGTTTCCTTCTGAAGCACCAGTGAGCGTTTAAAACTTATGTAATACTTGCATATGTGTCCCTCAGTTGTGAGAAGATGGATCTAAAAAACATACAGTCTTCGTGGAATGGGTTCAAATACAGAAAAATGCTGAAAAACCAACGAATTTGTAGGAACTTTAAGGACTTTGTTTTTCTAATAGCAGGCTGTTTAACTGTTCAGGACAAACGAGGGACTCATTAACTATCATTAACTATCACTAAACCAAAAACACCCCCCCCAAAACAGCTGTGGATCATTTAGGTAACAACACAGTGTTAAGAATCAACTTTTGTAAACTTTTGAAGGGGGACATTTTGATAAATTCAACTATTGTTCTCAATTGTGCACTATATGTAAATGTCTTTTATGTGAAAAATCTTATTCAGGTGAGTACTAAATAAAAAATAACATGCATTTTGTATGATCCCTCTTATTTTGGTAAAGTTTACTTTTTGCAGATTCTGTAAGGTGTATAAACTTTTGACTTCATCTGTATGAATAAGCAATTTAAAAATGTTAATTAATTAATTATTATTCATTCAATTTATCAGTAATTCTCAGTTTTTTTAATATATTAGTAAATGTTAATTTACAACCTATTTTGAGTTCATCTTAAGCAAGAAATATAGCATTTTTAAGCAATATAAAAAAAAAGAGAAAAAAAAAGAAAAACTACCCAGAAGGTTGGGTTAAACATTTAACCAAACTGTTGGGCCAAAACATCCCAGTTGCTGAGTTTGTCAGTATTTCTAATATAGTACAATTATTTTAACGCAATATTTATTTTCTTTATTTGTTTGGTAAGTAAAGTGGATTAATCATCCGGCCATTAAAATAAATCCATTGAGGGTGATAGAAGACATTTAATTCATAACCAAGTGACTGTACATTGTTCTTTATATAATGTACATTTTGTGAGCTAACATCTCTTTATAAATCATCCTTCAAAAGTTTGGAGTCAGTATTTTAAAAAAAAAAGAAAAATAAATGTATGCTTTTATTCAGCAATGATGCATTAAATTGTTTTCAATGTTTTTAACATTGATAAAAATAAGAAATTTTAAGAAATAATACAAAATATTTCTTGAGCACCAAATCAGCGTATTGGAATAATTACTGAAGGATCATGTGACACTGATGACTGGAGTAATGATGGTAAAAATTCAGCTTTGTATCATGTAAATAAATAAAAAGTTTTGGTGCTACAGAGCCCCAAATACCAGGACAACCAGGCACAAGAATAGTTTTTTCCTCCAGGCAATCCACCCTATGAACAGCTAAATGTTCCCCCCATTGTGCAATAAAAAAAGTGCAGTAACCTTATATTTATTTGTTACCATCTCCATCTTAATACATCCCTGCATCTCTTTCTATTCTATTCTATTCTATAGCACAACTGTACATAACACTTTTTTTCTTTATTTTTCTATATATGTTTTGTCTGTTTTTTATTTTCACCTTATTTTTATTGTCTCTGTATACTGGAAGCTAATGTCACAAACACAAATTTCTTGTATGTGCAAGCATACTTGGCAATAAAGCTCTTTCTGATTCTGATATTTATTAAAATAGAAAACAGTTATTTCTATTTTAATAATATTTCACAATGTTTTGTTTTTTTTAACAGTATTTTTGGATCAAATAAACGCAGCCTTGCTGAGACTTTCAAAGCTTTACCGATCTCAGACTCCAATTTGTTTGTCGCATTTAACACATCAAATGTGGCATGTGTTTGTACACTGTCTTATGTGTCATGGAACAAAATAAGTAGCTTGATTTAGAAGTATGCATCAGCTTTTGAGATTTAACGCTTTGTGAAAGACCAAACAAAGACAAAAGGAGATGAACCGAGGAGCATGCATCTAGATCACAGCGCGCATTTGGTTGAATATGGGTCTTTAGGTTATTGATGCGACTTGTCAATAGTGTAGGTGAGTGACTGATTGACTTGGAAATTGTTCTCAGGCCATTTGCATTTAAGTTTAAATCAGAGACTAACAAAGAACAAAGGTTTGGGTTAAAGGTCAGGTGAGGACTGTGGGTAAAATATCCATCTTTGCCTCTGACACAAAGATACTTGATTGTGTCCCGGACACTTCCAATATTTCCCCTTTGTCACTTAATGGAACATCATATGACACTTGCTACTCAAAATTTGTCATTATAATGAATGTTCCCCTGTCTGACAAATAGTTCACCGCCCTGAGGTTCCGGACATACGTCAATTTCTGTTTGTTAATGGTTGGTTTTAATGTCCCCCCTCTGTCTCTTTCCTCTCGGAGTGAGTTGATGGGACCATCCTGTCATTTGTCTGTAATTACCCCCGGTGTACATCACCCAACCTATTTCGGCAGGCTCTGGCAGGGATGCTATTATTTTACTACTGGCCAGCTTCCCCCCTCGAGACAGCGCTGTGTTTTTGAGCGACACCTCTGTAAACAGTCCAGCAGTGTCACGTAGCCAGACTTTTGACTTGCGACATTTAGTTTGGCCCTGTTTGGAGTTTATTCTGGCCAAGAGACTGTCTGGCCCGCATGTAAAGTGATCTTTTTCATTTACAAGCCATTTAGAGGAAAGTTTGTTTCAGATGGATTGTACTAAAACTATCCGGTGTTGAAAAATGAATTCAAATTGTGACACTGTTCATCAGTAAAGAAAACAAAAAGTGGCAAACAAAATGGATGAAAATGCATTTTGTATATTTGGTTTCATGTTTACAGAAGAAAAAAGTAAGAGACTGAAACATTTTCTCCTTTTTGTTTGTTTATTCATTTTGTTTATTTTCATTTTACAAATATATATAAAAAAGTATATCTCGACTTTAGTCTGAATCATTTTTTTTCAGTGCACAGACAATTTCTTTTTCATTTTACTTTTATTTCCTTTTGTCTTTTTTTTTTGTCAGGTTTTTTTAGATAAAATATTTATATATATGTATATATTTATGACTTGTTTTAGCTTTTATTTTAATTGCAATGAATTGCTTCTAATTTTTATTATTATTTATATAGTATTTCTATAATTCATTTTAGCTTTAAATTTTAAATTTCCATTTTAGTTTTTTTTTTCAATTTTTCTTTTGATATTTGTATTTTAAGATTTTTCTGTTAACAAAAAAAAATCATGTGGTTTTGTTGTTTTTATCATTTATTTTATTTCTGTTTCTATAATTAGTTTTAGCTTTCATTTTAGTTTCAAGAAGTTTTGAAATGTGCTTTTTTAAGTATTTCTTTTAGCTTTACATTTTTAATGTTTAGTTTTACGTTTTTTTTACATTTTCTTTTGATATTTGTATTTTACTTCAGGTTTTTTAGTTAACAATGTATTCTTGTGTGCTTTTGTTTAGATTTTTTTTTTGTATATTTCTTTGATTTGTTTTAGCTTTTATTTTATTTTTCATTGAATTTGTCTTGTGTTTGTTATTTATTCTTTTTAAGTATTTCTATAATTTATTTTAGCTTAATTTTTACATTTGTTTTAATTTTCTTTTAATTTAATTTTTTCTTTTGATGTTTGTATTATTTACATTTTCTAATGTGCTTGTTGTTTTCTATTATTTGTTTTAGCTTTTATTTTATTGTTTTGTTTCATGTGCTTGTTATTTTTATTTTTTTAAACTATTTCTATAATTTATTTTACCTTTCAAATTGTACTTTTTTTTTTACAAGTTTTTCTTTTGATATTTTCATTTGATACTCTATTTATATTAGCGATTTTTCAGTTAACAGAAATTTATTTTCATTTTCTTTTTTTTGTATATATGTTTTTTTGTATATTTCTGTTATTTGTTTTAGCTTTAATTTAAATTTCAATGAATATTTAAATGTGCTTATTTTTATTATTTAAGTATTTGTATCATTTATTTTAGCTTAAAATGTTTACATTTCAGTTTTTCTTTTTTCTTTTTTTCCCCACATTTTTTAGTTAAGAAAAATGATTTGCTCTTGTTGTTTTTGTTTTTTGTGTATTTCTATATATATATATATATATATTTTTTTATTTTAATTTCAATTTGTCATGCTTGTTATATATTTTTATTTTATTTTAATTGATTAATTTTTTTTTTAAGTATATCTATAATTTATTTTCGATTTTTTAGAAATTATTTTAATGGTTTTAGTTACCACTGTTTGACATCTAATTCCATCATAAGTAGTCATATCAGTCCAGTGCTTTGTGATTACGACGTTTTTTTTTTTTGTATAAAGTTGCATAAAATCTATTTTTCCAAACAATGTCCAGTTGTGGGTGGCTCATACAATGAAGCCACACCCCTTATCCAAAACCACTCCCCCAAAGCCACACCCTCCACCTGTTTTCCACAGCAAGTGTCCCACCATAGACACCCAAGGTCAGCATTCACCTTGAAGCCGTTCCCATTGTCCCTCCCCCTGTTTCTTTACAACAAAAAGAATCCTTTCATCCACAACATACTTTAGCAAAGCCCTCCGCCTTCTGTGATGCTTTCAATATTTCCTGCCATGCTCTATTAGGCCCCTTAATGTAGTATTATAACAAACACAACTGAGATTGGCTACAGCGGCCCCCCATCCGTCTGCCCGCGCGTCAGCAAGTCAGAGTCAAACTAAGACGGATGGAGGCCTGCCTCCACCCCAGCTCCTGACCAATGCCTTGGGGCCTCTCCACTTATTGAAATGACCTAATGTAGATTCAGGCTCGACAGGGAGGGATATCTATCTATATCAACCTGCAGGAGACAGAAATGTGTGTGTGTTTGTGTGTGTGGCGCGCCTTCTTAAAGAAAGAGTTGGTTTGCTGCTGTGTCTTTGTAATTGAAAGCAAAAGAGAAATAACCCGGTGGAACATTAAGCAGGACGCTTGCCTCTGGACACGTCTAATGCACTCATTGAAAGGTGGACATAAGGAGAGATGTGAAGAATGAACGGGGCAGGGGTCATACAATGTATATCTGTAACACCATGGGTCATTTCATTTCATATCTTTGTCGTTTTTTTGCTTTTGTCATCGGAGAAATAAATGGACACAAGTCGAAATTGAACAAATGCTTTTGTTCTGATTTGCACTGCTGATGGACATACTCTTGTTTTATTACTTTTGTTGTGTTCTGTTGACTCTGAAAAGAAATAATAATAATATTAACAATGACAGCGGTACAGCAATAACAAAAGTCTTGCAGTTTCCAGTGTGTGTTGTGTATAGGAAATCGAGGCGCATTGATCTGTGGTGGCGTTTTTAATCGTGTTTCAAATTGATTGTTTCATTCATTTTGCATCAATTTGATTTAAACCTGCATCATAATGTTTTGAAATGTGCTTTTTAAAGTATTTCTATAATTTATTTTAGCTTAAATTTTTTTATGTTTAGTTTTACCTTTTTTTTAGTTTGTGTTTCTTTTGATGTTTATGTATTTTACTTCAGGTTTTTTAGTTAAAGGTATTTTTTCTTTTTTACTCATGTGCTTTTGTTTTGATTTTTTTTTTGTTGTTGTTGTATATTTCTATGATTTGTTTTAGCTTTTATTTCAATTTTCATTGAATTTTGTCATGTGTTTGTTATTTATTGTTTTTTAAGTATTTCTATAATTATTTCAGCTTAATTTTTACATTTGTTTTTCTTTTTTTTCTTTTTATGTTTGTATTTTTTTTTAACGTTTTTTCAGTTAACAAATTATTGACATTTTCTAATGTTCTTTGTTGTTTTCTATTTATTATTTGTTTTAGGTTTTATTTTATTGAATTTTGTCATGTGCTTTTAAACAATTTCTATAATTTATTTTACCTTTCAAATTTTACATTTCAGTTTTAGTATTTTTTAAAAGTTTTTCTTTTGATATTTTCATTTTATATTTTATTTTAGTTGTGTTCTGTTGACTCTGAAAAGAAATAATAATAATATTAACAATGACAGTGGTACAGCAATAACAAAAGTCTTGCAGTTTCCAGTGTGTGTTGTGTATAGGAAATCGAGGCGCATTGATCTGTGGTGGCGTTTTTAATCGTGTTTCAAATTGATTGTTTCATTCATTTTGCATCAGTTTGATTTAAACCTCCAAGGTTTTGGAAATGTGTCATAATGAAGTTTAATTCTAAGATATAGATATATTTGACTTATTAAGGTTCATTAAGGTTTAGCAGAAAATGTTTAAATGCTTAATTAATGGCCTTTTGTATTGTTAAAGCGAATACAGCAGTGGAAAGTGCAGTATTTGCATCTGTGATTTGGTTTATGAGAAATAAGTGCTGAGAAATGAATTGGGAACACAAAAGGAGATCCAAATTGATTTTTTAAAATGGAAATTTAAGTGACAAATTTATTGACTGAAAACCACAGTTGGCCAGGCGAAAATGTGTTTGCTTTAACCAAATCTTAAATGAATAGTTGTATCCGATGTGGAAGTTCTGTCATCATTTATTCACCATCATGTCATTTCAAACCTGTATGACTCTCTGGAGATGTTTTGCAGAATATTGCAAGCTGTTTTTCACACAATAAAATAGGCTAACCGACAGCCGACGCTCGTTAACCGATTATTAAACGTTAAGCAACAAGATTGTTTTAAATGAGAATTCAATTAAATTAGAAAGGATAAGTGGTTGTGACCCGTTAAAAATATAAAAATTTGTTTTCCAGGGATTCATTTTACAACAACAGAACATGAGAATTCACATGGACACATCACATCACGCAGCTGCAGCACTTCTGCGAATGGAGAAAAACATAATACCCTAAAGCTAGGCTATATATATAATGAATAAAGGCCTATACTGTTAGACATTTTAAATTTCATTTTGTATTCATTGGTTGGTTGATCATCTTTGTATCAGAGGATTTATTAGGCATTATTAGGTAACTTGCCTGGTTACATTTGTAATCTTTTATCATACTGTACTTGTAATTATAGGGCAAGATCATCTTCTAAATTACTTTTAGATGTACCTAGAGTATTTACTGAGTTTGGAAAAATGTCTTTCTCTTTCTATGGGCCCAGATTATGGAATGAATTGCAGAACACTTTGACACTAGAAGTACTTCCCTCTCTAAATATTCTTAGAAATCTCTTTTAGTTTTATGTGAAGGAAACATGTACATGTTTTGTTTTGTTTTGTATAGTTTTAGTGGATGTGTGTGTGTGTTTTGGGTTTTATGCATCTTTTCAAAAGTGTTTTATGTGAAACTTAATGTGCTGCCGTTTTGGCCAGGACTCCCTGGTAGAAGAGATTTGGATCTCAATGAGATTTTTCCTGGTAAAATAAAGGAGTAATAAATAAATAATAAAAGGCTTTTTACAGTAACTTATTGACAACACTGTTGCTAGTAAGTTACTGTAATTAAGATTTACAGTAACAAACTATATTTGATTTACAGTTGCAGACTGTACTGTTTTACAGTAAATTACTGTAAAAAATCTAATTCATCAGTATACTACTGTAATTCATTCATTTTAATATAGATTTCATTAGATTTTATAATTTTTTAAATATAATTAATTTCATTTTTACTCTGTAATACTGGTATTCAATTAAAACAGACACAATCATTTCAAAATATCAAATTATTTATTTTGAACATTGCATGTATAACACTTAAAAATACAGTCTTCCAGTGCTGGAACAGTGCACTTCAACATTTCTCCCATCTTAGAACATTTTGCAGTGCATTATGTTGTATCATCTGGATTTATCCTCGCAATGAATCGTTAGGCAACAGAAACATCATATAAAAAAGACAAACAGCCAAAGAATACATAGCCATCTGCAAAACCCAGGTGCTGATCTAAAACGTGGCCACTACCTTTGCTCACCATCCACTCTGACAATGTAAGAAAAGTAGAAATGGCACACTTTTAAAAGAATACACAAACCTCTCAAAACCATGAATTATCAGTCTCTGGGTGGCTGGCATGCTCGTCTTTCTTGATACTTCATTGCAGTTGGCTTTAAAAAACAACAATACAACAAAATGCAGTACATCTAAATAAATAAGAAATTAATTCTAAAACTAGAAAGGCAGCTAGCTTGAGTTAACCTAGCTAACATACTGGCCAACATTAACTACAAACATTTGAACAAAAACTTCACATTAGCTAACCTAGTGTTAATATAAGACAATCGTTGCTCATTATAAACAGTTTCAACTTGGTAACTTAATTCAATAAGCTGACAAAAATAATTTTTGTTTACCATAGTAAAGTTACCGCCATGTTGACGGGTAAAAGGTTAAACTGGTGGGCAAAATTTTGCCACAAACACATAGACAAACGTACATATTTTATTACCTTGTTTGCTGGTTTTATTCTCTCGTAAGGTTCGTCGACACAGAAAATACAGTAAAAATACAGTAAGTCTCTGTGGGGTCTGACGTCATAATGCAAAAGGTGCTACAGTTATTTACTGTAAAGGGGATTTGCTGTATTATACTAGGTGATATATAACTGTAAATAACTAGAAATTACAGAAATGTCTATTTTTACTTAATTAACCAAACAAAAGAAAAAAACTGTCTAACATGGAGCTATATATGCAGAGTTTTGGTTAATTTTTGTACTGCGTGAAAGGAAGACGGCTGAATGTGGCATGTTTTTTTCTTTATTTTAAAAAGCACAAAGGTTTGTTTTTATTGTGAATGTACACATTTTTTATCTGTATGACTAGGAGTCGTTTCCACTGTTTAAAGGGAAAAAAATCAAGCGAGTCTTTTCATTATCATAATAAAATACAGTCAGCCAAATATATTGCTTAATCGTTATCACCATAGGATTACTGCTGTGATATTATGCCAAACTATGTGTTTTATGTGGATATTGGAATGAGTGAAGTACAAAAGTTTTACATAAATAATTCAAATACATGCAGGTTACGGAAACATTTGGATTTACGTTAGTTTCGCTTTCTCTTCAGCCTAAATTAATTCATACTGTTAATTTGAATTATTTTTTTGCAGAGTGAGGGATAAATAAAATATAATTTCGCATCGTCATCAGGTCTATTTCTGAATGTATAGGTCTACGCAATTTACCTTTGTTTTCTCTCAAAAATGCAGTTTTAGTCCATCCAGCAAACGTTTTTTAAATATTTTGGTAAATTACTGGGGGGTGGGGGGGGGGGGGAATTAAATGCTTTTACACCGTTTAACTGATTGTATTAGAATAATTTTGTGTGCAAAGAAATCTAAAATAATGACTTTTATACATTTCACAGATGAAAACAAAATGATAACAAACTAAACTTCTTTTTAAATGACAAAAACTATGACAAAAATATACTGGCATTTTCATCAATAAATAAAAACGAGAGGAAATGTTAGGGAGGGATGATTTGGAAAGAGATTCATTCAGAAAAATCTGTTGCATAGTAGGAGGTTAGATGCATACAAACTGGCGGGACACAAGCTAAAATAGACTTGCTGCATGTCTTATAAAACGTTCATAAATGTCAATATGTGGGAGAAGTGCAGACATATGGATAAATTTGACGATGCATGAGAGAACTCAATTCGGTCTTGTTTTCTGAGCGCAGACACACACAAAGCAGGTTGCACACTCTTTCGCGTTGCATGAACTGAGAAATACACACTCGAATTGTCCATTTTGACGAGTATTCATGTAAACATAGCCAATTATGTCTTGAATGTAAACAGGGATAGCAGCCACATTTAGTTGCTATTGTCTGAGTCATTGATGTTAACCAAGCAACAAAAGAAAGACAGAAAACCACACACTGCTCTTGACTGAATCACTTACGTAGCCCTAAAGATGAATCTAAAATAATTTCTAGAAATAAACATGTCTGTTTGAAAGAATGAAGTATATGGTAAACAAGTTACTATAAAGAATGCATAATTAGCCAATATAACCATTGCTATTTCATTGAAAAGAAGACCATGTTCTTTATGAGAAGTTTTATTGAATTTTAATATTAAGGCATGTTGTTTATCACTGCAGTTAAATTGTGTTTATCATGATTAAACCTTAATATCAAACCTATTTAATGAGTTTGGAAATTTTAGAGAAATGCTTAATAAATGCATTGCACTGTAACTAAACCCATTAAATTTTAGCTGACTAAATTTACTGTAGATTAAACTAGACTAAAACTAAAAACAATTCAGGTGACTAAAATATGACTAAAACTAAATGGCATTTTAACCAAAAGACTATGACCAAAACTAAATCAAAATGAACACTGATTCAGAGCCTTTCTTTTTAAGAGGGTAACGATCATGTTATAAATGCAGAAGTTTAGTATCAGTTGTTTTGAAATGCTGTTCACACTTCACTCACAGCCACCTAGACTTTCTCTATGAATTATGTACAGCAAATGGTCTCAAAAAGAGGAAAAAAGTGCATGTGTAGGCTCAAATATCCTTGACCTCTGCTCCTAGATCTCTTCTTCCATACTAATCGCATTTTCCTGGACCTGCTCCGTGACCCGAACCTCGCAGTGCAACTTCATACAAGGCTTATTATTATCAACAGCACTTTGAAATCCATTTCTAAAAATCACAGAGCCACACGAAGGTCCAGGATCTCATACAAACAATTTAAATGCACAATAGAGAACGACTTGAAATCTGCATTTTTATTGCCCTCTCTTGACTTGCAGCAACTCGTTTTGACTCTAGCTTCTCGTGGCCTTCTCAAAAACGCAGTCACATCCACGGGCGGTCTCCTCTGATTAATCTCCGAATCTCGCAAGCGCATTAAGATGTGATTCATTTCCCACACAAATGCGGCGAGTTACACACTATCTTGGCTCAATAACCTGCAACTAATAAGCCAATTTATGATAATATACCATCAGCGAACACCGGCGGAAAGTTAATTTTGCCCTTGGAGCGAAATAGCGAGAGTTCAGGTGTGACTGCGGGCTTTGTTTATAAACGCAGATATGCAAATCAGGCTGTTGTTTCCCCTTTGTATTATTGCTCGTCAGGAACAATTATGTGGCAGACTAGAATGGCAAGTACCCTCTTCCTTTTTCAGGTGCTTTTAATGAGGACGCAACACTTGATCTGATAGAGAGCGTTTAATTTGGGGAAGGAGTGTTGATGTTTCAAGCTGTTTGCAAGCTGTCCAAATGGGGTTTAAACATGGATATCGCCGTTTTTGAAGCTGTTCTGTTCTCTATTAGTCTATAACCGCTTAAATAATTGTATGTTTGTCAACTGTACATCCGCTTTCTAATTAGCTGAGGCTTATGGGAGGTGTAATCTAAATATCTGGTGTTATTAAAATGCATTAGCTTTAATTAAGCTCGAGCGATACTGCTTACTGATACCGATAGCGTGCTGTCATTTATTTGTGAATAATCTGTCGAATTCATTTGAGGAGCTTAGCAAATCAGTCTATCTGTGGTAATTATGGTGTACGAGTGATATGTTTAATTGTCGGGGCCGAGTTGTGTGCTGTGACATTTCCCTCAGGATTTAGAAACTGCTCTGCCGTCAGAGCGTGGGGTTCAGCTCTGGCAATCAAGCAAAATTGACTGTCAACCAGTGACTTTACATGCATAGAAGTGTCGGTTAAGAATACGCTGGCTTTCAGGGTGTTAACGTAGTCTGACAATGAAGGCTGCTGAAGGGAAAGTTCGGCTGGAAGTGGAAATTCTGTCGTCGTTTATTCACCCTCATGTCGTTCCAAAGTAGTCTGACTTTCTTTCATCAGCGAAACACAAAAGGAGATGTTTTTGCATAATGTTCATGTTGTGCTTTTCCAAAAAAGACAACTTAAATACACCAAGTGATTATTTTATGTATCTGTAAAGATATTTTTCTAAAGTTAGAATACTTGGAATGTAGTGCACAAATCACACAGACTACTTTTATGGTACTTTTATTATCTTTTTTTGTCATTTGTGACCCTGGATCACAAAACCAGGGTCATTTTTTTTTAATTGAGATTTATAGATCATCTGAAATTTGAATAAATAAGCAAATAAGACAATATTTGGCCTGCAACTATTTGAAAATCTGGGATCTGAGGGTGCAAAAAAATCTAAATATTGAGAAAATCGCCTTTAAAAGTCCAAATGAAGTTTTTAGCAATGTTTTACGTTTTGATATATTTACGGTAAGAAATGTACAAAATATCTTCATAGAACTGATCTTTACTTTATATCCTAATGTTTTTTGGCATAAAAGGAAAATCGATAATTTTGACCAATGCAATGTATTTTTGTCTATTGCTACAAATATACCCATGCTACTTAAGACTGGTCATTCATTTATTTATTCATGGGTGTACTATTCCCTTTTTGCGCAAATAGTACACCCAAAAAAAAAAAAGAAAAAGAAAAAAGGATACTCATTTACATACAGTTGCACTCCACAAGAGACTTCAGTACTTTACAAATACAAATTACATTTTTTTCCCCCCATTGCTCATCAACTTTATGTTCTCAGAATCACTCAAATGTCTATTAATAAGCTTTCTTTAATAGTTTACTGATGCCAGGTCAAAGGGGTTGAATATTTTTGATTGCAATGTATATTTATATATTTTTACCCTTATTCGTTAAATGTGACCCTGGACCTTAACTTGCTGTGGTATATTTGTAGCAATAGTCAAAAATACATTGTATGGGTCAAAATTATTAAAAAAATCATTAGGATATTGAGTAAAGATCATGTCCCATGAAGATATTTTCTAAATTTCCTACCGTAAATGTATCAACTTTATTTTTGATAAGTAATTTGCATTGCTAAGAACTTTATTTGGACAACTTTAAAGGTAATTTTGTCAATATTTAGATTTTTTTGCACCCTCAGATTCCAGACTTTCAAATAGTTGTATCTCAGCCAAATGTTGTCCTATCCTAACAAACCATACATGAAGGGAAGGCTTATTTATTCAGCTTTCAGATGGTGTATAAATCTCAATTTCAAAAATAAATCACAAACATTAAATTATGTTTGTATAAATATTTGATTCACACCCTACTGAAGTTTGAGGTCAGGTTCTTTAATGCTTTTAAAATCAGTCTCTTATCCTCACCAAGGCTACATTTATTTGATCAAAACATACTGTAACAGCAGTAAAACTGTGAAATAATATTACAGTTTAAATCAACTGTTTTCTATTTAAATACATTTTAAAATGTAATGTGATGCAAAGCAGAATTTTCATCATCATTTCTCTAGTCTTCAGAGTCACATGATCCTTCAGAAATGATTCTTATATGTTTGAACTAGAAATTGAAATTGAAATTAATTTAATTTAACTTGTTAAATAACAGTATTATTGAACAGTAGTGTATAATATCTTACATCTTCAGCTTTATTTTGATGCACATGCATGTCTTTTGATACTTCAGTTACAACTGAATGACTTAACAATGGGAAACACGCAAATCTTTCATAGCTTCTTCGGTTTTTCTGTTCCTGCGAGGTCCTATGAGTAATCGTTCAGAACCAAATCTCTTAGAAACAATAATTGCTAGAATGCACAGTCTGAAAGTGAATATTTTCTGCATGATTCCTGGTATTTCTTGCACTTTACAGTGAACTTTGTTTCAACTCTGCCAGCCAGAGTTAACAAGTCAGCTTTGGCGCGTATGCAAATTAAACAGTATATTTTTAGTGACAGTCAGTTGTTTTAAATCATAACATGTCATCCTCCGGTGAGCGACGTCCCGAGTGTTTTCGTGGCGGGATGGTGACAAGTACCAGCGCAGAACAATGACAAGTGGCATTTAGGGATGTGTTCGCAGCGCGCTACTCTGGTAATTAACATCGTGCAACCTCCGTGCTTACAAAGCATCGCTCTTAATTAGAGTTATGATTGCAGTAGGGCAAAACCAGCGATCCTTGCTCGGGATAATGACTGCTGTAGTCAGTGTGGCAGAAGCTTTATTGTTTGCACGCTGGACTTCTGACATCTGGGATACAAAGAGGCACAATAGAAAGCCGGCGTTCTTTGTTCTTTCTCCTGCTGATCCAATCAGAACGGCCAAATAGAGCCCAGGCGTCTTCCAAATGAGACCCGCTCTCTGCCTGAGCGCCGCAGACACCTTTGAATTGAGCAATAATGTGGAAAACCTCCTTTCAGTTGAAGGATCACACACGTGTCCTACATCAAGATAAGCGTGTGTGCTGTAGAGAATGCAGCTTTTGAAGGTCGTCTTTCCCACAATGCATCTGTCGATATAACTCATTATATCAACTACAGCGACAGAGTTTTGCTTGAGGGAGGCTGTTTCGTATGGAAGCCCGTGTCTGTTTCTATCTCCCAATTTAGACTTTTTTTTTCTGGCATTTCTGAAAAAAAGAGCAGAATTTTTAGATATAAACAGTTCAGATTTTTTTTTTCTCAGAATTCTGAGTGGAATAAAAAATAAACACATTTAAATTTTTTATCACACAATTGCAAGTTTTTATTTCACAATTCAGACTTTTGATTTCAGAATTGCAAGTTTACATCTCATAATCCTTCAAAAAAAGTAGGGCTGTACTAGAATAGTCGAATATTCAAATATTCGTTCGGTGGGTTGGCATTCGATTTTCAATTCTGAGATTCGAATATTCTTTTTCTTTTTTTTCTTTTCAACACGTGACTTCCCCCGCGAACAGTTCTCATTCGCGCTTGAATGGCCCATTAGTGAACGGGAGGGGAGAGCTGTCAGCAAGCCACGGAGAAAAGAGTGTACTAGTGTCACTATAGTTTGCAGCCTGGTTGTGATTTATTTTAAAGTTTGAAATATAAAGAAATATTTTTGTTCATTGCCTGCCTAACAGGGCATGTGAGCGGAGATGCATGCCGTTTTCAACCGAAGCCTCTGAGACGCACTGCCTGCGTGGCGGACGTGGAGCAGGTTTGTTACATTACTGCTGCGGAAAAAATCCGCTTCACTTCTATTCTGTCGCGGGGTCGCGGTTGCGGTGTGGTTGGACCGCACCTGATATAAGCGCATATTCCGCAGACAGTGTGGCTGCTCTAATCTGTTAACAGGCGCAGAAAGACAAATCAACACGTGACGTGTCCGCCACGCAGCCTATATCCTATAAAGAACTCACAGCAACAGTTATAAAGCCTAGATGTGTTATATAGCCTAATTTGCGCGCATTGGCTTTGTTATAATGAGAGGATTAATTAGCTTGCAGAACTCGGGACTGAACAAAAAACCCGGCGTTTTGAGCGGTGAGCGGATTCTGACTGATCAACTCAAACACAGATGGAGTCTGGCGTGAGGCGGCTGCCGTTTACTTTCGTTTTGTTAATGTCTATTTTGTTATTAAAGTGCGTTTGCAGTTTCCCGCATCCTTCCCATAGTGTTGAACTTCGTTACATACATACATACATCTTCCGGAAATCATCCTGGCCACCTATTTTTTAAGTCCCTCGACCCACCCGATGGTCGCGACCCCTGCCCTAGACTCGTTGTGTTAGCATATTGGAGCGGAATTCCCTTGGGTCTGCAGCAACACGTGACGCGTGAAGTCGTTTGGATGAACGATTCCCGACATAATACAAATGCAAACAGACAACACAGAGATTTCTGCCTTTATTATATGCTTAGCCCCTCCCACCGAAGCTTCGAATATTCGATATTGATTACCACCTAAGCTTCGAAGCGCAAAAAATGGTATTCGAACCAGCCCTACTAATAAGCTGATTTGCTGCTTGAGAAGTATTTCTTATCAGTTGTGAAATTTAGTTTCGGTGTCAGATTTGATATTCATTGTTGAATGAGTTTACTTTGCAAATCTGTTTTTTGTTTCCGCCACGGAATAAAAAGTAAACAAATATTGCAATTTTAATCACACATTTGTGAGTTATCTCACAATTCAGACCTTTTTTGGCAGAATTGCAAGTTTATATCTTAAAATTTGTACTTTTTACCTTGTAATTCTGAAAAAAAAAAAAATCTGAATTGTAAGATTATTGTAACTTCGAAAGTAAAAAAAAAAATTACTGCAGTTCCAATTTTTTTTCTCAGAATTCTGAGTGGAATACAAAATAAAACCATATTTAAATTTTTATCACACAATTTAGACTTTTGTTTTCAGAATTGCAAGTTTTTATCTCATAATTAAAAAAACGGACATTTCTTCCTTTTTTCTCAGTTGCAAGTGTATATCTTAATTTTTTTTTTGCCTTTTTTCTTCAGCTCACATGATCCTTCAAAAATCAATCTAATAAGATTTGCTGCTTGAGAAATATTTCTTATCAGTTGTGAAATTTAGTTTCAGTGTCAGTTTTGATATTCATTGTTGAATGAGTTTACTTTGCAAATCTGTTTTTTTGTTTCCGCCACGAATAAATACATTTGTGTGTTATCTCACAATTCAGACCTTTTTTTTGCAGAATTTCAAGTTTATATCTTAAAATTTGTACTTTTTACCTTGTAATTCTGAAAAAAAAAAAATCTGAATTGTAAGATTATTGTAACTTCGAAAGTAAAAAAAAAAATTACTGCAGTTCCAATTTTTTTTCTCAGAATTCTGAGTGGAATACAAAATAAACACACATTTAAATTTTTATCACACAATTTAGACTTTTGTTTTCAGAATTGCAAGTTTTTATCTCATAATTAAAAAAACGGACATTTCTTCCTTTTTTCTCAGTTGCAAGTGTATATCTTAATTTTTTTTTTGCCTTTTTTCTTCAGCTCACATGATCCTTCAAAAATCAATCTAATAAGATTTGCTGCTTGAGAAATATTTCTTATCAGTTGTGAAATTTAGTTTCAGTGTCAGTTTTGATATTCATTGTTGAATGAGTTTACTTTGCAAATCTGTTTTTTTGTTTCCGCCGCGAATAAATACATTTGTGTGTTATCTCACAATTCAGACCTTTTTTTTGCAGAATTTCAAGTTTATATCTTAAAATTTGTACTTTTCACCTTGCAATTCTGAAAAAAAAATCTGAATTGTAAGATATAACTTTGAAAGTCAAAAAAGAAAATACAATTTTTTGCATCCTGTGCCGGCTGCACTTATTTGATTAAAAAAGACAATAACAGCAGTAAAATTGTGAAATATTATTACAATTTAAATAAACTGTTGTCTATTTGAATATTTTTTTTAAAACGTAATTTATTTCCAGGGTGCAAAGCTGATTTTTCAGCATCATTACTCCAGTCTTCATTGTCACACGATCCTTCAGAAATCAATCTAATAAGCTGATGTGCTGCTCAAGAAATATTTCGTATTATTAGTGCTGAAGTTTCAGCGTCAGTTTTGATATTCATTGTTGAATTCATTCAAGTTTACCACGCAGCTAATTTTTTTGTTTCAGCCAAAGTAAAAAAAAAACAAATTGCGATTTTTATTTTTTTTATTAATTAATTTATTTTAATTGCGAGTTTTAATCTCACAATTCAGACCTTTTTTCTCATAATTAAAAGAAAAAAAAAATCTGACAGTTTTTTCTTTTTACTCAATTGCAAGTTTATATATAAAAATTATATAATACAAATTATAAAATATAATATATGAAAAAGAGTTTATTTATTTATTTTTTGCATTTCTTGCATTTTGCTTTTTCTCAGCTCTATATCTTTGGGCTGATGAAGAGCCTGCATGCTTGAAACTTTTTGATACTTTACATTTAAATTGTTCTACTTGTTTTTTTAGTCAAGCAACCATTTGAGATTGATGTGTGTGCTTTTGTTTGCTTTTTCTCAACTCTATATCTCAAAATGTATATTTTTTTCCCCCTTGCAATTCCATAAAAAAAGAGCCAGATATAAACGCAATCTTTGTATCCCGTTGTGGAAACAAGCTTTCATAGTTTTGCGTTTGGCTTGTGTTTTGAAATGTTTTTCATGCATACCTTGTAGTTGATCTCTAATACGCCTCTCAGACTTACAGCCGTAAATCAAAAGTCATTTATAAACGTTTCGAAGGCTTTAAAGTTTCGAAATAGCATGAAATGTTGTTCCTGGAGCTTTTAGTCAAATGAATTGTCCAGTAGCGTCGTTCTTGATGGAGGAGGGCTCTTAACTCTGTCATGTTTCCCCCCCGCCTCCTTCTTCTTGGCAGACAGTTGGGACTAATTCATCAAATTTAGCTCGCAGACCAGGGGGGCCCACGGTCTTCCTCTTCTCCCCGCAGGATATAATCAGCTTTTAATTTCTCCACGATCCTGCAGACCAAATGACGGATAACTACGGTCGGTCCCTTCGGTGACCGGGCCTGTCTGTCTCCTCGTCGACCAGGAACGCTCTGTTGCTTTTGCAGAAAATTAATCGTAATTTTGGCTCGGCCTGCAGCTCTAATAAGAGGCTTGCATGCACAGACGGCGTCACGTCTTAAATGTAATTTCCCCAAACGTTTCCACCAGGGATACCCGGTGTGTCTTTGCTAACCAGGCTTAACAAATGTTTGAATAAATGACGTTGTGCTATAAATATATATGAAGAGGTTGGTGGCGTATCCAGTTCATAATCGATTTCGGTAAACGCAAGCAGGGGATGTTAGCAGCTTTTCAGTCATATTTCCATCTCTGAAGATGGTAAAGTTAAAAAATGTGGTGCATTGGGTAGTTTACGTACCTGTGTCATATAAGAGCTGTTAAATCCATTTCGTCATGCTTTTATTTTATTTCCCTCACCTTACTTTTTTGTACTCCCTGTAGTTTTTCATGTTATGACATATTAGTGTTTTTTTTGTTGTTTTTTTGACAAATGTACATATTAAATAGGATTAAATAGGCTTTTCCATACATTTTCCCAAACAACATTTTACAAAACTAAGATAAGGTCCGTAAATCAAAGAATAAATATATTTATTAAGTAGGAAAACAGCAAATGAAATGGAAAAATATTACAGATTAAAATAGAAAATTGACAATTAACTGCTGTTTTTAGACAAAATTGTATCAAATCTTAATAAATTAAAAGCTCATTTTAAATTCTACAAATGTATGTAAAAATCTGTAGTTTAGACATCACAACATAAATATAAATGAAAAGTCAGAATGGAAATTGGAAATTTATGTTGATATTTGCTAAACTTTTTTTTTTACTAAACTTTTTTACTAAAGTATTTATTTATTATAAAAATGTGCTTTAAATGACTGTTAGATGACAGAAATGTCTGTAAAAATATAAAAATTGGATGTACTGTGCAAAAAAATGGAAATGTAATGTATATGTGTGTGTGTGTGTGTGTATATATATATATATATATATATATATAATATAAATTCAAAAATAATATTACATCATTAATATTATATTAGATGACAGAAAATGTAAAAATAAAATACAATTGGAGAAACTGAATTAAATATACAATATGAACCACAATTACATGTACAGCAATAAAGGTGAAGGAGTAAACACATCTATGAATATACATCTATATACACTGTGCAAAAAAAAATAAAAAATAGAAAAAACATATAATATTTACATATACAAATAATATTTCCATTTATACTTTTTAAATAAAATAAAATAAATAAAACATTTATATATATATATATATATATATATATATATGTGTATATACATTTTTTTATAAAATAAACTAAATACAATAAAATTTTATATATATATATATATATAATTTAGATTATATATAATAATTGAGATTTATATATAATTTTTTTTTATTTATTTTTTAAATAAAATAAATGAAATAATATTACATTTATTTATATATATTTGTAATTGTGTGTGTGTGTGTGTGTGTGTGTACATATATATACACACACACACACACACACACACACACACACAATTTTCTTTCTTTCTTTTTTTTTTTTTTTTTTTACAATGTGTCCTTTTTTCACTTGGAAAAGTAATTGCACACTTTCTCCGAACAAGTTGCACAATTGATGTCGTCAGCGCCAGCAGTTACATGCCAAACTATAATACTTACATATAGGGATTTGTTCAGAGTATAAACAGTAGAAACACTTAGAATCTTACAAACATTTCCATAGTTTGAACGATCTCAACGAGGCTGACATCTCCGACCTTGGTTTTGTAAGCAAAAGGCTGTCACTGTGTTAGGTTGCACTCAAGATTCATAGCGCATTGCCCTTCTCCCATCTTTCTCTGCAACGGTCCTGCGAGAGCGTGAGAAATGGGTGCTTGAGAATGAGAATGAGTGTGCGTGCGCTCGCATAGCATGTGCAAGCACATCATGATTAGTGTGCGCTCTCCCGCTGGCCGACAGGAGCTAATATACACTGAGAGGAAGAGGCGGCGTGGAGTTCCTGCAAGGCGAAGCTGCAGGTTAATCCTTTTATTGTAATGAAGTGGCAGAAATATTAATGCACTGTAAACACGGGACGTTTAAACCCCGTCCGTCATCTTTACTGCGTGGAGCGAGCCGAACGGCGCCATCCATAACAAACGTGACACTGACTCTGCAAAACAGCTGAGCAGTCACTTAAGGAGATTGTCCAAAGCCTCGTTCTTTCCTCTTCCATTGCTTTCCCGCTCGACTGCGTTCCCACAATGAATACAGACGGCGTGTTTGTAGTATGTAATGACGCCCGCTATCCGAATTCGTCTGTTCAACAGCTTTTTGAGGGGCAGTTTTGCCAGAAGACTAGTCGTGGCACATGATTCAGCAGCTGCCCCCGCCTCCGAACTCATCTCCATGCCCCGCGAGCTTCACTGGCCTCACATGCTGATAACGGATTACAATAATCGAAAGGCTGAATGTCTGAGCATGAAATTGTGTTTGTTCGAACAGTTTGATATTTATTCAGCGGGCTTGTTGGAGAGTGTGCATGGAAATTGAATGCCTGCATCTTGTTTGAGAGTTTTACTGCGTCGTGTCACTTTTTGTTTGAGCATTTTTCGGATGTGCTAAGAACTTGCTGATTAAATACTTTCAAAACTGTAAGTTGTAGTTTAGTTGAGAGCAGATGGGGAAACAAAGTAAATGTGCGACTCTGGACCACAAAACCAATCATTTTTAATTGAGATTTATGCATTATCTGAAAGATTAATAAATAAGCTTTATATTGGTTTCGGATAGGAGGACAATATTTTATCTAAAAGTTGTCCAAATTAAGTTTTTAGCAATGCATATTACTAATAAATTTCTTTTGTTCTGATATATTTCTGGTAGAAAATTTACAAAATATCATTATGGAACATGATCTTTACTTAAAATAACAAAAAATATAACAGTATTTTTTTGGCTATTGCAACAAATATACCCATGCTAACCAATAAAAAAATAAAAATAAAAAAATAAAATAAAATATTTATTATATAAACAATGTATAATTTATGATTATGTTTTTTAATTAGCGAATTCTGTGACAAAGCATTGTGGTTTTTACACTTTTTATGTCGAGCAATGAAATGAGATTGATTTAATTTATATTTAATATTATATTTAAAACTTTTATATAAAGGTATATTTATCACCTATGATCTGCATTCATATAAATATATTACATTTAAAGTACATTTTATAAAAATATATTATATAAATATATTACATGATACTATCTGAAAGATGAATAAATAAGCTTTATATTGTTTTTTTTTTCCATTGGACAGGACAATATTTGGCTAGAGATACAACTCTTTAAAAATCTTGAATCTGAGGGTGCTAAAAAAATCTAAATATATCTAAAAGTTGTTCAAATTAAGTTATTAGCAATGCATATTACTAATCAAAAATTAAGTTTTGATGTATTTCTGGTAGAAAATGTGCAAAATATCATCATGGAACATGATCTTTACTTAATATCCTAATAATTGGCATAAAAGAAAAATTTATAATTTTGACCCATGAAATATTTTTTGGGTTATTGCAACAAATATACCTGTGCTAACTGAAACTGGTTTTGTAATCCAGGGTCACACAGGTATAGTATAAAATAAAAATAAAAATAAAAATAAAAATAAAATAAAATAAAATAAAATAAAATAAAATAAAATAAAATAAAAATATTTATTATATAAACAATGTATAATTTATGTAAATAATATTATATTTAGAATGTTTTTTTTTATTTTTAATTAGAGCATTCTGTGACAAAGAATTGTGGTTTTTACACTTTTTAAAATGAAATGAGATTATTGATTTAATTTTCTGTTTAATATTTAAAACTTTTATATAAAGATTTATTTATCACCTATGATCTGCATATACACTGGATAATTTCATATTAATATATTACATTTAAAATATATTTTCTAAAATGTATTGTACAAATATATTTACATGATTCTGTTTGTACATTATACAAAAATGTACTTTATATGTATGTTTAATTAAACTGATTTTATATATATATATAAACTTTTTTCATGTTTGTTATTATTCATTAGTTTAGTTACATATATATTTATATTTATATTTATATTAGCATCCTTACCAGGTTGACACAGCAACATTTCTATGCAACTATTGCTGTTTTTTAATTATTTTTATTTTTTGTCTATCTGTTTCAATTCTGTCTGGTGATGCAAGTGCTACAGAAATGACAGTTTTGCCTTTAAATCAGCTCCAGTTCTTTATCTCGAACAGCTCAATTCAAATTCAGTACTCTTAAAGGCATTCTCAATTAAAGTGCCCACCCCTGCTTATGTTGAAGTGTTAGTGTTTGCCTCCAGGCCACGGTTTCTATATGTGATTAAATGCTGCCCAATCCAAACAGCCTGCTTTCAAATTAATGAACAGCGAGGAGGAATGGCCGGTGGAAATGCAGCGCTGGAGGTTTTGCAGAAATGCCTGGAAATCATGAACAATAGAGCGAATATGTGTTTACTCACTGTCCTGGCTGTACTCCCGGGGGACGGCATCTGCGTCGTCCAGATAGTGCACAATGTAGCTCTAAAGCATGAACAAGGAGTGAATACGTAAACGGGCCACTATAGAACATGCAGCTCCTTATGGCTTGCATTTCACACTCCTGTCGGCGCATCGCATTATTCTCCTAAAAAGGTCTCGGTCGGGCTAATTGAACTCTAGCCACCTTCCCAATAAGCAGGTCCATGGGGAAAAGCCAGCGTCAGCGTCAAACTATGAGATGACCATTTCAGAAACGGAGGATGATTTTGATTTTGAACAATTGCATCGCAGCGTCAGACTCCTGCCTTTGTTGTTTCTCTCCTTCCCCTCCCCAGTTCTCCTAGCATCTTACAGGGAGCTAAAAAGGCAAAAATTTGAAGATAAAAGTTGCTGGATTAAGATGAAATAATAATAATAATAATAATAATAATAATAATAATAATAATAATACATATTATTATTATTATTATTATTATTATTATTATTATTATTATTATTAGTGGTAGTATTTATTAAATTGTTTTTATTAAATTATTTTGTTATAATCTTAAACTTAATTTTTCCATGGCTTTTTATATTTTATATAATTTTATGTAAATGACAAAATAGTTATTTAAGTTTATATAATTAATTTAAAGGAAATTATTATTATTATTATTATTATTATTATTTACGAAACTGTCTCATTGCATTATTTCTTTATAATCTTAAATTAACTTTCAAGGACTTTTTATAATTTTATGTAACCTTTTATATTTTGCCATATATATTTATTGTACATGCCTAAATTAAAATGTTACATTAAATATATTTAATTAAAATTTTTTTATTACATTATTTTGTTATAATCCTAACTTATTTTTCCATGACTTTTCATATTTTTATGTAACCTTTTATATGTTGCCATTTTTTTTTTAATGAAATTTTATGTATATGACAAAAATGTATTTAAAGTAAAAAGATATTTAAGTTTATATAATTCATTTAAAGGCAATTATTATTATTATTATTATTATTATTATTATTATTAATAATTAAGTTGTCTTATTACATTACTATTTACATAATCTTAAGTTAACTTTCTAGTTTCTATTTTATATTTTTACCTTTTACATTTTTCTTTTTTATATACATTGTTAAATAAAATTTTACAAATTAAATTTAAATACATAACGTACATAAAATTAAATTATTTTTTATATATTGATATATTTATATCAATATATTTAATATATTGAATTTAATAATAATAATAATATCTAAAAAAAATTATATTTTAGATTACATTCATTTTATTACAGTGTTTTTAAATAACTTTAATATATATTGTTAAATTAAATGTTATGCATTAAATTAAAATACATAACATAAAATTATCTAAATTAAATGTATTAATAATAATAATAATATCTAAAAAATGCTATATTTTAGATTACATTTATTTTATTACAGTGTTTTTAAATAACTTTAATATACATTGTTAAATTACATTTTATACATTAAATTAAAAATACATAACATACATAAAATTATATTAATTAAATTTATTATTAATAATAATAATAATAATAATAATATAAAAATGTTATATTTTAGATGTATTTTATTATAGTGTTTTTAAATAACTTTCATATGGACTTCATAAGGTTAACATATTTCAAGTTCAATATATATCACATTTATTATTGTGGTTGTAATGCTAATATCTCACTATTTTATTAGTGTCAACAAATAAACTTTTCTATGAACTAGTGGTTAACATATATTTAAATTTAATTCTTCTCCTAAAAAGGTCTCGGTCGGGGTAATTGAACCTCTAGCCACCTTCCCAATAAGCAGGTCCATGGCCAAAGATGTTGCACATCTCATACCATGAGATGACCATTTCAGAAACGGAGGACGATTTTGATTTTGAACAGTTGCATCGCAGCGTCAGACTCCTGCCTTTGTTGTTTCTTTCCTTCCCCTCTCCGTTTCTCCTAGCATCTGGCTCCCTGGGTTGAAGTTACAGGGATCTCCAAAGGCAGAAATTGGAAGATGAAAGGCACGAGATTAAGCTGAAAGGAACAGTGGGTGTTGTCAGAGGTAATTTGAAGTGCATTTGATTTCTCAGAGCCCTCTGAACACTTTCCTGCGATAATTTACCTGCTCTATGCCTCCACCTTTAACACGCCAGACGCCCCTCGTGAGACGCGAGGAGGCCCATTCATGTGGAAATGGTGTCATGTCATGTTGGAAATGAAAGCGGCGTGTAAAGGAAATGACAGTTTAGTCGGTGTCTGCCGAACCTCAAAACACTACATGAAGAGTGGGGACGGGTGTTGACTTTGTTCACGGCGCCCACCACAATAGAGAAACTCCAGGAGCAGAGGAAGAAAGGAAACAGAAACACCACAAGACTAGTTTTCACACAGAAGCACTTGTTTTGGGCTTTTCAAAACTCAAATGTCTTCATCTTTTTCGTGTTGTGTCTTTCTTTGTTCTTTCCATTCGAGTGCAGTGTTTTACAGTGAGTCGGTGAGGTTTGGTCCTGGTTGTGGACTAGTGATTGACAGATGTGGATATTTTAATGGGCAATTTCGAGACAGGGTTGTGGTCATGATATTCTGAGTTATGTTTGGCTCTATTTTGAACACTTTGGGTTAATTTAAAGGTTCATGGGAGGTTCATCACTGTAAGCAAGTATATAAATAAATATTATTTAATACTTAGTTTCATTACATTTATTTCTTTTATAATCTTAAGTTAACTTTCAATGACTTTTTATATTTTTGTGTAACCTTTTATATTTTCCCTTTTAAAATTTTATTTTACTTATTTAACTTATCTAAATATTTTTACTTTACGTTTTAACTTGTATAGTTATTATTATTATTATTTATTAAATTATCTTGTTTATTTCTTTATAATCTTAAGTTAACTTTCAAGGATTTTATGTAACCTTTTATATTTCGTCATTTATATTTAATTTTATGTGTATATGTTAAAATATATTTTTTACTGTAAATACATTTTAAGTTATATAATGACAAATTTATAATTAGTAACTTCCAAGAAGTTATTTTTTTAAGTGAACTTTTATATTTTATATTATTATAAATTATAAATTTGCATAATAACTTAAAATTGAATTTGAATATAAGTACAATTCAAGTTAAATAATAATAATAATTATAATAATAATAATAATTAATTAATTTTATAATTATTTAATAATAAATAATTAATTTAAAGGAAACTACTATTATTATTATTATTATTATTCATGAAAATGTCCTATTACATTATTTCTTTATAATCTTAAATTAACATTCAAGGAATTATATATTTTTGTAACCTTTTATATTTTGCCATTTATATGTAATTTTATTTATACTTAACTTAAAACATTTTTTTATTGTAAATGCAGTAAGTTATATAATTAAATGTAAATTATTATTATTATTATTATTATTTATGAAGCTGTCTCATTACATTATTTCTTTATAATATTAACTTTCAAGGACTTTTTATACTTTTATGTAACATGTTATATTTTGCCATTTATATTTAATTATACATACATAAATTAAAATGTTATATTAAATACATTTTGAGTTATATAATTAAATATAAATGAAATAATAATAATAATAATAATAATAATTATTATTATTATTAAGTTGGCTCATTACATTACTTTTTGCATGATCTTAAGTTAACTTTCTAGTACATTTTATATTTTTACTTTAATATACATTGTTAAATTAAATTTTATACATATACAAACAAAGCAACTTTACAACAAATTAAAGTTTGTACAATATATTACATTATTTATTGTTGTTGTTGCTAATATCTCACTATTTTATTAGTGTCAACAAACAAACTTTCCTATGGACTAGTGGTTAACATATATTTTAAGTTCTATATTTAATTGTTTTTTATTTTTTATTTTATTTTATTTTATTTATTATTTTTGATGAACTCTTCCTTTAAATGTTGACCCATAATGATCTGTTATCCAGATGACACTTAATGGAATTTGTCACCGAAACGGCATCTTTCTCCGAAACGTTTCCGATTTCACCTCTATGTTTCACATTTGCATACATGTACAAACATTGCTCATAAAGAAGTATGTGTGAAACTGGAGAAAAGGGTAAGAAAACACATTTGTTGTAGTCTCGGGTCTGTTTGTAGCCGATTGGCCCAATCCATGTGCATGTAATTTGTAAAGAGGAGGTGCTTCACATAAATCTTCCATTATCTTGAATGGTTGCATGCATTAATCAACAGAATTGAATAATTACTCTTGGCTGTCTCCTCTGCCTAAACTCGTTGGCGTCGAGTGTCGGGTGAGGAGGCCATCTTGGTGCGACGCACCTCCTGTGCCCCGCCGACAGCGGCATCTCACCGCTGGTAATTGGGTGTTTATCTGATCTATTGTGAAAGACGCTTTCGCTCGCCTATCTGACACAATTATCTGGAAGAATTCAATCCGACCCTCCTGTGTCCAGCGCAGAATGCTTGGAGGAAGCGGACCTGAGTGTTTTATGAATGAGGATTGAAAAAACGCCTGAAAAATAAATGCAACTCCGTCCGGATTGTAGTAAATGCGTCTGTCATCATGGCATGCAAATGATGCAATTGTTAGGCCCAATAATTGTATCAGGCTTCCAGAACACTGGGGGAAATGAAGGACGATAAGGTACGAGTGTGACAATGAGACGGCCGCTTGCTCCAATCTGATATCGTGCGCCGTTTTAGCTCCGTGGCCAGGAAACGGTCCAAATGGAGAGCGGGAGAATGTTTACTGTGCGTCCGATGATAAGAGGAGAAAAAGCCTTTCTGTCAACAAGCTTACAGTGTCTACTCTACAACAAACAAGACATTATGGTTAAAGAGAATTATGAAGTGTCTTAGAAAAGCAGAGGTGTCTATTAAAGTAAACGTTCAGTATTTACTTATTTATTTTATTTTATTTTTTAGTTTATTTTATATTATTTTGTTTGTTTTTTTAATTTTATTGAGTTTTTTGGTATTATTTTATTATTCTATTCTATTGTTATGGTTTTTAATTGTATTTATTCTGTTTATTTGTTTATTTAGTTTTTTTTATTTTACATTGTTTTATTTTGTTATTTTTATTTAATTTAATTTTTTATTTTCATTTTATTTTATTTGAGTTTATTTCGTTTATTTTTGTTTTATTTTATTTTTTAATGGTTAGGGTTAGGGCTAACCCTAACCTTAATCTATTTATTTGATATATGTTTTATATTATTGTATTATTTTATTTGTTCTTTTGTTTAGTTTTTCAATTTGATTGTTTGTTCTCATCTGTTTATTTTATTTGTTTATTTCTTTATTGTTTTGAATCTATTTTATTTAGTTTGTTCTTTTAATTGTATTGAGTTTTTTTTATATTATTTTATTATTCTATTCTATTTATTCTATTTATTATTTGTTTATTTTGTTGTGGTTTGTAATTTTTTTTCTATTTATTTTATTTGTTTATTTTGTTTTTAGTTTTATTTTATTTTATTTTATATTTTCATTTTATTTTATTTTTTTTATTTTGTATTTTTTATTTTATTTTTGTTTTAGTTTATTTTTATCTATTTATTTGATATATGTTTTATAATATTGTATTATTTTATTTGTTCTTTTATTTTTAGTTTTTCAATTTTATTATTTATTCTGTTCTCATCTATTTGTTATTTGTTTATTTTTTATTGTTGTTTATTTTATTTTATTTTTTTAGTTTCATTTTTTATTCTTTTATTTAATTTAATTTAATTTAAATTTTTAATCTATTTATTTTACATCTATTTTATTTTAATTTATTTGTTATTTTATTGTATTTATTTATTTTATTTATTTTATTTGTCTCTTTTTTGTTTTTCTATTTTATTTATTTATTTTTTATTCTATTCTATTTGTTTTATTTATTTTTTTATTTCCTTTTATTAGTTTTTTTTATTCCATTGTATTATTTTTATTCTGTTCTATTCTATTTGTTATTTTATTTTATTTTATTTGTTCTTTTGTTTTATGTTTATTCTATTCGTTTTTGTCATTTGTTTATTTTTTATTTCATTTAATTCCTTTAGTTTGTTTTTTATTTGATTTATTTTATTGTTTAGATTATTTTGTTTTATTGTATGTTTATTTTATTTTTTTACTGTATTTTTATTATATTCTGTTCTATTTATTTATTTATTTGTTTGTTTTGTTTTTTTATTGTTTTTTTTTTATTATTATTATTATTTAATTTCATTTTTTTTTTTACTTGTATTTTATTTTGCAAGTGTGCAATGAATCAAAAGCAATTTGGCTTGAGCAAGATAAATTGCATGACCAAAATGTCATACTTTGCAAACGATTTACCACTAAAAGTCATTTCATATTTCTGGATCAGTTGTGTTTTGTCATGCGTGCTCTTATCGCCTCTGAAAAACATTATTGCTTCCAAAGAATGTGATGCTAACTCTTTGATTTTGGGTTTCAGATCAGGCTGGCTGGCATGCAATCTCATTGCACTTGTATTTTGCAGATGGTTGGTCAGAGTTACCAACACGTTCGTTTTGAACCAACAGGCAATTTTCCTACTCGGCATGAGATTTCGTATCAGCCATGAGCATTGATCCAAATAAGTCTGGTACATGAGAAAATGGCTTTTAATCTTTCAGTCTTCAGTATCATAAAATGTACTTCTTTGAATCTGATTGCCTATTGACACCAGACTAAATAACAACATTTTCTGTTTTGATTCAATGCATAGGTATTGAACATTTATTCCAAGTAACAAAAATGTATTTTTATGCTTTAAGTTGACAATAGTAGTCTCGCAACTAGACATTTTATGTCAAACTGAGTGAATGATTCACTGACTCATTGATTATCTTTTCCAAAAATGCATTAACAGAAGTTCCCAGCATTTAATTAATCTCAGAGACATCCATGACACTGTAAAGACATAAAGTCACAATTCAGAGAAAAAAAATCGCAACTCTAAGAAATAAGGTTGCGAAACTGAACAATAAAGTTGCAAATCTGAAAAATAAAGTTGCAAATTTAAAAAATGAAGTTGCAAATCTGAAAAATAAAGTCAGAATTGATGGATATAAATTTGCAACTCTGAGAAATAGTCAAATCTGAAGTCACAAATAAAAAAAAAGTAGTTGCAAATCTATAAAATAGTCGCAAATATGCAAAATAAAGTTGCAAATCTGAAAAATAAAGTTGCAATTTTGAAAAATAAAGTCATAATTGATAGATATAAATTTGCAACTGTGAGAAATAGTCAAATCTGAAGTCACAAATAAAAAAAAAGTAGTTGCAAATCTATAAAATAGTCGCAAATATGCAAAATAAAGTCACAAATCTGAAAAATAAAGTTGCAAATCTGAAAAATAAAGTTGCAATTTTGAAAAATAAAGTCAGAAATGGTATATATAAATTCGCAACTCTGAGAAATAGTCTTTTTATATTTTTTATATTTTATTTATTCAAACAATCATTTCTGAAGTCACAATTTAGCAAAAGTAAAATTGAAAAAAGGAGAGAAAATGACAATTATTCATTAATAAAGTAACTGATAAAAACAAAAAAAAATGAATGTTTGATTTATTTTTTTTTATTTTGCAATGGCACCATATGGTCTCAAAAAATTTAATTGTGAAGAATTCACAATTTTTTGAAAAATAAAGTCAGAAATGGTAGATATAAATTCGCAACTCTGAGAAATAGTCTCAAATCTGAAAAATAAAGTTGCAAATTAAAAAAAAAAAAAATAGTTGCAAAATAAAAAATAAAGTTGCCATTTTGAAAAATAAAGTCAGAAATCGGTATAAATTCGTAAAACTGAGAAATAGTCTAAAATCTGAAAAATGCCAGTATTTATTTCCCTTGTTTTTCTCTTTGTCTGTCCAGATTAATCTCGGAGACATCCAGGGATGCCATCTCTGTAAGAATCATGCAGGTCACATGGTCCGGCGCCACAGTCTTCATCATTTTCACCTTGCTGCAGTTTGTCCAGTCGGAGCTGTCGGAGGGTCCTTTGGTTCCAGGTAAGCGTGCATGAGCCCTGTGTTGTGTGCTTTATATTCCCAGTTTCTGATGCTATGTGGAACAGACACATAAGCCTACTAATTGTGCTTGAACTTTGAAAAGCCCAGTTATTTTTATGGGAACACTTGCACTGAAACACTTTTCCATGCTGCACTGCAGGCTTATGTGCCTTTCCCATGTGGCTCTGGTGTGTTTTTCCCATCCAGTCGTGTGATGAACTGTCTGTTTGTGTGATAGACACCATTCAAGGGATTGTCAGATCAACTGGTTCTCTATTTGAGGTGAATGATGAATAATGTTAAATGAAAGGAGGATTTGAAGATAAACGACAGGCATCAGTCAGGGAATGCTATCTTCTGGCGTTGTTCCTTTATCGTGGGTTTGAGAATTGATGCATTAAATTGTATGAGTCATAATGGAACCACTGAGCTTTTAAAGGGACAGTTCACCCCAAAATCATTTACTTAGTCTCATGTTGTACCAAACCCACATGACTTTCTTGATTTAGAGGAAAGGCAATTTTTGTACTGGCTGTTCTTGTCCATATAATGAAAGTAAATGTTCTGTAAAGTAAATGGTCCTATAAAACTGACAAAATGACAAAAACACAATCGAATTGCCATAAAACAGTCTATAAGATGTTCTAAGTATTGTGCCATTCTTTTTGACCAAATTTCAGTCTTACAGAGTCAAATTAAAAACTTCTAATGTGCATTTTGGAAATCATGTTTTTGCTCACCAAGATTTTTCATTAAAAATATAGTAAGTATTGTGAAATATTATTATAATTTTAAAATAAATATAACATTGTAATATATTTTAACATGTAATTTATTCCTGTGATACAATGCTGAAATTTCAGCTGACCTTAGAAATTTCAGAAATTTACTGACCTTAAAGTTTTGGACGGTATAGAAAAAAAATATAGTCATGTGAGTTTGAAATTACATGAGAGTGAATAAACTAAAACAAATCTAAATATTTTTTTTTGTGTTGGTGAACTATTCTTCTAACATGGAAGCCTGTTTCTGCCACTGAATAAAAAAGGTAATTGTGACTTTTTATCTCAAAATTCTGTTTTTCTTACAATTCAGATTTTTTTCTCAGAATTGTGAAATAGAAACTTGCAGTTCTGACTTTTTCTTAGAATTGCATTATATAATGTTGCAATTCTGAAAAATAAAGTTACAATTCTGAGAAATTGTAAGACAAATTGTGAGTCTTTTTTTCTCAAAATTGTGTTTATATGCCGTAATTCTGACTTTATCACACGCAATTGTGATATATAAACTCACAGTTGACTTTTTTTCTTAGGATTGTGAAGTATAAGCTCACAGTTGTGAGTTGTAAAGTGAGTATTGCGTGATGTAAACTGACAAATGCAAGGGAAAAAACAAGTAATTCTTGAAAAATAAACTTTCAATTTTGAGAAATAAGGTCAGAATTGAGAGATACAATGCTGCAATTCTGAAAAATAGTCGCAAATCTGAAAATAGTCACAAATCTGAAAATAGTGACAAATCTAAAAAAAGTTGCAAATCTGAAAAAAAAAATCACAAATTTATAAAATTGCTCACAAATCTATAAAAATAGTTGCAAATCTATACAAATAGTGGCAAATCTAAAAAAATGAAGTTGCAAATTTAAAAAAGAATTGCAAATCTGAAAAATAAAGTTGCAATTTTGAAAAATACAGTCAGAAATAGTAGATATAAATTCGCAACTCTGAGAAATAGTCAAAAATCTGAAAAATAAAGTTGCAAATCTAAAAAAATTGTCTCAAATCTGAAATGTAAAGTCACAAATCAGAAAAATAGTCACATATCTATAAAAATGAAGTCACAAATCCAAAAAATTGTCACAAAACTGAAAAATTGTCACAAATCTGAAAAATAAAGTTGCAATTTTGAAAAATAAAGTCAGAAATGGTAGATATACATTTGCAACTCTGAGAAATAGTCACAAATCTGAAAAATAAAGTTGCAAATCTAAAAAATAGTCTCAAATCTATAAAAATTAAGTCACAACTCTGAAAAATAGTCACAAATCTAAAAAAAAATAGCAAATCTGAAAAAGTCACAAATCTATAAAAATAAAGTCGCAAATCTGAAAAATAAAGTCACAAATCTAAAAAAAAATAAAGTCACAAATGTTGAAAAATAGTCACAAATCTGAAAAATAGTCACATATCTATACAAATAGTCAGAAATATGAAAAATAAAGTCACAAATATGAAAAATTCATTCAGAATTGTGATATATAGACTCACAATTTTAACTTTTTTTTCCTCAGAATTAGTAATTCTGACTTTATAACACGCATTTGTGAGTTAAGTCAGAATTGTGATATGTAAACTCGCATATCTGAGAACATATCCCCCTCTTTTTCCCCCTCATAATTGGACTTTATAACTGTAAGTTTATATGTCACTATTCTGAGTAAAGATATAAACTTGCAATTGCGAGAAAGTCAAAATTGCGAGACTAAACTCTCAATTGTGAGAAAAGATTCGGAACTGTGAGACAAAAAGTCCCCAAAAATTACCCATTTTTTTTAATTGGTTGCAGAAATGGGTTTCCATACTCTAAAGTTTCACTTCATTTAAAACCCTTTTTTTCATCTCGTACACTTTAAGCTAAGGTTACCTGAGCGAGCAAGTCATGTTTTTTTTCATCGTTAGCAGCATATTTTAAAGCATAGTTTATTCCCGCGATTCATCATGAGCGACTTCTGCGTCGAGCTCTCTTCGGCCCTCTGAATCTCCGTATCTACCCTTCCTCTCTCTAATTCCCATCAGCCAGGATGATACCTCCCCAAATCACCCTGTTATTCAACCATTTTCCTCTTTATTGCTTCACACTCCTGTCCGTTATGATTCCTTCTCCTCACTTGTTTACCTTCTCTCCTTCTCATCTCCCTTCATTCCCCCTCCTTTCCGCATATTCCTTTGCCTGCTGCTTCAGAAACAATTTACTTGTCAGCTCGGTCTGTTGGTGCGCGTCTCTCTGGGTTTAATGTTCTTTTCTGGTGTGCCGTCGGAGGCGGCTGTAATTTCAGTCGCGAGCAGGCGTGCGGTGATGCCTTTTGCTCGCTGCGCGCCTGCATTGATAGCTGGAGCCCGATATAGCAGCGTTAATGAACAGGGCTGAGCCAGGCGCATCCTGCCCGAAGTCCAATTCACTCCACCTGATGCGTCGCGCACGAACCGCCGCTGAGCTGTAAACAGATGCTGAAGTCGAACAATGAGCAGTGTGCAGCTGAGCATGATGGGTTGCATTCTCTAACCACCTGACAATCTCAGAGTTTCTTTGATGAAACTGGAGTCGTGTTGTGCGATAGCTGTAGACTAGATATAGACATGCGTTTACGCACCAGCGTACATCTATGATCTAGATTCCTCTGATATTACTGGCCTTACAGTCAATATGAAAAAACAAAACAAAATAGAGCCTATTTACTTTTTTAATACACCTTCCTGGTCTATTTCAAATGATTCATTAGTGCTTCCAAAGGATTCATTTTCTCGTCGTCTAACAATTGATGTTTTGACTTGGGCCACTTGCGCTATTGGATAATGTTAACCAATAGTCTAATAGCTTTTTAGGCTTTGTTTTAGTGAGTTTGCATTCAGCCTGCCTCATTCTAGTCTGTTTTTTCCCCACGTTTCACAATGCAATCAAGCCTAGATGGATTTTTTTTTATGCTGTGTGTTTTGTCACTCACATTTTTGAAGTAAATGGTTTGTAATTGCCATTTTTTTTGCCAAATTTGAGAAGATTATGGGAATATTATATTGCTATAGTTGAATATAAATGTTCACTTCACTACATTTTGATTCCATTGCAGTTTTCCGTATGCTTTCACTACATTTACTATGATAAACCATAAAAACAATCACTGCTGCGAATGTGAATTGAAAAAGTGGATTGTAATAGAATCAGAATCAGAATCAGAAAGAGCTTTATTGCCAAGTATGCTTACGCATAAAATTTGTTTTTGTGTCATTAGCTTCCAGTACGCAGAGACAATAAAAATAGGATGCGAATAAAAAATACATATATGTAAATATAAATAGACAAAAATATTTATATATAGTAAAATAAATTGAGAAATAAATAATTGGTATGTACAGTTGTGCTATAGATGATAGAATGGAAAGAGATGCAGGGATGTATTAGGATGGAGATGGTAACAAATAAAAATAAGGTTATTGCACATATTTTATTGCACAGTGGGGGGAACATTTAGCTGTTCATAAGGTGGATTGCCTGGGGGAAGAAACTGTTCTTGTGCCTGATTGTCCTGGTATTTGGGGCTCTGTAGCGCCGGCCAGATGGCAAACGTTCAAAGAGGGAATTGCTTGGATGTGAGGGATCCAGGGTGATTTTCTGAGCTCTTTTCCTCACTCTGGATGTATGGAGTTGTTAAAGAGTGGGCAGGGGAGCACCAATGAATCCTCTCAGCAATTCAAACCCTTCTCTGTTATCTTCCAATGTCTGATTTTGTAGCTGAGCCAAACCAGACAGTTATTGATGTGCACAGAACAGACTCGATGACAGCTGAGTAGAACTGTTTTAGCAACTCTTACCACAGGAAGAAGGATTTTTTATAAAAAATGGAGTACTTGAATAGAATTGAGGAATCATTGCAGCCCTTCTGAGGAATCTGAGGAATCATTGCATATTCTTCCTATTGTAAAGGCATTACTAGTACACATGTGAAGCTATTGTTTGTCAGTCCTATTCTCATGTCTTCTCTGTGCAATTTTCTGAATTCTCTCTGCTATCTCAAACTATAAAAGTGGCAAAAACTTGGTCAAATAATGCATTTTGTGGTCAAATTTTAAATTATGTAAATTTGACTGAAAAACACCATTTCTTAAACACAGCTGTATTAATTAAATTTCTTATCTCTTATCTCTCTGCGGACTCTTTCTTCTCTGTTTATAACTTAATTTGACCTCTGATCAATGTTTAATTTCCATTTATATATTTATTTGGTAAGTAACTGCAGATAAGTACAGTCAGTTGGTCATTATTGCAAAATAACCCCCTTCTGCTGATCATTCTGTCGCATTTATGTGCAAATAACGACTGTCATGTACATCATCCCTTATATATAGGCTTGTAATCTGTTTTTATCTGTCCATACCTCCATGTGAGAAAAGAGGGTTTGAAGGAGAATATAAAAAAACGGGTGGACTACAGGTCATTGCTAGATATCTGACCGAATGTAGGAAAAAAAGAAAGCCTCGTACCGAACAGTTCAATATGAATATGTGTATCGTACATATATATATATATATATATATATATATATATAAAAATAAATAAGAGGGGGCTAGGGTTTTTCCTGTAAATGGTAATCTTTTATAAAGGACACAAGATTTATAGCATTTTTCTTTTTTGTCAGTTTGAGGGCTTTTATAGACTATAGGAAATAGGATAAACTCATAAAATGCACAAATGTTGGTTTCACTTTCAAGTAGGCTGCTTAGATTTGTGTATATACAATTTTCAAAAGTCATTTTTGTTTTTGTGTCCGGGGAGGCCAGATCACAATATCATCGTGATTTTGCGTTATTTCCTTATCACTTTTCATGTGCATTTGGCTGTAGTTTGCAGACCAGACAGCATTGTCTGCTATTCTTCCTATTGTAAAGTACGCATGTAAAACTATTGGTTGTCAATCCTATTCTCATGTCTTCTCTGTGCAATTTTCTGAATTCTCTCTGCTATCTCAAACTATAAAAACGGCAAAAAGTTGGAAGACTAATGGTTGTGCTATACAAAACCTGTATTGATTTTGATTGGTCAAATAATTAATTTTGTGGTCAAATTTTAAATGATATAAATTTGACTGAAATGCACCATTTCATCCTCACAGCTGTAGTAATTTAATTTCTTATCTCTTATCTCTCTGCGGACTCTTTCTTCTCTGTTTATAACATAATTTGACCTCTGATCAATGTTTAATTTCCATTTATATATTTATTTGGTAAGTAACTGCAGATAAGTACAGTCAGTTGGTCATTATTGCAAAAAAAAACCCTTCTGCTGATCATCCTGTCGGATTTATTAGCAAATAATGACTGTCATGTACATCATCCCTTATATATAGGCTTGTAATCTGTTTTATCTATATCCATACCTCCATGTGAGAAAAGAGGGCTTGAAGGAGAAAAAAAAAAAACACGGGTGGACTACAGGTCATTGCTAGATATCTGACCGAATGTATAAGACAGCAAATTCGGTAGCTGTGCATCATGGGAGCAGGCACTTGAAGGAGCTGTGCGCTCATCCTTCATGCGCTGCTGACAGCAGCACTTTGGTCTGCATATGTTTCCCTTGCCCTGCCACACCAGGACGCTCCGTCAGTGTCCTACCCTCGGTGATTAAATATGTAGTTAATACAGCGCTATAAGAATATTGAATTACGCCACAGCCGCTGTGACCTTTTTTGAAATTACAGGGCCAATTGTGCGAGACGACCGCAGCACTTTATAACAGGTGCCTGCTGGAACGCAGCCTGAAGGAGAATACATTCACACCGCAGATGACCGATTTGTACTCACTGAACGCCACTGGAAAATGAAACTGCAACAAATATCATTGCAGTACTTTCCTGTTTATCACTATTTATTGCCATATCATTATAGTCCATGTATTTACACTACATAACTATAGCTCCCTCGTGGGCCTTTTACCCAAGACTGAAGAAAACGCAACTGCTACTGCCCTGATGTTTTTAGATAAGATTGCACCTGTATCGCCCATATGCACTCCAAGCGTTTTGTTTTGCACCCACAAGCAACCATTTTTAGCCCCTTCAAATGATGTTTGTCAATGTTCCTCTCCAGTTCCTGTTTTCACCCAAGCAAGCCATTTCCCCCAAGGGTTATGTAAACCAATCACCTCAAAGAAGAAGCCGAGTTTGTCCGATTTCATCCAAGCCATCATCTTCACTTGTTCAGCTACACCATTCACCTAAATGATGTGCAATTTAACCGGTAATGTCCGCTTTTGGCACACGGCGCAGGAAAGCTTTTTACCAATGAGACGGGTACAAATCACACAGCTGAGGGAACGCTTCTCGCAACGGCCCTCACCTCTGAAGAAGAGCAATTGAACATTACTTTGCACAGCACTTTACAAATTGCCTTGTAATTGTGTTTGTTTGGAAAACGTTGATTTCTGTGCCATATTTTCATTTCTCGCGAGTCGGAGACAGGGCCATTATTGAAACACACTGGAGTGGACCGGGGTTGATATAGACAAATATAAAGGGAACAAATAGAAAGTTCTACGAATGTCATTTAGCGCTGAAATACGAGGCGAGCGCCTCTGTAATTTAGTGAGGAAAAACATCTAATATAGAAGATATTTACAGGTTGGCAGGTTTATTAAGAAAGTTCTGTGTTTTGCACGTATACACTTTGTCCAAGGCGGAAATGACACGATAAAGCGACAGGCAATAAAAGCTATCTTTTCCATGTGAATCAAGACGTTTAGTTTAGTGAGTTCACCAAACAGATACACTATTTAGATGCTATTTAGATGCTTTCAGCTTAAAAAAGCATGTCATTATATTTATGTACACATTTGATATTCTATACAGATGAACAAATGGCAAAATAGCAGCTTATAATGCTTGAGTACAACAAAACATTTTACAGTTGAAGTCAAAAGTTTACATACACCTGTAGAATTGTTTTACCAAAATAACAGGGATCATACAAAATGCATGTTATTTTTTATTTAGTACTGAACTGAATAAGATATTTAACATAAAAGGGGTTTAAACATAGTCCACGAGAGAAAACAATAGTTGAATTTATAAAAAATTACCCTGGTCAAAAGTTTACATACACTTGATTCTTAATACTGTGTTGTTACCTGAATGATCCACAGCTGTTTCTTTCTTCTTTTTTTTTTTTTTTTTTAGTGATGGTTGTTCATGAGTCTTTTGTTTGTCCTAAACAGTTAAACTGCCCACTGTTCTTCAGAAAAATCCTTCAGGTTCTTTGGTTTTTCAGCATTTTTTGGTATTTGAACCCTTTCCAACAATGACTGCATGATTTTGAGATCCATCTTTTCACACTGAGGACAAATGAGGGACTCATATGCAACTATTACAGAAGGTTCAAACACTCACTGATGCTCCAGAAGGAAACACGATGCATTAAGAGTGAAAACTTTTGAATAGATTGAAGATTATGAACATTTTTCTAATTTTGCTTAGATATCATATATATACTTTTGTTTAATACAGAAGATACAAAAGATACTTACATGTTTCCCAGAAGACAAACAGTTAAATTTATCCTGATCTTCAAATTCAAAAAGTTAATTTCTTAATCTTTAATACATTGTGTTTTCTTCTGAAGCATCAGTGAGTGTTTAAACCTTCTGGATTCAAATACACAAAAATGCTTAAAAACCAAAGAATGTGTGGGACCTGAAGGATTTTTCTGAATAAAAGTGGGCAGTTTAACTGTTCACAACAAACAAGGGACTCGTGAACAACTATCTCTAAACAAAAAACACAGCTGTGGATCATTCAGGAAACAACACAGCATTAAGAATCAAGTGTATGGAAACTTTTGAACGGTGTCATTATTATAATTTTAACTATTATTTTCTCTTGTGGACTATATGTAAATGTCTTTATGTGAAATATCTTATTCAGTTCAGTACTAAATAAAAAATAACATGCATTTGGTAAAATAATTAACATTTTGCAGATTCTGCAAGGTGTATGTAAACTTTTGACTTCATCTGTAATCTTAAAGGGACTGTACGGTCTTACTAAATGGTATGGGCTCTGACTGACTAGATTAGGATTGTGTACTCTCTATGCCATGACTTAGATTTAGGGTTTTCAAATACCCACCTGTCTTGACAGGATTGAACCTTAAAATCAACCCAACACAGCTTTACGACAAGAACATGCAAATCAGGTGCAGGAAAGCAAGCTAATAGTGCTCGACTCATGTGCGGTAATCTCTCAGTGAGAGCCAGTGAGTTCACAGGCTTTCCTGTAATTGAGAAAAGGATGAAAAGATGAAGGAATATGAGCCGCCGTTACGTTTCTAAAGTGCTGACAGAACAAACATTTACAGCCCACACGCTGGAGTTATCTTGGGAAATCCTAATAATTTTCTAGATAATCAAGAAAGATGCCTCGTATGCGTTCTCTCCTGGAATTCAATTCCGTTTGTAATCGGCTGAGGAAATCTGAAGCGGAAAACATCTTTGTACAGATTCAGATTTAATAGAACATTGATAATATTGGATTATTTTCTCATACATACAAATGACACCAACTGGGAATGTATACATATAAATGACAATATCCAGCAGAATTCGATTTGTTGGTTAATATTTGTAAAACACAGAATCGAAATGGGAGTTTTGTTGCTTGTTAGTGTGTTAGCCTTGTGGATATTTACATGCTGTTGTATTCTTTAAAGTGAACAAAATTGTAATATACTACTGTTCAAAAGATTATTTGTAGTATTCAGCAAGGATGCAATAAATTGATTAAAAGTGGCAGGAAAGACTTTTGCATTGTTTTGCATTGTTATTTCAAATAAATGCAGTGCATTTGGACTTTCTATTCGTCAAAGAATATAAAAAATATAAAATAAGGTTTCCACAAAAATATTAAGCATGAAGAATAAATTGCATTTCAAAATATATTCAAATATAAAATAGTTTAAAATGTAATAATATTTCACAGTATTACTCAGCTTTTACTGCATTTTTGATCAAATTAATGCAGCCTTATCGAACAAAAGAAACTTCTGTCAAATATTTGAAAGATGCTGGATCTTTTGAGTTAAAATTCGGTTTGTATTTTACAAACAATCATTCATTCGTTTCATTGTTTTCTGTGTTTTTTTTTTGTTTTTTTTGCAAATCCATGACTTTTGAAATAATTGGTTATTGGTCTGCTTCACCTGTCTATGCTTATTTTTTTACTCCTTTGCAGTTTGGCCTGTCAAGCATTTGATGGAAATCATTTTTGGACGTGATAAAACACATATCAGCCAAAAGCAGCGGCCACTCACTCATCTCGCTGTGGAAGCTGATATTCAGCCATCACACAATTTTTCTCTCTTCCATCTCTCCATCGACATACACCCTGCGGACTCTCAGCGTCTCTGTCAGCTCCCAGCAAGCTCTCTGCCGAGCGATGATGGCTTATTTCTCGTAGCATTTGTTGTGTCTACTACAGTGACGTGCTCGTTAAATCCTGAAACTTGTTCGCCGCAAGTGTACTGTTTGTGATCGTTTTCGAAATTTCAAAGCAAAGTGACAAATTTCCTAGTTTAACATCTCGGCTTCGGCGAAACGGTCCTGCCAAGCCAGTCAGCGTGAGTCAGTTCCATATGTCTGTTGATAATATCTGAAAATACAGCACATATTGTTGATTTAAAAGCCTCAGACTCTGTCTGCCGTGGTTTATCTGTCATTGTTATTGGAGCTTTCAAAAATAATATATTTAAAAGGACGGTTCATCCAAAAATTACCTTTCTGTCATTATTTACTCACCCTTATGAGCTTTCAAGCTTCAAAAGGGACGCAGAAGTTTTATAAAAGTTGTTTATATGATTTGCGAACTGTTCTGAAGTCACAGTATTTTCATTTGTGAGTGAATTATTCCTTTGAAAGCAATGAAATTAGTTTTTTTTTTTGTTGTTCGTCTCTTTGTCTTCCATTAAACCTCTCTCGGTGCAAACAAAGGACGGACAGGTTAGACAGGACTCTCTACAGGCCTGTGATAGGAAATCCATGAGGCTACGTGCCAGGGTGGAAAATGAGATTCCCAGGTCTTTACCAGCCATTCGGCCTCATGTTTGAGAACATTTCCGCCTATTTATTTTGTGAGAGATGTAGGTGTCCGGTTTCTATCATCGCGGCTGATTTACTTTGTGTGTGTGGTCTGAGATTGCCGTAATTTGTGATTTTCTGAACAGGCTCGCATCTTTAGTGCCGCTCGCTGTTTCTCAGCATGCATTCATTCTTCTATGTGTCTGAAAGACTCCTGTGTAATGTGAGAGAGAGCGTGGAAAGGAAATGTAAGGAATTTTGTATTACCCTGATGCAAAGACCTGCATGAATTTCCATGCTTGTTTAGGCTGGTTATGATAGTTGGTGGACAAACCAAATATTCTGTGGTGTTTTGACTTTATTTCGTCTGTATTTTGAGTCTGTTTCAGTGGTTTCATGTGTACGCATTATGTATTTCTGATATGTATTGCATCACATATCAAATCGGAAAGGCATTTACTTTCAATAAGATGAAAAAATTAATCGAAAAAGTGGAAAATAACGTGCCTCACAGGTGTTTGTTGGTTAGGGTTGGGGAGGCATCCATTTAAAATTATAGCAATGACATTATGACACGATCGACCCAATCAGCCTTTTGCCCGAACTCGCTATTCTCCCTTTTCACATCACCTATCAGATCAGAAAGGCATTTATTTTCAATAAAATAAAGAAAGTAATCGAAAAGTAGAAAATAAAGTGCCTCACAAGTGTTTATCGGTTAGGGGGAGGGGTAGAAAGGGCTTTATTGCCCCAATAAGTCAGCATCCATTTAATAATTGTAATAAAAATGATTGAGTATCAATGACATTTTGACACAATTGACCCGAGTTCGATTCCAGCTTTTGCCAAACTTGTTTTTCTCCCTTTTCACATCACATATCAGATCAGAAAGGCATTTATCTTCAATAAAAGGTAGAAAATCAAAAAAGTGTAAAACAAAGTGCCTCATGTTTATCAGTTATAACTAGGGGAAAGAAGGGATTTATTGTCTAAATAAGGCAGCATCCATTTAATAATTGTAAAAAAAATTATAGAGTAGCAATGACATTGACACAATCGACCCGAGTTCAAATCTGAGTTCGAAAGCCTTTTGCCAAACTTGTTCTTCGAGCTTTTCACATCATCAGATTGGAAAGGCATTTATTTTCAATTAAATGAAGAGTGCAAAATAAAGTGAACCACAGGTGTTTATCGGTTAGGGGTAGGGAGAGCTTTATTATTCCGATATGGCAGCACAAAAATAGCTAATTCTAACAGAATGTGCTATTTTCAAGTACAAGTTGTCATTCTTTTTTTTTTTCAGAAAACAAATGTGTTTCAAAGTACAGTTATTGACCATAAATGTTGTCTGGTTGAATTTGTAAACAGAATTTAAATAGATAAAAAAAAAAAAAAAGGGAACACCTTTTAAGATTTTTATTTAGAAAAAAAGCAAAATCATGATCGAAATAATCCAACACTTCTTACATCAAAAGTCAACTTTATTCCATAAATACAAGGAATTTTGGGTTGCACAGTTTTCTTTTAGGAGGCTTGGCTAGGCTTTTGTTCATACACGCACACATTTACACATGCAAACACATGCATACACCCATACAATTACATGCACTGACTCATTATAGCGATGCACGCACCACATGTGAAAAACTGTCACTCAAGTCTCATCAAAAATCATCCCAGTCACCTCTTGTGTTGTTTACTGTTCCTTTTCCATGTTTTTGTTTGTTTTGTTTATAAATTTATGCAATTTAAACGTCTGCGTTTCCTATCTCTTCATTCAAATTCATCCTTCCCGCTCTCCCGGAAATCCCAGAAATTACCGTAATAAGCCATAAATTGCCGCACGTTGTTTTCTGTCAGGAGCAATGAATTATGTTGATAGTGCAAACAGCTGAGGAGTTATGGTAACATGAATATAGCTTGGTCAGATGCGTCAGCACCAACACAACCAGTGTAAAAGGATTAAATTGTGATCTTTTCTTACTAGTTAACTTCAGGTTTTTGAGTTTGACCTAAAGAAAATCTTGTATTTAGTTTATTTGTTTATTTTTTATTTTGTGTTTATGTTACTCTTGAATTATTCCAACTCAGTTTTTGCTGCGAAGACAGCATTAGATGCTGACATGGCATTAAAAATAAATAACTACTACTATTGACATCCACTTTTCTCCTTCACTGCAGCGGAGAGTGGCAAGAAAAAATTACAATGAGAATCCTAAGAGTTTGAAAACGCACATAATGTTGTTTTCTTTTCTTTGTGGAAGCCTAAATTGCTCTTCTAATCTCTTCTTTGAGACAGTTATTATCTTAGGATCGTTTGAGTGAAATAGTTTGTCCATGTAAAGTGTTTCGTGGCGCTCAGACTTTCTTAATTATTGGTTTTATTGACTTAGCACCGAGTGTGGTCACGTGAACGCGCAGTTATGGAGTTTTGAATCTTTTCCCATTAGCTGATGAGTGAAGCGCATTGATCCCTCTGCGAGGGGATTCATGAATATGTAGTGTTATTCTAGCGTGGCCTCTTTCTTAAGTGCGACATTTAGCGCTGCTTTTCAAAGAATTGAATGATGCCAGTTTCCATTTCTATCCGTCTTTCTCCTCCTCTCCCGGGTGAGATATTAAAGATGATCTCCGATTTGGCAGCTCTCTTCCTTTTTAAAAGAGGAGCTATTTCAATCCTTTCATTTGTCAATCACAGCTCCGCCACGTCCGGGCCAGGAAATAATTGTCCGCGTCTCTCCTCTTCCCTGGAGTGGCCGAGCGCTTTTGCATGAGAAAGGAGACGAGCCGAGGAGGAGGAGGAAAGGAGAGGTGAGGCTGGAATAGATGCGCGGCTGCATTGTTTTCATCGCTAGAGTTTTGTTTACCATGCCAGGAGAGTCTCGGTCCGCCGAGGCAATCAGCGAGAGTGTCTTCTTACATTTACGGGAGGCTTTCTGTGTGCCATGCTGAAGCTTCTCTCACTTCAACACATTAGCTGTTAAATTTCACCTCGTGTCTTAGCTGCTACTCGGTTTCGTGTTGTTATTGGCTGGATATAGATGAATTTTAGTGGACTAGTGTAACTCTGTGAACACCATAATGCCATATTTTGATAAATGTCAGTATTCATGTAATTAAAAGCATTGTTCACCCAAAAATTACAATTTTTCCTTGTCCTTTCCTCAAGTTATTCCAAACCTCTATGAGTTTCTTTCTTTTGTTGAACATCATTATATTATGATGAATGTTGGTAGATGGTAGAAGACTGGAGTAATGATGCTGAAAAATCGGCTTTGCATCACATAAATAAATTATATGTTAAAATATATTAAAATTGGAAAAATATATTTTAAATTGTAATAATATTTCACAGTTTTCCTATTTGTACTGTATTTTTAATCAAACAAATGCAGCCTTGGTGAGCAGAAGAGTCAGTAATATTCAAAAGTATTAAGAAGTCTAGCTATTCATTAAATAATCCTGAAAAAAGGTTTTCACAAAAATATGAAGGAATAGGAATGTGAATTAACTGTTTTCACGAATAAAATATATGTAGGTTAGAGGCAAAAATATATGGTACTATTTTCATATTTATGAGGAAAAATGTGTACTTTTATTTGCCAATTTGCAATGTTGCCAAAGATTTTTATAATTTAACTCTCTATTCATTTATTTTATTTTATTTTATTTTATTTTATTTTATTAAGTATACTTTTACTTGCAATCTTACAAAAGATTTTAAATAAAATTTTAAATAATTGTTGTTTATTTGAACTAGCTGTTCACTAAATATTCCAGAAAAAAAAAAATGTAGCACAGTTTCCACAAAAATATGAAGGAATATGAGTATGAATTAACAATTTTCACAAATAACATGTATTTTTTTTTTTTTTTTAATCCTAAACCAGCATATTAGAATGATTTCTGAAGGATCATGTGGCACAGAAGACTGGAGTAATGATGCTGAAAAATCAGCTTTGCATCACATGAATGAATTACATGTTAAAATAAATTAAAATAAAAAAAAAATATTTTAAATTGTAATAATATTTCACAATTTTCCTACTTTTATTGTATTTTTAATAAAACAAATGCAGCCTTGGTGAGCAAAAGAGTCAGTAATATGCCAGGTGCCAGTAAGATTTTATTTTATTTTATTTTATTTTAGAAAAAAAAAATAAAATACATTTATTTGGCAATTTGCAATGTTACAAAATGTTTTAAATTATTTTTTTTAAATAAGTGTTGTTTATTTGAACTAGCTATTCACTAAATATTCCTGAAAAAATGAATATGAATTAACTATTTCCACAATTTTTTTTCTTTTTCCCCCTAAATCAGCATATTTCTGAAGGATCATGTGGCACAGAAGACTGGCCTAATGATGCTGAAAAATCATCATTGCATCACAGAAATAAATTATATGTTAAAATATATTAAAATAAAAAATACATATTTTAAATTGTAATAATATTTCACAATTTTCCTATTTTTTACTGTATTTTTGATCAAACAAATGCAGCCTTGCTGAGCAGAAGAGTCAGTAATATAAAAAAAAATATTAAGAAATCTTGTAAACCTGGTTACAAAAATACTAATGGGTATCAAAATGTTCAAATTCCACTTTTAAATGTAACTTTTAAAACCAAGTACATATTCACCGTCACAGAGATTGAACTCAAAGTTAACTATAATTCTGTGATTAGTTCCAGATGGAGATGTTTGAAGCTTGATTTAAGGTAAAGGTGCTGAATAAGTTGTTTAAAAAGTCTCCAGCTCAAGTTTCAAGTGTTTACCACACAGATTGTAAGTGCTAACGTGTCATTCTTGACGGATGCGCACTGCCTTTCCCTCCCGCAGCATCCTTTTATAATTCCACACCAGTACACGCAGCTGTTTCTAAACACACAAACATGTTGGATTAATCAGTGCTCTTATATTCATAAGCACTTTTAATTCTATACCCGCACGTATCCCGAAGAGTCTGACTGAGTATGTGTGCGTAATGCTAAGCACCTGTACACTCGCTATGAAATATTGATGTGCATTGTGTTTGTATCTGTTTAATGAGCAGCTCAGGGGTTTGTTTAGTAGCCTGAAGGCTGGATGCTGTACTCATGAACAGAACTCCTTCCCCATCAGCCCTCATCTCTTCTGATCCGCTCTTAGAGTTAATCTAGAGGGTTTGCAGCTTTATGAGTCATGAGACTCGAGGAAGCTCTCCGGACCCCTGCTGATGGCTGCCGGCTCTCTGCTTTTCCCCCTAAACGCTGTGCCGCCGCTTCATATCGGCCTCTGTTTATTTCCTACATAACGTGACTGATATTGTGGCGTTCGGAGGCACAGGTTCATAATGTCTTTTAGGAAATGAAAAATAGAGAGTGTATTATCCGGCTTTATCAGCGCTGCGCTGTTGCCTGGCCTTGATCCAACTTATCTCCGCCTGAGGTTACGTTTTGCGACGTTTTCCGGGAAAACTCTGGGAGAATTTATTTGAAATTCTTACACATTTTTAGTAGGCCGCTATATCTAAAGCTCTGTGGAAGTCATAATAGGATTGCTGTTTTTAAGTTCGCTTTAAGGATGTTTTATGTCCGAGGCGTTGGTTTCTTTAGATTAAATGATGGCTTAATTAGCATTGGCTTCATCATTCATTTGAGCTGCTTTTTAAAAGGTTTTATTGGGCAAACAACATGCAAGTAGCATGTTAACCATGCTAGAAACATGCTAGCAACTTGTTAATCATGTTAGAAACATGCTAGCAAACTTGTTAATCATGTTAGAAACATGCTAATCGTGGTAGAGACATGCTAGCAACTTGCTAATCATGCAAACAACATGCAAGTAACATGTTAATCATGCTAGAAACATGCTAATCATGTTAAAAACATGCTAGCAACTTGTTAATCATGTTAGAAACATGCTAGTAACATGCTAATCATTGTAGAAACATGCTAGCAACTTGCTAATCATGCAAACAACATGCAAGTAGCATGTTAATCATGCTAGAAACATGGTAGCGACTTGTTTATCATGCTAGTAACATGTTAATCATGGTAGAAACATGCTAACACACCAATCATGCTAACAACATATTAGTAACTTGCTAATCATGCTAGAAACATGCCAGTAACATGCCTATCATGCTAACAACATGCTAGTAACTTGCTAATCATGCTAGCAACATGCTAGTAACTTGGTAATCATGCTAGAAACTTGTTAGTAACACACCTATCATGCTAACAACATGCTAGCAACATGTTAATCATGCTAGCAACTTGCTAATCATGTTTGAAACATGCTACCGACTTGCTAATCATGCTAGAAACAAGCTAGTAACATGCTAATCATGCTAGAATCATGTTAGCAACATGCTAGTAACTTGTTAGTCATGCTAAAAACATGCTAGCAACTTATTAATCATGCTAGAAACATGCTAGTAACATTACGATTATGCTAACAACATGCTAGTAACTTGCTAATCATGCTAGGATCATGCTAGCAACATGCTAGTAACTTGCTAATCATTCTAGAAACATGCTAACACACCAATCATGCTAACAACATGCTAGTATCTTGCTAATCATGTTAGAAACATGCCAGCAACATGCCTATCATGTTAACATGTTAGTAACTTGCTAATCATGCTAGAATCATGCTAGCAACATGCTAGTAACTTGCTAATCATGCTAGAAACATGCTAGCAACATGCTAGTAACTTGCTAATCATGCTAGAAACTTGTTAGTAACATGCCTATCATGCTAACAGCATGCTAGCAACATGTTAATCATGCTAGAAACATGCTAGCAACTTGCTAATCATGTTAGAAACATGCTACCAACTTGTTAATAATGCTAGAAACAAGCTAGTAACATGCTAGAATCATGTTAGCAACATGCTAGTAACTTGTTAGTCATGCTAAAAACATGCTAGCAACCTGTTAATCTGTTAATCGTGTTAGAATCATGCTAGCAACTTGTTAATCATGTTAGAAACATGCTAGTTACATGTTAATCATGGTAGAAACATGCTAGCAACTTGCTAATCATGCAAACAACATGCAAGTAACATGTTAATCATGCTAGAAATATGCTAGTAACATGCAAATCATGTTAGAAACATGCCAGCAACTTGTTAATCATGTTCAAAACATACTAGTCACATGCTAATCATAGTAGAAACATGCTAGCAACTTGCTAATCATGCAAACAACATGCAAGTAGCATGTTAATCATGCTAGAGACATGGTAGTGACTTGTTAATCATGTTAGAAACATGCTAGTAACATGTTAATCATGCTAGAAACATGCTAGTAACATGCTAATCATGTTAGAAACATGCTACCAACTTGCTAATCATGCTAGAAACAAGCTAGTAACATGCTAGAATCATGTTAGCAACATGCTAGTAACTTGTTAGTCATGCTAAAAACATGCTAGCAATCTGTTAATCATGTTAGAAAAATGTTAGCAACTTGTTAATCATGTTAGAAACATGTAAAGTAGAAACAAAGTAAAGTGTAAATGCAATCGTCATTTTGTTGGCGTCCTCTGCTTGCATTTGTTATAATGTGAAATGTACATTATCTCTGTATTTTAACTATATTTTTAACAGTTTTGTTCAATAAAACCATATGATTAATTGCTTTTGATACTTTATCTGAACTAATTATTATTGCCTCATTGCTATTTTATATGTATTTTAAGTCATTTTTTGTGCTGGGCAGTGATTAATTGCGAGTAATCACTCAAAATAAATGTGTAATGTATAAAGACACACACATACAGTATATATTTTTAAATATTTACATGTATATATTTAATATATGAATAACATTTTTCTTAAATATATACATGTATGTGTGTGTATTTATATATACATCTTTAATGTACACATGCACTTATGTACAAAAAATCTTTTATTTTGGATGTGGTTAATCGTTGCCCATCATTAGTCATTTCAAAAGGCTATTATTCACTTAGGTCTATTTTTCTTATAATTGTTATAATTATCCAATTACTCAGTGAATCGACAGAATAATCAACCGATTACTCGATTACCAAAATAATCATTAGTAACAGCCCTAATGCTGTAATAGTATATAAATAATACCAAATAACAGCATATGAAAATGCATCAAAGAATATTAGTTATTAGATCTGGAAGCTTTGGAACAAAGAGTTATGTTAATGTGAAAATTATTTATATTAACCTTTGTCAGTGTTGAATGTCCCTTAGTGGTGACACTATTTCCACCCACACAATTTTACTACTAATAAAGGTTTTTTCAAAGGCACTTCCAGTAGTTACCAAGGAAACAGTAGTCTCAGGGAAGCGCTTGAGATGAAATGAGACATGTGATGTGTCAAGAAAACAAAGATAAATCTAGGTAAATATCAACTGCACTGATTATTTTTCATAGAATGTCAAGAGCAGTCATGCTTTTAGTTTTTTCCACATTAAGCAAAAGTATTTAATTGTGTTTATTTAGGATGCTTTGAAAAGCTAGATATTAAATGAATCTCAGGAAGACAAAGGAATTGTGTCCATTTTATTCTAGAAAATGTCATTAAGATTTCCATAGTAGAATGAATGGTGAAATATAGAGATATATGTATGATGTAAGTGTTGGTTATGACCAGGGTGCGATTTGTTTATGCATCCTCTGGTGGGGATAAAAACATCCCGTGAACCCGTGAAGCCCGGTTCTGAATGAAATGATTCACGAGTCCGGTTCTGAATCAAATGATTCGCCATACACACTTTGAAGTCTCTTTTTGAATCAAATGATTTGTGATACGCACTTTAAAGTCCCTTTCTGAATCAAATGATTCGCCATACGCGCTTTTAAAATCCCATTTTTGAATCAAATGATTCACCATATGTGCTTTGAAATCCCATTTTTGAATCAAATGATTTGTGATTCGCACTTTAAAGTCCCTTTCTGAATCAAATGCTTCACCATACGCACTTTAAAGCCCAGTTCTGAATCAAATGATTCGCAATACGCACTTTGAAGTTCCGTTTTGAAAAATTATTAGAGATACGCACTTTAAAGTCCCGTTCTGAATCAAATGATTCGCCATACGTGCTTTAAAGTCCCGTTCTGAATCAGATGATTCACGAGTCCGGTTCTGAATCAAATGATTCACCATACGTGCTTTGAAGTCCCTTTTTGAATCAAATGATATATAGCAAGTGACATACACACTTTAAAGCCTGGTTCTGAATCAAATGATTCGCCATACGCACTTTGAAGTCCCTTTTTGAATCAAATGATTTGTGATACACACTTTAAAGTCCCTTTCTGAATCAAATCATTCGCCATACACGCTTTAAAGTCCCTTTCTGAATCAAATCATTCGCCATACACGCTTTGAAGTCCCTTTTTGAATCAAATGATTTGACATATGCACTTTGAAGTCCCACTTTGAAAAATTGTTAGAGATACGCACTTTAAAGTCCGTTTTGGAATCAAATGATTTGCGAGTCCGGTTCTGAATCAAATGATTCGCCATACGTGCTTTAAAGTCCCATTTTGAATCAAATGATTCACAAAGCATGCTTTGATATCCCATTCTGAATCAAATGATTCACAATATGTGCTTTAAAGTCCCTTTCTGAATAAAATTATTCGCCATACGCGCTTTGAAGTCCCTTTTTGAATCAAATGATTCGACATATGCACTTTGAAGTCCCATTTTGAAAAATTATTCGAGATACGCACATTAAAGTCCGGTTCTGAATCAAATGATTCATCATACATGCTTTAAAGTCCCGTTCTGAATCAAATGATTCGCAATCCGATTGGAGCACTTCGAAACAGTGAATCATTTTGCGACGCAGTGGTTTACTGATTCAGAGTTTCAAAAAGCTCCGATGATAGGCTACTGATTTTTGCTCACTTGCTCTATATCATTTATTGGTTGTTTGAAATGAAATCGTTACAATTAATAGGCCTAATTTACAATGTTTTTATTCAATTGTGATCATGTTAGACACAGTTTCCATCGTATAAAAAACATTTCATGACATGACACTTATTATCTGATACTTGCCTAAAAAGATGGGTATATAATGTGCACAGATTAACAGACATTACAGTAACATTACGTTACTTAAGATATAGCCTTACTGGAGTTGACCTGCCTATGGAGAGAGAAAAAAGCTGCTTTTTCACAAATCGCACCCTGGTTATGACAATGTCCACCGTTTGACGTTGTTGGTGGGCGAAGTAAATATAAAGCAGTGTGAAATGTGTGTTTTAAGAGCATTTTCTCACACATTTTCTGCCACTTAGTCTTCTCTTCTCCCTCAGCTGCTCCATTTGAACAACGGTATGTGTTTTGCTCTAAATGAATCTTATTGTAATCATTGTTGTCATCGCTTCCGTGGCGTCTCGGGACTCACATTGCCGTCTGAAAGATTATCTTGATTTGCAGTCGTACCTCAGCCGGCGTAGTCGCCCGCAGAATCTTTAATTAAAGAAGATGTTCCCAATGCACCGAACACAAGTTTGCTTGATCAATGACTCAAGTACAAGCACATTAAAATGCAGGGAGAAAACACATTTTCTCTATCTCACCTCGTATCTATATCTCATTTGTTGTCTTATTGTCTCTCGCTCTCTCACTCTCACAAATGCTCACAAGTAACCACAGATGCTCTGGAGCACAATTCAGCCAACCAAGCAAACAGAAATTTCTCTTATTGACAATTTTGTCCAATGTGGTTTAATAGACATCATATTTTAATTGATGGAAGCTTGTGTGATGACACTTTAAGATACTTTAATTACAGTTGAAGTCAAAAGTTTTGCAGAATCTGCAAAATGTAATTGTTTTTGCCAGAATAAGAGGGATCATACAAAATGCATGCTATTTTTTTATTTAGTACTGACCAGAAAAAGATATTTCACATAAAAGATGTTTACATATAGCCCACAAGAGAAAATAATAGTTGAATTTATAAAAATGACCCTGTTCAAAAGTTTACATACACTTGATTCTTAATACTGTGCTGTTACCTGAATGATCTACAGCTGTTTTTTGTTTGTTTGTTTGTTTGTTTAGTGATTGTTTATGAGTCCCTTGTTTGTCCTGAACAGATAAACTGCCCACTGTTCATCAGAAAATTCCTTCAGGTCCCACAAATTCGTTGGTTTTTCATCAAATTGATTTTTGTGTATGAACCCTTTTTGACAATGACTGTATGATTTTGAGATCCATCTTTTCACACTGAGATCAACTGAGGGACTCATATGCAACTATTACAGAAGGTTCAAACACTCACTGATGCTCCAGAAGAAAACATGATGCATTAAGAGCTGGGGGTGAAAACATTTGAAAAAAATGTTTACGAATGTGTACATTTCTTATTTTGCCTAAATATCTTTTTTTTTTTATTTAGTACTGCCCCACAGAAGATACATGCATGTTTCCCAAGACAAAATAAGTTAAATTTACCCTGATCTTCAAATTCAAAAAAAATTCACCCCCCGGCTCTTAATGCATCATGTTTCCTTCTGGAGCATCAGTGAGTGTTTGAACCTTCTGTAATAGTTGCATATGAGTCTCTCAGTTGTCCTCAGTGTGAAAAGATGGATCTTAAAATCACAGTTTTCTTTTAAATAATTGTTTTTGCATTTCGTGAATAAAAATATGCCTAATCTGGATTAACTACTTGTATTACAAATAATGGTTCCTCTGACTGAAAACACAAACAAGCCATTGAGATCTCATACATAAACACTAAGGTATATTTTTAGCTCTATATCGACCAGCCTTACTACAGAGCCCTCTTATAACACACTTCTTCATTTGAACTTCAGGACGACATTGGCTTTATAGCAGATAGATGCACTAACAGTGAAGACGCAGTGCTGACAGAGACAAAACACAGCTGAAATGTTATTGGCCCGCATCCTGAATCAGAAGGTCTGAAGGATGTTGAGGATGGGAACTCCACACATCAGAGAGATGAGATTCAGCAGAGTTTAGACGCCACCATACTACTGCAATTATTTTTGAGATATGGCTTTTTTGTGCATGCCAAACACACACGTGCATGTCAGGACGTTTATTTTATTGTGTGCCATCTTTACTAAACAGTAAAAACACCCATTTGCATACAAACACACACAGACAGCTCATATACTTACACATATTTGACTGCATTTTTATGTTTATGCTAATATTTTTTTAACCATAAGGTCTAGAAGGAAAAATGGACACCAAAATGTAAAAATTCGTAAGGTCACGTTTTTACCCCCGCTATTTTCAATTGTAAAAAAAAAAAATACTTTTTTTGGTTTTGCCATTCAAACTCCTCCTAGACTGTTGGCCCGATTTTTACTAAATTTAACTTTAAATTTGATGGAAAAATACATTAAAAACTGGAAAACTGTCAAATATTATTCCCATTTAAAATACCTTATTCTATTATAATATTTTTTTTAAATGTAATTTATTTTTGTGATGCAAAACTGAATTTACATTAGCCATTATTACAGTCTTTTAGTGTCACATGATCCTTCAGAAATCATTCTAATATGCTGATTTGCTGCTCAAGAAACATTTATTATTAATAATGTTGAAAACTTCATATTTTTGTAGAAGCTGTTTATGAATAATAAAATTATTATTTTTTTGTAAGTTGTGTTGCTTAGCTCATCAATCTGCAGGGCTTGTCGGGTTGAATATGAGTGACGCTTGTGACTTTCAGGCAGTAAATATGGCATGTGATATGTGTGTGTGTGTGTGTGTGTGTGTATGTGTGAAGTGTCACACGTGTGTCAGTATCAGACAGGCTCCTCATGCTTCTATCTGTCCTTCACATTAATGTCACGCTGTCATCTCACTGATGGGCCGCAGTCACACACACACACACACACACACACACACACACACACACACACACGCACAGACAGAGAGATAGAGAGATAACACAGGTCATCCGTTCGTCCCTGTGAGCCACACAATGTGACCGGTGCTTTCACAACTTCTGCCTATTATTGTTGTTTCTGTGGATCTGTGATTTACGTCACTGATTGAAAAGATTGTGAGAAGGTTTTATGTGTTTATATGGTAACTGTGTGGCAAGGCTGGCTCACTGTCTTATTATAGTATCAATAGCTATACAAATTTGTGAATTTTAATTTATTATTAGCTCTTTAGTTAACTGTTATAACTTTGTTGTTTACACAGGTGTTCTCAGAAGCTCTGGGCTATCACTAGATGGTTCATAATGAACAAGCAGATCAGAACAAGACAGATTTTACACTGTTGGGGGCCATTTTCATGCTCTCCCATGTAGCTGTGTGTATGGCTTCCTTTACAGCATGACAGGCGAATTAGTTCACATTTGTTAACCGATATAATGATTGATTCTGCTGAAATAGCGTCTGACTGAGCTGATGGTTTGAATGTTGGTTCACTAATGAGGCAGACAATCTTTAGAGCGACTCTATGATGAGTAATGTTCAAAAAAACACGCTCTACTGAGGGTCTCTCAGCACAGGACTTCAACCTACACTTTGAAAACCCTTTCTGTATATTGCACCAAATGCCCAGATAATGCATGTTTACGTGTTTAGATATGTGTAGACCCTACTGAAAGGACCAGCATTTGTGGTGTTGAGTATGTTGGAATAGAGTATGAAACACTGATGTCCTTTATAAAGGAATGTAAACAAACCTTTGGTAATTCTTTTTGTGAGAGACTGTGTTGGTTGATTAGTTTCACCTGCTGAGTTTTGCTGTTCAGCTAACCATTATTGCTGGTCTGTACAGACACTCTTACTTATGCACACTCAAATATACAAGCTTGGGAACATGCACATACACTGCATGCATTATAAATATGCAAACATGTGTACACACTCACAAATGCATGCACACACACTTCACAAGCTCAAGTACACATAAATATGTTGCACAATTACATGCACACAAAGGATATTGGATTTTCAGATTTGTTTTTATTTAATAATATTGTCAAGATTACTTTATAAATCAGTTTATCTTTAGTTTCTGCAGTTGTTGTCATAGTTGGTGTTTTTTTAGGGCAAATTTATTTTGCATTTTTATGTATTTAAATATATGTTAGAATTAGTTTTAATTTTAGTGTTTATAGCTGAATCAGTTGAAGTTTTAACCAATGACATTTATTTATTTATTTATTTATTTATTTAAATACATGTACCTAAACATTTAAATGTAAAAAATATTTTTGTAACTAAATTTTAATTATTTTAATATTCTAAGTATTTTTGTTTTTTAGATAAAAACATATTTTTTATTAATAATTAATTAATTTAAAGCACCAAAGGTGTGATGACACCTATTCTATCCATTGGCGTTCTTCTTCTTCTTATTATTATTATTCCACTCTGGAACTGTTTGCGGAAAAGTTCTGAAATTTGGCACATAGATAGAAGACAGTCTCAACATTAATCACAGCAAGTTTGGAGTCTCAAACTCTCTAGCGCCCATCAATTGTCCAAAGTTTTACTCATGTTTATGCTAATAACTTTTGAACCATATGGTCTAGAAGGAAAAATGGACACCAAAATGTAAAAATTCATAAGGTCACGTTTTTTTGTTTTTTTTTAAATAGTTAAAAAAAAAACGACTTTTTGGAACTCGTCCTAGAATGTTTGTTTGATTTTCACCAAAATTGGCTCAGATCATCTTCAGACCATGCTGGCAAAAAGTTATAGAATTCAAGTTGATTAGTCAAACGGTTACTCAAATAACATGGAACGGATTTGACGAAAAGCACGCAAAAATGGACTTGAGACTATATCTCTGCAACAGTTTGGCATATTGAGAACTTGGTGTGTGTTTTAATAACCATGACCTGAGGTTACCTTCACAGTTTTGATGTAGTGCCACCCAGTGGTCTTTGCTTATAACTTCTGAATGGTTTTACCATTCTAACTCCTCCTAGCCGTTGGTCCAATTTTCACTAAATTTGACTCTGATCATGTTCAGACCATGCTGGCAAAAAATGAAGGATTTTGTGTCGATATACAAAATGGTTATTGTTTAACGTATTAACAAATATTCTGGAATGATACCAAATGGTGTCTGAGGCTGTATCTCTTCAAAACTTTGACATATTGACACCAAACTTTGTACGTGCCATTGCCACCTCGCACTGACCATGCCACATCAATTTGGTAACAGCGCCACCTATTGGTCTTTTGATTGCATTAGCCTATTTTAATTAAACTAATCTCAAAATATTCCTTTGGTCATGCTGAGAACGTAGATACCAGGTTTGCCATAGTTGGCAGAACTTCCTGTCCCCCATTTTGATTAATGTTGAAAAACTACTCCTCCTAGACTGTTCATCTGATTTTCACCAAAATCGAGTCAGATCATCTTCACACTGTGCTGATTTTGTGTTGATAGACAACTGCTTTTGTATAGCACCAGAACATATTTAAGGCACGATGCCAGATTATGTCTGAGGCTGTATCTCTGCAAAGCTTGGACATAATGACACCAAACTTTGGGTGTGCCATTGTCACCTCACACAGAATAAACCACATCAAATTTATAACAGTGCCACCTATTAGTAAAAAGTAATATCAATATTACAACAGGTTTTATTTATGATTTTTCAGACATTGTGACTAAAATCATCCAAAAATGGCTTTAATTACTCATTGTTGCAGTTGGTTTGATGCTTGATGCCATGCTTAGCTCCTCATTTTGCCTCTGTTGTGCTTGGCCCAATAATTGCTGCTTGCAGCTGTATTTGTTTTTGATTTTAGTTTCCTTTTTACCTGATGCTGCTGTATTTTTATGTAAGGGAAAATATATGTAATGGAAAATATCTCCAATCTGTTTTTACAGATATAACCAAATAAGGTGTCCTGAAATCTCTCTCTCTCTCTCTCTCTCTCTCTCTCTCTCTCTCTCTCTCTGTAGCAGTGCTAAACTTTGTGAACTAAAACTTTGATGCACTTTCTAACTGTGAATCATTTCGCAAGTTCACAGGAAAGGATATATATGAGACGTTGGTAGCTGAAAACACAACTTTGTTGTGTATACATTTACATTACATTACATTTAGGCATTTGGCAGACGCTTTTTTCCAAAGCGACATACAGTTGGGAGAACATAGAGCGATTCTTCTTAAGGAGACAAACAGACACAGGCAGTGCTATGTGTATGTTGGTTTTGGCATGAATCTCTGATTCAGCAGCATTTTTGTAGGGCAGGGTTTTAGAAAAAGTATTGTGTGTAATTTAATACCTCAATCTGGTAGAACTCCCAAAATGTCTAATATTAAACATAATATTACGCACACATGCAGACTGCATACAGGTTGTGGTATGTTATCAATGTATGAATGCTCATCACACTCACAGACGCCCTTTCCGTCCTCCTGGTGTTGCTGCGGTATCAGATGAACTGTGGGAGGGTCAGCCATTGATTGGCCCGGTGAATCTTTCAGCCCAAGCGGAGCTTCGATCTGTATGGATTGTGGGTAGGCTGTGTGGATGGTGGGATGGGGGGTGTCTTATCGGGTGAAGAGTTACGGTCTTTTGTGTTTCTGATCATTAATCACACTGTCACCAGGGTGTCATCCTGTCCCGCTCTCCACACACACATAAACACACACACAGGTGTTATCCAGCAAAACTTGCACCAGCACTTTCTCTTTGGCAGAACATCTCTCTGTCCTTTTTGGCAGACCACACACATAAGCCTTGTGTAATCACTTCATCTGTCCTTGGTGTAGATCAGATAGTAAACAGAGGAGGACCGGCCCGCCCTGTAGCAAAATGACAACTCTGAGTGGATGCCACTTAATGCTGTCTGCAACAAAAAATATATATTATAGGGGCAGATGGACTTAAAGGGACAGTGCACCCTAAAATAAATTTAAATTGTGTCATTGTTTACTTATTTACATGTTGTGTGACTGACATTCTTTTGTGAAGTGACGAATGCAGAAGCGCAAAGGAGAGAGCAAAACAAAACACTGATCTCAAATTAGACACACAAAATGAGGATTTGTAACTGAGGATTTAAATTTAAGACAAAAGAAGACTGTAAACAAAACGTAAATTGCTGAAAAATCCAGTTTTCTCATGAACGTGTGTACGACTGTTAGTGGAAGCTTACAGTTTATAAAGTTTTAAATTTGGATATTTATTTTACACAAATAAAAGGCCTTTATTAACCTTCCGGAGCCACGTGGAGTACTTTTATAATGGATGGATGCACTTTATTTTGATTCAAAATCTCAATACCCATTCACTGCCATTATAAAGCCTGGACTTTTTTTTTTATGTAACTCTGACTGTGTGCGTCTGACAAAATGAAGTCATATACACCTAAGATAGCTTGAGAGTGAGTAAATGGGGTATTTTTAATTTTGGGATGAACTACTTCTTTAAGAGCAAATTCATGCAACCACTCATTGTGGTGGTGGGAGTGACTTATTGGTCTTTTACTGTGTAATATTGCACTCCTGCGGTCCTGTGACCAGCGTATCATGCTTTAATTGGAACTGCAAACTAACGTGGCATTTTGAGGCATCGTGCATTTTTAGATAGGTTTTTGTCTCTTAGTACGTGTGTGAGTGTTTGTGTGTGTGTAGGCCTCCGCAGCTGTTGTGAGGTTAAGGGCAGCCCATCTTCACCCTGATGGAGAAAACGCTGACGGCGCACGTGTCACGGAGTCAAGGTTACACGTCTGTGCGTGTGCTGGCATCACCTGTTTCTCAAGAAGAGCATTATTTATTTATACCGCCTATTTATTTGTCTAATAGGTTTTTATTCCTCTCTGACGACGCTGTGATCGTCTGGAATCCCTCAGAGACTCTGAGATCAATAAGTAGACAGAAGACAAAGACAAGGGCTGTGTGACACATGTCTTAACTCAGCACAGATGTGTATGTGTGTGTGCAAAAACTGTTTTTTCACATAACCGTTGTTTAGTTTTTGCTTTTACCCAGGAGAAATTGGATTGCGAAGATGTTGCTCTCTTATAACTCCGAAAACTTGATTGAGAGTTCTCAGTTTTGTTTCTTTTAAGTATTGACTTAAAGGGATATGTTGCTCAAAAATCGTTTACTCTGATTGTTGTTGTTCCAAACCTGTATTGAGTTTCTCCTGTAGAGCATGAAGAAGATATTTTGAAGGCCACTTCAAAAGTTTTTGTCCATTCATTAAAAACAAGTGGGATCCGACATATAAATTCTTCATACAGTGAACTACCAGTAAAATTGATCAAAATTTGGGACCAAAAATTATTCAGACACTTTGACCTGACCATGTTTTGGTTAAGTGTTGTTTCTTTAATTGGTAATGCAACCTTTTTACACCACAGACTGAACAAAATTAAGCATTGCTTGGTAATTGGTCAACAAAGTATTGATAGTTGTGTAAATATTGTCATACTAACAGTTGTCTGAATTTTTGGTTGATAGTAATCTGCCGAAAAGCATGCAAAAATAGACTTCTCTGCAACGGTTTGGCATACTGAGACCAAACTTGGTGTGTGTTTTAACAACTATGACGTCAGGTTACCTTCACAGTTTTGATGTAGCACCACCTAGTGGTCAGGGAACATGAAAAATTGCTTTTTTTGCTTATAACTTCTGAATGGTTTTGCCATTCAAACTCCTCCTAGACCGTTGGTCCGATTTTCACGAAATTTGACGCCAAACAGTGTCTGAGGTTGTATCTCTTCAAAGCTTTGACATACTGACACCAAACTTTGTGTGTGCCATTGTCACCTCGCACCTCGCATCAATTTGGTAACAGCGCCACCTAGTGGTATCAAAAGAAAAAAAACATTCAGCAACCAATAATAATGCAATATTCCTTGAGTCATGCTGAGAACATAGATACCAGTTTTGCCATAGTTGGCAGAACTTCCGGTCCTCCATTTTGATTAATGTTGAAAAAATACTCCTCCTAGACTGTTCATCCGATTTTCACCAAAATTGAGTCAGATCATCTTTACACTATACGGATAAAAATTTATGGATTTCGTGTTGAAAAACAAAACTGCTTATGTATAGCACCACAACATATTTAAAGCATGTAATCCTTTACATACCTTTTATATCAATGTTACCTGACATTATCAAGATGAAATTTTTCTGACACAGTTTAACTCTTGAGTTGTCAAATTGTATTACCATTTTCTAAACTATAGCGAATAAACTGATAATGTGAGAAATGTTGAAGGTGTCAAATCATATATCAAATATCATAGTCAAATTTTGGTTTGACTATGATATTCGATATATGATTTGACTGTATATTCTCAACATTTTCACAGCCCTTGGCGAGCACAAGAGGACATCTTTTCAAAAACCCGAAAATATTCAAAACAGATATGTCTCGAATTCATTACATTTTAATGAATGAAAGCAAGGCTATGAGTGATAGAAATACAGACTGTTCAAGTATAGCTTGTAATATTTGTAAAATTGTCTGTCTAAAACTATTCCTGATAGATGTTATGAAATGTTTAGGCATCACTTAGGATCTCAAGACCTTAAAGGGTTAGTTGACCCAAAAATGAAAATTATACAAAGTATTCTCGTAGCGTCGTAAAATTATAACTATTTTGTTTATGTACCTTTCTGGGCCTTGAATGTGGTATTATCCTTGCTGAGCTCTTGGATTTCATCAAAAATATCTTAATTTGTATTCTGAAGATGAACAAAGGCCTTATGGGTTTGGAACAACATGAGGGTGAGTAATTAATGACAGAATTTAATTTTTTGGGTGAACTGACCCTTTAAGACAGACTGTACTTTTTTCCCTCACAATTTTCATTTTCTTCATTCAGTATGGGGCCTACTTGACTACAGTCTAAATGGAGTCCCATTTATCATTTTCTGATTCCGAAGGGTGATCACGAGCACCTCCTGCACATTGCACACTATTTCCAAGATGCATTGTTATCAACTCCATGGTGAAAGACTGCCTGACAGGCTGTGCAGCACCAAAGTGTGAAATGCTAACATGACTTCATCTCAGTCTTTGTATAAAACTTTTTTAATGAGAGAGAAAATCTCAGAGTGCACCTTTAATCTTATTGCTGTCTAGGATAAGCAATTGAGATATTATAGAGGTCTCATTTGTGGTTTTCTGTCCTCCGGGTGCCTCTCTTTTTCATACTCTCATTTACACACCGATGTGTGAATAGATGTTCTTGACTCTTTCTCACTCCGTCACGCTCTTATCACATCTTCATTTCTTCGCCGACGAGTGTTTCTCTCCCAATCTCTGACATCACCACCGTACGAGTCTGCTCTCTTCCCACAGCGCTTCTGAGAATTCAACCCCTTCCATATTGATTTCCCATCAGTCAGTGGGCCACTTTGGGGTTCGGCCCAAAAGAATAATCCCTGTGTCGAGGGCCAGAATAAGTAGCAAAATTGATGGCAGAGAGGGATCGATTGTCTAGCGCTGGCCTTTGTCCGTGCTCGTCTGTAGATCCCGTCGCATCAGGAACCCGTAATGAATCCCTGTTCTGAGAATTTCAATACTGATGAAGATGTTTCTGCTGACGGCAGATTTGTCATTCACACGTTCCCTGAGGTATGCTTTGGACGGAATTAATTTTAGTCTTCCATTAGTCTTCCAGATATTTTGGGTTCAAATAATGTGTTTTTTTTTATTTTGATAGTAGTGTACTGTGAAACTGGTAAACTAGCAAGCTTAAGTCTTGTCTTTCATAGTAAAGTCATGTGTTTGCCATTGCCTTTGAAGTATGAAGGGCATTTCATTGAATAAGGTAAGAAAAACTCTGATGAATATATTTGTGTCATTCTCAGGTGATGGTGAGGAAAACCTCTACTTTTTTATTTAAAATCATTTTTGATCATGATGATTGTTTAACTTTTTTCATATTTTTTCACCTCAGGCCCAAACAGCCATAATGGTGGCATTCAGGGGCCACCATAATCCTCTGGCTCTCAATTTTGAGATTAGTATGGTCATTGATATCGGTCATTTCCAAAACCGATTTGCCGATAATAATAATTTAAAACCATTTAAAGAGAGTTTTTATTAGAGCACTTGTCATTCCTAATTTTGACGTTATTTAAAATGTTACACATCGGTCGATTTCTATTATAGATAATACATTTATATATACTTTTATGTGTTATATAGTTTTGGAAAGGATTGAGGGTGAGGTCTCTTTAACATTTCTTAAACTATCCCTAATCTTAAATATGTGGTTATAGCCAGAGATATAGTGGTAAAGATGTGGTTAAACCTGCATTTTAAAATGATCAGCCAACACTTGCATAAACCAATGTATATGGGCTTTTAAATACTTCATATGTCAATATTTTTTAGTTTAGTGCAAAAGTTTTCACCCTTAAAACTCTTAATGATCAAGGCAATTAAGATTTTGCAGATGAGCAAATTAAGATTTTCCTAATTCTGAGATTAGCTGTCATCAAATTTAGGTTTCTTTTTCTAGTTATAGATTAGGGGTTGACCGATTATCAGCACTGATATTAAGCATTTTTATGGTTATCAGTATCAGCCATTTTCAAAACAGATTTGACGATAAAATAATTTAAAGTCATTTAAAAAACGTAACAAGAGCCATTGTTATTCCTAATTTTGATGCCAGACATGTATATCGGTTCAAAATATCGGTTATCGTGTAATAATCGGTATCAGGATTGGTCCTGAAAAACACACATTTGTTGACCTATATGTATATATGTGTATATACATGTGTATATATATATATATATATATACATACATACATATATATATATATATATATATATATATATATATACTTTTATATGTTTTATAGTTCGGAAGGGCCTGAAGGTGAATAAATGCTTTTCATTTTTTGAGTGAATTTTCTCAAAAGTTTCTTTTGAGAAACTATCCCCAATCCTAAATATGTGGTTATAGCCAGAGATATAGGGGTGAAGAGGTGGTTAAACCAGCATTTAAAAATGATCAACCAACACTTAAAACCAAAATATATAGCCTTTTAAATACTTTGTAAGCCAATTTTATAGTTGAGTGCAAAAGTTTTCACCCCCCAAAACTCTTAATGATTAAGGCAATTAAGATTTTGCAGATGAGCAGTTAAGATTTTTCCAATTTTGAGATTGGTGGTCATCAAATATAGTTTTTTTTCTAGTTATAGATTAAGGTTCGGCCGATTATTGGCACTGATATTAAGCATTTTTATGGTTATCGGTATTTGTCAATTAAATAATTTTATAAAAGCATTTAAAGAGAGTTTTTGTCAGAGCTGTTTTAAATCTTAATTTTGGCATTAATTCTTATTTTTCCTCCAGACATATATATTGGTTCAAAATATAGGTCTACTTGATCTGTAATAATCAGTATCGGCATCGGCCCTGAAAAACACATTTAGGTCGACCAGTCTTTATCATTTTATAGTTTGGAAGAGTCTGGGTAATCGCTTTTCATTTTTGGGTGAAATGTCTCTTTAAAAATATGTGGTTATCACCAGAGATATAGGGGTTGAACCTGGTTAAACCTGCATTAGAAAATGGCTCAACCAAAATGTACATAAACTAAAGTATAAATATTTTGTATTTCAATTTTATAGGTGAGTGCAAAAGTTTTTACCTCCCAAAAGATTTACCAGATGTTCCTTTAATTAAAAGAAAAGGTTGCATGTAAAAGCTTTTTAGTGAATAATCACAATACTTTTGAAGTAATAGTAAAATATTAGCATTTATTTGCATTCTTTGAATAAATACTTGTATGTTTTTTATGCATATAAGATATTTAAACTGTTGTCTGTCCTTTAGATCCTTGTATACAGCCTTACAAAGTACTGATTTATATATTTTTCATCAGTAACGTTAATTTTGGAGTTACTTAGAGCACAATTTCCTGAGAATGACCCTGTTTCTTTGCTGGTTTTGTATCGTTTAACTACATAAAAACAACACACACTATGCATGCCTCAACATTTGAGCATGCCTTCATGCTTTAGCCATCTTTAAACCGATATTAAGGAGCCTCATATAAAGCAGCACTCTACCTAATGTGACCTGGTAAGAAATTTGAATTAAATTGGTAAATTTGAATTAAATTGGAATTAAATTTAAATTCAGTGCCATGAAATACCTTTTTAGTGTATTTGTTGCAGCATACTCTCTAAAGGAATCACAAAGTGAGATATTCCAGGGTAAATGCAAGTCAAGCTCTATTGACGGTAACTATTTGCAGTAACACCCTTACAATCGAAGAGTACATTCAAAGCATTTTTTGTGCTAGTTGGAATTATTTTCATCCTCAAATGCTGTCGATAGAGCTTAACTCGTATTTAACCTAGACTATTTCTCATTTTACTGCTGAAGTGGTGTTTTCGCATCATACCTTACTCCAAGTCTTGTACAATTAGACTTGACAACTAATTTAATCTGGGTCCAGTGGGCTGACACAGACCTTGGTCCAAAGCTGACACATGCGATGATTTACCGCCAGCGGTTCGCGGGCCTAGACAGACAGCGGGCTTTTAGTGTATTAACAGACATTAGCACGTATCTCAATACAGAGACTTACTTCAGCCCTGAGCTGCCAACAGCACAAATTGAGCTGGATTTTTAAAAGCGATTGACCTGTCGATTCCGCGAGTGAATTATGGGAGATTTTATTACCTCGCAGGCCTTTTGAACAATGCAGATACCATTCTGGTCTAGAAGAATTAGGCTAGTCAAGTGGCACCACTAGCTGGGGGCATCAAGAAGACAAACGAATACAGAAATTTCAGCCAGGTACTTTTCCGCACGGAAAAGGCGTCCAGAGACATCTGATAAGACCTTTAGCTCAAAAATAATGATCACCCCAGTTTTAAAGGCGGAGATTTGGAGAGACTTTCTCCGTTTTGAAAATGAAGTCAATTATTCAGCCTTAAACCGACCGTCTGGCCCGGGTCTTTCAGTTAAGCATGCACTCGTACCGATGTCATGGGTATCCAATTAAGCTAGCCGGGGGAGACAGGTGCTGGCTGCTGCTCTCTCGCTCCCTTGCTTCCCCATTACAGCGTAAAAAAAGTCAGAGAGCAGGATGTCTCAGGTGGACTGACCTCCCAACCTGGTGAGGAAAGGGAACGGTGCTTTTATGAGCCCTAGAGCCCACAAGTACCTGTGGGTTTTGAAATGAGTCTGTGTGAGAGAGAGGAAGATTAAGAGGGGTAAAGAAATAGAGGGAGACAAATCACAAGGGAGGAGGAGAGAGAGAATAAAGAGGCCAGTGAGTTTAGTTTACCTATTTTTATATTTATGTGGTGTGCACTTACACATTTATCATTATATTGTCAACTTACACTTTTATCTAGATTGCCAGAATATGTCAAATATCAGTGGCCGCATACTTACTGAAAATGACTATACTGCATTTCATTATCTTAAGAAAATAGCATCTAATTTAAAAGCTGATTGAAAATTCATCTGCATTTTCATCAAATGTGATCTTGCATGTTGGGATTAGTTAATAATATCTTTAATCATATCGTTATTTTTTCTCCATGCAACACAAACGGCACAAGCTGTGATGTCCGATTTGCGACCAAATGACTCTTTTGAACTGATTCTTTGTAATAACCTGTTTGTTTGTTGACAGTTTGAACTGTGTGTCATTTTGTAATTATTCCTGAAATGGTGAGGAATACTTTTACTTTTTTCATTTAAATAATTTTTGATGACAATGATATTTAACCTAACTGCCATAGACATTGTGGGGCTCCCAACTTTGATATTAGTGGTCAAAAAATATTGTTTAAACCTGTATTAGAAAATGGATCAACCAACACTTACATAAACCACAGCACAAAGCCTATCAAATACTTTGTATATCAGTTTTATAGTTAAGTGCAAAAGTAAAAACTCTTAATGATCAAGGCAGGTAAAATTTTGCAGTTGTTCCTTTAATATAAAGAAAAAATGGTGCATGTAAAAGCTTTTTAATGAAATAATCATAGTACCAATAAATGAATGTGATCTTTCAGGTTGGCTTTAGTTAATCGTATATTTAATCATATCGTTACCTTTCCTCCATGCAACACAAACAGCACGAGCCGTGATGTCCAATTTGCGACCAAATGTCTCTTTTGAACTGATTCTTTGTAATAACCTGTTTGTGTTAACAGTTTGAATCAGATTCTCTGAATCATTCAGACATAAACTGTGTGTCATTTTGTAGTTATTCTTGAAATAGTGAGGAATGCTTTTACTTTTTCATTTAAAATCATTTTTGATGATGATGATACTTAACCTAACTGCAACAGACATTGTGGGGCTCCCAACTTTGATATTAGTGGTCAACAAATATTGTTTAAACCTGTATTAGAAAATGGATCAACCAGCACTTACATAAACCAAAGCATATAGCCTTTTAAATACTTTGTATGTCAATTTTATAGTTAAGTGCAAAAGTTTTCACCCCTCTTAAAAACTCTTAATGATCAAGGCAGGTAAAATTTTGCAGTTGTTCCTTTAATATAAAGAAAAAATGGTGCATGTAAAAGCTTTTTAATGAAATAATCATAGTACCAATAAATGAATGTGATCTTTCAGGTTGGCTTTAGTTAATCATACATTTAATCATATTGTTATCTTTCCTCCATGCAACACAAACGGCACGAGCCGTGATGTCCGATTTGCAACCAAATGAACCTTGAGTCGTTACTGTGGTGTATAATTTGTAGAGCTGCAAAACGATTAGTCGTGATTAATCGATTCAAAATAAAAATGTTTGCATACTATATGTGTGTACCGTGTATATTATGTATATAAATAGACGCATACATGTATATATTAAGGAAAAGTATGTAATGTGTAAAATATGTATATTTATATATAATATACATGATATACAAGTGTTTACATACAAATACATACACGTATATATAAAAAATATTTGTATGTATTATTTATATATATATATATATATATATATATATACACACACACACACATACTAAATATACACAGTACACACACATATAGTATGCAAACATAAACTTTATTTTGAATTTAATTGATTAATTGCTAATCATTTGCAGCTCTAATAATTTGTGAGACATTGTTCAAATTGCAATGCTTACTTAATTTTGTTTGCAACTATGTATCTTTTTGTTGTAATAAATTAAGTGAAATGAACTGATATAATAATAAAATGTAATATTATTTAGCATATGGGGTCTAATGGCTTAAACGCGACTAAAAACGTAGATTTAGATATTTTGAAAGCTCCCTAACCTTAAGTATGAGTAATAATAACAGAGATGCTTGCCTTAGCAAACACCGTTAATAATCCTGAATGATGTTCTTTTGTCTGTCTAACATTGCAGCAATGATTATTTTATTATATATTGTGCCCAGTGCAACAATAAACCAAGCAATGAAGTGCTTTTATGGCTAATTTAGGGTGTTATGTACAGCCCTGTTGGTTTCTTAGAGAAACAGACCGCATATAAAACCTTTGGTTATCGTAAAACTCTGCAACTTTATTTTGTGTTAAATTAGCAGCTTTCTATACAGTGGTTCTTAACAGGACCTGTGCACATGGTACATGGAGCATGAAGGGTGCAATTCTTGCACGCAGAGCTCATCCGTGGCCATAAAATCATATGGCGTGATAAATCCCCCTCTTCCGCTGCCTCGCCTACATGCTTACTCAGTGCTTTTGATCACCCGTGGTCCAATTGTCCTTTTCCTTGCTCTCTCTCTCTCTCAGACATGCTCTTTGTCTCTCTCTCTCTTTCTCCCGGGCCGTCTCCCCATCTGGAAGGATGGCAAACAGCGGCCGGACCTCCACCCCCCATCTGTCCCTCTGGCCAGAGTTTGTTCGGTAAACTCAGCACTGACCATGTAAACAGAGGGCAGCACGTCCGATGGTGGACGGCTGTCCAGATGAGCCCATTGGAGACAGCTGTTGTGTGTTTACTATTGAGAGTTTTTCCCTGCACTGCAGGGGCTTTTGTTTCCAAGTGCAGACCCTCCGCTGAGGACAGGGCTGCTCAGTCTTACTGGCCTTGACGCTTGAGAATTTTTTTTTGTGCTTTAAGGATTTTGTTTTGTTGCAGTATACTTTTGTATTTGATGCCAACAGTAATGGCAGTATTGTGTGGAAACCGAGGGCAAAACCTGTATATAGAGGGATTCCTCTGAGGAGGCAAAGGAGGCTGTGTCCCCTTAAAATACTGTATCAGAAAAAAATCTTTGTACAGAAATAAAACAACGCCAATATTACAAAATATAACATTAAAAAGTGTATAATTTATTTTTTCTAAAAAAATGACAATAGCAGAAGTCTGCGTCTCTCTCGCCTCTTCTAAGCCTGTCGAGTTTTAACTGAAAAGTTTTAATTGAGAATGAAGGTAGGAAAGTCACGTGAGAGGAGGCAATGCCTTCATCGCGGTATGATTGGATATGACTGGTTTTGTTCAGCTGTAAATGGTTAATGTGATAAATCTAATGTGCGTTCTGTGTTCACAAGTGTTTCATGGGAAGTCTAATAAAAAAAGTTAACAACTCTTACACTTAGATATAACCACTTTATGTCAAAAACGACTAAAAATGGCATGAAAACATGATCTGTGGGAGTTTTTACTGAGTAATCAGCTTGGCGAAGTTTAAAGTAAATCTCTGTGTCTGTGAGCTTTGATGACACTGATCTGAAAACTTCAAAAACAGTTAAAAGGTAACTATTCAAACTATTAAACTATTAATAGGTAACTATTAACTATTAAAAAGAATAGTTCACACATAAAATATATTGTTTAAATTGTTCCTGCATTGTTATTTCGGAATAAATGTAAAACGCTTAAAAGCAGTAACTTGATAAGATTCACACTTGGCTTTCATAAATAGATTATTGGTTACGTTGTTGGATGGATGGATGGATGGATGGATAGAGGATGGAAGGATGGATGAATGGATAGAGAATGGAAGGATTGATGGAAGGATGGATGGATAGTAGATGGATGGATAGTGGATGGGTGGATGATAGAGAATGAATGGATGAATGGATAGAGGATGGATAGGTGGGTGGGTGGATGGATAGAGGAT